>JAVIAB010000108.1:6553472-7183472 GCA_032433765.1 Megaustenia siamemsis | reverse complement strand
TTAAAACTGCAATGTTCGTTTTCTCTCTCATTTCCTCTATCTCCTTCTCACCTCTCTCTCTTTCTCTCTCTCGCTCTCTCTCTCTCTCCTTTTTTCGGATTTGGTGTAATGTTTTCAGAATTGCTGAAGTAAACTATTTTGTTATTGAGGGAGAACTCAATAGCTGTGAGCTTCCATGAAGTTCTTGGGGAAACGCTGTAAATAAGAAGATAGTGTATTCTTTATAGTTGCTCTGTCAGTGTTTAATTTAAATGTTATGTAGAACCAGTCTTAACATATGGATGTGAATCATGGACAAATAGGACAACAAACAAAAAAAAAATCACTGGAAGCTGTGTGAATGTGGTTTTACAGAAGAACTTTGACAACATCTTAGACAGTTAAGAAGAGTATTGAGAACATTCTGAAAGAGGCCATAACAAAAAGTGTTCCTTGTTGCAGTTTCCTCATATTCCAAGTTCGGTTGCTGCCGGAGCTACTGAGTTTAGTGCTCTGTGCACACCGTGGGCTGTGCTTTTCATCCAGATGGTGTTTCTATATTCAGATTGCTGTGTCCAGATTATGAACGAAGAAGGCTGTTGCAGCCATCATCAGTGTGACTACCATCCCTGGACAATCAGTTTAGGGATGCTACCAGCGTTGTGCTACCCAGCGCTTTCTTTTAAATGTATGAAGATTATTTGAAGGCGTGAACAGCAATATTAGTGATCTGCAACATGAAGTAGACAACTTCCGGTTATTTTGTAAATTAAAATAAGACAGGGTAATGAGGAGAGCATTACTGGTTAAACGTCAATTGTTTAACAAATATAACATTAATATAGAACCAATTCTGACCTATGGAAGCGAATCATGGACAATAGACAAACAAATGAAAAGACGATTAGAGGCCACAGAGATGGGATTTCTCAGAAGAATGTTGAAAGTTCCCTGGACAGCTAAAAAGACCAATGAGAAAGTTCTCAAAGAGGCCAACACAAAAAGGGAGCTCTTAAAAAAAACATCAGAAAGAAGCGATCAACATTTTTCGAGCACATCATGAGAAGAGGAAAGTTGGAATACTTGGTTACAACTGGCAAAATAAAAGGAAAGAGAGATCCCGGACGACAAAAAAGAGAAAATACTGGATAGCTTGGTGTCATGGCATGGAAAACTGATACGATGCACTGTGGATAGAAGATTGTGGTGGGACATGATCACCAACGCCAACCGGTACGGCACATGATGATGATGATGATTGGTTGAACAATCATCAATCTGGTTAACGAATAAAACATTAATGTGGGTTGAACAGTCAACTATCTGGTTAACGAATAGAACATTAATGTGGGTTGAACAATCAACAATCTGGTTAACGAATTGAACATTAATGTGGGTTGAACAATGATATAACATGAAAATAATATAACATGAACATAATATAGCATGAACATGGTATAACATGATATAATATGAACGAATGGACAGTCTCGAATTGGCAGAGTTCCGAAGAATTACTTAAATAGATAAGGATGGAGAAGGTTGACGAAGTCTGTCAGTGGTGTCCTAAAGAAGAAGGTGGACGAGGAAGACGAAGGAGGTGAGGAATGAGGTAAAAGAATGAAGAAGGAGGAGGAGGAATGAGGAGAAAGAAGGAAGGAAGAAGAAGGAGTGGATGAATGAGGAGAAAGAAGAAGGAGGTGAGGAATGAGGAGAAAGAAGAAGGAGGTGGAGGAATGAGGAGAAAGAAGGAGGTGAGGAATGAGGAGAAAGAAGAAGGAGGTGAGGAATGAGGAGAAAGAAGGAGGTGAGGAATGAGGAGAAAGAAGAAGGAGGTGAGGAATGAGGAGAAAGAAGAGGAGGTGAGGAATGAGGAGAAAGAAGGAGGTGAGGAATGAGGAGAAAGAAGAAGGAGGTGAGGAATGAGGAGAAAGAAGAAGGAGGTGAGGAATGAGGAGAAAGAAGGAAGAAGAAGGAGGTGGAGGAATGAGGAGAAAGAAGGAAGAAGGAGGAGGAGGAATGAGGAGAAAGAAGGAAGAAGAAGGAGGGGGGGAATGAGGAGAAAGAAGGGAGAAGGAGGAGGAGGAATGAGGAGAAAGAAGGGAGAAGAAGGAGGAGGAGGAATGAGGAGAAAGAAGGAGAAGAAGGAGGAGGAGGAATGAGGAGAAAGAAGGGAGAGAAGGAGGTGGAGGAATGAGGAGAAAGAAGGGAGAAGAAGGAGGTGGAGGAATGAGATCAGATGCTAATTGATATTGACGGAGTTGACTAGTGCTATTTTTATCGGACGTATACGGTAATAAAAACACATGCTGAGATCACTCCTACTGTTTTCATTACATTTGCTCTGTTACTTTTGTCAGGTTGTAATCTACCGTAAATATCATCAATAACTTTGTGACGTTAATCTACGTTCGTTTAAAGGTACACAAACCTGGTCTGGATGGTTTGACGGGAAACCCCTTGATGGAGTCAGCAACGAGACCTTGGATAGAGTCCGTGAGGTAGGTCCACAACTGTATATGTTCGAGCCTGTGTATATGTAGGCCACATTTACCTGCATATTAAATAAGTCCCGTGAGCTGGAAGAAGCTGCCCAATGCTTGTGACGTTTTCAGTTTTATAGCAAAAAACGTATACAAGAAATATAAAGTAGTACGGAGTAGCTAAACTAATAGAAAGACAAGAAAAAGCTACAACGTTTCGGTAAAACCTTCATCAGGTATAATAAACTCATCATCAAGTACCGGGCCTACTGGCGTAGGTGATCATGTCTCTCCACAACTTTCGATCTCGATAATAAACTATGAATATTAAACAAATAAATCCAAATACTAAATGGCGGGGAAAGACGGTGGCCGGGATTTACATAGAGACCGGAAGTGGTTCTCCTTGGGGTTTCTCGAGATTGTCGAGGGGGGGGGGGATATTGGAGCATGGGCGTATGTGGGTTAAATGAGGTCAGAGTCTTATAGCTCGCACAACGGAAGACGTCATATATTGTGGGTGAATCTGGGATCTACCTGAGCCAGCACACCTTAGTGAAACTATGGATGGCTGTGTGTAGATACTACAGTCAACAAACAAGACCGAAAGATTGCATACACTGTCACGCGCGATCTGGTTTTACACCGAATTTGCGTTTGTGAAGATTCCCCCCATATAACGAGAAGTCGTTAAACGAGTATGTCGTGAAGAAGTTATATTGGAAAAACTGGTTTGGCGTGTGTCCAGGCGTCCACACGAGGCGACGACAACTCGTACATTGTAGAAACTTGGAAACAAGTGAGGCACGAATAGTGTCTTCTTTCTCATATTCTTCTTTTTCCTCTCCTCTTGTGTTTCTCCAACCTCCATCCTTCATTAATCCCTCCTCCTGTTTCCTCTCTACCTCTCATAACCCTCTCTTCATGATTTTTTCCTCATATTTTATTTCTTTATGTTTATTATTTTCTTCCTCACTCTATTCCCCTCTCCACTCACTACAGCTACCCTGAGGCTGATGATGTAACGCTGGGTCAGGCATTATTATGGACAAAACCATCATTCCAGAACATGGGAAAATGTCAACAAAACCATCATTCAGAACATGGGAAAATGTCAACAAAACATCATTCCAGAACATGGAAAATATCAACAAAACCATCATTCCAGAACATGGGAAAATATCAACAAAACCATCATTCCAGAACATGGGAAAATATCAACAAAACCATCATTCCAGAACATGGGAAAATATCAACAAAACCATCATTCCAGAACATGGGAAAATATCAACAAAACCATCATTCCAGAACATGGGAAAATATCAACAAAACCATCATTCCAGAACATGGGAAAATATCAACAAAACCATCATTCCAGAACATGGAAATATCAAACAAAACCATCATTCCAGAACATGGGAAAATATCAACAAAACCATCATTCCAGAACATGGGAAAATATCAACAAAAACATCATTCCAGAACATGGGAAAATATCAACAAAAACAAACATAAATAAACTCAGCAACACACTTTCAGTGGAAACTAGTGGAAGAGAATACCTGTAGTTTTCATTAATTCATTTGCCTGTAACCTTTAACCTTTGTGGTTTGACAGGGTATAGAACTATACAGGTTCTCCACCCCCCCCCCAACCCCCAATCCCCCTTTTCCCCCCGAAGGAAAATTATTTAAAAAAAAAAACTAATAATTAAATTTATATTCATCATCATCATCATCATGTGCCATACCGGTTGGTGTAAGCAATCACGTCCCTCCACAATTTCTAACTACCGTGCATCGTATTGATTCTGTTGTGACAGTTTTCCATGCCATGACACAAGCTATCTAGTATTTTCTCTCATTTTCATCCGCGATCTCTCTTTCCAGTATTTTTACCAGTTGTAACAAGCATTCCAACTTTCCTCTTCTCATGATGTGACTGAAATATGTCGATTGTGTCTTCTGATTTTTTTTTTAATGATCTCCCTTTTTGTGTTGGCCTCTTTGAGAATTTTCTCGTTGGTCTTTTATGTTTTCCAGGGAACTTTCAACAGTCTTCTGTGAAGTCCCATCTCTGTGGCCTCAAATTGGCTTTTCATTGTTTGTCTACTGTCTGTGATTCGCTTCCATCGGTCAGAATGGCTCTATATAGCACCGATGAACTCTCTTTCTCACTTCTATGAAATAAACTTGTTGCATAAGATGTTTTTTTTATTTTCTGAAATGCTATTTTGGCCTGAGCTATTCTGCTTTTCTATTTCCGTGGTGCATCTTCCATCTGATGTTATTGTTGTGCCCAAATATTTAACTGCATTTTTTTCACATTATCCTGGTTATTTTTATGCTGGAGAAATGAAAAAAAAAATACAGAGAAAAAAAAAATAGTAAAAACGGTATAGTTAAAGCTTTACGTAATAAGTGACGACGGAAATTGAACAACGTTTCGGCTCAATAAACCTAAGCAGGAAGAAACATGGGAGCCGCGATAGCTCAGTGGTTAGTGAACTGGACTACAAAGGACAAGAGGTACGGTTCGATCCAACCGACGGCTTCCGGGTTCACCAGCCTTAAATGGGTACCGGATTTTTTCTGGGAAAGTAAAGCAACACGGACGTAATACCGACCACATTACCCCAAAATCATGTGCTGAGTGTCTGTTCAATTTATGGTCACTTGGCGTGAAGGGGTTCTTTACTTTTTTAAAGAAAAAACATATAACATCATATTTTGTTTGTCGTCAACTTATTACGTAAAACTTTAACCGCGCCGTTTTTTATCTATATGTTTCATTTCTCATTACAATTAGCTTTACCGCAGCTTTGCTTTGATATGCATTCTTTGCTTTGACCTTGTTTTATGCTGCATGATGGTGATGATTGTTCTTCGATATGCTCGTTACTTCTGTTTTCTTACTATTTAGATTGAGGCTTTCTTGTTGCTTTCTTTTACTATTGTCTTATCACTTCTGTTAGTTCATCTCTGTCTCTGATATTAAGACTGCGTCATCCGCATATCGCAGATTGTTTATATTGATGTCAACATTGTTATAGTTCGTTATAAAACAATAATATCTATGGCTGCAATATTATGAGAATGATAACAATAATGGATATGACAAATAATACATATGATAGGAAGTTTCTATAACAATAATGGACATGACAAATAATACATATGATAGGAAGTTTTATAACAATAATGGACATGACAAATAATACATATGATAGGAAGTTTATATAACAATAATGGACATGACAAATAATACATATGATAGGAAGTTTATATAACAATAATGGATATGACAAATAATAAATATGATGGGAAGTTTATATAACAATAATGAACATGACAAATAATAAAATATGATAGGAAGTTTATAAAACAATAATGGACATGACAAATAATAAATATGATGGGAAGTTTACATAACAATGCAAGATTGAGATTTTCAAATGAGGGCTGTATTGTTGAAGACTTTCAGTTGTCTTTCCTTTAAATGTGGCTCCTCCCCCATCTCTGTAGACGAGAGTAGACAACTGTTCTCCTGAATCTGTCGTGTAGACAACACTGTTGATGGGTGCCTTTATTTACAATTATTTCTATACATAGAACTATAGTTAAGATCAAGAGCCTCGTTAGCTCGCTGGTTGTTGAGCTGGATTACTGAGATCAAAAAGTCTCAATCAATCCTGACCGACGACTTCCAGGGCTCGCCCAGCCATGTTCTTGTGAATATCCGTTTTTTATGAATCTATACACGGGTCGGCAGATATTCCACAGATCCCCAGCATGTCATCATTTAGAAGAAAGTTGAATCCGTGGTTTCTTCGTGGCTTTACCCTCTCCTGGTCCGTGGTTTCTTCGTGGCTGTACCCTCTCCTGGTCGTGGTTTCTTCGTGGCTGTACCCTCTCTGGTCTCTGGTATCTTCGTGGCTTTACCCTCTCCTGGTCCGTGGTTTCTTCGTGGCTGTACCCTCTCCTGGTCTCTGGTATCTTCGTGGCTTTACCCTCTCCTGGTCCGTGGTATCTTCGTGGCTTTACCCTCTCCTGGTCTCTGGTATCTTCGTGGCTTTACCCTCTCCTGGTCCGTGGTTTTTCTTCGTGCTGTACCCTCTCCTGGTCTCTGGTATCTTCGTGGCTTTACCCTCTCCTGGTCCGTGGTATCTTCGTGGCTGTACCTCTCCTGGTCTCTGGTATCTTCGTGGCTTTACCCTCTCCTGGTCCGTGGTATCTTCGTGGCTGTACCCTCTCCTGGTCCGTGGTATCTTCGTGGCTTTACCCTCTCCTGGTCCGTGGTTTCTTCGTGGTTGTACCCTCTCCTGGTCTCTGGTATCTTCGTGGCTTTACCCTCTCCTGGTCCGTGGTATCTTCGTGGCTTTACCCTCTCCTGGTCCGTGGTATCTTCGTGGCTTTACCCTCTCCTGGTCCGTGGTATCTTCGTGGCTGTACCTCTCTCTGGTCTCTGGTATCTTCGTGGCTTTACCCTCTCCTGGTCCGTGGTATCTTTCGTGGCTGACCCTCTCCTGGTCCGTGGTATCTTCGTGGCTTTACCCTCTCCTGGTCCGTGGTTCTTCGTGGCTTTACCCTCTCCTGGTCCGTGGTTTCTTCGTGGCTTTACCCTCTCCTGGTCCGTGGTTTCTTCGTGGCTTTACCCTCTCCTGGTCCGTGGTTTCTTCGTGGCTTTACCCTCTCCTGGTCCGTGGTCTTCGTGGTTGTACCCTCTCTGGTCCGTGGGTTTCTTCGTGGCTTTACCCTCTCCTTGTCCGTGGTATCTTCGTGGCTTTACCCTCTCCTGGTCCGTGGTTTCTTCGTGGCTTTACCCTCTCCTGGTCCGTGGTTTCTTCGTGGCTTTACCCTCTCCTGGTCCGTGGTTCTTCGTGGCTTTACCCTCTCCTGGTCCGTGGTTTCTTCGTGGCTTTACTCTCTCCTGGTCCGTGGTTTTCTTCGTGGCTGTACCCTCTCCTGGTCCGTGGTTTCTTCGTGGCTTTACCCTCTCCTGGTCCGTGGTATCTTCGTGGCTTTACCCTCTCCTGGTCCGTGGTTTCTTCGTGGCTTTACCCTCTCCTGGTCCGTGGTATCTTCGTGGCTTTACCCTCTCCTGGTCTCTGGTATCTTCGTGGCTTTACCCTCTCCTGGTCCGTGGTGTCTTCGTGGCTTTACCCTCTCCTGGTCTCTGGTATCTTCGTGGCTTTACCCTCTCCTGTCTCTGGTATCTTCGTGGCTTTACCCTCTCCTGGTCTCTGGTATCTTCGTGGTTTTACCCTCTCCTGGTCTCTGGTATCTTCGTGGCTTTACCCTCTCCTGGTCTCTGGTATCTTCGTGGCTTTACCCTCCCTGGTCTCTGGTATCTTCGTGGCTTTACCCTCTCCTGGTCTCTGGTATCTTCGTGGCTTACCCTCTCCTGGTCCGTGGTGTCTTCGTGGTTTTACCCTCTCCTGGTCTCTGGTATCTTCGTGGCTTTACCCTCTCCTGGTCTCTGGTATCTTTGTGGCTTTACCCTCTCCTGGTCTCTGGTATCTTCGTGGTTACCCTCTCCTGGTCCGTGGTATCTTCGTGGCTTTACCCTCTCCTGGTCTCTGGTATCTTCGTGGCTTTACCCTCTCCTGGTCCGTGGTATCTTCGTGGCTTACCCTCTCCTGGTCTCTGGTATCTTTGTGGCTTTACCCTCTCCTGGTCTCTGGTATCTTCGTGGCTTTACCCTCTCCTGGTCTCTGGTATCTTCGTGGCTTTACCCTCTCCTGGTCCGTGGTATCTTCGTGGCTGTACCCTCTCCTGGTCTCTGGTATCTTCGTGGCTTTACCCCTCCTCCTGGTCTCTGGTATATTCGTGGCTTTACCCTCTCTGGTCTCTGGTATCTTCGTGGCTTTACCCTCTCCTGGTCCGTAGTTTCACATTTTTTTTTCCTTTCGCCAGTTTTTACCTCTGACAAAGTCCCTAGAGACTCATCATCATCGAGTGCCATCTCCGCAACGAATGTTAGATACTATTGAGCGCCATTCTTATGTGTCTCTTGCTTTGATAGTGATAGGGTTGTCATAGGCTGAGTTGTCCATCTTTTGATGTTACTCGTCCATGTTAGTCTTGGTCTGACTCTTTTACCTTGTATCTTCCCTCCAAGATTACTTTTAGTCGGCTGCTGTATCTTTTAACATGGCCCATAAATCGCATTTGTCTTGTTTGAATTGTTTAGTAGTTCTCTTTTCATTTTTAGTTGTTTTAAGACTTCTTCGTTTGTTTTCTTTTCCATCCATCCAATTCTACCTATTCTTCTATATATCCACATTTCAAAGGCTTTAATTCTCTGTTCTGTTTTCTTGTCTAATGTCCATGTTTCTGCACCATATAGGAATGTTGAGAAGATACATCATTTGGCTATTCTTAGTTTTGGCCCTGGGTGTTATTTGTTTTGGTATTAGTATGTTCTTCATGACATTAAAATTACTTTTTGCCATTCCTATTCTTTTGTTTATTTCAGTTGTACATTTCCCATCACTAGTTATAGTATGTCCAAGGTAGTTGTAGTTCTGAACTGTCTCCAGGTCTATTCCTTCAATTTTGATATCCGCTTGTAGGTTTTGAGTATTTACACCAGAGACTATGAACTGAATTTTGCGTGTTAATCCGTTTTCCCTGTCAGGCGTGTGCACAGGGGTCCCGCACCGCACAGGCAGATAACTCCGTCTTCGGAAGTACTCATATTTTTTCCGTCCATGAGTAATTGACGTTTCAAGCCGGGCCTCGCTGCTGACACCAGGTGTGGTTGCCGCAGAGAGAAATCATAAATAAAAAATCCCCATCTAGTGCAGCCGGGATTTGAACCCACAACTTCTCTGTCTCGAGGCCGGCGTCTTGTCTCGAGACCAACCAGTCCCCTCTCTGGGTAGTGAGATCTAATGTATATCCCTCTCGAATAAACGGCGTAAAAAAAAGAAGATCCCGTGTACATATGCGCAGGTTAAATATCATTGACAGATTAAAAATATAAAAAAAAGAATAGACCAAAATAGGGCTGATGCCCGGACCAAATTGTCAATAAAAGTCCACCCACATCTAGGTATGGCAGGCTATACTACGGAGTTCGTGCACATGGGCCAGGGTTCCCTTCTGATTCTCTCGATATTCTCATGGGGGATATTGGAGCACCTATGGGTTCGTCTGGTATGCGGTGATGATGATCCCAACAATAACAATTTTATATGTCTATGAGCGTTGTCTGTTTCTGTTCTGTATATAAGATATTCTCTGTTGTATGTCCATGAGTGTTGTCTGTTTCTATTCTGTATATAAGATATTCTCTGCTGTATGTCCATGGGTGTTGTCTGTTTCTGTTCTGTATATAAGATAATCTCTGTTGTATGTCCATGAGTGTTGCCTGTTTCTGTTCTGTATATAAGATATTCCCTGCTGTATGTCCATGAGTGTTGCCTGTTTCTGTTCTGTATATAAGATATTCCCTGATGTATGTCCATGGGTGTTGTCTGTTTCTATTCTGCATATAAGATAATTTATGTTGTATGTCCATGAGTGTTGTCTGTTTCTGTTCTGTATATAAGATAATCTCTGTTGTTTGTCCATGAGTGTTGTCTGTTTCTGTTCTGTATATAAGATATTCCTGGTGTATGTCCATGAGTGTTGTCTGTTTCTATTCTGCATATAAGATATTCTCTGTTGTATGTCCATGAGTGTTGTCTGTTTCTGTTCTGTATATAAGATAATCTCTGTTGTATGTCCATGAGTGTTGTCTGTTTCTGTTCTGTATATAAGATATTCTCTGTTGTATGTCCATGGGTGTTGTATTTTGTATTCTGTTCTGTATATAAGATATTCTCTGTGGTATGTCCATGAGTGTTGTCTGTACGATCTTCCGCTCTGTATATAAGATAATCTCTGTTGTTTGTCCATGAGTGTTGTCTGTTTCTGTTCTGTATATAAGATATTCCCTGTTGTATGTCCATGAGTGTTGTCTGTTTCTATTCTGCATATAAGATATTCTCTGTTGTATGTCCATGAGTGTTGTCTGTTTCTATTCTGCATATAAGATATTTTCTGTGTATGTCCATGAGTGTTGTCTGTTTCTATTCTGTATATAAGATATTCTCTGTTGTATGTCCATGAGTGTTGTCTGTTTATTTTCTGTATATAAGATATTCTCTGTTGTATGTCCATGGGTGTTGTATGTTTGATTCTGTTCTGTATATAAGATATTCTCTGTGGTATGTCCACGAGTGTTGTCTGTACGATCTTCTGCTCTGTATATAAGATATTCTCTGTCGTATGTCCATGAGTGCTGTCTGAACGATCTTCTGCTTTATATATCATATATTCTCTGTCGTATGTCCATGAGTGTTGTCTGTTTAATCTTCTGCCCTGTATCTACGATATTCTAAGTTGTATGTCCATGAGTGTTGTCTGTTTAATCTTCTGCCCTGTATCTACGATATTCTAAGTTGTATGTCCATGAGATTTGTCTGTACGATCTTCTGCTCTGTATATAAGATATTTTCTCTGTCGTATGTCCATGAGTGTTGTCTGTACGATCTTCTGCTCTGTATATAAGATATTCTCTGTTGTATGTCCATGGGTGTTGTATGTTTGATTCTGTTTTGTATATAAGATATTCTCTGTCGTATGTCCATGAGTGTTTGTACGATCTTCTGCAGCTCTTATCCTACGGCTGTAACCACATTGACGATGTCCAGTGCAGAACAAAGAGCCCCGGCCAAACGTATCTCAACAACACAACGTCAACGTGGCAGGACGGCGGCTACCAACGACTAGCTTGTAACAGCAACTCCAGCAACCATTGCGCAATACGTGGCCAGACTTTTTGGAATTATGAAACTACTTGTAGTGAATTTGAGATTCGCTTTTTGTGCCAAACATCAGGTGAGTTGGCTTGTTTTTTGTGTGTATGTGAGTGTCATTTCAAGAGCTTTGATTCTTTTCTTCAACTTTTTTCTTTTCCTCTTCTGCTTCTGCTTCTTCTGCTTCTGCTTCTTCTTCTGCTGCTTCTTCTTCTTCTTCTTCAGGCGTTCACCAGACGTAACATCTTGTCATCGACAGCCACTTAAAATGATATTTAAAGCGGGCATAGATGCATTATGTTGAGACATTTCGGCCCAACACATCCGACTTTGAATATTTTCGTACTGGGCTGTCTTCCTTCTTGATTCTACTCATTGGTCCAGACTGGTTAGGTTTTTTTTTTTATTATCAACTTTGTCAAGAACGGGAGCTGCTGGAGTTGGTGATCATGTTAATTGACAATTTGCTATCTCTCCAGTGGTACATGGGGAAAAGACTTGAAAAGAATGGGCACCAGCCATGTTTATTCACGATCGTAGATGTTGCGTGTTGTCAAGTAGAGATGTTGTGTGCTGAAAGTAGAGATGTTGTGTGTTGTCAAGTAGAGATGTTGTGTGTTGTCAAGTAGAGATGTTGTGTGTTGTCAAGTAGAGATGTTGTGTGTTATCAAGTAGGGGTGTTGTCAAGTAGAGATGTTGTGTGTTGTCAAGTAGAGATGTTGTGTGTTGTCAAGTAGAGATGTTGTGTGTTATCAAGTAGAGATGTTGTGTGTTGTCAAGTAAAGATGTTGTGTGTTGTCAAGTAGAGATGTTGTGTGTTGTCAAGTAGAGATGTTGTGTGTTGTCAAGTAAAGATGTTGTGTGTTGTCAAGTAGAGATGTTGTGTGTTGTCAAGTAGAGATGTTGTGTGTTGTCAAGTAGGGATGTTGTGTGTTGTCAAGTAGAGATGTTGTGTGTTGTCAAGTAGAGATGTTGTGTGTTGTCAAGTAGAGATGTTGTGTGTTGTCAAGTAGAGATGTTGTGTGTTGTCAAGTAGAGATGTTGTGTGTTATCAAGTAGAGATGTTGTGTGTTGTCAAGTAGAGATGTTGTGTGTTGTCAAGTAGAGATGTTGTGTGTTGTCAAGTAGAGATGTTGTGTGTTGTCAAGTAAAGATGTTGTGTGTTGTCAAGTAGAGATGTTGTGTGTTGTCAAGTAGAGATGTTGTGTGTTGTCAAGTAGAGATGTTGTGTGTTGTCAAGTAGAGATGTTGTGTGTTGTCAAGTAGAGATGTTGTGTGTTGTCAAGTAGAGATGTTGTGTGTTGTCAAGTAGAGATGTTGTGTGTTATCAAATAGATAGTTTGCGTGCCTTTATCATTGTGTGTGAACAATCGCGAAATGTCAAGGTCGATACTTTATCAAATGTCAAGGACATACGTGGCAGGCGTGCTACCAATAAGTGTCTCCACTCGCCTGCCTCTCGCTAATTCTGATTCACGAACAATCGCTTGCACGCGTGTACATAAAACACAATAATGATTTTTATACACTTTTTTTAAAAAGCCGATTTCCAAGAATTGCGTATTTTCCGGTCGCAGCACGGGCTGTCTTCACATTTAAGTAATGTTCGTGGAAATAATTCTTATTTTAGAGGGAACATGTGTAAACATGGTCGAGGATGTGACGTGGCATTTCTAATGACGCTGGTGAGCGACGTGTTCAGCTTAACCGTACATCTACGTCACGGTATTTACAAATGTTAGGGATCGATGCACCTCCTCGCTGTTAATTACTGACTTTATTGAGTCAGGTGCTAATTTTTATCAGACTCTTTGAGTGGTGGTTGAGGAAGAATAGGTAGAATTGGATGGAAAGAAAAGAAAACAAACGATGAAATTTTAAAACAATTAAAAATGAAAAGAGATCTACTAAACACAATTAGAACAAGACAAATGCAATTTTTGGCATGTTAAAAGACACAACAGCCTACTAAAAGTAATATTGGAAGGGAAAATACAAGTTCAAAGAGGCAGAGGCAGACCAAGTCTAACATGGACGAGTAACATCAAAAGATGGACAAGTCAGCCTATGACAATCTGCACCATCAAAGCAAGAGACATGATGGAATGGCGCCCCATAGCAAAATTCGATGCGGAGAAGGCACTTAATGATGATGATTGAATGGTGATCGTCAGTCTGTGATCGAATCATGGTAGGCATTCAAAGTGATCTCTACAAAAAAAGCACACCGGCAGAAAACCAAACCATAGCTGGCCAAGCACCTGCCATCGAGAGAAGGAAGGGCTATGGGAGAACACCCAGACAGACATCACGGAAGAGGTAAGAGGGACTCAACAGACGACAAATAATAATAAATGAATTATTATAACTGATAGCAACTTCTTTATGTTGCTTAGCTAGAAGTGTGCTGAAATGCAGGTCTCTCACGGCGAGCCCCTGTGTCGAGGAGTACAGAGTTTTCCTACTTCCGGTTGTATATTGTTTACCCTACTTCCGGTTGTATATTGTTTACCCTACTTCCGGTTGTATATTGTTTACCCTACTTCCGGTTGTATATTGTTTACCCTACTTCCGGTTGTATATTGTTTACCCTACTTCCGGTTGTATATTGTTTATCCTACTTCCGGGTTGTATATTGTTTATCCTACTGCGGGTTGTATATTGTTTACCCTACTGCGGGTTGTATATTGTTTACCCTACTGCGGGTTGTATATTGTTTATCCTACTTCGGGTTGTATATTGTTTATCCTACTTCGGGTTGTATATTGTTTATCCTACTTAGGGTTGTATATTGTTTATCCTACTTCGGGTTGTATATTGTTTACCCTACTTCGAGTTGTATATTGTTTATCATACTTCCGGTTGTATATTGTTTACCCTACTGCGGGTTGTATATTGTTTATCCTACTTCGGATTGTATATTGTTTACCCTACTGCGGGTTGTATATTGTTTATCCTGCTGCGGGTTCTATATTGTTTATCCTACTGCGGGTTCTATTTGTTTACCCTACTTCGGGTGGTATATTGTTTATCCTACTGCGACTTATCTCTATTTATTTTCAGTCCCAGATGTCGTGCTCTCTCACCATGTTTACTCATTTTTATCTTGCATCTGTTGAAGATTATGTGATAGGAGAGCTATGATATCAGCAAAGTCAAAGACATTAATATTGCTTGGTCAGTGACTAGTAGATTCCATTTCTTTTGTTCTGAGTTATTTTCATAATCCAATCTATGGCAGTAGAAAGAGAAGTGGAGACAGAAGGCATCCCTGTCTTACTCCTGTTCTTATTTCAAATGCTTCTGTAAGCTGTCCTTCATTCACCACACTACATTTCATTTCTTTATACATTGTTCTTATCAGGTTAATAAACTTTATGGGGATTCCGTAATGACTCAGCAACTTCCAAAGCATTCTTCTGTCTAAACTATCAAATGTTCATCTTAATCTATAGATATACCGTGGGGACTGTAGTTCTAAACTTTGTTCAACTATTATACGTAGAGTAGTTATTTGATCTTCCCATGTATTACGGGGCCTCATTATGAGGGAGGTAAAGAATAGTGACACTGTGACCTTCCATGAATGTCGTAAGAGGCGACTAAGTGAGGTTGAGCGATGGCTTGACAAGCTGTCATTGTAAAAAGTATTGTTATGGAAACAGAGCCATAGATTTTAGAAGCAGTGATCTCTGCAATATGTGCCATTTTGGCACGCAAGGTTTCTGTTTTGAGATTGTGGTTCTGCCCTATGTGCCGTCTTCGGCTCGAAAGGACAATAGATAGATAGATAGTTAATTGATCAGCACATGATCTGTTCTTCCTAAAACCTGCTTGTTCATCTCTCAAATGTTTCTCTATGGCCTCCTTTAGTCTCTCAAGAATGATTCTGCTTAATATTTTTCCTGGCACTGATAGTAGCCTAATTCCCCTATAATTTGTGCACTCCTGTAAACGTTCTTTCTTTGCTAGTTTCATCTAGTTCTTCATCGGTGAATGCAAACTGATAATGTTATCCTCATCGTCATCTTTACGATAACAGTCCTCCTCCTCCTCATCATCATCATCACCAATTTATCATCGACTTCTTCATAATCATGGTAAGCATCATATTCATCGTCCTAATCATCATCATCTACATCATTCTATCGTCATTCATCGTCCTAATCATCATCATCTGCATCATTCTATCGTCATTAATCGTCCTAATCATCATCATCTACAACATTCTATCGTCATTAATCGTCCTAATCATCATCATCTACATCATTCTATCGTCATTAATCGTCCTAATCATCATCATCCTACCGTCATTCATCATCCTATCGTCATTAATCGTCCTAATCATCATCATCTGTATCATCCTATCGTCATTAATCGTCCTAATCATCATCATCTACATCATCCTATTGTCATGCATCGTCCTAATCATCATCATCTACATCATTCTATCGTCATTCATCGTCCTAATCATCATCATCCTACCGTCATTCATCATCCTATCGTCATGCATCGTCCTAATCATCATCATCTACATCATTCTATCGTCATTCATCGTCCTAATCATCATCATCTACATCATCCTATCGTCATTCATCGTCCTAATCATCATCATCTACAACATTCTATCGTCATTAATCGTCCTAATCATCATCATCTACAACATTCTATCGTCATTAATCGTCCTAATCATCATCATCTACAACATTCTATCGTCATTCATCGTCCTAATCATCATCATCTGCATCATCCTATCGTCATTCATCGTCCTCTCTCTCTCTCTCTCTCTCTCTGCGTTCAGGACTCAATCAGAGTAAGGATTCCAGACTCTCATGTGAAGTCAGCTGTCAGGCTAAGTGTGTTGATCGCCCCACATACAGAACATCACAATTAGAGTCTGTCAGATCCACTCTGACTGAACACCCGTTAATACGTTGCACTGTGTTCTGCGCCAGTGGCCCAGTGCATCCGATTTCAGCCAGCATTTTATTCGGGTTTGCTTTCCCTAGCCTTTGATTGTCCCCAATCTTCCTGCAAGGCAGCAGATGATCTTTTCTGTAGGGGGATTCTGCCCTTAGATGGTAGGCCCTCCCAGGTTTACGAGCACCATCTGCCCGAGTCACTAGAGGTGACTAATACAGACACGGACACACAAAGATGTGAGATGTGACTAACACAGACATACACACACAAAGATGTGAGATGTGACTAACACAGACACGCACACACAAAGATATGAGGTGTGACTAATGCAGACATGCACACAGCGATACGAGGCATGACTAACACTGACACACATTGTAGGCATTTTCCAGATTTTTCCTCAAATAAAGGACAGACACTGAGACAAGACCCGGAACAGTCGTGTCCATAGATCTCATTCATCGTCCTAATCATCATCATCTACAACATTCTATCGTCATTCATCGTCCTAATCATCATCATCTACATCATCCTATCGTCATTATCCATTATCGTAACTAACACGCGACATGTGTAACTAAGAAAAACAACTTCAACACTATCCCGATTGGAGACGGATGATATCACGAAGTGTTGAAGTTGATCAAATAAAAGAACCGCCGACATTACACATTTTTTAAAAAGCTGACATATGCTGCTGTCCGGGAAAAATTGGGAAAAAAACCCGCGCAATTTCTGTCACCTTGGAAGAAAAAAAAATGCAATTTTCTGAAATAGCTCAGTGTACGCTTACGGGTACTGTGTAGTTAGTGCTCTGTGCTGAAACATTCACGTACAATAATAAACTGGCCGGTTAGTGAACACAGCCTGAACACTGTGAGGATAGCTCAGTGTTTATGGACAAACGTTATTTGAACTCTTTCCATACTCAAGCTGTTTATCAATGCAACTAAAGAGATTTCACAGATAACATTTGTCCTGGTTAAACATTAATCTACATATTTATATTTATATAACGTACAACATATTATATATAATTTTTTACGAATGATTTCACTAATACCAATATGATACAAGACATATGAAAAGAATATGGTTTGACAACGGTTTACACAAATCAAATAGAGACGCACTGTGCGGCGAAACGTACGGTACGTAAGAGTTAAACGTACGTAAGAGTTAACGGTATTCTAGTATGGCAATCTTTGGTCATCTAATTATTTTATCTATTTGTCGTACGTCTGTCCCTAGAACCAGTTTGTCTTGTCTTTTTATCTAAATCGACACACACAAAAGTTTTCTTGTCTTTTCAATTGATTTTGTCGAATCTCAAACAGGTGTTTTAATTTTCATGATTTCGATATAAATAAATGTCTAATAGAGTTTCATGTCTATGACGTGGACTCAATACATTATCATCATCATCATCATCATCAGGTGGCATGTCCTTTGCAGAACGTTACATTCACCACAGCCTGTCTGAAAGAATCTATCTCTAGTCCACTTCTTCTGTCGTCATGTTCATGATCTTCTTGGCATCTTAAAAAAACCGCCTTCTTCTTGGTCTGCCTGTAATACGTCGCCCAGGAACCATGCCATCCATTATTGTTCTTTCCATCCCGCTGTGTCTTTGAAGTGGTTATATTATATTAATTCCTTTGTAGAGTGGTATTCACACGCCAGTTCTTTGTAATGTTTTAATCTTTTAGTATGTCTTCACTGCTCTTTTTCATTATCCGAGGTATCTTAAGGATTTTTTCTTTTGCATTTTGTGTTGAACGAATCGATTTTCTTCCTTATAGTTTTCGAGATTGTCCATGATTCGCAACCGTGTGTTCTATAGAACAGATGCATGTCCTCGATCGTTTTAATGTCACTATCTTGCTGGTGTTGTATCACATGTTCTTCGTGGCATTTGACTTTTTGTGTTGCTGCTGCTAATCTTCCTGTGATATTTTCTGGCAGTCTCCTTTGTTAGTTAAATTCTATACACATTTTGTATATGTGAATGGGAACATATGTGAGAGTTACAGAAACGTGAATAAATCTATGAAAGGATATACCAATAATTTATATTAACGGCTGTGGCGACCCCTACGTCATGTTGAGACCTGTAGCAGGTAGAGAAAGTGTCTTCAGCCGGACGTTTGTGAGCGCGTGCAGTCAAGGGTAGATAATTCTGTCAAGTTAGGGCTTGAACTGGACTTAGCGGCTGGGTAATGAGGCGTGAGGAGTCGGACCGGTTAAGTAGGGTCTCAGTTAGTGATTGTTTGTGGCTGTGATATGGGTAATTAAGACGTTAAGAGTCGCAACATACAACGAGAATCGGATCTATTAGGTAACGTTGGAGTTAGCGACTGCTGTTAGCAGTAATCTGGGAGGCGTTAAGAGTCGCAACATACAACGAGAATCGGACAGGTTAAGACGAATTGAATGAGTGGTTGTCTGTGGAAGTGATATGGTGCGTTGAGAGTCGCAAGTACGACAGGTATAGAACAGGTTGGGGGGTAAAGTCCTAATTAGTGTCTCCTGGCAGTGATCTGAGTAACTGGGGTGTTGGGGAGGGGGGTGGTTAAACGTGGCAACACGCAACAACAATCGAACAGATTAGGTAGGGTCTGAATTACTGATTGCTGGTGGCTAGTGTTAGAGTAATCGAGGCGTTAAAAATCCTGAACGACAGGATTCGGACTTATTAGGTAGGATCTGAGTTGACGATTGATAATAGCAGTGATGTGAGAAACTGAGTCAGCAGTGATGTGAGAAACTGAGTCGTTAAGAGTCTATACGACAAGAGTCAGATGGGTTGCATAGAATCGGAATGAACCAATGTTGATCTCAGCGATCTGGGTCGCGAGACGACGATTATCGAGTCAGAGTACACGAAAAATGGAGCGGGTGGTCGGTCACTGATCCTGGGACTGGGTTGTCTAGAGCGTGAGGGGTGGTTGGTCACTGATCCTGGGACTGGGTTGTCTAGAGCGTGAGAGGTGGTTGGTCACTGATCCTGGGACTGGGTTGTCTAGAGCGTGAGGGGTGGTTGGTCACTGATCATGGAACTGGGTTGTCTAGAGCGTGAGGGGTGGTTGGTCACTGATCCTGGGACTGGGTTGTCTAGAGCGTGAGGGGTGGTCGGTCACTGATCCTGGGACTGGGTTGTCTAGAGCGTGAGGGGTGGTCGGTCACTGATCCTGGGACTGGGTTGTCTAGAGCGTGAGGGGTGGTGGTCACTGATCCTGGGACTGGGTTGTCTAGAGCGTGAGGGGTGGTTGGTCACTGATCCTGGGACTGGGTTGTCTAGAGCGTGAGGGGTGGTTGGTCACTGATCCTGGGACTGGGTTGTCTAGAGCGTGAGGGGTGGTTGGTCACTGATCCTGGGACTGGGTTGTCTAGAGCGTGAGGGGTGGTTGGTCACTGATCATGGAACTGGGTTGTCTAGAGCGTGAGGGGTGGTTGGTCACTGATCATGGAACTGGGTTGTCTAGAGCGTGAGGGGTGGTTGGTCACTGATCATGGAACTGGGTTGTCTAGAGCGTGAGAGGTGGTTGGTCACTGATCCTGGGACTGGGTTGTCTAGAGCGTGAGAGGTGGTGGTCACTAATCCTGGGACTGGGTTGTCTAGAGCGTGAGGGGTGGTTGGTCACTGATCATGGAACTGGGTTGTCTAGAGCGTGAGGGGTGGTTGGTCACTGATCATGGAACTGGGTTGTCTAGAGCGTGAGGGGTGGTTGGTCACTGATCATGGAACTGGGTTGTCTAGAGCGTGAGGGGTGGTTGGTCACTGATCCTGGGACTGGGTTGTCTAGAGCGTGAGGGGTGGTTGGTCACTGATCCTGGGACTGGGTTGTCTAGGGCGTGAGGGGTGGTCGGTCATTGATCCTGGGACTGGGTTGTCTAGACCGTGAGGGGTGGTTGGTCATTGATCCTGGGACAGGGTTGTATAGGGCGTGAGGGGTGGTTGGTCTCTTAGTCGGGGTCTGGGTTGTCTAGAGCGTGAGGGGTGGTTGGTCACTGATCCTGGGACTGGGTTGTCTAGAGCGTGAGAGGTGGTTGGTCACTGATCATGGAACTGGGTTGTCTAGAGCGTGAGAGGTGGTTGGTCACTGATCATGGAACTGGGTTGTCTAGAGCGTGAGAGGTGGTTGGTCACTGATCCTGGGACTGGGTTGTCTAGAGCGTGAGAGGTGGTTGGTCACTGATCATGGAACTGGGTTGTCTAGAGCGTGAGAGGTGGTTGGTCACTGATCCTGGGACTGGGTTGTCTAGAGCGTGAGAGGTGGTTGGTCACTGATCCTGGGACTGGGTTGTCTAGAGTGGCCTCTTGTGCAGGAAGGTCCCGCTTTCGATTCCCACCACGGCGGTGGGAACTTTTCAAAAATCGAACTGGCGATCTCATCGTGGCGTTGCCCTCCCCTGTCACATCGCAGCGTTGCCCTCCCCGGTCACATCGTTACTTTGCCCTCCCCGGTCATATCGTGGCGCTGCCCTTCCCCTGTCGCAACGTGGCGTTGCCCTTCCCCGGTTTCATCTTGACTTTGGCCTCCCCCCGGTCTCATCGTGGCGTTGCCCTCCCCCGGTCACATCGTGGCTCTGCCCTCCCCGGTCACATCGTGGCTTTGCCCTCCCCTGTCACATCGTGACTTTGGCCTCCCCTCGGTCATATCATGACTTTGCCCTCCCTCTAGACATCGGATCTCACTACCCAGAGAAGACTAGACATCGGATCTCACTACCCAGAGAAGTCTAGACATCGGATCTCACTACCCAGAGAAGTCTAGACATCGGATCTCACTACACAGAGAAGACTAGACATCGGATCTCACTACCCAGAGAAGGCTAGACATCGGATCTCACTACCCAGATACTGGGGCGGGTAAAGCCGTGAAGAGACCATCATTTCGATTTTTTAACAAAAAATGTCACCGACTATGGTTGGAATCGAACCCCGGACCTTCCAGTGTGGAGGCCAAGTCTTACCTCTAGACCGCCCAGTCTCTCCCCCCCCCCCTTTTTCCCCCAACCTAATATAAAGATCAAGAAATGATGGATATAATAATAAAAGAAAGCAACAAGAAAGGTCTCAGTCTGAATAGTAAGAAAACAGAAGCAATGGTTATATCGAAGAAACAATCATCACCATCATGCAGCATAAAAATAAACGAGACAAATCTGAAACAAGTGCAACGTTTCAAATACTTGGGCACAATAATAACATCAGATGGGTGATGCACCACAGAAATAAAAAGCAGAATAGCTCAGGCCAAAATAGCATTTCAGAAAATGAAAAATATCTTATGCAACAAATCTATGTCAATAGAAGTGAGAAAGAGAGTTCACCGGTGCTATATAGAACCAATTCTGACCTATGGAGGCGAATCATGGACAGTAGACAAACAAATGAAAAGACGATTAGAGGCCACAGAAATGGGATTTCTCAGAAGAATGTTGAAAGTTCCCTGGACAGCTAAAAAGACCAATGAGGAAGTTCTCAAAGAGGCCAACACAAAAAGGGAGCTCTTAAAAAACATCAGAAAGAAGCAATCAACATTTTTCGGGCACATCATGAGAAGAGGAAAGTTGGAATACTTGGTTACAACTGGCAAAATAAAAGGAAAGAGAGATCGCGGACGACAAAGAGAGAAAATACTGGATAGCTTGGTGTCATGGCATGGGAAACAGTCAACAACAAAACTGATACGATGCACTGTAGATAAAAGATTGTGGATGGACATGATCACCTACGCCAACCGGTAAGGCACATGATGATGATAAATATAAAGATCCGGGAGTCACGCCAGGGCAACAGATTCACAATCAAAATACATTTTCTTTAATATCTCCTGCTACAATGTAAAAAACAGATTATACATGTATAACGCTGTGTTTGTTTTTCGAACATAAAATAAAACGGCTGCCCTGTTTATGTGTCATGTTTATGTGTCCTGTTTATGTGTCATGTTTATGTGTCCTGTTTATAACAGAAATAAAGTCGCGACCAACACTGTTATTTAAAGCCTTGTTGGTAAGACACGAGATCTGTGACAGCTGAAAGTAGGTTACCCTCACGTTCTTGAGCAATTCAGCTGGGGATTTGGAAAACATAAACAAATACAATTACATCGACATTACAAGAGACAATTATATCGTCATTACACTGTCTGTCTGTCTGCCTGTCTGTCTGTCTGTCTGCCTGTCTGCCTGCCAAGTCTTTCTGTATGTCTATCTTGGCTGTCTTGTCTTGTCTTGTCTGTCTTTCTAGTCTGTCTAGTCTAGTCTAGTCTAATCTGTCTTCGCCACTATACGAGATGGCTAAACAATCGCACTACCCAGAGACAAGGAAACGATTTAGACACGGATTTAAGATTCTCCTCTCTCCCAATCACCTATATTGGGAATTGAACTCAGGACCTCCTTGTCCAGTGGCCGACATTTTACCTCTAGACCACCCGTATTGTTATGTTGTGTCGTCAGGTTGAAGCCAGCAGCCCTCTCCAGGTCCTTGCAGTTTCACCACATTTTTTATTTGCCTTTGTTCTTCAGCCGGATCTCACGTTGACCATTTTCCATTGGTAGTTTGGTTCTGTTTCGATTTTTGCTGATTTTGTTATGAGCTTCAGCTGGTATGCGTTTCTGTTTGTTTGGGGGAGAGGGAGGGGGGCGGGAGGGTCTAGAGGTAGGTTGTCGGCCTCAAGACAGGGTAGACCAGGGTTCAAAGCCCACCGGAAGCGGCGGTTTTTTTTTTTAAATAGAAAATATGGATAGTTAATTTGTGGTTTTTTTATTTTATGACGTTACCCTCCCCTGATCTTGAGGGTAGTGAAATGCGGCGTCTATACCTCGCGGAAAATGACATTTAACAGGAGGTCCCGTGTGCACTCGCGCACGTTAAAAATTCGTTGGCAGTTAAAATCGAAAAAGAGTAGGCCATAAATATGTGCCGCTGCCCGGGCAAAGTTGTCAGCAGAGACCTACCCACACCGTGGACCCCAGGCCGTGCGACGGAGTTCGTGCACGTGGGTCAGGATTCTCCTCCAGTTTTTCTTGAGATTCTCGCGGGGGATATCGGAGCACCTATGGGCTTGTCCAGTGTGCAGCGATGATGATCCTAACAAGAAAGAAACTTACTTTTCTGTTTATTCTCTTACATACTAAATACACAGATTCTAAACTAGTAGACAAGTATAGTGCGATCACATATGTTTGCTGTTATTTAAAAATGTATATATGTCATTAGTGAAGTAAATATTGCATATTTATGTCATCGTTAACCTTATGTCACAATTTGTTTTCCGCTTGTCATGTAAATATGAAGACAAATGTTGCTTCTTAGAGATATAAAAGTATATCTTAGTCCTCGCTTGGTTACTGTTTATGAATTGTAATTACAGATAAACTTTTGGTAGCATTCACCTGATCGTTCAAAATAACGCTTTTCGCGTTTTCTTTTTTAAAGAAAATCCTGAACGAACTTGCATATAATGAACATTAACTACTGACCGCGCAGTGCTTCCTTTTCGGAATGTGTTTGCAATAAGTGTACAGAGGCGTTTCAGAACTAAAAATAAATTGCGGTTTCATTAGAAGGACGTAGAAACTTAGAATCTTGACACTCAAGAACATTTCATCGAAGTTTATAAATAGTTGACATTTGAGACTTAACTCGGAACACTGTTTCACTGTGTATCGAACCCAGAGAAAGGAACAAAACATGCCCTCGGTGACCAGACAGTATCGAGATGTTTCAATGAGAATTGTTATGTTTTTACACTTTCCACTTGTTTGCGCTCGCCAGTTTTATATCTCTTGGCAATTCCCGAGGGACTTAATTTTGCATGAATAAGCTCTTTCCTATGTTTCACACCAGCAACAGTGTGCTCAGGTGTCCCCCGCCAAAGAGACAGATATTCTCCGACTTCAGATGTACTCTCATTATTGTTATCGTCGAGAATTGGAAAGTTTTGGATAGATTTTTTTTCCTATT
Organism: Megaustenia siamemsis; assembly: GCA_032433765.1. Taxonomy (NCBI): domain Eukaryota; kingdom Metazoa; phylum Mollusca; class Gastropoda; order Stylommatophora; family Ariophantidae; genus Megaustenia; species Megaustenia siamemsis. The sequence goes on along the minus strand of JAVIAB010000108.1, from coordinate 7,159,300 downwards.
AATTTTGCCCCGCCAGCGGCCATTGTTTGGCTTACTCTTTTCTATTTTCAGCTGCCGATGGTTCTTTAACGTACCCAGAATGCACACAGTGCCTCCTGTTTTTCGTCTTTCTCCGATAGGGCTAAGCATCGGATCTCACTACCGAGAGACTGGGGGAGGGTAAAGCCACGAAGAAGCTGCGGATTCAATTAAAAAAAAAAAAAATTCACCGCCTGTGTTGGGAATCAAACCTGAGACCTTCTTGTCCAGACGTCGGCGTCCTACTTCTAGACCACCCAGCCCCCAACAAAGAAGTGATTATACAAGAGATTTATATTTTTTAATAGGAAAGAATTATTGCCACTAAAGAAATTGATAATTGTACTAACACAAAACCAATTCATCGACATATCCAAGACCTCTCTCAGAAGCATTACCTATAAATAAACAATTGGCTTACATGTCTCTGGTTTTGTGGACTAGAATAAATAAACTGGGACACTGTAAAATAAAATTGTTGATACACAAACGGGACAAACGATAATTCACAAACAGCAGGGATAGACCCAAGAGGCATTCAAGCTTGTTAAATCATTGGACAGTTATCACCACTATTGTCCAACAAGGAAATAACTTTAGTGGCAAAACGAGCACTATACAATACAATCTTCATCCCAACGTTGTGCTACCAATGCCAGACCTGGACCCTGCATGCAAGAACAATAAGAAAAATAACCTCTACAGAGATGAAATATGCTAGACGAATGACAGGAAACAGCTTTAGAGATACGATATGAAATGAAGAACTGAGAGAAAAAAACAAGCTAGAAATAATCCCCGCCATAGAATATATATATTAAAAAAACAACAGATAAAATGGTTTGGTCACATGACAAGACAGTGATCAAAACACAACACAGCGAGCCCTTAATAAACGTTGAGAGAACACCAGACCCAAGGGTCGACCACGAAAAAGGCGGATGGATGAAATATTGGAAGCACTAGGAAACATAACACCAGCAGAGGCGAACAGAAGAGCAAGATACCGCAATTATATCTCCACTCGATGCTGAAAGGCAAATGAGGAAGGAAAGATTAAGAAGAAGATACACTAATAATAAAAAAACTGACAAGAACAACAAAGATAATGCCTGTTTTGATAATGCCTGTCTTCATGAGATTTCCAATGAAAGTATTAAGATGAAGAGATTGTTGAACCCCATGCAAGCAAGTTTCTAGGAGAAGTAATTGTTGAGAAATATTTTTTTTTCAAAAATGCAACGGTAAACATTTGTGAACGAACTATATAGCAGCATTTGTAAGGTAGCTACAGTAGTTATCAGTGATAACATGCAATATAGACATAGAAGTAACACCAGGGCTGGACAGGAAAGATAATGAGTCGAGTGGTGTAACTTGTGTAACTGATCTGTTACTATAAATAGTATTCAGATAGGAACAATGACTCGATAGGTCACAGGTTATGTAGATAGGAGGAGCCACTAGAGCCTGGACTAAACTGGTTCTTGCTACAGGCGTGATCTCGTCGTGGTCATAGTTAGTTCACACGTCTCTGGGATAGGGCACAACGGCACGCTATCTCCCTGGATGTTCTTTCGGATTCGTATTTTGTTTTCATTCAACAGACATCATCTGCCATTTGAAGGATGTTCATCATCATGTGCCATACCGGTTGGCGTAGGTGATCATGTCCCTCCACAATCTTCTATCTACAGTGAATCATATCAGTTCTGTTAGGATGTTAGATGAGAGTAACTGAGTTGTGTCGATATTTACAAGCTCCGATATCGGTGCTGTATGGCCCAGTACATCCGACTTCAGTACGCAATTTGTTGCCGCACCGCGTTGTCTGCATCCCTTGGTTGGTCTACTACCAGGACTAGGCCCAGCACGTGGAGTACGGTCTTGGTCAGTGTTAGTTCGTTAGCCTTGATGTCAGCATGTTCACTGTGTCGAGCCCGATGAAAAGTAAGTTGCATGTCCTTTATAGAACTTTTCTATTACTCCAACATTTGTTGGCTGTGTCGAGCCCGATGAAAAGTAAGTTGCATGTCCTTTATAGCACTTTTCTATTACTCCAACATTTGTTGGCTGTGTCGAGCCCGATGAAAAGTAAGTTGCATGTCCTTTATAGAACTTTTCTATTACTCCAACATTTGTTGGCTGTGTCGAGCCCGATGAAAAGTAAGTTGCATGTCCTTTATAGAACTTTTCTATTACTCCAACATTTGTTGGCTGTGTCATTTTCTAGACATTTAGTGGTTTGCCACTAAAAGCTACAGAAAAATTCTTAAGATACCCTGGATAATGAAAAAGAGCAATGAAGACATGCTAAAAGATTTAAACATTAAAAATAACTGGCTTCTAAACACCATCCTACAGAAGAAATTAAAATACTATATACGTGGGGCTTGAAAGAACGCATCAGGGGCAGACCAAGAAGAAGGTGTTTTCAAGACATCAGGGAGGCATTAAACATGACAACAGAAGTAGTGGAAGATAGTTTCTGAATGTATGGGTACGTAAGACGCATACGTTTGTGCACAGATGTTCGGTGTGCACAACCATAGTTGCAGATAAACACAGATGTATGTGTTCGCTTGGGCACGGAAACAAATTGTCCCGATGGATAAACTTATTGGGAATCAACTCAAATAAAACGATTCTAGTAATAGTAGAGTCTGGGATTTTGTACCCACCTACACATATTGTTAGAACCATTCCCATTTACTTTATCTCACACCTGTGTCCCGCCCTGTCAGCCCGCCATATCAATTACAGCCCAAGTCGGTGCCTGACCAAGCTCTGGACCACAGGGAAGTGACTTATTTTCCTTGTTTGAGAGTCCAGCATATTATCGCCATGTAGCTAGATTTCTGTGTATATCCTTATATATTGTTGTGTTATTTTTTCAGCTCAAAGCCTTCTTGTCCGAAACGTCGTTCTACTTTTGTTCTGTTTCTCACCTACGTAAAGCTTTACCATACCACTTTTTCCTAATTTCAACAACAAAAAAAGTCATTCTTATCATCAGCTTTACAGCAGCTTCGTATTTCTTTGCGTCTTGATGCCTTTACCCCTTGAATACTTGTAAGCCACGGGCGCCTATCGAGCTCGATAAAGGTTTGGAAATTAGGGGTCGATGATAGTAAGATTTGAGAATCGTTCTACTCCTGATCAGTCAGAAGTAATAAGCTACCACCTGATCGCACGCTCTATCGCCTGGGTCCAGCCACGCTTCTTGAATGTCGCTAAATGCTTTTATGTCTTCATTACATACCCTGCCATAAAATTCCAAGTCGAGAAGCACTATCCGAGATTTGTTCAGGATACATACAGCACGAACTCCTCCCCGTTCGCTTTGTGAGCCCATTTGGGTTTACCATATTCTAATATTGACCTGACCTGTTCGTGGCCTCGTTCTGACAACCCGAAGATCCCCAGGTTGGAATTCGGAATCATACCGTGACTCGCCAGTAGCCTGACGCGGAACGTATAGCAGCAGTCACGTGTTTCTTCAAACTAACGCCAGGTGAATTTCATTTTAACAAACCCGGAATATACGTGAGGAAATATGACAGACCAGTTTATACATTTATCTCTTTATCTTTGTTTTTTTTTTTTTGATTTGTTCCTGAATTCAGTGATATTTTTACCTGTGTATTAGTTATTGTGGATATCAACGATGTTCCTATTTTGATCCAACCTTTTGTTATCTGATAACATCAGGTTTGATAACATGATTTAATAATGTACTTGTACTGTTGAGTAATGTAACGGATATGTTGGGTGTTGTGAATTGTTTCAACTTTTACTTTCCTTGATCCCAGCTGCCTATCAGCAGCTGTCTATCAGCAGCTGCCTATCAGCTTGAAATCAAGATGATGTCAGTTAATTCTCTTTGATGTTTTCCTCGCATTTATATTTTCATTGAACTATTGTATTATTGTAAAATCACTGGAGTCTGTAGAAATGTGGTTTTACAGAAGAATGTTGAGAGTACCATGGACAGCTAAAAAGAGTAATGAAGATGTTCTGAGAGAGGTCAAAGCAAAAAGAAAGCTAATTTCCAATATTAGGAAGAAACAATCATCATTTTTTGGCCATGTAATGAGAAGAGAACAACTGGAATATATTGTAACAACTGGAAAAATTGAGTGACGAAGAGATAGAGGGAAGCAAAGAGAAAAAAATAACAGACAGCTTAAGAGAATGGCTTGGCAGAAGGTCAACAACAGAAATGATAAATAGCTGCCGAGATCGAAAGTTGTGGAGAGACATGATCACCTACGCCAGCAGGCCCGGTACTTGATGATGATGATTGTATTATTGTAATTTTCCGCCATTTATGAAATGCAGTGTTTCGCTTTCGTGTTTGTATTTCTTTGTTTATTTTAGAATTGTATTTGCCAATCGTGTTGATCTTTTTGTGTATGTATATATATATATATATTTTTTTTTTCCCTTTTGGACACACGCATATATGAGTACTGACCATGCGACCAGCTCTCTGTGTGTCATGATGTTGTTCTAACAGTTACCACGCTATCATGAAACAGGACAAAGAGTCAAATTAAATTCCAATGATCACAAGACTTGAAAGCTGAAGAAGTATACTTTTTGTTTTGTACCTGAAGAAGACTATAGCCAAAACGTTGTTGTTTGTCTCGCCTCTCTACTAATTTTGTTGCTAGATATAGATGCAATTGTATGCTTATTTTACGTGTATTTGTTTTCATTATGACAGTTTTCTTCTTCTCTCCTTCCCCATTTGCCTTTCAGCGTCGAGAGGATATATAATTTGTGGTCTTTTGCTAATCTGCTTGCTTTTCCTGCTGTTATGTTTCCTAGTGTTTCTAATATTCCATCAATCCATATTTTTCGTAGTCGACTCTTGAATCTGAGGTTCTCGGGGCGTTTATTGAAGACTCTCTGTGTTATGTTTTGATCATTCTGCCTTGTTACATGGCCAAACTATTGTATTGTTCTTTCTTTACATTCTATGGCGGGGGTTATTGTAACTTTTTTTTTTTAGTTTTTCATTTTTGATCTTATCTTTCATGCATTATGTTTCCTGTAATTCGTCTAAAACATTTCGTATCGGTAGTTGTTATTTTCTTTTTGTTCTTGCATCTGCGGTCTAGGTCTGGCATTGGTTGGGAAAGTTGGGATGAAGGTTATTGAGTTATTTGCGGGTCATCAGCATTGCACTCCGAACATATCCATAGGTGCTCAGACCCTCTCCTCAGTTATTGAGTTATTTGCAGGTCATCAGCATTGCACTCCGAACATATCCATAGGTGCTCAGACTCCCTCCTCAGTTATTGAGTTATTTGCGGGTCATCAGCATTGCACTCCGAACATGTCCATAGGTGCTCAGACCCTTTCCTCAGTTATTGAGTTATTTGCGGGCCATCATCATTGCACTCCGAACATATCCATAGGTGCTCAGACCCTCTCCTCAGTTATTGAGTTATTTGCGGGTCATCATCATTGCACTCCAAGCATATCCATAGGTGCTCAGACCCCCTCCTCAGCGTCGAAGGGAGATATAATTTGTGCTCTTTTGCAGTGTACAGTTACATAATGACAGCAGGCTATATGTTTACTATTATTATTAATTGTTATTTACATATAAACACCTCATACACTCACCACATCTAAAGTAAATGAAGTCCCATAGGATATGACGTCGAGTACTTAATGTTGGTGACTTCATCTACTCACATTCATGAGGTGAGGTTGGGCAGGTCTCTACCTTACTGCTTTCTGTTCCCAGAGAACACAACAGGTACCCATTGAAAGAGGCGAAAGCCATGTAGGTGGATAACAATATATATTTGTCTTAACTGGCATTTGAACCTAGAACCTTCAGGTGACGGGCGAGTAAATTAACCACAAGGATACCGTGTTTACACACCACGTCTATAACGAGGTTATTTGTAAAATTGTTTGCCACTTTTTACAGCGGGCAGTTTCACATCTTAACTGGCAAGGATAAGAAGACGGACAGGTGGTGTTAAGGGTAAAAAGATGCATCAAGATACATAGGCATGCAAAGCTGATAATAATAATAATGCAAATTAAAAAAAAAAAAAGTAAAACGTGGTATCGTAACAGCTTTACGTAGGTGAGAAACAAAACAAAAGTAGAACGACGTTTCGGCCAAGATGGCTTCAGCAGGAACAATAAACAACACAAACAAATATCAGGATAAACAGAAATCTAACTATCTATTGTCCTTTCGAGCCGAAGACGGCACATAGGGCAGAATTACAATCTCAAAACAGAAACCTTGCATGCCAAAATGGCACATATTGCAGAGATCACTGCTTCTAAAATCTATGGTTCTGTTTCCATAACAATACTTTTTACAATGACAGCTTGTCAAACCATCGAAATCTAACTACATGGCGATAATATGCTGGACTCTCAAAAAAGGAAAATAGGTCACTTCCCTGTGGTCTGGAGCTTGGTCAGTCACCGACTTGGGCTGTAATTTATATGGCCGGGCTAACAGGGTGGACACAGGTGTGAGATACAGTAAATGGGGAAGGGTTCTAACAATATGAGGAGGCGGATACAAGATCCCAGACTCTACTATTACTAGAAACGTTTTATATGAGTTGATTCCCAATAAGTTTATCCACGTGGACAATTTGTTTGCGTACCAAAGTGAACACATATATCTGTGGTTATCGGCACTATGGGTGTGCTCACCGAACAGATGTACATAAACGTATAGGCAGACAAAGGGCTTTAGCCAGGTTTTTTTACACTGGTTGTGTTGTTTATCGTGCAGGCCAAACTCTCTCTCTCTCTCTGCCTACTTATCCAGGGCTGTGTAAGTTTGAATATTTATGGTGATTTATTAGAGGTAAAGGCACCATTTGCAACAATAAACAACACCATTGACGAAGTGACCATTTTTTGGTTTATTTTCCTTTCTTGTGTATCAAGCATAGTATCGCCGTGTAGTTAGATTTGTATATCCTTATATATTTTTTTGTGTTTGTTGTTCGTCCAGATGAAGACCTACTTAGCCGAAACGTCGACTTTTGTTTCGTCCATTACCACGTAAAGCTGTCACCATACCACTTTTTTCTTCTTCTTTTTTAGTATTCTATCTATCTATCTATTGACCTTTCGAGCCGTAACCGGCCCATAGGGCGTAGACCAAGATACACCTTCTCCTATATGAATTTTTGTTCTAGCAGTTTTCTTTTAAAGATATTTTATCAAATCTCGCCATCTGTCTCTGTTCTGTGCAAGCAGTTCTATCTCATTGAGGGAGCCGATTCCTGCTGCTCTTGCCTCTCTCATCAATGTTCTTCTCAGTGTCTCCTGGGTCTTCCTCTTTTTAGTATTGCTGAGGATTTATTAGTTTAGCGCTGTAAATTATTATGTATGTTCAGATTAACATCCCATTGCACGCTATTCGGTTGCTCTAATCTGTCATTAGCAGACCCCTGGGTTAGGGTAGGAAAAATATCCAAAACCTACATCTAAACCTTGTTGAAAAAAATAAATTCATAAAAACTAGAAGGAATTGATAATTCAAATACGTGCTATCAATCAAGGGGAGGCCAGTCGTTTAACAGAACTAATTTACGACGCTAAACTTATAAATTGCCATATATATATATATATATATATATATATATACATGTATAATTAAATTTCTGGGTCAATAAATTGATCAACACAATAATCAAGTGCCCTTGTCTGAAATCTCAAAATTAAATGTTCCGTCGACGGGCTTTAAGTTTAGCGAACATAATCCTCCAGGGGGCGCAGTCAGCGATTACAGGGACTTTTGAGTGTCACAGATTGTGCCCTTACCAGTAAAGGGAAATTTCAGATCTTGTCCTTACTGGTATGTGGAGATCTCGAATCCTGTCCTTACTGGTATGTGGAGATCTCGAATCTTGTCCTTACTGGTATGTGGAGATCTCGAATCTTGTCCTTACTGGTATGTGGAGATCTCGAATCTTATCCTTACTTCTTCTTTCCGTCCTCATCTAGCCTCGAGGGGAGACATAATTTGTGGTCGTCTGCTCTTCTGTTTGCCTCTCTTACTGTTATATTTCCTAATGTTTTTAATATTCAGTTAATCCGTCATTTTCGTGGTCGGCCCTTGAATCTGATGTTCTCGGAGCGTTTATTGAAGGCACACACACACACACACACACATATATATATATATATATATATATAATATTAATACACACACATATATATATATATAATATTAATACACACACACATATATATCAGGATAAACAGAAATCTAACAACATATTGTTCTAATTATGGATTTTAATTCGTTTGCTGTGATACCGAGGCCTTCCATAACCAATAACACATATATATATGTATAATATTAATACACACACACATATATATATAATATTAATACACACACACACATATATATATATAATATTAATACACACATACATATATATATATAATATTAATACACACATACATATATATATATATATATATATATATATATATAATATTAATACACACACATATATACATGTATATATCCCAGACATGATTTCATTCCGATTTAACTTTAATACATTGTAACGTCATTATAATTTGATGTATAATTTATATATTTCTGTTCAAAGTGAAGAGACCAAAAGGTGGTTTCTGAGTCGTTGACAGCACCTGATCTCCGTACACCCTGCCCCAGCTTGTGTGATGTCAAAGTTTGCATTGTTCACTCTTGATTGACCTACTATGATACATGGATTAATCTCAAAAGATAGAAAGACTATTATTACCAGCCTTTATGTGTGTGGTCGTGCTGTCTCCGCGGTTAATTTAACGATAAACCGGACTACCCTTTCCGAGGGTGCAAAGTTCGTTCATTGCGCTGAAGTCTTCTTGTGAAGTTGAGTGAGAGATAGGGACGTTAATGGGCGTTGTGTAGTTGGGGAAAAGGTAGGGACGTTAATGAGCGTTGTGTAGTTGGGGAAAAGGTAGGGACGTTAATGAGCGTTGTGTAGTTGAACAAGAGATATAAACGCTAATGGACGTTGTGTAGTTGAACAAGAGATATAAACGCTAATGGACGTTGTGTAGTTGAACAAGAGATATAAACGCTAATGGACGTTGTGTAGTTGAACAAGAGATATAAACGCTAATGGACGTTGTGTAGTTGAACAAGAGATATAAACGCTAATGGACGTTGTGTAGTTGAACAAGAGATATAAACGCTAATGGACGTTGTGTAGTTGAACAAGAGATATAAACGCTAATGGACGTTGTGTAGTTGAACAAGAGATATAAACGCTAATGGACGTTGTGTAGTTGAACAAGAGATATAAACGCTAATGGACGTTGTGTAGTTGAACAAGAGATATAAACGCTAATGGACGTTGTGTAGTTGAACAAGAGATATAAACGCTAATGGACGTTGTGTAGTTGAACAAGAGATATAAACGCTAATGGACGTTGTGTAGTGGCGCAAAAGATAGGGACGCTAATGGGCGTTGTCCAAACACAAAGATAATATTTTGTATGTGCAAAACGTTATCGGGAAATGATTGGACTAAGTTAAGCTCCTATATAGCGACATACGGCGGGTGATCTATGGCTAAACAGGTGGTATAGTTCGTTCACAAATTCGTGCCAACAGAGTTGGGATCGAACCCTACCTCTTGTCCTTTGTAGTCCAGTTCACTAACCACTGAGCTATCGCAGATCCATAATTTTTACTCTACTGTCATGCACTTAGGAAAGATTTGTGCTTCTTTGAGGTATGTACAAATATTATTTTCTTGATTATCCTAATTTTTAGGATTTTACCATACCCACATTTGTTGTAGTCAACTCACCTTTTAAAAAGGTAAATTTCACGTGCTCTCCACACAATCTTAGCACCATCTAGCACTCACTGAACCGTAACTTGTAAGACGCAATCCACTGAGAGGTTTGTTAGAAAATTAACATAATTTACAGTAAAATCGAATGTTTAGAGAACACGGTTTGATATTTTCCTAAAATGATATAATAACAAAACACGATTTGTGCAAAATTCAGACTACCTTTGTACTTAAATGTTATAAAATCTTAAAACAAACTATAGAACAGATTACAACGATTGTTGTTTGCAACATCACTAGGACGCGGATCTGATCTATAAAACTCCCCGTTCTCTCCCTGCCCTATATAGATGATCGCCTTTTTCTTCTTTTCTTTCTCATACCACAACACTGGCGGTTCACCTCTTTTCTTCTTAGTGTTTGCCCGTTATATAGGCGTAGATGTTTCATGTCACTTATTTATGGCAACATTGCGATATCTGCGGCTTTCGGTCCGGCACATCCGTTTTCGAATTTGATGAGTAGATTTACTTAAAATTTTTGTTCGGTGCAGCGACAATTTTTTGCTTATCTTTTCGATTTTTAACTGCCAAAGTTTTAACGTGCGCGAGTGCACACGGGACGTTTTTCGCCGTTATCCGAGAGGGCTAGACATCGGATCTGATTACCCAGAGAGGGCTAGACATTGGATCTCACTACCCAGAGACGGGTAGACATCGGATCTCACTACCCAGAGAGGGCTAGACATCAGATCTCATTACACAGAGAGGGCCTAGACATCGGATCTCATTACCCAGAGAGGGCTAGACATCGGATCTCAATACCCAGAGAAGGCTAGACATCGGATCTCACTACACAGACAGGGCTAGACATTAGATCTCACTACCCAGAGAGCGCTAGACATCGGACTTCACTACCCAGAGAGGGCTAGACATCGGATCTCACTATCCAGAGATAACCAGACATCGGATCTCACTATCCAGAGAGCAGGGGAGCGGAAAACCACGAAAAAACGTCAATTCGATTTAAACAAAAAAGAAAAAAAATTCCGCTGCCTGTGGTGGAGATCGTTCGTTCGTTCGTTCGCTTTCGTCAGCTTTGTCCTCTGACGAAGTCCCACCCACTCAATTTTGTGGGACTGAATTTTGCGTGTAAAGTCTGTTTTATCCCATTACAGGATGCCCCTCGCCATGCAGGCAGATTTACTCCGACTTCAGAGGTACTAATTTTTAGGGAATTAGTAAAACCCAGGTGTCCTCGCCAGGGTACGAACCCCGGCTGTTGCCGTGGTAAGCCAACCGCCTATCGATTGCGCTAACCGGACACCCGTGGTGGAGATCGAACCGGGACATTCATGTGCAGAGCTCGACATCTTACATCTAGACCACCAAGCCTCCAATCTTCTTCTTCTACCTTTTAGCTCCCAGTGGAGCATAGGTCTTCAACAAACACTTTCCAAGTCGTTCTGTTTTTTGCAATTCTTTTAAGATCATTCCATGTCTTCCCCATCATCTTCATCTCTGCTTCAATCTGTCTTCTCCAAGAATTCCTTGGTCTTCCTCTTTGTCTTTTCCCCTGGGGATTCCAAAAAAGGGCCTGTTGTGTAATACTCTCAGTTGGTTTCCGTAGTGTGTGTCCTATCCATCGCCATCGTCTTCGCTGTATTTCTTTATCCACTGGTATTTGACCGGTACATTTCCATAATTCCACGTTTGTGACTTTGTCCTGCCATTTCCATCCCTTTATTCTGCGCAAGCATCCATTAATGAAAGCCTCCAATGGAGGGTCATTAAACTTTGTTGTATGATGGGGCCAGACAGATGATGTTTCTTTTCTTTATCTTATCATTCTGCGGCTACACTCAACATTCTGCGGCTACACTCGACATTCTGCGGCTACACTCGGCATTCTGCTGCTACACTCGGCATTCTGCGGCTACACTCGGCATTCTGTGGCTACACTCGACATTCTGCGGTTACACTCGGCATTCTGCGGCTACACTCGGCATTTTGCGGCTACACTCGGCATTCTGCGGCTACACTCGACATTCTGCGGCTACACTCGGCATTCTGCGGCTACACTCGGCATTCTGCGGCTACACTCGGCATTCTGTGGCTACACTCGACATTCTGTGGCTACACTCGGCATTCTGCGGCTACACTCGGCATTCTGCGGCTACACTCGGCATTCTGTGGCTACACTCGACATTCTGTGGCTACACTCGGCATTCTGTGGCTACACTCGGCATTCTGCGGCTACACTCGGCATTCTGCGGCTACACTCGGCATTATGTGGCTACACTCGGCATTATGTGGCTACACTCGGCATTCTGCTGCTACACTCGGCATTCCGCGGCTACACTCGGCATTCCGCGGCTACACTCGGCATTCCGCGGCTACACTCGGCATTCTGTGGCTACACTCGGCATTCCGCTGCTACACTCGGCATTCCGCGGCTACACTCGGCATTCTGCTGCTACACTCGGCATTCTGTGGCTACACTCGGCATTCTGTGGCTACACTCGGCATTCTGCTGCTACACTCGACATTCTGCGGCTACACTCGGCATTCTGTGGCTACACTCGGCATTCTGTGGCTACACTCGACATTCTGTGGCTACACTCGGCATTCTGTGGCTACACTCGGCATTCTGCGGCTACACTCGCTACACTCGGCATTCTGCGGCTACACTCGGCATTCTGTGGCTACACTCGACATTCTGTGGCTACACTCGGCATTCTGTGGCTACACTCGGCATTCTGCATTCCGCGGCTACACTCGGCATTCTACACTCGGCATTCTGTGGCTACACTCGGCATTCTGCTGCTACACTCGGCATTCTGCTGCTACACTCGGCATTCTGTGGCTACACTCGCATACACTCGGCATTCTGTGCTACACTCGACACTCGGCATTCTGTGGCTACACTCGGCATTCTGTGGCTACACTCGGCATTCTGTGGCTACTCGGCATTCTGCTGCTACACTCGGCATTCTGCTACACTCGGCATTCTGTGGCTACACTCGACATTCTGTGGCTACACTCGGCATTCTGTGGCTACACTCGGCATTCTGCTGGCATTCTGTGGCTACACTCGGCATTCTGCTGGCTACACTCGGCATTCTGTTCTACACTCGGCATTCTGTGGCTACACTCGGCATTCTGTGGCTACACTCGGCATTCTGCTGCTACACTCGGCATTCTGCTACACTCGGCATTCTGTGGCTACACTCGGCATTCTGTGGCTACACTCGGCATTCTGTGGCTACACTCGGCATTCTGCTGCTACACTCGGCATTCTGCGGCTACACTCGGCATTCTGCGGCTACACTCGGCATTCTGCTGGCTACACTCGGCATTCTGCTGCTACACTCGGCATTCTGCTGCTACACTCGGCATTCTGACTCTACTGCTCGGCTTTAAAGTACTCCACCGCCCCAACCCCATTCATTTCTCAGTCTTCTCTCCCTGACCTATATATATATAAAACCATCTTTATTTTCTTCTCCTGGACCACCTACTTCTCCTCCTTCTACTCTGCTACTTTTCCTCTTTCTCTCTCTCTCTCTGCGATCAAGACTCAATCAGAGTAGGATTCAAGATTCTCTCATGAAGTCAGCTCTGTTTATGTGATTCGATTGCCCCATACAGTTTCTCTTCCTATTCTTCTCCACCTCTCCATTCTCCATCTTCTTCTTTTCATCTGCTCCTTCTCCTCCTCCTTCTTCTCCTCCTCCTCTTCTTACTCCTACTCCTACTCCTCCTTCTCTTCTTCCTCCCCCCCCACACACACCACTTTAGGCCGCTAAACGATGTCTTGTAGAACGATAACCCTTCCAACATCAACTCAAAGATAAGAAATGAAATCATTTCAATTATTACGAAATCGTCTTCTTTATCACATCAGCCTCCCCTTGTCGCTGAGGCACCACGAAGAGACCTTTATCAACCTTCTCCATTTCTCTTTATCACATCAGCCTCCCCTTGTCGTTGAGGCACCACTAAGAGACCTTTATCAACCTTCTCCATTTCTCTTCATCACATCAGCCTCCCCTTGTCGTTGAGGCACCACTAAGAGACCTTTATCAACCTTCTCAATTTCTCTTCATCACATCAGCCTCCCCTTGTCGTTGAGGCACCACTAAGAGACTTTTATCAACCTTCTCCATTTCTCTTCATCACATCAGCCTCCCCTTGTCGTTGAGGCACCACGAAGAGACCTTTATCAACCTTCTCCATTTCTCTTCATCACATCAGCCTCCCCTTGTCGTTGAGGCACCACTAAGAGACCTTTATCAACCTTCTCAATTTCTCTTCATCACATCAGCCTCCCCTTGTCGTTGAGGCACCACTAAGAGACTTTTATCAACCTTCTCCATTTCTCTTCATCACATCAGCCTCCCCTTGTCGTTGAGGCACCACGAAGAGACCTTTATCAACCTTCTCAATTTCTCTTCATCACATCAGCCTCCCCTTGTCGTTGAGGCACCACGAAGAGACCTTTATCAACCTTCTCCATTTCTCTTTATCCTCAGTAATTTTTTGACGGCCCTGTAAAATTTGAGGTATGTCAATTCTTTGATGTTATCTTCCCATCTCTTTCTCTTTCTACCTACTCTTCTCGCTACTTTTACACTTCATCTCAGAATGATCTTTGCTCAGTAATGATAATCTTCCTCTACTTCTTCTTTTCTCTTTCTCACTGATACCGAAAAGGTGTCGTGGTTATATCATTTGTCGTTCATGAGCTGCTCGAACTGTCTGAATTAGTGATTTTCCTTTGTTGTTACATGTCTAATATGGACTATAATGATGATGATGATAATGATAATGACGATGTTTATGATAAGGATGATGATAATGATGATAATAATGATGATGATGATAATGATGATGATAGTGATGGTGATGATAATGACGATGTTAATGATGATGATAATGACGATGTTAATGATTATGATAAGGATGATGATAATGATGATAATAATGATGATGATAATGATGATGATAGTGATGGTGATGATAATGACGATGTTAATGATAATGATAATGATGATGTTAATGATGATGATAATGGTAATGATAATGATAATAATGATTATTATAATGATTAAAATAATGATGATAATATTGATGATGATAATGATGATGATGATAATATTGATGATAATAATGTTAATAATGATGATAATAATGATAAATGTTGAAATGACAGACCGAAGGAGGGCGCATTCCTCTAGTTAGTAGATGTATGTTTATACAGCCAGTGAGAAGAACCTCAGTTAAGTGGACAATTAGTTGTGGCGAGCTGCAGTAAAGCTGTCGACAGGGGGAAAAAAATCAAGTAATGGAATATGCACGGCTGTTTGTTTTTATATGAAAGTGACATTTTAGTTCTAATCTTGTAAATTTGGTAGCGTTTATGGATGAAGATGGTCTGAGCGTAGCACTTATTCTTCAAACGAATATTTTGTGGAAGTGGTTTCATTTTGAGACATTTTCAGCTAAAGTCAATGCTTATGTATGAATTATATCGCAGCAGCTATTATAGGTAGAACTGGATGGAAAGAAAAGAAAACAAACGAGGAAGTTTTAAAACAACTAAAAATGAAGAAAGAACTACTAAACACAATTAGAGCAAGACAAATGACATTGTTTGGTCATGTTAAAAGACACAACAGTCTAATAAAAGTAATATTAGAAGGGAAATACAAGGTAAAAGAGGCAGACCAAGACTAACATGGACGAGAAACATCAAAAGATGGACAAGTCAGCCTATGGCAATCTGCACCATCAATGCAAGAGACAGAGTGGAATGGCGCTCCATGGTAGCCAACCTTCGATGCGGAGACGGCACTCAATGATGATGATGATGATATCGTAGCAGTTCATGTTCGAAATAGCAAAACTGTCAAAGATTGACATATCTGGGAGTTTCATTGGTTAAAAAAAAAAAAGTAAATAGCCCCGTCACGCCAAGTGGCGTATAGGGAATATGATGTTAGTGACCATAATTTTTTACAGACCTTCAGGACATGATTTCTGGGGTAGTGTTGTCGGTATTACGCCCGTGTCGATTTACTTTCCCAGAAAAAAAGATCCAGTACCCATTTTTTTGTTCGTTCGCCAGCTTTTACCTTTGATGAAGTCCCTAGAGACTATAAACTGAATTTTGCGCGTTATTCCATTTTATCCCTGGCAGCCGTGTGCACAGGTGACCCTCGCCGCACAGACAGATTGCTCCGACTTCGGTGGTACTCATATTTTTTTCAGTCGATGAGTAATCGACGTTTCAAGCCGGGCCTCGCTGCTGAGACCAGGGGCCGCAGAGAGAAATCATAAATAAAAATCCCAACCGGTCTAGCCGGGATTTGAACCCACAACCTCTCTGTCTCGAAGCCGGCGTCTAGCCTCGAGACCAACCGGTACCAATTTAAGGCTGGGTGAACCCGGAAGCCGTCGGTCAGGATTGAACCCGACCTCTTGTGGGTTTCGTGGGTGCAATCTTCAATTTGAAATCACCAATTTGTTTACATTTAAAGACTCAGCTTCTTATAATCACTTTGACTGCAGAAGAAGAAGCATGTGCATTTCATCTTTCTGGAAAGACACAAATGAAGAAATCGACTAAATTATCAAGGACAATCAGCTGTGAACAGCTTTCTTCTACCTCTCAACTCCCTGTGGAGCATAGGTATTTTACAAACACTTTCATCTCCCTGTAGAGTACAGGTCTTCAACATACACTTTCAGCTTCGTGTAGAGCTTAGGCCTTCAACAAACACTTTCAGCTCCCTGTATAGTACAAGTCTTCAACATACACTTTCAGCTTCGTGTAGAGCATAGGTCTTCAACATACACTTTCAGCTCACTGTAGAGTACAAGTCTTCAACATACACTTTCAGCTTCGTGTAGAGCATAGGTCTTCAACATACACTTTCAGCTTCGTGTAGAGCTTAGGCCTTCAACAAACACTTTCAGCTCCCTGTAGAGTACAAGTCTTCAACATACACTTTCAGCTTCGTGTAGAGCATAGGCCTTCAACAAACACTTTCAGCTCCCTGTAGAGCATAGGTCTTCAACATACACTTTCAGCTTCGTGTAGAGCATAGGCCTTCAACAAACACTTTCAGCTCCCCGTAGAGCATAGGTCTTCAACATACACTTTCAGCTCCCCGTAGAGCATAGGCCTTCAACAAACACTTTCAGCTCCCTGTAGAGCATAGGTCTTCAACATACATTTTCAGCTTCGTGTAGAGCATAGGTCTTCAACAAACACTTTCAGCTCTCTGTAGAGCATACTTCAACAAACACTTTCAGCTCCATGTAGAGCATAGGTCTTCAACAAACACTTTCCAAGCCGTTCTGTTTCTTACCATTCTTTTAAGATCATTCCCTGACTTCCCAATCATCTTCATCTCTGCTTCCCTCTCTCTTCTGCTATGATATTTTGGTGTTCCTCTTTGTCTTTCTCCTGAGGGATTAAAAGAAGGCATGTTGTGTAATACTCTGAGTTGGCTTCCGCAGCGTGTGTCCTATCAAGCGCCATGCAATTCCCTGTATCTCTTGATCCACTGGTATTTGACTGGTTTCTACAGTTCGACGTTAACACTGCCATTTCCTTCTTTTTATTCTACGCAATCATCCATTAATGAAGCATTAATGTATACAGTTTTTGCTTTATCGAAAAATAGTCCCACGTTCCGGACAGACATTTTTGCAGCCTTCTTCTGGTAGTAAAGTTGACAAGCGGTAACAAAACATGACATTTGTAAATAGTGTCACAGGGACGTTTAAATAAAGAACATTGCAACGCTGAGATTAAACAGACGTCAATAATAACAAATACAATCAATCCCATGTTGGAATGTGTAATATTATTATTATTATTATTTTATTAATATTAGCATTACTGTTATTGTTATTAATTACAGAGATTGTTACCGGCTAGCAAATTCAACGTGTTTTGTTCTTGTTGTATCTTCCATACAACACTTTAGTTTTCAAACTGGAGTTGTCTTATTTCTTTTTGTCTTCCCTTAGAATCTCGATTCCAGTGTGGATTGTGTTATAGCTTCTAGTGTAGATTGTGTTATAGCTTTTAGTGTAGATTGTGTTATAGCTTCTAGTGTAGATTGTGTTATAGCTTCTAGTGTAGATTGTGTTATAACTTCTAGTGTATATTGTGTTCTACCTTTTGGATTGTACTATCTCAACATTCGAATAAGATTTTCGTGCGTGTGCTAATTGAAATAATTCTGCTCTCTTATGTAGAATCCATCTTGACATATGGAAGTGAACCATGGGCAATCGGACAACAGACAGGACAATCTTTGGAAGCCACAGAAGTTGGTGTTACAGACGAATGTTAAGAATACCTTGGACGGCTCATGAAAACTTCCAAAAGAGGCCAAAGAAAAAAAGAAAATGTATTTCAGAAGGAAACAATCATCGTTATTTGGCCACGTTGTGAGAAGGGAACAGCTGGAATATAATGTGACAACAGGAAAACACACATTTGAGTAAAGAAGAAATAGAGAGCGGAAGAGAAGAGATACAAGACAGCTTAAGAGAAAGACATGGTAGGAATACATCAATAAATCTGATCCTTGTGATGGCCTGTACTTTTTGCATATCTTGTACCCCACTCTAGAAGATATGGATCAATTTTTGGTGCCAAAAGAGATTCGATTGATGCTTTTATTGATTTCGTTGATGTCTGATGTCATGACCTCTAAAAGTAAAAAAATAGTAATCTAATAATATGTTTACTTAAACATCATGACGTTTTCTATCAGCTTCAGACGTCCTCGTTTCATCGCCACAAAGTCAATAGTTGTCAAGGTTTGTTTACCAATTTATTTTATATAATGTTTTACTCAGGTTACACACTGATCGAAGGACAGAAACTATTGATAGCTTATCTGTAACGTAGTTCTTGCGCACTATTTTTTTAAAACATACTTTTGATACTGCTCTATAGGTAGTTCTGTGCAAGGTCTTAGACGATCTTTCTCCTTTTCTGATGCCATATAGTATCAGACAAGTAAAAAAAAAAAAAAGTAAAGTGCCCCCGTCACGCCAAGTGTCGTATACGGAATATGGTGTTAGTGACCATAAATTATACAGACCTTCAGCACATGATTTTTGGGTAATGTGGTCGGTATTACGCCCGTGCCGATTTACTTTCCCAGAAAAAAAAATCCGGTATCCATTAAAGGCTGGATGAACCGGAGGCCGTCGGTTGGGATCGAACCCTACCTCTTGTCCTTTGTAGTTCAGTTCATTAACCACCGAGCTATCACTGCTCCCCGTATAGTATCAGAGAAAGGATTATATTTGTGTGGTTTTTCGAAGTTCGTGTTTTTGTAATTCCATCTCCTATTTTACTATAACTCTTGTGTTAAATTATCGTTAATTTAGTGATTCAAGTTTTTTATGGACTAGTTTTGATGAAAGTAATGAAAGTGTTTGCTAACTTATCTCGATCGTCTGACTTGGAAAGAGGATTCTGCAAGGAATTGTTAAAGGGGCGAGAATGTGGGCGAGAGAGAGAGAGAGAGAGAGAGAGAGAGAGAGAGAGAGAGAGAGAGAGAGAGAAGGGAAGATACCATCATATAATGGACAGGCCTTGACTTTGCTGCTGAGTTCTAAAGAATTACTAAGATAGAGAGAAATGGAGAAAGTTGACTGACTCTGCCAGTGCTGACACTGTGGATAGAGAGAAATGGAGAAAGTTGAGTAAGTGTGCCAGTGGTGACAATAAGGATAGAGAGAAATGGAGAATGTTGAGTAAGTGTGCCAGTGGTGACATTAAGAATAAAGAGAAATGGAGAAAGTTAAGTAAGTGTGCCAGTGGTGAAATTAAGGATAGAGAGAAATGGAGAAAGTTAAGTAAGTGTGCCAGTGTTGACATTAACGATAGAGAGAAATGGAGAAAGTTAAATAAGTGTGTCAGTGGTGACATTAAGGATAGAGAGAAATGGAGAAAGTTAAGTAAGTGTGCCAGTGGTGACATTAAGGATAGAAAGAAATGGAGAAAGTTAAGTAAGTGTGCCAGTGGTGACACTGTGGAAAGAGAGAAATGGAGAAAGTTGAGTAAGTGTGCCAGTGGTGACACTGGAGAAAGAGAGAAATGGAGAAAGTTGAGTAAGTCTGTCAGTGGTGACACTAAGGATAGAGAGAAATGGAGAAAGTTGAGTAAGTGTGCGAGTGGTGACACTAAGGATAGAGAGAAATGGAGAAAGTTGAGTAAGTGTGCGAGTGGTGACACTAAGGATAAAGAGAAATGGAGAAAGTTGAGTAAGTCTGTCAGTGGTGACAATAAGGATAGAGAGAAATGGAGAAAGTTGAGTAAGTGTGCCAGTGGTGACACTAAGGATAGAGAGAAATAGAGAAAGTTAAGTAAGTGTGCCAGTGTTGACACTGTGGATAGAGAGAAATGGAGAAGTTGAGTAAGTGTGCCAGTGGTGAAATTAAGGATAGAGAGAAATGGAGAAAGTTAAGTAAGTGTGCCAGTGGTGAAATTAAGGATAGAGAGAAATGGAGAAAGTTAAGTAAGTGTGCCAGTGGTGACATTAAGGATAGAGAGAAATGGAGAAAGTTAAGTAAGTGTGCCAGTGTTGACACTGTGGATAGAGAGAAATGGAGAAAGTTGAGTAAGTGTGCCCGTGGTGACAATAAGGATAGAGAGAAATGAAGAAAGTTTAGTAAGTGTGCCAGTGGTGATAATAAGGATAGAGAGAAATGGAGAAGTTGAGTAAGTGTTCGAGTGGTGACACTAAGGATAGAGAGAAATGGAGAAAGTTGAGTAAGTGTGCGAGTGGTGACACTAAGGATAAAGAGAAATGGAGAAAGTTGAGTAAGTGTGCGAGTGGTGACACTAAGGATAGAGAGAAATTGAGAAAGTTGAATAAGTCTGTGAGTGGTGACGCTAAGGATATAGAGAAATGGAGAAAGTTGAGTAAGTCTGTCAGTGGTGGCACTAAGGATAGAGAGAAGTGGAGAAATTTGAGTATGTCTGTCAGTGGTGACACTAAGGATAGAGAGAAATGGAGAAGTTGTGTAAGTGTGCGAGTGGTGACATAAAGGATAGAGAGAAATGGAGAAATTTGAGTAAGTCTGTCAGTGGTGACAATAAGGATAGAGAGAAATGGAGAAGTTGTGTAAGTGTGCGAGTGGTGACACTAAGGATAGAGAGAAATGGAGAAAGTTGAGTAAGTCTGTCAGTGGTGACACTAAGGATAGAGAGAAATAGAGAAATTTGAGTAAGTGTGCGAGTGGTGACACTAAGGATAGAGAGAAATGGAGAAAGTTGAGTAAATGTGCGAGTGGTCACACAAAGGATAGAGAGAAATGGAAAATTTGAGTAAGTCTGTCAGTGGTGACGCTAAGGATGTAGAAATGGAGAAAGTAGAGTAAGTGTCCCAGTGCTGACACTGTGGAAAGAGAGAAATGGAGAAAGTTGAGTAAGTGTGCCAGTGGTGACACTGGAGAAAGAGAGAAATGGAGAAAGTTGAGTAAGTCTGTCAGTGGTGACACTAAGGATAGAGAGAAATGGAGAAAGTTGAGTAAGTGTGCGAGTGGTGACACTAAGGATAGAGAGAAATGGAGAAAGTTGAGTAAGTGTGCGAGTGGTGACACTAAGGATAAAGAGAAATGGAGAAAGTTGAGTAAGTCTGTCAGTGGTGACAATAAGGATAGAGAGAAATGGAGAAAGTTGAGTAAGTGTGCCAGTGGTGACACTAAGGATAGAGAGAAATAGAGAAAGTTAAGTAAGTGTGCCAGTGTTGACACTGTGGATAGAGAGAAATGGAGAAGTTGAGTAAGTGTGCCAGTGGTGAAATTAAGGATAGAGAGAAA
Organism: Megaustenia siamemsis; assembly: GCA_032433765.1. Lineage (NCBI taxonomy): Eukaryota > Metazoa > Mollusca > Gastropoda > Stylommatophora > Ariophantidae > Megaustenia > Megaustenia siamemsis. The sequence goes on along the minus strand of JAVIAB010000108.1, from coordinate 7,137,594 downwards.
TGGAGAAAGTTAAGTAAGTGTGCCAGTGTTGACATTAACGATAGAGAGAAATGGAGAAAGTTAAATATGTGTGCCAGTGGTGACATTAAGGATAGAGAGAAATGGAGAAAGATAAGTAAGTGTGCCAGTGGTGACATTAAGGATAGAAAGAAATGGAGAAAGTTAAGTAAGTGTGCCAGTGCTGACACTGTGGAAAGAGAGAAATGGAGAAAGTTGAGTAAGTGTGCCAGTGGTGACACTGGAGATAGAGAGAAATGGAGAAAGTTGAGTAAGTCTGTCAGTGGTGACACTAAGGATAGAGAGAAATGGAGAAAGTTGAGTAAGTGTGCGAGTGGTGACACTAAGGATAGAGAGAAATGGAGAAAGTTGAGTAAGTGTGCGAGTGGTGACACTAAGGATAAAGAGAAATGGAGAAAGTTGAGTAAGTCTGTCAGTGGTGACAATAAGGATAGAGAGAAATGGAGAAAGTTGAGTAAGTGTGCCAGTGGTGACACTAAGGATAGATAGAAATAGAGAAAGTTAAGTAAGTGTGCCAGTGTTGACACTGTGGATAGAGAGAAATGGAGAAGTTCAGTAAGTGTGCCAGTGGTGACATTAAAATAAAGAGAAATGGAGAAAGTTAAGTAAGTGTGCCAGTGGTGAAATTAAGGATAGAGAGAAATGGAGAAAGTTAAGTAAGTGTGCCAGTGGTGACATTAAGGATAGAGAGAAATGGAGAAAGTTAAGTAAGTGTGCCAGTGTTGACACTGTGGATAGAGAGAAATGGAGAAAGTTGAGTAAGTGTGCCCGTGGTGACAATAAGGATAGAGAAAATGGAGAAGTTGAGTAAGTGTGCGAGTGGTGACACTAAGGATAGAGAGAAATGGAGAAAGTTAAGTAAGTGTGCCAGTGGTGATAATAAGGATAGAGAGAAATGGAGAAGTTGAGTAAGTGTTCGAGTGGTGACACTAAGGATAGAGAGAAATGGAGAAAGTTGAGTAAGTCTGTCAGTGGTGACACTAAGGATAGAGAGAAATAGAGAAATTTGAGTAAGTGTGCGAGTGGTGACACTAAGGATAGAGAGAAATGGAGAAAGTTGAGTAAATGTGCGAGTGGTCACTCAAAGGATAGAGAGAAATGGAGAAATTTGAGTAAGTCTGTCAGTGGTGACGCTAAGGATGTAGAAATGGAGAAAGTAGAGTAAGTGTCCCAGTGCTGACACTGTGGAAAGAGAGAAATGGAGAAAGTTGAGTAAGTGTGCCAGTGGTGACACTGGAGAAAGAGAGAAATGGAGAAAGTTGAGTAAGTCTGTCAGTGGTGACACTAAGGATAGAGAGAAATGGAGAAAGTTGAGTAAGTGTGCGAGTGGTGACACTAAGGATAGAGAGAAATAGAGAAAGTTGAGTAAGTGTGCGAGTGGTGACACTAAGGATAAAGAGAAATGGAGAAAGTTGAGTAAGTCTGTCAGTGGTGACAATAAGGATAGAGAGAAATGGAGAAAGTTGAGTAAGTGTGCCAGTGGTGACACTAAGGATAGAGAGAAATAGAGAAAGTTAAGTAAGTGTGCCAGTGTTGACACTGTGGATAGAGAGAAATGGAGAAGTTGAGTAAGTGTGCCAGTGGTGACATTAAGAATAAAGAGAAATGGAGAAAGTTAAGTAAGTGTGCCAGTGGTGAAATTAAGGATAGAGAGAAATGGAGAAAGTTAAGTAAGTGTGCCAGTGTTGACATTAACGATAGAGAGAAATGGAGAAAGTTAAATAAGTGTGTCAGTGGTGACATTAAGGATAGAGAGAAATGGAGAAAGTTAAGTAAGTGTGCCAGTGGTGACATTAAGGATAGAAAGAAATGGAGAAAGTTAAGTAAGTGTGCCAGTGGTGACACTGTGGAAAGAGAGAAATGGAGAAAGTTGAGTAAGTGTGCCAGTGGTGACACTGGAGAAAGAGAGAAATGGAGAAAGTTGAGTAAGTCTGTCAGTGGTGACACTAAGGATAGAGAGAAATGGAGAAAGTTGAGTAAGTGTGCGAGTGGTGACACTAAGGATAGAGAGAAATGGAGAAAGTTGAGTAAGTGTGCGAGTGGTGACACTAAGGATAAAGAGAAATGGAGAAAGTTGAGTAAGTCTGTCAGTGGTGACAATAAGGATAGAGAGAAATGGAGAAAGTTGAGTAAGTGTGCCAGTGGTGACACTAAGGATAGAGAGAAATAGAGAAAGTTAAGTAAGTGTGCCAGTGTTGACACTGTGGATAGAGAGAAATGGAGAAGTTGAGTAAGTGTGCCAGTGGTGAAATTAAGGATAGAGAGAAATGGAGAAAGTTAAGTAAGTGTGCCAGTGGTGAAATTAAGGATAGAGAGAAATGGAGAAAGTTAAGTAAGTGTGCCAGTGGTGACATTAAGGATAGAGAGAAATGGAGAAAGTTAAGTAAGTGTGCCAGTGTTGACACTGTGGATAGAGAGAAATGGAGAAAGTTGAGTAAGTGTGCCCGTGGTGACAATAAGGATAGAGAGAAATGAAGAAAGTTTAGTAAGTGTGCCAGTGGTGATAATAAGGATAGAGAGAAATGGAGAAGTTGAGTAAGTGTTCGAGTGGTGACACTAAGGATAGAGAGAAATGGAGAAAGTTGAGTAAGTGTGCGAGTGGTGACACTAAGGATAAAGAGAAATGGAGAAAGTTGAGTAAGTGTGCGAGTGGTGACACTAAGGATAGAGAGAAATTGAGAAAGTTGAATAAGTCTGTGAGTGGTGACGCTAAGGATATAGAGAAATGGAGAAAGTTGAGTAAGTCTGTCAGTGGTGGCACTAAGGATAGAGAGAAGTGGAGAAATTTGAGTATGTCTGTCAGTGGTGACACTAAGGATAGAGAGAAATGGAGAAGTTGTGTAAGTGTGCGAGTGGTGACATAAAGGATAGAGAGAAATGGAGAAATTTGAGTAAGTCTGTCAGTGGTGACACTAAGGATAGAGAGAAATGGAGAAGTTGTGTAAGTGTGCGAGTGGTGACACTAAGGATAGAGAGAAATGGAGAAAGTTGAGTAAGTCTGTCAGTGGTGACACTAAGGATAGAGAGAAATAGAGAAATTTGAGTAAGTGTGCGAGTGGTGACACTAAGGATAGAGAGAAATGGAGAAAGTTGAGTAAATGTGCGAGTGGTCACACAAAGGATAGAGAGAAATGGAAAATTTGAGTAAGTCTGTCAGTGGTGACGCTAAGGATGTAGAAATGGAGAAAGTAGAGTAAGTGTCCCAGTGCTGACACTGTGGAAAGAGAGAAATGGAGAAAGTTGAGTAAGTGTGCCAGTGGTGACACTGGAGAAAGAGAGAAATGGAGAAAGTTGAGTAAGTCTGTCAGTGGTGACACTAAGGATAGAGAGAAATGGAGAAAGTTGAGTAAGTGTGCGAGTGGTGACACTAAGGATAGAGAGAAATGGAGAAAGTTGAGTAAGTGTGCGAGTGGTGACACTAAGGATAAAGAGAAATGGAGAAAGTTGAGTAAGTCTGTCAGTGGTGACAATAAGGATAGAGAGAAATGGAGAAAGTTGAGTAAGTGTGCCAGTGGTGACACTAAGGATAGAGAGAAATAGAGAAAGTTAAGTAAGTGTGCCAGTGTTGACACTGTGGATAGAGAGAAATGGAGAAGTTGAGTAAGTGTGCCAGTGGTGACATTAAGAATAAAGAGAAATGGAGAAAGTTAAGTAAGTGTGCCAGTGGTGAAATTAAGGATAGAGAGAAATGGAGAAAGTTAAGTAAGTGTGCCAGTGTTGACATTAACGATAGAGAGAAATGGAGAAAGTTAAATATGTGTGCCAGTGGTGACATTAAGGATAGAGAGAAATGGAGAAAGATAAGTAAGTGTGCCAGTGGTGACATTAAGGATAGAAAGAAATGGAGAAAGTTAAGTAAGTGTGCCAGTGCTGACACTGTGGAAAGAGAGAAATGGAGAAAGTTGAGTAAGTGTGCCAGTGGTGACACTGGAGATAGAGAGAAATGGAGAAAGTTGAGTAAGTCTGTCAGTGGTGACACTAAGGATAGAGAGAAATGGAGAAAGTTGAGTAAGTGTGCGAGTGGTGACACTAAGGATAGAGAGAAATGGAGAAAGTTGAGTAAGTGTGCGAGTGGTGACACTAAGGATAAAGAGAAATGGAGAAAGTTGAGTAAGTCTGTCAGTGGTGACAATAAGGATAGAGAGAAATGGAGAAAGTTGAGTAAGTGTGCCAGTGGTGACACTAAGGATAGATAGAAATAGAGAAAGTTAAGTAAGTGTGCCAGTGTTGACACTGTGGATAGAGAGAAATGGAGAAGTTCAGTAAGTGTGCCAGTGGTGACATTAAAAATAAAGAGAAATGGAGAAAGTTAAGTAAGTGTGCCAGTGGTGAAATTAAGGATAGAGAGAAATGGAGAAAGTTAAGTAAGTGTGCCAGTGGTGACATTAAGGATAGAGAGAAATGGAGAAAGTTAAGTAAGTGTGCCAGTGTTGACACTGTGGATAGAGAGAAATGGAGAAAGTTGAGTAAGTGTGCCCGTGGTGACAATAAGGATAGAGAAAAATGGAGAAGTTGAGTAAGTGTGCGAGTGGTGACACTAAGGATAGAGAGAAATGGAGAAAGTTAAGTAAGTGTGCCAGTGGTGATAATAAGGATAGAGAGAAATGGAGAAGTTGAGTAAGTGTTCGAGTGGTGACACTAAGGATAGAGAGAAATGGAGAAAGTTGAGTAAGTCTGTCAGTGGTGACACTAAGGATAGAGAGAAATAGAGAAATTTGAGTAAGTGTGCGAGTGGTGACACTAAGGATAGAGAGAAATGGAGAAAGTTGAGTAAATGTGCGAGTGGTCACACAAAGGATAGAGAGAAATGGAGAAATTTGAGTAAGTCTGTCAGTGGTGACGCTAAGGATGTAGAAATGGAGAAAGTAGAGTAAGTGTCCCAGTGCTGACACTGTGGAAAGAGAGAAATGGAGAAAGTTGAGTAAGTGTGCCAGTGGTGACACTGGAGAAAGAGAGAAATGGAGAAAGTTGAGTAAGTCTGTCAGTGGTGACACTAAGGATAGAGAGAAATGGAGAAAGTTGAGTAAGTGTGCGAGTGGTGACACTAAGGATAGAGAGAAATAGAGAAAGTTGAGTAAGTGTGCGAGTGGTGACACTAAGGATAAAGAGAAATGGAGAAAGTTGAGTAAGTCTGTCAGTGGTGACAATAAGGATAGAGAGAAATGGAGAAAGTTGAGTAAGTGTGCCAGTGGTGACACTAAGGATAGAGAGAAATAGAGAAAGTTAAGTAAGTGTGCCAGTGTTGACACTGTGGATAGAGAGAAATGGAGAAGTTGAGTAAGTGTGCCAGTGGTGACATTAAGAATAAAGAGAAATGGAGAAAGTTAAGTAAGTGTGCCAGTGGTGAAATTAAGGATAGAGAGAAATGGAGAAAGTTAAGTAAGTGTGCCAGTGTTGACATTAACGATAGAGAGAAATGGAGAAAGTTAAATATGTGTGCCAGTGGTGACATTAAGGATAGAGAGAAATGGAGAAAGATAAGTAAGTGTGCCAGTGGTGACATTAAGGATAGAAAGAAATGGAGAAAGTTAAGTAAGTGTGCCAGTGCTGACACTGTGGAAAGAGAGAAATGGAGAAAGTTGAGTAAGTGTGCCAGTGGTGACACTGGAGATAGAGAGAAATGGAGAAAGTTGAGTAAGTCTGTCAGTGGTGACACTAAGGATAGAGAGAAATGGAGAAAGTTGAGTAAGTGTGCGAGTGGTGACACTAAGGATAGAGAGAAATGGAGAAAGTTGAGTAAGTGTGCGAGTGGTGACACTAAGGATAAAGAGAAATGGAGAAAGTTGAGTAAGTCTGTCAGTGGTTACACTAAGGATAGAGAGAAATGGAGAAAGTTGAGTAAGTGTGCCAGTGGTGACACTAAGGATAGAGAGAAATAGAGAAAGTTAAGTAAGTGTGCCAGTGTTGACACTGTGGATAGAGAGAAATGGAGAAGTTCAGTAAGTGTGCCAGTGGTGACATTAAAAATAAAGAGAAATGGAGAAAGTTAAGTAAGTGTGCCAGTGGTGAAATTAAGGATAGAGAGAAATGGAGAAAGTTAAGTAAGTGTGCCAGTGGTGACATTAAGGATAGAGAGAAATGGAGAAAGTTAAGTAAGTGTGCCAGTGTTGACACTGTGGATAGAGAGAAATGGAGAAAGTTGAGTAAGTGTGCCCGTGGTGACAATAAGGATAGAGAAAAATGGAGAAGTTGAGTAAGTGTACGAGTGGTGACACTAAGGATAGAGAGAAATGGAGAAAGTTAAGTAAGTGTGCCAGTGGTGATAATAAGGATAGAGAGAAATGGAGAAGTTGAGTAAGTGTTCGAGTGGTGACACTAAGGATAGAGAGAAATGGAGAAAGTTGAGTAAGTGTGCGAGTGGTGACACTAAGGATAGAGAGAAATGGAGAAAGTTGAGTAACTGTGCGAGTGGTGACACTAAGGATAGAGAGAAATTGAGAAAGTTGAATAAGTCTGTGAGTGGTGACGCTAAGGATATAGAGAAATGGAGAAAGTTGAGTAAGTCTGTCAGTGGTGGCACTAAGGATAGAGAGAAGTGGAGAAATTTGAGTATGTCTGTCAGTGGTGACACTAAGGATAAAAAGAAATGGAGAAAGTTGAGTAAGTCTGTCAGTGGTGACAATAAGGATGGAGAGAAATGGAGAAAGTTGAGTAAGTGTGCCAGTGGTGACACTAAGGATAGATAGAAATAGAGAAAGTTAAGTAAGTGTGCCAGTGTTGACACTGTGGATAGAGAGAAATGGAGAAGTTCAGTAAGTGTGCCAGTGGTGACATTAAAAATAAAGAGAAATGGAGAAAGTTAAGTAAGTGTGCCAGTGGTGAAATTAAGGATAGAGAGAAATGGAGAAAGTTAAGTAAGTGTGCCAGTGGTGACATTAAGGATAGAGAGAAATGGAGAAAGTTAAGTAAGTGTGCCAGTGTTGACACTGTGGATAGATAGAAATGGAGAAAGTTGAGTAAGTGTGCCCGTGGTGACAATAAGGATAGAGAAAAATGGAGAAGTTGAGTAAGTGTGCGAGTGGTGACACTAAGGATAGAGAGAAATGGAGAAAGTTAAGTAAGTGTGCCAGTGGTGATAATAAGGATAGAGAGAAATGGAGAAGTTGAGTAAGTGTTCGAGTGGTGACACTAAGGATAGAGAGAAATGGAGAAAGTTGAGTAAGTCTGTCAGTGGTGACACTAAGGATAGAGAGAAATAGAGAAATTTGAGTAAGTGTGCGAGTGGTGACACTAAGGATAGAGAGAAATGGAGAAAGTTGAGTAAATGTGCGAGTGGTCACACAAAGGATAGAGAGAAATGGAGAAATTTGAGTAAGTCTGTCAGTGGTGACGCTAAGGATGTAGAAATGGAGAAAGTAGAGTAAGTGTCCCAGTGCTGACACTGTGGAAAGAGAGAAATGGAGAAAGTTGAGTAAGTGTGCCAGTGGTGACACTGGAGAAAGAGAGAAATGGAGAAAGTTGAGTAAGTCTGTCAGTGGTGACACTAAGGATAGAGAGAAATGGAGAAAGTTGAGTAAGTGTGCGAGTGGTGACACTAAGGATAGAGAGAAATAGAGAAAGTTGAGTAAGTGTGCGAGTGGTGACACTAAGGATAAAGAGAAATGGAGAAAGTTGAGTAAGTCTGTCAGTGGTGACAATAAGGATAGAGAGAAATGGAGAAAGTTGAGTAAGTGTGCCAGTGGTGACACTAAGGATAGAGAGAAATAGAGAAAGTTAAGTAAGTGTGCCAGTGTTGACACTGTGGATAGAGAGAAATGGAGAAGTTGAGTAAGTGTGCCAGTGGTGACATTAAGAATAAAGAGAAATGGAGAAAGTTAAGTAAGTGTGCCAGTGGTGAAATTAAGGATAGAGAGAAATGGAGAAAGTTAAGTAAGTGTGCCAGTGTTGACATTAACGATAGAGAGAAATGGAGAAAGTTAAATAAGTGTGTCAGTGGTGACATTAAGGATAGAGAGAAATGGAGAAAGTTAAGTAAGTGTGCCAGTGGTGACATTAAGGATAGAAAGAAATGGAGAAAGTTAAGTAAGTGTGCCAGTGGTGACACTGTGGAAAGAGAGAAATGGAGAAAGTTGAGTAAGTGTGCCAGTGGTGACACTGGAGAAAGAGAGAAATGGAGAAAGTTGAGTAAGTCTGTCAGTGGTGACACTAAGGATAGAGAGAAATGGAGAAAGTTGAGTAAGTGTGCGAGTGGTGACACTAAGGATAGAGAGAAATGGAGAAAGTTGAGTAAGTGTGCGAGTGGTGACACTAAGGATAAAGAGAAATGGAGAAAGTTGAGTAAGTCTGTCAGTGGTGACAATAAGGATAGAGAGAAATGGAGAAAGTTGAGTAAGTGTGCCAGTGGTGACACTAAGGATAGAGAGAAATAGAGAAAGTTAAGTAAGTGTGCCAGTGTTGACACTGTGGATAGAGAGAAATGGAGAAGTTGAGTAAGTGTGCCAGTGGTGAAATTAAGGATAGAGAGAAATGGAGAAAGTTAAGTAAGTGTGCCAGTGGTGAAATTAAGGATAGAGAGAAATGGAGAAAGTTAAGTAAGTGTGCCAGTGGTGACATTAAGGATAGAGAGAAATGGAGAAAGTTAAGTAAGTGTGCCAGTGTTGACACTGTGGATAGAGAGAAATGGAGAAAGTTGAGTAAGTGTGCCCGTGGTGACAATAAGGATAGAGAGAAATGAAGAAAGTTTAGTAAGTGTGCCAGTGGTGATAATAAGGATAGAGAGAAATGGAGAAGTTGAGTAAGTGTTCGAGTGGTGACACTAAGGATAGAGAGAAATGGAGAAAGTTGAGTAAGTGTGCGAGTGGTGACACTAAGGATAAAGAGAAATGGAGAAAGTTGAGTAAGTGTGCGAGTGGTGACACTAAGGATAGAGAGAAATTGAGAAAGTTGAATAAGTCTGTGAGTGGTGACGCTAAGGATATAGAGAAATGGAGAAAGTTGAGTAAATCTGTCAGTGGTGGCACTAAGGATAGAGAGAAGTGGAGAAATTTGAGTATGTCTGTCAGTGGTGACACTAAGGATAGAGAGAAATGGAGAAGTTGTGTAAGTGTGCGAGTGGTGACATAAAGGATAGAGAGAAATGGAGAAATTTGAGTAAGTCTGTCAGTGGTGACACTAAGGATAGAGAGAAATGGAGAAGTTGTGTAAGTGTGCGAGTGGTGACACTAAGGATAGAGAGAAATGGAGAAAGTTGAGTAAGTCTGTCAGTGGTGACACTAAGGATAGAGAGAAATAGAGAAATTTGAGTAAGTGTGCGAGTGGTGACACTAAGGATAGAGAGAAATGGAGAAAGTTGAGTAAATGTGCGAGTGGTCACACAAAGGATAGAGAGAAATGGAAAATTTGAGTAAGTCTGTCAGTGGTGACGCTAAGGATGTAGAAATGGAGAAAGTAGAGTAAGTGTCCCAGTGCTGACACTGTGGAAAGAGAGAAATGGAGAAAGTTGAGTAAGTGTGCCAGTGGTGACACTGGAGAAAGAGAGAAATGGAGAAAGTTGAGTAAGTCTGTCAGTGGTGACACTAAGGATAGAGAGAAATGGAGAAAGTTGAGTAAGTGTGCGAGTGGTGACACTAAGGATAGAGAGAAATGGAGAAAGTTGAGTAAGTGTGCGAGTGGTGACACTAAGGATAAAGAGAAATGGAGAAAGTTGAGTAAGTCTGTCAGTGGTGACAATAAGGATAGAGAGAAATGGAGAAAGTTGAGTAAGTGTGCCAGTGGTGACACTAAGGATAGAGAGAAATAGAGAAAGTTAAGTAAGTGTGCCAGTGTTGACACTGTGGATAGAGAGAAATGGAGAAGTTGAGTAAGTGTGCCAGTGGTGACATTAAGAATAAAGAGAAATGGAGAAAGTTAAGTAAGTGTGCCAGTGGTGAAATTAAGGATAGAGAGAAATGGAGAAAGTTAAGTAAGTGTGCCAGTGTTGACATTAACGATAGAGAGAAATGGAGAAAGTTAAATATGTGTGCCAGTGGTGACATTAAGGATAGAGAGAAATGGAGAAAGATAAGTAAGTGTGCCAGTGGTGACATTAAGGATAGAAAGAAATGGAGAAAGTTAAGTAAGTGTGCCAGTGCTGACACTGTGGAAAGAGAGAAATGGAGAAAGTTGAGTAAGTGTGCCAGTGGTGACACTGGAGATAGAGAGAAATGGAGAAAGTTGAGTAAGTCTGTCAGTGGTGACACTAAGGATAGAGAGAAATGGAGAAAGTTGAGTAAGTGTGCGAGTGGTGACACTAAGGATAGAGAGAAATGGAGAAAGTTGAGTAAGTGTGCGAGTGGTGACACTAAGGATAAAGAGAAATGGAGAAAGTTGAGTAAGTCTGTCAGTGGTGACAATAAGGATAGAGAGAAATGGAGAAAGTTGAGTAAGTGTGCCAGTGGTGACACTAAGGATAGATAGAAATAGAGAAAGTTAAGTAAGTGTGCCAGTGTTGACACTGTGGATAGAGAGAAATGGAGAAGTTCAGTAAGTGTGCCAGTGGTGACATTAAAAATAAAGAGAAATGGAGAAAGTTAAGTAAGTGTGCCAGTGGTGAAATTAAGGATAGAGAGAAATGGAGAAAGTTAAGTAAGTGTGCCAGTGGTGACATTAAGGATAGAGAGAAATGGAGAAAGTTAAGTAAGTGTGCCAGTGTTGACACTGTGGATAGAGAGAAATGGAGAAAGTTGAGTAAGTGTGCCCGTGGTGACAATAAGGATAGAGAAAAATGGAGAAGTTGAGTAAGTGTGCGAGTGGTGACACTAAGGATAGAGAGAAATGGAGAAAGTTAAGTAAGTGTGCCAGTGGTGATAATAAGGATAGAGAGAAATGGAGAAGTTGAGTAAGTGTTCGAGTGGTGACACTAAGGATAGAGAGAAATGGAGAAAGTTGAGTAAGTCTGTCAGTGGTGACACTAAGGATAGAGAGAAATAGAGAAATTTGAGTAAGTGTGCGAGTGGTGACACTAAGGATAGAGAGAAATGGAGAAAGTTGAGTAAATGTGCGAGTGGTCACTCAAAGGATAGAGAGAAATGGAGAAATTTGAGTAAGTCTGTCAGTGGTGACGCTAAGGATGTAGAAATGGAGAAAGTAGAGTAAGTGTCCCAGTGCTGACACTGTGGAAAGAGAGAAATGGAGAAAGTTGAGTAAGTGTGCCAGTGGTGACACTGGAGAAAGAGAGAAATGGAGAAAGTTGAGTAAGTCTGTCAGTGGTGACACTAAGGATAGAGAGAAATGGAGAAAGTTGAGTAAGTGTGCGAGTGGTGACACTAAGGATAGAGAGAAATAGAGAAAGTTGAGTAAGTGTGCGAGTGGTGACACTAAGGATAAAGAGAAATGGAGAAAGTTGAGTAAGTCTGTCAGTGGTGACAATAAGGATAGAGAGAAATGGAGAAAGTTGAGTAAGTGTGCCAGTGGTGACACTAAGGATAGAGAGAAATAGAGAAAGTTAAGTAAGTGTGCCAGTGTTGACACTGTGGATAGAGAGAAATGGAGAAGTTGAGTAAGTGTGCCAGTGGTGACATTAAGAATAAAGAGAAATGGAGAAAGTTAAGTAAGTGTGCCAGTGGTGAAATTAAGGATAGAGAGAAATGGAGAAAGTTAAGTAAGTGTGCCAGTGTTGACATTAACGATAGAGAGAAATGGAGAAAGTTAAATAAGTGTGTCAGTGGTGACATTAAGGATAGAGAGAAATGGAGAAAGTTAAGTAAGTGTGCCAGTGGTGACATTAAGGATAGAAAGAAATGGAGAAAGTTAAGTAAGTGTGCCAGTGGTGACACTGTGGAAAGAGAGAAATGGAGAAAGTTGAGTAAGTGTGCCAGTGGTGACACTGGAGAAAGAGAGAAATGGAGAAAGTTGAGTAAGTCTGTCAGTGGTGACACTAAGGATAGAGAGAAATGGAGAAAGTTGAGTAAGTGTGCGAGTGGTGACACTAAGGATAGAGAGAAATGGAGAAAGTTGAGTAAGTGTGCGAGTGGTGACACTAAGGATAAAGAGAAATGGAGAAAGTTGAGTAAGTCTGTCAGTGGTGACAATAAGGATAGAGAGAAATGGAGAAAGTTGAGTAAGTGTGCCAGTGGTGACACTAAGGATAGAGAGAAATAGAGAAAGTTAAGTAAGTGTGCCAGTGTTGACACTGTGGATAGAGAGAAATGGAGAAGTTGAGTAAGTGTGCCAGTGGTGAAATTAAGGATAGAGAGAAATGGAGAAAGTTAAGTAAGTGTGCCAGTGGTGAAATTAAGGATAGAGAGAAATGGAGAAAGTTAAGTAAGTGTGCCAGTGGTGACATTAAGGATAGAGAGAAATGGAGAAAGTTAAGTAAGTGTGCCAGTGTTGACACTGTGGATAGAGAGAAATGGAGAAAGTTGAGTAAGTGTGCCCGTGGTGACAATAAGGATAGAGAGAAATGAAGAAAGTTTAGTAAGTGTGCCAGTGGTGATAATAAGGATAGAGAGAAATGGAGAAGTTGAGTAAGTGTTCGAGTGGTGACACTAAGGATAGAGAGAAATGGAGAAAGTTGAGTAAGTGTGCGAGTGGTGACACTAAGGATAAAGAGAAATGGAGAAAGTTGAGTAAGTGTGCGAGTGGTGACACTAAGGATAGAGAGAAATTGAGAAAGTTGAATAAGTCTGTGAGTGGTGACGCTAAGGATATAGAGAAATGGAGAAAGTTGAGTAAGTCTGTCAGTGGTGGCACTAAGGATAGAGAGAAGTGGAGAAATTTGAGTATGTCTGTCAGTGGTGACACTAAGGATAGAGAGAAATGGAGAAGTTGTGTAAGTGTGCGAGTGGTGACATAAAGGATAGAGAGAAATGGAGAAATTTGAGTAAGTCTGTCAGTGGTGACACTAAGGATAGAGAGAAATGGAGAAGTTGTGTAAGTGTGCGAGTGGTGACACTAAGGATAGAGAGAAATGGAGAAAGTTGAGTAAGTCTGTCAGTGGTGACACTAAGGATAGAGAGAAATAGAGAAATTTGAGTAAGTGTGCGAGTGGTGACACTAAGGATAGAGAGAAATGGAGAAAGTTGAGTAAATGTGCGAGTGGTCACACAAAGGATAGAGAGAAATGGAAAATTTGAGTAAGTCTGTCAGTGGTGACGCTAAGGATGTAGAAATGGAGAAAGTAGAGTAAGTGTCCCAGTGCTGACACTGTGGAAAGAGAGAAATGGAGAAAGTTGAGTAAGTGTGCCAGTGGTGACACTGGAGAAAGAGAGAAATGGAGAAAGTTGAGTAAGTCTGTCAGTGGTGACACTAAGGATAGAGAGAAATGGAGAAAGTTGAGTAAGTGTGCGAGTGGTGACACTAAGGATAGAGAGAAATGGAGAAAGTTGAGTAAGTGTGCGAGTGGTGACACTAAGGATAAAGAGAAATGGAGAAAGTTGAGTAAGTCTGTCAGTGGTGACAATAAGGATAGAGAGAAATGGAGAAAGTTGAGTAAGTGTGCCAGTGGTGACACTAAGGATAGAGAGAAATAGAGAAAGTTAAGTAAGTGTGCCAGTGTTGACACTGTGGATAGAGAGAAATGGAGAAGTTGAGTAAGTGTGCCAGTGGTGACATTAAGAATAAAGAGAAATGGAGAAAGTTAAGTAAGTGTGCCAGTGGTGAAATTAAGGATAGAGAGAAATGGAGAAAGTTAAGTAAGTGTGCCAGTGTTGACATTAACGATAGAGAGAAATGGAGAAAGTTAAATATGTGTGCCAGTGGTGACATTAAGGATAGAGAGAAATGGAGAAAGATAAGTAAGTGTGCCAGTGGTGACATTAAGGATAGAAAGAAATGGAGAAAGTTAAGTAAGTGTGCCAGTGCTGACACTGTGGAAAGAGAGAAATGGAGAAAGTTGAGTAAGTGTGCCAGTGGTGACACTGGAGATAGAGAGAAATGGAGAAAGTTGAGTAAGTCTGTCAGTGGTGACACTAAGGATAGAGAGAAATGGAGAAAGTTGAGTAAGTGTGCGAGTGGTGACACTAAGGATAGAGAGAAATGGAGAAAGTTGAGTAAGTGTGCGAGTGGTGACACTAAGGATAAAGAGAAATGGAGAAAGTTGAGTAAGTCTGTCAGTGGTGACAATAAGGATAGAGAGAAATGGAGAAAGTTGAGTAAGTGTGCCAGTGGTGACACTAAGGATAGATAGAAATAGAGAAAGTTAAGTAAGTGTGCCAGTGTTGACACTGTGGATAGAGAGAAATGGAGAAGTTCAGTAAGTGTGCCAGTGGTGACATTAAAAATAAAGAGAAATGGAGAAAGTTAAGTAAGTGTGCCAGTGGTGAAATTAAGGATAGAGAGAAATGGAGAAAGTTAAGTAAGTGTGCCAGTGGTGACATTAAGGATAGAGAGAAATGGAGAAAGTTAAGTAAGTGTGCCAGTGTTGACACTGTGGATAGAGAGAAATGGAGAAAGTTGAGTAAGTGTGCCCGTGGTGACAATAAGGATAGAGAAAAATGGAGAAGTTGAGTAAGTGTGCGAGTGGTGACACTAAGGATAGAGAGAAATGGAGAAAGTTAAGTAAGTGTGCCAGTGGTGATAATAAGGATAGAGAGAAATGGAGAAGTTGAGTAAGTGTTCGAGTGGTGACACTAAGGATAGAGAGAAATGGAGAAAGTTGAGTAAGTCTGTCAGTGGTGACACTAAGGATAGAGAGAAATAGAGAAATTTGAGTAAGTGTGCGAGTGGTGACACTAAGGATAGAGAGAAATGGAGAAAGTTGAGTAAATGTGCGAGTGGTCACACAAAGGATAGAGAGAAATGGAGAAATTTGAGTAAGTCTGTCAGTGGTGACGCTAAGGATGTAGAAATGGAGAAAGTAGAGTAAGTGTCCCAGTGCTGACACTGTGGAAAGAGAGAAATGGAGAAAGTTGAGTAAGTGTGCCAGTGGTGACACTGGAGAAAGAGAGAAATGGAGAAAGTTGAGTAAGTCTGTCAGTGGTGACACTAAGGATAGAGAGAAATGGAGAAAGTTGAGTAAGTGTGCGAGTGGTGACACTAAGGATAGAGAGAAATAGAGAAAGTTGAGTAAGTGTGCGAGTGGTGACACTAAGGATAAAGAGAAATGGAGAAAGTTGAGTAAGTCTGTCAGTGGTGACAATAAGGATAGAGAGAAATGGAGAAAGTTGAGTAAGTGTGCCAGTGGTGACACTAAGGATAGAGAGAAATAGAGAAAGTTAAGTAAGTGTGCCAGTGTTGACACTGTGGATAGAGAGAAATGGAGAAGTTGAGTAAGTGTGCCAGTGGTGACATTAAGAATAAAGAGAAATGGAGAAAGTTAAGTAAGTGTGCCAGTGGTGAAATTAAGGATAGAGAGAAATGGAGAAAGTTAAGTAAGTGTGCCAGTGTTGACATTAACGATAGAGAGAAATGGAGAAAGTTAAATATGTGTGCCAGTGGTGACATTAAGGATAGAGAGAAATGGAGAAAGATAAGTAAGTGTGCCAGTGGTGACATTAAGGATAGAAAGAAATGGAGAAAGTTAAGTAAGTGTGCCAGTGCTGACACTGTGGAAAGAGAGAAATGGAGAAAGTTGAGTAAGTGTGCCAGTGGTGACACTGGAGATAGAGAGAAATGGAGAAAGTTGAGTAAGTCTGTCAGTGGTGACACTAAGGATAGAGAGAAATGGAGAAAGTTGAGTAAGTGTGCGAGTGGTGACACTAAGGATAGAGAGAAATGGAGAAAGTTGAGTAAGTGTGCGAGTGGTGACACTAAGGATAAAGAGAAATGGAGAAAGTTGAGTAAGTCTGTCAGTGGTTACACTAAGGATAGAGAGAAATGGAGAAAGTTGAGTAAGTGTGCCAGTGGTGACACTAAGGATAGAGAGAAATAGAGAAAGTTAAGTAAGTGTGCCAGTGTTGACACTGTGGATAGAGAGAAATGGAGAAGTTCAGTAAGTGTGCCAGTGGTGACATTAAAAATAAAGAGAAATGGAGAAAGTTAAGTAAGTGTGCCAGTGGTGAAATTAAGGATAGAGAGAAATGGAGAAAGTTAAGTAAGTGTGCCAGTGGTGACATTAAGGATAGAGAGAAATGGAGAAAGTTAAGTAAGTGTGCCAGTGTTGACACTGTGGATAGAGAGAAATGGAGAAAGTTGAGTAAGTGTGCCCGTGGTGACAATAAGGATAGAGAAAAATGGAGAAGTTGAGTAAGTGTACGAGTGGTGACACTAAGGATAGAGAGAAATGGAGAAAGTTAAGTAAGTGTGCCAGTGGTGATAATAAGGATAGAGAGAAATGGAGAAGTTGAGTAAGTGTTCGAGTGGTGACACTAAGGATAGAGAGAAATGGAGAAAGTTGAGTAAGTGTGCGAGTGGTGACACTAAGGATAGAGAGAAATGGAGAAAGTTGAGTAACTGTGCGAGTGGTGACACTAAGGATAGAGAGAAATTGAGAAAGTTGAATAAGTCTGTGAGTGGTGACGCTAAGGATATAGAGAAATGGAGAAAGTTGAGTAAGTCTGTCAGTGGTGGCACTAAGGATAGAGAGAAGTGGAGAAATTTGAGTATGTCTGTCAGTGGTGACACTAAGGATAAAAAGAAATGGAGAAAGTTGAGTAAGTCTGTCAGTGGTGACAATAAGGATGGAGAGAAATGGAGAAAGTTGAGTAAGTGTGCCAGTGGTGACACTAAGGATAGATAGAAATAGAGAAAGTTAAGTAAGTGTGCCAGTGTTGACACTGTGGATAGAGAGAAATGGAGAAGTTCAGTAAGTGTGCCAGTGGTGACATTAAAAATAAAGAGAAATGGAGAAAGTTAAGTAAGTGTGCCAGTGGTGAAATTAAGGATAGAGAGAAATGGAGAAAGTTAAGTAAGTGTGCCAGTGGTGACATTAAGGATAGAGAGAAATGGAGAAAGTTAAGTAAGTGTGCCAGTGTTGACACTGTGGATAGAGAGAAATGGAGAAAGTTGAGTAAGTGTGCCCGTGGTGACAATAAGGATAGAGAAAAATGGAGAAGTTGAGTAAGTGTGCGAGTGGTGACACTAAGGATAGAGAGAAATGGAGAAAGTTAAGTAAGTGTGCCAGTGGTGATAATAAGGATAGAGAGAAATGGAGAAGTTGAGTAAGTGTTCGAGTGGTGACACTAAGGATAGAGAGAAATGGAGAAAGTTGAGTAAGTCTGTCAGTGGTGACACTAAGGATAGAGAGAAATAGAGAAATTTGAGTAAGTGTGCGAGTGGTGACACTAAGGATAGAGAGAAATGGAGAAAGTTGAGTAAATGTGCGAGTGGTCACACAAAGGATAGAGAGAAATGGAGAAATTTGAGTAAGTCTGTCAGTGGTGACGCTAAGGATGTAGAAATGGAGAAAGTAGAGTAAGTGTCCCAGTGCTGACACTGTGGAAAGAGAGAAATGGAGAAAGTTGAGTAAGTGTGCCAGTGGTGACACTGGAGAAAGAGAGAAATGGAGAAAGTTGAGTAAGTCTGTCAGTGGTGACACTAAGGATAGAGAGAAATGGAGAAAGTTGAGTAAGTGTGCGAGTGGTGACACTAAGGATAGAGAGAAATAGAGAAAGTTGAGTAAGTGTGCGAGTGGTGACACTAAGGATAAAGAGAAATGGAGAAAGTTGAGTAAGTCTGTCAGTGGTGACAATAAGGATAGAGAGAAATGGAGAAAGTTGAGTAAGTGTGCCAGTGGTGACACTAAGGATAGAGAGAAATAGAGAAAGTTAAGTAAGTGTGCCAGTGTTGACACTGTGGATAGAGAGAAATGGAGAAGTTGAGTAAGTGTGCCAGTGGTGACATTAAGAATAAAGAGAAATGGAGAAAGTTAAGTAAGTGTGCCAGTGGTGAAATTAAGGATAGAGAGAAATGGAGAAAGTTAAGTAAGTGTGCCAGTGTTGACATTAACGATAGAGAGAAATGGAGAAAGTTAAATAAGTGTGTCAGTGGTGACATTAAGGATAGAGAGAAATGGAGAAAGTTAAGTAAGTGTGCCAGTGGTGACATTAAGGATAGAAAGAAATGGAGAAAGTTAAGTAAGTGTGCCAGTGGTGACACTGTGGAAAGAGAGAAATGGAGAAAGTTGAGTAAGTGTGCCAGTGGTGACACTGGAGAAAGAGAGAAATGGAGAAAGTTGAGTAAGTCTGTCAGTGGTGACACTAAGGATAGAGAGAAATGGAGAAAGTTGAGTAAGTGTGCGAGTGGTGACACTAAGGATAGAGAGAAATGGAGAAAGTTGAGTAAGTGTGCGAGTGGTGACACTAAGGATAAAGAGAAATGGAGAAAGTTGAGTAAGTCTGTCAGTGGTGACAATAAGGATAGAGAGAAATGGAGAAAGTTGAGTAAGTGTGCCAGTGGTGACACTAAGGATAGAGAGAAATAGAGAAAGTTAAGTAAGTGTGCCAGTGTTGACACTGTGGATAGAGAGAAATGGAGAAGTTGAGTAAGTGTGCCAGTGGTGAAATTAAGGATAGAGAGAAATGGAGAAAGTTAAGTAAGTGTGCCAGTGGTGAAATTAAGGATAGAGAGAAATGGAGAAAGTTAAGTAAGTGTGCCAGTGGTGACATTAAGGATAGAGAGAAATGGAGAAAGTTAAGTAAGTGTGCCAGTGTTGACACTGTGGATAGAGAGAAATGGAGAAAGTTGAGTAAGTGTGCCCGTGGTGACAATAAGGATAGAGAGAAATGAAGAAAGTTTAGTAAGTGTGCCAGTGGTGATAATAAGGATAGAGAGAAATGGAGAAGTTGAGTAAGTGTTCGAGTGGTGACACTAAGGATAGAGAGAAATGGAGAAAGTTGAGTAAGTGTGCGAGTGGTGACACTAAGGATAAAGAGAAATGGAGAAAGTTGAGTAAGTGTGCGAGTGGTGACACTAAGGATAGAGAGAAATTGAGAAAGTTGAATAAGTCTGTGAGTGGTGACGCTAAGGATATAGAGAAATGGAGAAAGTTGAGTAAATCTGTCAGTGGTGGCACTAAGGATAGAGAGAAGTGGAGAAATTTGAGTATGTCTGTCAGTGGTGACACTAAGGATAGAGAGAAATGGAGAAGTTGTGTAAGTGTGCGAGTGGTGACATAAAGGATAGAGAGAAATGGAGAAATTTGAGTAAGTCTGTCAGTGGTGACACTAAGGATAGAGAGAAATGGAGAAGTTGTGTAAGTGTGCGAGTGGTGACACTAAGGATAGAGAGAAATGGAGAAAGTTGAGTAAGTCTGTCAGTGGTGACACTAAGGATAGAGAGAAATAGAGAAATTTGAGTAAGTGTGCGAGTGGTGACACTAAGGATAGAGAGAAATGGAGAAAGTTGAGTAAATGTGCGAGTGGTCACACAAAGGATAGAGAGAAATGGAAAATTTGAGTAAGTCTGTCAGTGGTGACGCTAAGGATGTAGAAATGGAGAAAGTAGAGTAAGTGTCCCAGTGCTGACACTGTGGAAAGAGAGAAATGGAGAAAGTTGAGTAAGTGTGCCAGTGGTGACACTGGAGAAAGAGAGAAATGGAGAAAGTTGAGTAAGTCTGTCAGTGGTGACACTAAGGATAGAGAGAAATGGAGAAAGTTGAGTAAGTGTGCGAGTGGTGACACTAAGGATAGAGAGAAATGGAGAAAGTTGAGTAAGTGTGCGAGTGGTGACACTAAGGATAAAGAGAAATGGAGAAAGTTGAGTAAGTCTGTCAGTGGTGACAATAAGGATAGAGAGAAATGGAGAAAGTTGAGTAAGTGTGCCAGTGGTGACACTAAGGATAGAGAGAAATAGAGAAAGTTAAGTAAGTGTGCCAGTGTTGACACTGTGGATAGAGAGAAATGGAGAAGTTGAGTAAGTGTGCCAGTGGTGACATTAAGAATAAAGAGAAATGGAGAAAGTTAAGTAAGTGTGCCAGTGGTGAAATTAAGGATAGAGAGAAATGGAGAAAGTTAAGTAAGTGTGCCAGTGTTGACATTAACGATAGAGAGAAATGGAGAAAGTTAAATATGTGTGCCAGTGGTGACATTAAGGATAGAGAGAAATGGAGAAAGATAAGTAAGTGTGCCAGTGGTGACATTAAGGATAGAAAGAAATGGAGAAAGTTAAGTAAGTGTGCCAGTGCTGACACTGTGGAAAGAGAGAAATGGAGAAAGTTGAGTAAGTGTGCCAGTGGTGACACTGGAGATAGAGAGAAATGGAGAAAGTTGAGTAAGTCTGTCAGTGGTGACACTAAGGATAGAGAGAAATGGAGAAAGTTGAGTAAGTGTGCGAGTGGTGACACTAAGGATAGAGAGAAATAGAGAAAGTTGAGTAAGTGTGCGAGTGGTGACACTAAGGATAAAGAGAAATGGAGAAAGTTGAGTAAGTCTGTCAGTGGTGACAATAAGGATAGAGAGAAATGGAGAAAGTTGAGTAAGTGTGCCAGTGGTGACACTAAGGATAGATAGAAATAGAGAAAGTTAAGTAAGTGTGCCAGTGTTGACACTGTGGATAGAGAGAAATGGAGAAGTTCAGTAAGTGTGCCAGTGGTGACATTAAAAATAAAGAGAAATGGAGAAAGTTAAGTAAGTGTGCCAGTGGTGAAATTAAGGATAGAGAGAAATGGAGAAAGTTAAGTAAGTGTGCCAGTGGTGACATTAAGGATAGAGAGAAATGGAGAAAGTTAAGTAAGTGTGCCAGTGTTGACACTGTGGATAGAGAGAAATGGAGAAAGTTGAGTAAGTGTGCCCGTGGTGACAATAAGGATAGAGAAAAATGGAGAAGTTGAGTAAGTGTGCGAGTGGTGACACTAAGGATAGAAAGAAATGGAGAAAGTTAAGTAAGTGTGCCAGTGGTGATAATAAGGATAGAGAGAAATGGAGAAGTTGAGTAAGTGTTCGAGTGGTGACACTAAGGATAGAGAGAAATGGAGAAAGTTGAGTAAGTCTGTCAGTGGTGACACTAAGGATAGAGAGAAATAGAGAAATTTGAGTAAGTGTGCGAGTGGTGACACTAAGGATAGAGAGAAATGGAGAAAGTTGAGTAAATGTGCGAGTGGTCACACAAAGGATAGAGAGAAATGGAGAAATTTGAGTAAGTCTGTCAGTGGTGACGCTAAGGATGTAGAAATGGAGAAAGTAGAGTAAGTGTCCCAGTGCTGACACTGTGGAAAGAGAGAAATGGAGAAAGTTGAGTAAGTGTGCCAGTGGTGACACTGGAGAAAGAGAGAAATGGAGAAAGTTGAGTAAGTCTGTCAGTGGTGACACTAAGGATAGAGAGAAATGGAGAAAGTTGAGTAAGTGTGCGAGTGGTGACACTAAGGATAGAGAGAAATAGAGAAAGTTGAGTAAGTGTGCGAGTGGTGACACTAAGGATAAAGAGAAATGGAGAAAGTTGAGTAAGTCTGTCAGTGGTGACAATAAGGATAGAGAGAAATGGAGAAAGTTGAGTAAGTGTGCCAGTGGTGACACTAAGGATAGAGAGAAATAGAGAAAGTTAAGTAAGTGTGCCAGTGTTGACACTGTGGATAGAGAGAAATGGAGAAGTTGAGTAAGTGTGCCAGTGGTGACATTAAGAATAAAGAGAAATGGAGAAAGTTAAGTAAGTGTGCCAGTGGTGAAATTAAGGATAGAGAGAAATGGAGAAAGTTAAGTAAGTGTGCCAGTGTTGACATTAACGATAGAGAGAAATGGAGAAAGTTAAATATGTGTGCCAGTGGTGACATTAAGGATAGAGAGAAATGGAGAAAGATAAGTAAGTGTGCCAGTGGTGACATTAAGGATAGAAAGAAATGGAGAAAGTTAAGTAAGTGTGCCAGTGCTGACACTGTGGAAAGAGAGAAATGGAGAAAGTTGAGTAAGTGTGCCAGTGGTGACACTGGAGATAGAGAGAAATGGAGAAAGTTGAGTAAGTCTGTCAGTGGTGACACTAAGGATAGAGAGAAATGGAGAAAGTTGAGTAAGTGTGCGAGTGGTGACACTAAGGATAGAGAGAAATGGAGAAAGTTGAGTAAGTGTGCGAGTGGTGACACTAAGGATAAAGAGAAATGGAGAAAGTTGAGTAAGTCTGTCAGTGGTTACACTAAGGATAGAGAGAAATGGAGAAAGTTGAGTAAGTGTGCCAGTGGTGACACTAAGGATAGAGAGAAATAGAGAAAGTTAAGTAAGTGTGCCAGTGTTGACACTGTGGATAGAGAGAAATGGAGAAGTTCAGTAAGTGTGCCAGTGGTGACATTAAAATAAAGAGAAATGGAGAAAGTTAAGTAAGTGTGCCAGTGGTGAAATTAAGGATAGAGAGAAATGGAGAAAGTTAAGTAAGTGTGCCAGTGGTGACATTAAGGATAGAGAGAAATGGAGAAAGTTAAGTAAGTGTGCCAGTGTTGACACTGTGGATAGAGAGAAATGGAGAAAGTTGAGTAAGTGTGCCCGTGGTGACAATAAGGATAGAGAAAAATGGAGAAGTTGAGTAAGTGTACGAGTGGTGACACTAAGGATAGAGAGAAATGGAGAAAGTTAAGTAAGTGTGCCAGTGGTGATAATAAGGATAGAGAGAAATGGAGAAGTTGAGTAAGTGTTCGAGTGGTGACACTAAGGATAGAGAGAAATGGAGAAAGTTGAGTAAGTGTGCGAGTGGTGACACTAAGGATAGAGAGAAATGGAGAAAGTTGAGTAACTGTGCGAGTGGTGACACTAAGGATAGAGAGAAATTGAGAAAGTTGAATAAGTCTGTGAGTGGTGACGCTAAGGATATAGAGAAATGGAGAAAGTTGAGTAAGTCTGTCAGTGGTGGCACTAAGGATAGAGAGAAGTGGAGAAATTTGAGTATGTCTGTCAGTGGTGACACTAAGGATAAAAAGAAATGGAGAAAGTTGAGTAAGTCTGTCAGTGGTGACACTGGAGATAGAGAAATGGAGAAATTTGAGTAAGTCTGTCAGTGGTGACACTAAGGATAGAGAGAAATGGAGAAGTTGTGTAAGTGTGCGAGTGGTGACATAAAGGATAGAGAGAAATGGAGAAAGTTGAGTAAGTCTGTCAGTGGTGACACTAAGGATAGAGAGAAATGGAGAAAGTTAAGTAAGTGTGCGAGTGGTGACACTAAGGATAGAGAGAAATGGAGAAGTTTAGTAAGTCTGTCAGTGGTGACACTAAGGATAGAGAGAAATGGAGAAATTTGAGTAAGTGTGTGAGTGGTGACACTAAGATAGAGAGAAATGGAGAAAGTTGAGTAAATGTGCGAGTGGTCACACAAAGGATAGAGAGAAATGGAGAAATTTGAGTAAGTCTGTCAGTGGTGACGCTAAGGATGTAGAAATGGAGAAAGTAGAGTAAGTGTCCCAGTGCTGACACTGTGGAAAGAGAGAAATGGAGAAAGTTGAGTAAGTGTGCCAGTGGTGACACTGGAGAAAGAGAGAAATGGAGAAAGTTGAGTAAGTCTGTCAGTGGTGACACTAAGGATAGAGAGAAATGGAGAAAGTTGAGTAAGTGTGCGAGTGGTGACACTAAGGATAGAGAGAAATAGAGAAAGTTGAGTAAGTGTGCAGTGGTGACACTAAGGATAAAGAGAAATGGAGAAAGTTGAGTAAGTCTGTCAGTGGTGACAATAAGGATAGAGAGAAATGGAGAAAGTTGAGTAAGTGTGCCAGTGGTGACACTAAGGATAGAGAGAAATAGAGAAAGTTAAGTAAGTGTGCCAGTGTTGACACTGTGGATAGAGAGAAATGGAGAAGTTGAGTAAGTGTGCCAGTGGTGACATTAAGAATAAAGAGAAATGGAGAAAGTTAAGTAAGTGTGCCAGTGGTGAAATTAAGGATAGAGAGAAATGGAGAAAGTTAAGTAAGTGTGCCAGTGTTGACATTAACGATAGAGAGAAATGGAGAAAGTTAAATATGTGTGCCAGTGGTGACATTAAGGATAGAGAGAAATGGAGAAAGATAAGTAAGTGTGCCAGTGGTGACATTAAGGATAGAAAGAAATGGAGAAAGTTAAGTAAGTGTGCCAGTGCTGACACTGTGGAAAGAGAGAAATGGAGAAAGTTGAGTAAGTGTGCCAGTGGTGACACTGGAGATAGAGAGAAATGGAGAAAGTTGAGTAAGTCTGTCAGTGGTGACACTAAGGATAGAGAGAAATGGAGAAAGTTGAGTAAGTGTGCGAGTGGTGACACTAAGGATAGAGAGAAATGGAGAAAGTTGAGTAAGTGTGCGAGTGGTGACACTAAGGATAAAGAGAAATGGAGAAAGTTGAGTAAGTCTGTCAGTGGTTACACTAAGGATAGAGAGAAATGGAGAAAGTTGAGTAAGTGTGCCAGTGGTGACACTAAGGATAGAGAGAAATAGAGAAAGTTAAGTAAGTGTGCCAGTGTTGACACTGTGGATAGAGAGAAATGGAGAAGTTCAGTAAGTGTGCCAGTGGTGACATTAAAAATAAAGAGAAATGGAGAAAGTTAAGTAAGTGTGCCAGTGGTGAAATTAAGGATAGAGAGAAATGGAGAAAGTTAAGTAAGTGTGCCAGTGGTGACATTAAGGATAGAGAGAAATGGAGAAAGTTAAGTAAGTGTGCCAGTGTTGACACTGTGGATAGAGAGAAATGGAGAAAGTTGAGTAAGTGTGCCCGTGGTGACAATAAGGATAGAGAAAAATGGAGAAGTTGAGTAAGTGTACGAGTGGTGACACTAAGGATAGAGAGAAATGGAGAAAGTTAAGTAAGTGTGCCAGTGGTGATAATAAGGATAGAGAGAAATGGAGAAGTTGAGTAAGTGTTCGAGTGGTGACACTAAGGATAGAGAGAAATGGAGAAAGTTGAGTAAGTGTGCGAGTGGTGACACTAAGGATAGAGAGAAATGGAGAAAGTTGAGTAAGTGTGCGAGTGGTGACACTAAGGATAGAGAGAAATTGAGAAAGTTGAATAAGTCTGTGAGTGGTGACGCTAAGGATATAGAGAAATGGAGAAAGTTGAGTAAGTCTGTCAGTGGTGGCACTAAGGATAGAGAGAAGTGGAGAAATTTGAGTATGTCTGTCAGTGGTGACACTAAGGATAAAAGAAATGGAGAAAGTTGAGTAAGTCTGTCAGTGGTGACACTGGAGATAGAGAAATGGAGAAATTGAGTAAGTCTGTCAGTGGTGACACTAAGGATAGAGAGAAATGGAGAAGTTGTGTAAGTGTGCGAGTGGTGACATAAGGATAGAGAGAAATGGAGAAAGTTGAGTAAGTCTGTCAGTGGTGACACTAAGGATAGAGAGAAATGGAGAAAGTTAAGTAAGTGTGCGAGTGGTGACACTAAGGATAGAGAGAAATGGAGAAAGTTTAGTAAGTCTGTCAGTGGTGACACTAAGGATAGAGAGAAATGGAGAAATTTGAGTAAGTGTGTGAGTGGTGACACTAAGGATAGAGAGAAATGGAGAAAGTTGAGTAAATGTGCGAGTGGTCACACAAAGGATAGAGAGAAATGGAGAAATTTGAGTAAGTGTGCGAGTGGTGACACTAAGGATAGAGAGAAATTGAGAAAGTTGAGTAAGTGTGCGAGTGGTGACATTAAGGATAGAGAGAAATGGAGAAAGTTGAGTAAGTGTGTCAGTGGTGACACTAAGGATAGAGAGAAATGGAGAAAGTTGAGTAAGTCTGTCAGTGGTGACGCTAGTGATATAGAGCAATGGAGAAAGTTGAGTAAGTCTGTCAGTGGTGACACTAAGGATAGAGAGAAATGGAGAAAGTTGAGTAAGTCTGTCAGTGGTGACACTAAGGATAGAGAGAAATGGAGAAAGTTGAGTAAGTCTGTCAGTGGTGACACTAAGGATAGAGAGAAATGGAGAAAGTTGAGTAAGTCTGTCAGTGGTGACACTAAGGATAGAGAGAAATGGAGAAAGTTGAGTAAGTGTGCCAGTGGTGACACTAAGGATAGAGAGAAATTGAGAAAGTTGAGTAAGTGTGCGAGTGGTGACACTAAGGATAGAGAGAAATGAGAAAGTTGAGTAAGTGTGCGAGTGGTGACATTAAGGATAGAGAGAAATGGAGAAAGTTGAGTAAGTCTGTCAGTGGTGACACTAAGGATAGAGAGAAATGGAGAAAGTTGAGTAAGTCTGTCAGTGGTGACACTAAGGATAGAGAGAAATGGAGAAAGTTGAGTAAGTCTGTCAGTGGTGACACTAAGGTAGAGAGAAATGGAGAAAGTTGAGTAAGTCTGTCAGTGGTGACACTAAGGATAGAGAGAAATGGAGAAAGTTGAGTAAGTCTGTCAGTGGTGACACTAAGGATAGAGAGAAATGGAGAAGTTGAGTAAGTCTGTCAGTGGTGACACTAAGGATAGAGAGAAATGGAGAAAGTTGAGTAAGTCTGTCAGTGGTGACACTAAGGATAGAGAGAAATTGAGAAAGTTGAGTAAATGTGCGAGTGGTGACACTAAGGATAGAGAGAAATTGAGAAAGTTGAGTAAATGTGCGAGTGGTGACACTAAGGATAGAGAGAAATTGAGAAAGTTGAGTAAGTGTGCCAGTGGTGACACTAAGGATAGAGAGAAATTGAGAAAGTTGAGTAAGTGTGCGAGTGGTGACACTAAGGATAGAGAGAAATAGAGAAATTTGAGTAAGTGTGCGAGTGGTGACACTAAGGATAGAGAGAAATTGAGAAAGTTGAGTAAGTGTGCCAGTGGTGACACTAAGGATAGAGAGAAATTGAGAAAGTTGAGTAAGTGTGCCAGTGGTGACACTAAGGATAGAGAGAAATGGAGAAAGGTGATAGTTGTGCCAGACACCACAATGACCCACAAGGTTATGGAGAACAAGAACATACATGAAATGTAAACAATCCGGTTGTTCTGTGGGTTTATATCGCTGTTATTGAAATATAGAAAGTTGTGGAGAGACATGGTCGTCATCTATGGCAACAGGAACGATACTGGCTGATAATTTCTGTGCATCAGTTTGTTCCAAATTTAAACAAAAATATTTTTAGATATCAAATTGGCGGGCTGTTTAAATTGTTCTGACTGGTGGTGTTTTATCTTTCTGTGTCACATTAAGTTGTTCGCACCAAACATGGTATGGCGATACTGGTATTTTAGTTCAATCCACGTGATATCAGTACTTGGATGTGTCCTGATTAGCTATATAGGTTATGTCAGAATGACGTCACTTGAGAGTTCAAGGTTAAAGTCCGGCTGGAAAGTATGTCACAATAAATGTGATAGAGACGGTGAGTCATGTGCCAGATATGAAATAAAATAAAATATCAAATATGTTTTTTTTTTTTTAAGCCAACCAGGCAAACATGATCTGAATATTTCCGATCTTAAATTTGGAGATAATATTGGTAGGTTTGGATTTAATTGTCAAAACTACCACTGGTATAGACAGATAAACAGTATAAGCTGCATCTCTGTAGTTATTTATTTATTTATTTTTGCATCATAATCTTTGGTTTGTCGTGTAATAGGTTTTTGGGGCTCGACGCGATTAGGGAAGAAACGAATAGAGCCACTGTTGACCCAGACGACTGCACTGGGCTTGCTGTCTTTCTTTTTTCCAGCCGTACAGGCACACTTTCCTTCTTTTCAGACCACTCACATCTGTCTATAGTAGTAAGGCCAGCGAGCAGAGAGAAATCCCAGAAAACGCCCACGATCGCCTACAGGCGTGACAGCTATAGACAGCTGACGTGTATCCATATATCTATTTGTGAACTGTCCATTGTTCCACCTGAAGGCGTACTGGGCCGAAACGTCGTTTTGCTTTTGTCTTGTTCTTCACCGCTGTAAAGCTCTTACTATACCACTCTCCTCCCCTCCCCTTTTTAAAAAAAATGTTTATTGTACATAAGCTTTACAATATATTCATGCTTTTGTACGCATTTACCACTCATTCTATCCTCAACCGCCTCTGTTCGTAATAACCAAAACGTCACACAATTGGGGTAATTCCTTTCTGCCTGGTGGCCTTACAATTATAGATGGCTAGTGGAGACCAATCCAGAATATGCGATAAAAATATTGCACTATTTGACCTTTGAGTTCGGTTGATCAAAGAGTTTCCCAGGTATGCTTGTTCTGAGGTCACCGCTATACAGGTAGCAGGATTAGGATAAAGGGACTCTAGTCTTGTTATCTCGGGCATACAGCGGCAGCGTCCACAGCGACTCGGTCGCTACTGCATTGCTGTAACTAACAGATAAAGAGCGGTCAATTTTTCATGGAATATACTACTGTGCTAGTGTCAAACTTGTGATTTCATAATCTGTGTAAGGATTGTATTTTTTTCCCACTTGTTTCGTGCAGTACAATACAGTATATCTGATTTATTGTTCATTTATTGTTTGTGCTTTCATAATCTATGTAAGGATTGTATTTTTTTCCCCACTTGTTTCGTGCAGTACAATACAGTGTATCTGATTTATTGTACATTTATTGTTTGTGCTTTCATAATCTGTGTAAGGATTATATTTTTTCCCACTTGTTTCGTGCAGTACAATACAGTGTATCTGATTTATTGTTCATTTATTGTTTGTGCTTTCATAATCTGAATAACGATTGTGTTTTTCACGTGTTACCTACAGTACGTACAGCGAAGTATGTTTGAACTTCCGGTCAATGTGATGGATAGGCGGCAAGAACCGTTGAGGCTCTGTCTGAAAAGTGTTTCTGGTTGTACTTTCCTCATTTTCCAAGTCCGGCTTCCTGCAGGAGCTGCTGAGTTTAGTGCTCTGTGCACACCGTGAGCTGTGTGTTTCATCCGGATCGTGTTTCGATATTCCGATTGCTTACGATGAATGATGATATCGTATGACGAAGAAGACAGCCATCTAGGGTCACTTTCGATGCGGCTACGCCTAATGTCTTTTGGCGTGTGCTGTAGCTGCTATGATGGGGACTGCAGCTCCCTTTCTTTGTTTGGATCCTTCAATGAGATGAGACGTTAATTCGGATGATTCCACTGGCACGGGCGGTTGAGCAATTATGGATTTTAATTAGTTCGCAGTGTGCTTTCTGTCACTAGTGTACACATACTCCAGATCCCAGGTCACGTAACCATGTTCGCGGGTCAGGGCCCTCAATGTTTGAAAGAGGAGATCGGAACACATGCAGATATGTCCGGAGTACAGTAATGATGATCATTGAGTTGAGTCACTGAGTTATTAGCGGGTCATCATCATTGTACTCCGAACATTCTGTCTTCCTGATCATAATATAACACTATGTATACACCTATATTCTCTCTCTCTCTCTCTCTCTCTCTCTTTATCTCTCTCTCTCTCTCTCTCTCTCTCTGCGATCAAGACTCAATCAGAGTAGGATTCCAGACTCTCTCATGAAGGCAGCTGTCTGTTTAAGCGAATCGATTGCCCAATATAGTTTTTCTTCCAGGGAGGTGGGCGTGGACCACATTGCTCTTCTCAGGTCTGTGTACTGGGGTCAATCCTGTAGAACATGTTTTGTAGTCATATTGCCCAGTGTACAGTGGAATAGCCTGGTTGTACCTATTTTGAATTTGGTGAACATGTGATTTCTCATTCTATTGTGGCCAGTGCGTAGGCGAAGTATGATGACTTGATCCCTCCTTGATATTTGGTGGTATCCGTCACTCTCGTTATGCTTTGGGTGTTCTCGTTTCCATTTTTCATGGAACTGACCCTTGAGATGGATTTGGCTTCATCATAACTGAGCGGATGGTTCTCTTGTGGTAATCTCCCTCACTCTTTTGCTAATTTGTCTGCGCATTCGTTCCCTTGTATATTACAGTGTGATGGTATCCACTGAATGACTACTCTCTGGAAGTTATTGCATAGTTGGTCCAGGGTTGTTCTCAAGTCATCTAGTTCATAGTTCTTGGGGCTTTTTAGAGCTGATAATACTGACAGTGCATCAGTCAGAATCACCAATTTATTGTGCATGTTATTTTTTGTTGAGTAGCCAGTGTTGCAGCATCTCTGATGACCTCAGTTTCTGCTTTAAAGTTTGAGAATTTTCCAGTAGCTATTGAAATGGTGATCTCGTCCTGATTATTCAGCGTCAAGACCCCCCCCCCCCTTTTCCATTTCTGGTGGCATTTGTAGCAGAGCCATCTGTGTATATATGGGACAAAGAGTCCTGTGGGTAGGTATCGTGTATGTGTTTTTCTGCTACGTGTTTTCTTTCTGTGTCTGATTGGGTGCCTTTTTTCATGATTCCTGCTATATTTTCCTTAAGTTCTGGTATTTTATGTTTTCCATGAGGAGACATATCAGATGGGCCCAAGGGTTTCGATATTGTTTGGGAAAGTATTGGGTCTCCAGTAGTTAGTTCATTGGCAATTGCAGCGAAGTTGCTCCTCTTTAGTCGTACCATTCCGGAACCAGTTATTCTTTGGTGCATGGGTGGCTAATGAGCCTTCTATAGTTCTCCGCTTGTTGTAATACTTTAGTGACCCTTCTGTCATCAAAGGGTTGTAAACCTGTTACTGTTTCTAGAGTCTTGATGGGTGTAGATTTCATAGCACCAGTGATGATACGGGCAGCTTGGTTCTGTGTTCTGTTAATTTTGCTAAGATGTGATTTGGAAGCCATAGCCCAGGCTGTGACTCCATACTCTAGAACTGGTCTGACTCCTTCCTACGTATAGTCTTTTCAAAATATTGCTGTATGCCCCAGGTCCGTTCCTGCCAATTTCTTCATAATATTTATTTGCTTTCTGGCTTTTTCCCTTGCACTGCCTATCTGATTTTTCCAAGTCATTCTGCGATTCATGGTGACACCAAGATATGTTGGGTTTTGGTCAATGGGGAGTGTATGGTCTTTTATCTTCAAGTTTGCAGAGAGTGT
Source organism: Megaustenia siamemsis (assembly GCA_032433765.1). Lineage (NCBI taxonomy): Eukaryota > Metazoa > Mollusca > Gastropoda > Stylommatophora > Ariophantidae > Megaustenia > Megaustenia siamemsis. The sequence goes on along the minus strand of JAVIAB010000108.1, from coordinate 7,106,962 downwards.
GTTTCTTGATAGGCTGAAAATTGTATATGTAGTTTTTTTTCGTTGATTGGTAAGAACCAGGTGTTCGTCCATTTTTCAAATTCACCTAGGGCATCTTGCATCCTGGGTCCAGCCACCGACATACTTTCCTCACGAGCCCATAACGCCAGATCATCTGCGTATATTGCTGAGTGTATTCTGGGTGGAATGTCATTTACGATGTCATTTATGAAAATTAAAAAGAGTGTTGGAGACAAGACTCCGCCTTTTGGGACACCTTGTTCGATAGAGACCTTCTTACCTATGTTCTGACCTATGGAAGCGAATCATGGACAATAGACAAGCAAATTAAAAGACGATTAGAGGTCACAGAGATGGGATTTCTCAGAAGAATGTTGAAAGTTCCCTGGACAGCTAAAAAGACCAATGAGGAAGTTCTCAAAGAGGCCAACACAAAAAGGGAACTCTTAAAAAACATCAGAAAGAAGCAATCAACATTTTTGGGCCCATCATGAGAAGAGAAAAGTTGGAATACTTGGTTACAACTGGCAAAATAAAAGGAAAGAGATATCGCGGACGACAAAGAGAGAAAATACTGGATAGCTTGGTGTTATGACATGGAAAACAGTCAAAAACAGAACTCATACGATGCACTGTGGATAGAAGATTGTGGAAGGACATGATCGCCAACGCCAACCGGTACGGCACATGATGATGATATACACCGTTTCTCTATTCTATTCTATTCTATTCTATTCTATTCTATTCTTGTATAGTAACTCTCCATTGCAGCATAGTAAAGTAAAAAAAAAAAGTAAAGTACCCCCGTCACGCCAAGTGGCGTATAGGGAATATGGTGTTAGTGACCATAAATTTTACAGACCTTCGGCACATGATTTTTGGTCCATCAACAAAATCCTTCTCCGTCCGTTTCTGTATGTTTCTAGATCATCTTTCCTGCCCTACATGTGTTTACTTATTTCTGTCGATATGGAGCCCCAGCAACCATAGCCTCTGGTGGAACATAATGTTATAACTGCTACTGTCCGACATTATCTAATCTGTCATGTGTATTTCAGCCACACCGATCTTCTTCGTCTTCTTCTTCTTCTTCTTCTTCTTCTTCCTTCTTCTTCCTTCCCTTTCTTCTTCTTCCTCTTCTTCTTCTTCTACTTCTTCTTCTTCTCTACTTCTTCTTCTACTTCTTCTTCTTCTTCTTCTACTTCTTCTTCTTCTTCTACTTCTTCTTCTTCTTCTACTTCTTCTTCTACTTCTTCTTCTTCCTCCCCTTTCTTCTTCTTCTTATTCTTCTTCTTCCATCCCTTTCTTCTTCTTCTTCTTCTTCCTCCCCTTTCTTCTTCTTCTTCTTATTCTTCTTCTTCCACCCCTTTCTTCTTCTTCTTCTTCTTCTTCTTCTTCTTCTTCTTCTTCTTCCTCCCCTTTCTTCTTCTTCTTATTCTTCTTCTTCACCGCTTTCTTCTTCTCTTCTTCTTCTACTTCTCTTCTTCCTCCCCTTTTTTCTTCTTCTTCTTCTTCTTCTTCTTCTTCTTCTTCTTCTACTTCCTCCCCTTTCTTCTTCTTCTTCTTCTTCCATCCCTTTCTTCTTCTTCTTCTTCTTCCTCCCCTTTCTTCTTCTTCTTCTTCTTCCATCCCTTTCTCTTGTTCTTCTTCTTCTTCTTCTTCTACTTCTTCTTCTTCCTCCCCTTCTTCTTCTTCTTCTTCTTCTTCTTCTTCTTCTTCTTCTTCTCTTCTTCTTCTTCTTCTTCTTCTTCTTCTACTTCTTCTTCTTCCTCCCCTTTCTTCCTCCTTTCTTCTTCTTCTTCTTCTTCCATCCTTTCTTCTTCTTCTTCTTCCATCCTTTCTCTTCTTCTTCTTCTTCCACCCTTTCTTCTTGTTCTTCTTCTTCTTCTTCTTCTTATTCTTATCTTTCTCTTCTTCTTCTTCCTCCCCTTTCTTCTTCTCTTGTTCTTCTACTTCTTCTTCTTATTCTTCTTCTTCTTCCACCCTTTCTTCTTCTTCTTCTTCTTCTTCTACTTCTTCTTCTTCCTCCCCTTTCTTCTTCTTCTTCTTCTTCTTCTTCTTCTTCTACTTCTTCTTCTACTTCTTCTTCTTCTTATTCTTCTTCTTCTTCCACCCCTTTCTTCTTCTTCTTCTTCTTTTTCTTCTTCTTCTTCTTCTTCTTCTTCTTCTTCTTCTTCATCTTCTTCCACCTTTCTTCTTCTTCTTCTTCTTCTTCTTCTTCTTCTTCTTCTTCTTCTTCTTCCACCCCTTTCTTCTTCTTCTTTCTTCTTCTTCTTCTTCTTCTTCTTCTTCTTCTTCTTCCACCCCTTCTTCTTTCTCTTCTTCTTCTTCTTCTTCTTCTTCTTCTTCCTCCCATTTCTTCTTCTTCTTCTTCTTCTTCTTCTTCTTCTTCTTCTACTTCTTCTTCTTCCTCCCCTTTCTTCCTCCCTTTCTTCCTCCCCTTTCTTCTTCTTCTTCCTCTTCTTCCTTCCCTTTCTTCTTCTTCTTCCTTCCCTTTCTTCTTCTTCTTCTTCTTCTTCTCATCTCTCCTCCTCTTTCTTCTTCTTCTTCTTCCTTCCTCTTCTTCCTACCCTTTCTTTTTTCGTCTTCTTCCTTCTTCTTCTTCCTCCCCTTTCTTCTTCTTCTTCCTTCTTCTTCTTCCTTCCCTTTCTTCTTCTTCTTCTTCTTCTTCTTCATCCTCTTCATCCTCTTCCTCCTCTTCCTCCTCTTTCTTCTTCTTCTTCTTCCTTCCCTTTTCTTCTTCTTCTTCTTCTTCTTCCTTCCTTTTCTTCTTCATCTTCTTCTTCTTCATCCTCTTCCTCCTCTTCCTCCTCTTTCTTCTTCTTCTTCTTCCTCCCCTTTCTTCTTCTTCCTTCTTCTTCTTCTTCCACCCCTTTCTTCTTCTTCTTTTTCTTCTTCTTCTTCTTCATTCTTATTCCTCCTCCTCCTCCTTTTCTTCTTCTTCTACTTCCTCTTCCTTCTTCTTCTTCCTCACCCTTTCTTCTTCTTGTTCTTCTTCTTCTTCTTCTGCTTCTCCTTTCTTCTTCTTCTTCTACTTCTTCTTCTCCTTTCTTCTTTTTCTTCTTCTTCTTCTACTTCTGCTTCTCCTTTCTTCTTTTTCTTCTTCGCCTTTCTTCTTCTTCTTCTTCTACTTCTTCTTCTCCTTTATTCTTTTTCTTCTTCGCCTTTCTTCCTCTTCTGCTTCTCCTTTCTTCTTTTTCTTCTTCTTCTTCTACTTCTTCTTCTCCTTTCTTCTTTTTCTTCTTCGCCTTTCTTCTTCTTCTTCTTCTACTTCTTCTTCTCCTTTCTTCTTCTTCTTCGCGTTCACCCAGTGACTAAAGGAATAGCTATACTTCTTCGTCATCTGCCCTTAAAAGGACGTTACGTGGGCACTAATGTGTTGCCGACTGCAGTAAAGCTGTGAATATTGCATATTTAGGCCCAACATATCCGTCTTCGCTATGGGGCTCTTGAGTACAGGGTTTCTTTCCTACTCGATACTCACTTCGCCAGAATAGACTAGTCAATCTGTTACTAGGGGCACCGCAAAATGGTGGTGTAGGGGTCCGTATAGCTCTTGTTTACCGATCCCAGCCCCATCAGCTATGAGTCGCTGGCAGCTTTCAGCTCTGTTACTGTCAGGCACCTTTGCGACAGCCTCACGAATGAAGCCTCTATGATGCCCAATTCAAGTTTTGTTATTCCTACGTGTTTATGCGTCAACAAAACTTGATATTCCGAAAACCCGGATGATTTATTGCCTTTCTAACTTCGGTTATAAAAGAATCGACATGCGCAAGGCGGTAATGCGTGAAAGATATCGCTAAAGATATCTATCTTTGTTTAGGTAGCTGAGTTGGCCGTGTGCTCCAGCATTTGGTTACCTCGGCAATGCGCTGAACCAAGGAGTCCTGCATCGATCCTGCTTAGCACGATCTTTTGTTCCTTTCCCCCCCCCCCCCCCCCTAGGCTGATTATTTGTGATTTGTTTCCCCCGAGTGTTGTCAACGTACATCTTCCTCTGAAATGATTCGGGGACTCAGTTTTGACGAGACCCTAGAGCCATCGATTTGGTTGGTAGCCTTCAATAAAAGCCCGAAGTGTCACGTGCACTGGTAGGATGTTTGGTGGTCAAATGAAAGCAGCGATGCGGAAACATGACTTTAGATAGAGAAGTAAATATGAAATGTAAATCTGGTATTTTTACGAGTAAGCACGTCGTGGCAGGTCTGACGACGGTTTTTGTTTACTGAAAGTGGTGGGTCGTTCTGTCTTACTGAGAACACGGGTCAATAGTTTATGGCACAAGAAAATTGTGATAAATCTGCTTCTCGATTTAGATAAATGTATTTTACTCTCAAAATATTATAAATGACAAAACACCCAAAAATATCAACTGTAATCAAGAGAAGAAGGTGGGCATATGTTGGCTATGTGATGAGAAGAGACAATAGAAGAATATCAAAGCAGGCCCTCAAATGGTATTCAGAGAGTAAAAAAAGAAAAGACTGATCTAGAGAAACAATAAAAAGAACACTCAGGCGAGAGGCAAGAACAGCAGACATCGAGGTGTACCTCGCTGAGCGACTTGCCCAGAAGAGGGGCGTGTGGCGAGATGCAATGCAGGTCCTGTGCAAGGTGTGGCACTTGAAATCAAAGATTGTCGGACGCAAGAGTCTAGAATGTCTGCCCTATGTGTCTTCTGCCCTATGTGCCTTGTGCCCTATGTGCCTTGTGCCCTATGTGCCGTCTGCCTTATGTGCCGTCTGCCCTATGTGCCATCTGCCCTTTTTGCCGTCTGCCCTATGTGCCGCCTGCCCTATGTGCCGTCTGCCCTATGTGCCGGCTGCCCTATGTGCCGGCTGCCCTATGTGCCGTCTGCCCTATGTGCCGTCTGCCCTATGTGCCGCCTGCCCTATGTGCCGCCTGCCCTATGTGCCCTATGTGCCGTCTGCCCTATGTGCCGTCTGCCCTATGTGCCGGCTGCCCTATGTGCCGGCTGCCCTATGTGCCGTCTGCCCTATGTGCCGTCTGCCCTATGTGCCGCCTGCCCTATGTGCCGCCTGTCCTATGTGCCTTGTGCCGTCTGCCCTATGTGCCGTCTGCCCTATGCGCCGCCTGCCCTATGCGCCGCCTGCCCTATGTGCCGTCTGCCCTATGTGCCGTCTGCCCTATGCGCCGTCTGCCCTATGCGCCGTCTGCCCTATGTGCCGTCTGCCCTATGTGCCGTCTGATGTTCGAAATAATAATATATAAAGGTTACTCTCTGCAGTTTTAGGTCAATCTGTTGTCCTTGACCTACCGTACGATAGTCCCCTGATGGCATCGGTCGTAACATCAATTAATATTCTTTGATAACATCGCGGACTGATGTATTGATCTTGACATCAAATGATGTCATCGCAAGCCTACTCAACACCACAACACGAAGCGCGCGCATACACACAGACGAACAAACGTACACGGACAAACACATACATTTGTCGGACATATACAGACACAGATAGGCTAGAAAGACAGATATAGATAGACATAACTACAGACGTTTAAGTCATGAGAGAAACAACGGAGCAGAGAGAGATAAAGAGAAAGTAGATAAAGATACTCAAGAAAGACAGGAGACAGAGATATGAAAAGAAAAGGATGACATGGGGTGATACGCAACGCAGTCTAGCCAGTATTGTGTTTTGTCCCCCTTCTCTCTCTCTCTCTCTCTCTCTCTCTCTCTCTCTCTCTCCTCTCTCCTAAGTAAAATATCCACCGAATAAAATGATGGCATTAACTGGGAACAAAAATACGTCTTGAATTAAATACAAAGCTGAGAGATCATCGAGCTGGAACATTCGGTTACGTTTATAGAACAACATTCTCACATGGCGCGCACTCACAAATCGACTTTTATGCTAACATTTTTAAACCAAAAAAAAATGTCAGGTTCATAATGAGTTCTAAGGGCGGACGATAAATAGGCGTAGTCGTGAAGTGAACGCCGAAAAGAATAACTTGTCCTCTTTTCGCTCTACTAAACATCAACAACGCCCATTAAGTATTCAACTGGTCACGAAAAAAGGGCGCTAACTCAGAGTTCACTTATAAGATGTGGAGATAACCTGTTTGTGCCATTCGCTGTATGGATCCAGTAGAGCTTAGCACAGTTTAACTTATCCATGTATCCAGTACAGTTGAACTTTCTGGTTTAACGTCTCCATAAATCCAGCACAGTTGAACTTTTTGGTATAACTTCCCCATAAATCCAGTACAGTTGAACTTTTTGGTTTAACGTCTCCATAAATCCAGTACAGTTGAACTTCCTGGTTTAACGTCTCCATAAATCCAGTACAGTTGAACTTTTTGTTATAACTTCCCCATAAATCCAGTACAGTTGAACTTTCTGGTTTAACGTCTCCATAAATCCAGTACAGTTGAACTTACTGGTTTAACGTCTCCATAAATCCAGTACAGTTGAACTTTTTGGTATAACTTCCCCATAAATCCAGTACAGTTGAACTTTTTGGTTTAACTTCTCCGTAAATCTAGTACAATTGAACTTTCTGGTTTAACGCCTCCATAAATCCAGCACATTTGAACTTTTTGGTATAACTTCCCCATAAATCCAGTACAGTTGAACTTTTTGGTCTAACTTCCCCATAAATCCAGTACAGTTGAACTTTTTGGTCTAACTTCCTCATAAATCCAGTACATTTGAACTTCTTGGTCTAACTTCCCATAAATCCAGTACAGTGGAACATCTTGGTCTAACTTCCCTATAAATCCAGTACAGTTGAACTTCTTGGTCTAACTTCTCCATAAATCTAGTACAGTTGAACATCTTGGTCTAACTTCCCTATAAATCCAGTACAGTTGAACTTCTTGGTCTAACTTCCTCATAAATCCAGTACAGTTGAACTTCTTGGTCTAACTTCCCCATAAATCCAGTACAGTTGAACTTCTTGGTTTAACTTCCCCATAAATCCAGTACAGTTGAACTTCTTGGTCTAACTTCCCCATAAATCCAGTACAGTTGAACTTCTTGGTTTAACTTCCCCATACATCCAGTACAGTTGAACTTCTTGGTCTAACTTCCCCATAAATCCAGTACAGTTGAGCTTCTTGGTTTAACTTCTCCATAAAATCTTCATTATCACCTCTTATACAAGTTTTAATTGTCATATCTTATACACGTTTTCATTATTGAGAGATGCAGTTGAGCAGTAGTTAGTGTACTAGTCTACTCACGGCAAGAGGTCCGGTTACATCCTGATCGACGGCTACTGAGTTCACCTCGTCTTAAAATAGATACCGTTGTTTTCTGGCCAAGAAGTGCAGCATTGACGTAATGCTGACCAGATCATTTATCCAACCATGTGTTGATTGTACAAGAAATATGACTATAATCACCGTTTCCTCTACACGCTATGCGGGATGACTGGGTTGTTTCTTCCACCATTAAGAGTTGCCATGCGTCTGTAGTCGTCATGGAGATTCAGACAGGGCAAAGGGCAAAGGTCAAAGCCTCCATATCATCGTATCCATAACCTCCCTTGTATCACTGCGCTGTGTGTTTTAAATATGAACAAAAATTGAACAAAACTTAGAGTTGCTAATGAACAGCAAAACCGTGTTTTCTTGTCATAACTTAATTATAAGTAATTACGCTGTTGTGATATATGTTTATGCCGTTGGTAGTCATGTTTATGCCGCTGGTAGTCATGTTTATACCGTTGGTAGCCATGTACATACCGCTGGTAGTCATGTTTATACCGCTGGTAGTCATGTACATACCGCTGGTAGTCATGTTTATACCGTTGGTAACCATGTACATACCGCTGGTAGCCATGTACATACCGCTGGTAGTCATGTTTATACCGTTGGTAACCATGTACATACCGCTGGTAGTCATGTTTGTACCGTTGGTAGCCATGTACATACCGCTGGTAGTCATGTTTATACCTTTGGTAGTCATATTTATGCCGCTGGTAGTCACGTTTATAACGTCGGTAGTCATGTTTATACTGCTGATAGCGATGTTTATCTCGCTGGTAGCGATGTTTATACTGCTGGTCGATGTTTATCTCGCTGGTAGCGATGTTTATACTCCTGGTAGCCATGTTTATACTGCTGGTAGCGATGTTTATCTCGCTGGTAGCGATGTTTATACTCCTGGTAGCCATGTTTAATTTCCAACTGTCTTTCTTAGTTATTGAATCTCGTACACAAGTCTTGTTTCGTTATCTCAAATCTTCATCATTATTTTCAGCTTGTTGTTTTTTACACTGTTGGTTATATAAGACCTTCAGTAAACTATGCAATGATCGATTTAACCCCCTCCAGGCATACACTGCCGCACTCAAGCATAGGCATGAAGACATTAGCATAGATAACTGTAAAGATTTGACGTCAAGCAGGTAGGGCATGTCTATATATTTGCATATTGATCGATGAGTAACTGCTGGAGACTGTAACACAGCACATCTTCACCACACAGGCATTATGGGTAGGATTTCTTTATTGTAGAGGTTAGTACAACAAGCAAAGGTGCAACATTGTGTTGTTGGTGATAGAGTTGGTGATAGAGTTGGTGATAGAGTTGATGTTAGAGTTGACGATAGAGTTAGTGTTACAGTTGGGGATAGAGTTGGTGATAGAGTTGGTGATAGAGTTGGTGATAGAGTTGGTGATAGAGTTGGTGTTGGAGTTGGTGTTAGAGTTGGTGTTAGAGTTGGTGATAGAGTTGGTGATAAAATTGGAGTTGGAGTTGGTGTTAGAGTTGGAGTTGGTGTTAGAGTTGATGTTAGAGTTGATGGTAGAGTTAGTGTTAGAGTTGGTGATAGAGTTGGTGATAGAATTGATGTTAGAGTAGGTGATGGAGTTGGAGTTGGAATTGGTGTTAGAGTTGGAGTTGGAGTTGGTGTTAGAATTGATGTTAGAGTAGGTGATGGAGTTGGAGTTGGAGTTGGTGTTAGAGTTGGAGTTGGAGTTGGTGATAGAATTGATGTTAGAGTAGGTGATGGAGTTGGAGTTGGAGTTGGTGTTAGAGTTGGAGTTGGTGATAGAATTGATGTTAGAGTAGGTGATGGAGTTGGAGTTGGAGTTGGTGTTAGAGTTGGAGTTGGAGTTGGTGATAGAATTGATGTTAGAGTAGGTGATGGAGTTGGAGTTGGAGTTGGTGTTAGAGTTGGAGTTGGAGTTGGTGATAGAATTGATGTTAGAGTAGGTGATGGAGTTGGAGTTGGAGTTGGTGTTAGAGTTGGAGTTGGAGTTGGAGCTGGTGTTAGAGTTGGAGTTAGAGTTGGTGATAGAATTGATGTTAGAGTAGGAGATGGAGTTGGAGTTGGTGTTAGAGTTGGAGTTAGAGTTGGTGATAGAATTGATGTTAGAGTAGGTGATGGAGTTGGAGTTGGTGTTAGAGTTGGAGTTAGAGTTGGTGTTAGAATTGATGTTAGAGTAGGTGATGGAGTTGGAGTTGGTGTTAGAGTTGGAGTTAGAGTTGGTGATAGAATTGATGTTAGAGTAGGTGATGGAGTTGGAGTTGGTGTTAGAGTTGGAGTTAGAGTTGGTGATAGAATTGATGTTAGAGTAGGTGTGGAGTTGGAGTTGGAGTTGGAGTTGGTGTTAGAGTTGGAGTTGGTGTTAGAGTTGGAGTTAGAGTTGGTGATAGAATTGATGTTAGAGTAGGTGATGGAGTTGGAGTTGGTGTTAGAGTTGGTGATAGAATTGATGATAGAATTGATGATGGAGTAGGTGATAGAGTTGGCGTTTGAGCTGGTGGTGGAGTTGGTGTTACAGTTGGTGATAGAGTTGATGTTAGAGTTGATGATAGAGTAGGTGATAGAGCTGGTGGTGGAGTTTGTGTTACAGTTGGTGATAGAATTGGTGATAGAATTGGAGTTGGAGTTGGTGTTAGAGTTGGAGTTGGAGTTGGTGATAGAATTGATGATAGAATTGATGATAGAATTGGTGATAGAATTGGAGTTGGAGTTGGTGTTAGAGTTGGAGTTGGTAATAGAGTTGGAGTTTGAGTTGGTGGTGAAGTTGGTGTTACAGTTGGTGATAGAGCTGGAGTTGGTGTTAGAGTTGGTGATAGAGTTGGAGTTGGTGATAGAGTTGGAGTTGGAGTTGAAGTTGGTGATATATTTGATGATATAATTGATGATGGAGTAGGTGATAGAGTTGGCGTTTGAGCTGGTGGTGGAGTTGGTGCTAGAGTTGGTGTTAGAGTTGGTGATAGAGTTGGTGATAGAGTTGGAGTTGGTGTTAGAGTTGGTGTTAGAGTTGGTGTTAGAGTTGGTGATAGAGTTGGTGTTAGAGTTGGTGTTAGAGTTGGTGTTAGTGTTGGTGTTAGAGTTGGTGTTAGAGTTGTGTTAGAGTTGGTGTTAGAGTTGGTGTTAGAGTTGGTGTTAGAGTTGGTGTTAGAGTTGGTGTTAGAGTTGGTGATAGAGTTGGAGTTGGAGTGGTGTTACAGTTGGTGTTAGAGTTGGTGTTACAGTTGGTGTTAGAGTTGGTGTTACAGTTGGTGTTAGAGTTGGTGTTAGAGTTGGTGTTAGAGTTGGTGTTAGAGTTGGTGTTAGAGTTGGTGATAGAGTTGGAGTTGGAGTTGGTGTTACAGTTGGTGTTAGAGTTGGTGTTACAGTTGGTGTTAGAGTTGGTGTTACAGTTGGTGTTAGAGTTGGTGTTAGAGTTGGTGTTAGAGTTGGTGGTACAGTTGGTGTTACAGTTGGTGTTAGAGTTGGTGATAGAGTTGGAGTTGGTGTTACAGTTGGTGATAGAGTTGGAGTTGGTGTTACAGTTGGTGTTACAGTTGGTGATAGAGTTGGAGTTGGTGTTACAGTTGGTGTTACAGTTGGTGATAGAAGGTGATAGAGTTGGTTGGTGTTACAGTTGGTGTTAGAGTTGGTGATAGAGTTGGAGTTGGTGTTACAGTTGGTGATAGAATTGATGATAGAAGGTGATAGAGTTGTCGTTGGAGTTAGAGTTTAGGGTGGTAAGCAAACAAAATAGTCGGGGATGGGGATTTAGAATAAGTTTAGAATAAGACTTCAATAAAGAGAGAATATTTCAAAATGGAGGGTTTTGTGTACCGTAACTTCCGTTATATTCTTTCTCCAATTCTTTCCTTCCTCATTTGTTCTTCAGCGTCGAGGGGAGATATTATTTACAGTCATTTTTTCCCTCCTGTTGGCTTCTGCTGCTATGTTTTCGAGAGTTTCTAATATTTCGCCAATCCATCTTTTTCGTGGTCGGCCTTTGGGTCTTGTGTTCTCGTAAAGTTTATTGAAAGCTCGTTGTATTTTGATCTTTCTGTTTTATCACGTGGCTCAATCTGTTGTTTCCTTATTTATTCTATGGCGGAGATTATTCCTATTTTTTTTATCAGTTCTTCATTTCTGGTCGTATCTCTAAGATGGCTTTCTGTCATTCATCTAACACTTTTCATTTCGGTAGTAGTTATTTTTCTGATTGTTCTTGAGTCTACAGTCCAGTTCTGGCATTGGTAGCACAATGTTTGGATGAAGATTGTATTGTAGAGTGCTCGTTTTGCCTCTACGGTTATTTCCTTGTTGGACAATTGTAGTGATAGCTGCCCAATGATTTGACAAGCTTTGTTGCATCTGAGTATATCTCTGCTGCTTGTGAATTGTCATCTGTCACTAGACTTCCTAGATATCCCTTATGCTGAAACAGTGTCCCAGAAACATATATACAGTAACTGCACACGAAATCACTCAACCAACAGAAAATACAAACAGAAATTAAATGACTGGTGTTCATGGTCATCCATTACCGTGGAGGTGCTAGGGCAACTTTATGACAAACTATAGCTTCTCGGCCCGGATTAGAACCCACCAAAGGTGGACATTTCTTATCTTTTAATCTGTGATTTTGTTTCGTGACTTACGCCTCTCCCAGTCTCTGGGTTGTGAGACCCTCTTTCTAACTATCTCTCGGTCTCTAGGTTGTGAGATCCTCTTTCTAACTATCTCTCGGTCTCTAGGTTGTGAGATCCTCTTTCTAACCATCTCCCGGTCTCTAGATTATGAGATCCTCTTTCTAACCATCTCCCGGTCTCTAGGTTGTGAGATCCTCTTTCTAACCATCTCCCGGTCTCTAGGTTATGAGATCCTCGTTCTAACCATCTCCTGGTCTCTGGGTTGTGAGTTCCTCTTTCTAACCATCTCCCTGTCTCTGGGTTGTGAGATCCTCTTTCTAACAATCTCCCGGTCTCTAGGTTTTGAGAGCCTCTTTCTAACCATCTCCCGGTCTCTAGGTTATGAGATCCTCTTTCTAACAATCTCCCGGTCTCTAGGTTGTGAGATCCTCTTTCTAACAATCTCCCGGTCTCTAGATTATGAGATCCTCTTTCTAACCATCTCCCGGTCTCTAGGTTATGAGATCCTCTTTCTAACAATCTCCCGGTATCTAGGTTGTGAGATCCTCTTTCTAACCATCTCCTGGTCTCTGGGTTATGAGATCCTCTTTCTAACAATCTCCTGGTCTCTGGTTTGTCAGATCCTATTTTTAACCATCTCCATGTCTTTGGGTTGTCAGATCCTAATTGTAACCATCTCCTGGTCTGTGGATTGTCAGATCCTAATTGTAACCATCACCTGGTCTCTGGGTTGTCAGATCCTAATTGTAACCATCACCTGGTCTCTGTGTTGTCAGATCCTAATTGTAACCATCACCTGGTCTCTGGGTTGTCAGATCCTAATTGTAACCATCACCTGGTCTCTGGGTTGTCAGATCCTAATTGTAACCATCACCTGGTCTCTGGGTTGTCAGATCCTAATTGTAACCATCACCTGGTCTCTGGGTTGTCAGATCCTAATTGTAACCATCTCTTGGTCTCTGGGTTGTCAGATCCTAATTGTAACCATCTCTTGGTCTCTGGGTTGTCAGATCCTAATTGTAACCATCTCCTGGTCTGTGAGTTGTCAGATCCTAATTGTTAGTTAGGAGATAGATAGATAGATAGATGGATGGATGGATGGATGGATGGATGGATGGATGGATGGATGGATGGATGGATGGATGGATGGATGGATGGATGGATGGATGGATGGATGGATGGATGGATGGATGGATGGATGGATGGATGGATGGATGGATGGATGGATGGATGGATGGATTGATTGGTAGACAGGTAGGTAGGTAGGCAGGTAGAGAGATAGGTAGATAGACAGACAGGCAGGCAGGTAGGTAGGTAGGTAGGTAGGTAGGTAGGTAGTAGATAGATAGGTAGGTAGATAGATAGGTAGGTAGAGAGATAGGTAGGTAGAGAGATAGATAAAGAGATAGATTGAAGTTCTACCCATCACTCCCCCCTCCCCCGTAATGGGAAAATTTGGAATAGATGCTTTTGTGCTATACGATCCGTTCAACCTTTTGTAATTTACGAGTTTAGCGACGTAAACTAAAGTGATCTCCCCTAACTGTAGAGACAAGAAAAATAACGCAGGGATAAAGTTCTATGTACTGTGCTAACCCAGCCCTAACACTAACCCTAACCCAGACCTAACCCTAACCCTAACCCTAACCCAGACCTAACCCTAACCCTAACCCAGACCTAACACTAACCCAAACCCAGCCCTAACACTAACCCTAACCCAGACCTAACCCTAACCCTAACCCAGACCTAACCCTAACCCTAACCCAGACCTAACCCTAACCCTAACCCAGACCTAACACTAACCCTAACCCAGCCCTAACACTAACCCTAACCCAGCCCTAACACTAACCCTAACCCAGCCCTAACACTAACCCTAACCCAGCCCTAACACTAACCCTAACCCAGACCTAACACTAACCCTAACCCAGCCCTAACACTAACCCTAACCCAGCCCTAACACTAACCCTAACCCAGACCTAACACTAACCCTAACCCAGCCCTAACACTAACCCTAACCCAGACCTAACACTAACCCTAACCCAGCCCTAACACTAACCCTAACCCAGCCCTAACACTAACCCTAACCCAGCCCTAACACTAACCCTAACCCAGACCTAACACTAACCCTAACCCAGCCCTAACACTAACCCTAACCCAGACCTAACCCTAACCCTAACCCAGACCTAACCCTAACCCTAACCCAGCCCTAACACTAACCCTAACCCAGCCCTAACACTAACCCTAACCCAGACCTAACCCTAACCCTAACCCTAACCCAGACCTAACCCTAACCCTAACCCAGACCTAACACTAACCCAGACCTAACCCTACCCCAAACCTAACCCTAACCCAAAAATAAAATAAAACGCGTAAGTTATGAACATCGATGGACATATATTGTTTACTATTGGAGATACAATGTAGTTTTGTTCGGGCACCAACTAAAGGGAGATCACTTTGATTGATATCGCTAAACACGTACATTACCCAATATTTTTTTAATTATTTCAATTAATTAAAACTACACTTTTATTAAATGGGCATCGATCGGAATTTTCCTTTTGATGATTTCGTTATAAAAGGGAGATCCGTGGCGTAATTTAAACTCACTGACGTCATTGTTATCACTTAAAATGGTTCACTATGTATGTTTGTTCATGGGGAGGTAAGTAGACATATAGACCAGTGATATGTTTACCTGTTCAGAGAAATCCCGATGTGGGTAGATCTGCTTATCTGATTCAAGTTTACCCGTGGATGACGCTGAAATCTCAACGGACATTCCTTGTTTTCCTGGTATGCAGGTGTAATTACAACTTTGACAAGGACGTTACAGTGGGGAAACCCGTAGGTCAGTGCAGTGTAGGTAGATGACGTGAGCTCTGACAACACTTGTTCTAGATAATTCCAGATAAATGTGGTGGTAGTGGAGGTCGACAACAACAACTTAAATGGTTTGGCCACATGGTTAGAATGAATCATTACCAATCACCATCAAGGGCGTTCTTCTCGAGAATGCATGGAAAAAGACCAAGAGGAAGACCCAGAAGAAGATGGATAGATGCAGTGACAGAGACATGTAACAACAAAGGAAAATCACTAATTCAGACAATTCGAGCAGCGCAAGAACGACAAATGATATAACCACGACATCTTTTAGGTATTAGTGAGAAAGAGAAAAGATGAAGAAGAAGAAGAAGAAGAAGAAGAATTAGAAGAAGAAGAAGAATTAGAAGAAGAAGAAGAATTAGAAGAAGAAGAAGAAGAATTAGAAGAAGAAGAAGAATTAGAAGAAGAAGAAGAATTAGAAGAAGAAGAAGAATTAGAAGAAGAAGAAGAATTAGAAGAAGAAGAAGAATTAGAGAAGAAGAAGAAGAATTAGAAGAAGAAAGAAGAAGAAGAATTAGAAGAAGAAGAAGAATTAGAAGAAGAAGAAGAAGAATAGAAGAAGAAGAAGAAGAATTAGAAGAAGAAGAAGCATTAGAAGAAGAAGAAGAATTAGAAGAAGAAGAAGAATTAGAAGAAGAAGAAGAATTAGAAGAAGAAGAAGAGAAGTGGAAGTCGATAGGCCAACATTGGTCTATGGGAGACGGGGTAACCCCTAGCTAGGACACGCCAGGGACCGGGAAGCTTAGAGGTTCGACGTCATCCTAAGGACAGGAAGGACCTGGTTTTAAAGGCCACTAGAAGTGATGGTGATTTGTCAAAATTAGGAAAAACTAATCTGTTGTTTCTTTATCACGTTAGCCTGATCTCTTGGGTAGTGAGATCTGATGTCTAACTCTCTTAGGTAATAAACAGTAGGTCTCGTGTGCAGTCGCGCACGTTAAAAATTCATTCACAGTTGCACTGAAAAGAGTAGGCCATATATGTGCCGCTGCTCGGGGAAAATTGTCAGCAAAAACCTATCCACACCGTTGATCCCTGGCCGTGCTACGGAGTTCGTGCAAGGGGGACAGGAACCTCCTCGAATTTCTGGAGATTCTCGGGGATATCGGGTTATCTTCCCTTGTAATATCAAGAGTACGGCGTTAGCATCGCATGTTTAATGTATTTACCCTTCTCTCGTGCTTTGCATAAGTTGTCCATGATTCTGTAAGTTGTCCATTATTCTGTAAGTTATCCATAATTCTGTTAGTTGTCCATAATTCTGTAAGTTGTCCATGATTCTGTTAGTTGTCCATAATTCTGTAAGTTGTCCAAATTTCTGTAAGTTATCCATGATTCTGTAAGTTGTCCATAATTCTGTAAGTTGTCCATAATTCTGTAAGTTGTCCATAATTCTGTAAGTTGTCCATAATTCTGTAAGTTATCCATAATTCTGTAAGTTGTCCATGATTCTGTAAGTTGTCCATAATTCTGTAAGCTGTCCATGTTTCTATAAGTTGTCCATAATTCTGTAAGTTGTCCATAATTCTGTAAGATATCCATGATTCTGTAAGTTGTCCATATTTCTATAAGTTGTCCATGTTTTTATAAGTTGTCCATAATTCTGTAAGTCGTCCATAATTCTGTAAGCTTCCATGTTTCTATAAGTTGTCCATGATTCTGTAAGTTGTCCATAATTCTGTAAGATATCCATGATTCTGTAAGTTGTCCATAATTCAGTAAGTTATCCATGATTCTGTAAGTTGTCCATGATTCTGTTGGTTGTCCATAATTCTGTAAGTTATCCATGATTCTGTAAGTTATCCATGATTCTCTAAGTTGTCCATGATTCTGTTAGTTGTCCATGATTCTGTTGGTTGTCCATGATTTTGTAAGTTGTCCATGATTCTGTAAGTTATCCATGATTCTGTAAGTTGTCCATAATTCTGTAAGTTGTCCATAATTCTGTAAGCTGTCCATGATTCTGTAAGTTGTCCATAATTCTGTAAGATATCCATGATTCTGTAAGTTGTCCATACTTCTGTAAGTTGTCCATAATTCTGTAAGTTGTCCATAATTCTGTAAGTTGTCCATAATTCTGTAAATTTTCCGTGATTCTGTAAGTTGTCCATGATTCTGTAAGTTGCTCATGATTCTGTAAGTTATCCATAATTCTGTAAGTTGTCCATAATTCTGTGAGTTGTCCATCATTCTGTAAGTTGTCCATGATTCTGCAAGTTGTCCATGATTCTGTAAATTGTCCATAATTCTGTGAGTTGTCCATAATTCTGTAAGTTGTCCATGATTCTGCAAGTTGTCGATGATTCTGTAAATTGTCCATAATTCTGTGAGTTGTCCATAATTCTGTAAGTTGTCCATGATTCTGTAAGTTGTCCATCATTCTGTAAGTTGTCCATGATTCTATAAGTTATCCATAATTCTGTATAAATTGTCCATGATTCTGTAAGTTATCCATGATTCTGTAAGTTATCCATGATTGTGTAAGTTGTCCATAATTCTGTAAGTTATCCATGATTCTGTAAGTTGTCCATACTTCTGTAAGTTATCCATGATTCTCTAAGTTCTCCATAATTATGTAAGTTATCCATGATTCTCTAAGTTGTCCATGTTTCTGTAAGTTATCCATGATTCTGTAAGTTGTCCATGATTCTGTAAGTTGTCCATGATTCTGTTAGTTGTCCATGATTCTGTAAGTTGTCCATGTTTCTATAAGTTATCCATGATTCTGTTAGTTGTCCATAATTCAGTAAGTTATCCATGATTCTGTAAGTTATCCATGATTCTGTAAGTTATCCATGATTCTGTAAGTTGTCCATGATTCTGTAAGTTGTCCATAATTCTGTAAGTTGTCCATGTTTCTGTAAGTTGTCCATGATTCTGTTAGTTGTCCATAATCTGTAAGTTGTCCATGATTCTGTAAGTTGTCCATGATTCTATAAGTTGTCCATAATTCTGTAAGTTGTCCATGTTTCTATAAGTTGTCCATGATTCTGTTAGTTGTCCATAATTCTGTAAGTTGTCCATGATTCTGTAAGTTGTCCATAATTCTGTAAGTTGTCCATGTTTCTGTAAGTTGTCCATGATTCTGTTAGTTGTCTATAATTCTGTAAGTTGTCCATGATTCTGTAAGTTGTCCATGATTCTATAAGTTGTCCATAATTATGTAAGTTGTCCATGTTCTATAAGTTGTCCATGTTTCTATAAGTTGTCCATGATTCTGTTAGTTGTCCATAATTCTGTAAGTTGTCCATGACACTGTATTATATTGTATTAGCCACACCTGTCTACTTGTCCTCAGATATGTTTTGATAACTGTTGGTTTTCCTACCTTGACAACAAGTCCGAGTTTGAAGCTGATAAGGGGACACCACTTTGGTTTTTGAATTTATCTCTTACAAACTTCGTGGGTTTAATCAAACTGACGATACTCGGATGTTTTATGTTCAGTTATTGCTGTAGAGGTAACGATCCCTCAGTTATACTTCCCAAACCTATTTCAGCCACACATTTATCAGGAAAATATCACGTGACTTCATATTTATGAACTGGACTTCCCGATTAGGGTTTCCCCCTCAGTCTATAAATAGACGAAGATTGTTACGACAAACACTAGTGTTAGATTCGGCAGCAACTGTACTGTGCCTCATGTTAAACTGATATACTGTGTAATTAAGATTGTAACTATCACGGTTTGGCTGTGGTTAGCGAGTTTTTGTTTCCAGGATTTGTTCCTTGTTTTTTTTTTTTGTTTTTCATTATTATTTAACTGACTCAGCCTTAATAGCAAAAAGACAGAAGTAAGGGTAACAACAAAGAAAAAGACATCACCGCAGTGCACAATAAAGACAAGTGGAGCAATATTGTAACAGGTAAATGAATTTAAATATCTGGGAACATTGTTAACTTCAGATGGTAGATGTACAAAAGAGGTGAGATGCTGAATGGCTCTGGCAAAAGCAGCTTTCAAAAAAAAAAAAAATGAGGAATATACTGTACAATCCATTTTGACAATAGAAATAAGAAACAAAGTTGTTAAATGTTATGTAGAGCCAGTCTTAACATATGCATGTGAATCATGGATAACAGGACAACAGACAGGAAAATCACTGGAAGCTGTAGAAATGTGATTTTATAGAAGAATGTTGAGAATACCACGGACAGCTAAGAAGAGTAATGAAGATGTTCTGAAAGAGGTCAAAGCAAAAAGCGAGCAAATATCCAATATTAGGAAGAAACAATCATTATTTTTTTGGCTATGTAATGATAAGGGAACAACTGGAATATATTGTAACAACTTGAAAAATCGAGGGACGAAGAGATAGAGGGAAACAAATAGAAAAGATACCAGACAGCTTAAGAGAATGGCTTGGCAGAAGGTCAACAACGGAAAATATAAATAACTGTCGAGATCGAAAGTTGTGGAGAGGCATGATCACCTACGCCAGCAGGCACGGTACTTGATGATGATGATGATGATTATTTAATTTCTCACTGGTCTACTCATCATCATCATCATCATCAAGTACCGTGCCTGCTGGCGTAGGTGATCATGTTTCTCCACAACTTTCAATCTCGATAGTTATTTATCATTTCCGTTGTTGACCTTCTGCCAAGCCATTCTCTTAAGCTGTCTGGTATCTTTTCTATTTCTTTCCTTCTACCTCTTCGTCCCTTGATTTTTCAAGTTGTTACAATATATTCCAGCTATTCTCTTCTCATTACATGGCCAAAAAATAATGATTGTTGGTCTGCTGCCTGTCTCCAAAAGTAAGAACTAATCATCCACATATTTTCTCTAGTTTTGTTTTGTAATTTCCCACTGATCTGCAGTTAATCTAACCATTCATCACCGTAATTCCTTCCAAATTTCTACAGCGTTCTCACTGTCGCTCATTTTAGTTGAGTCATCACTTCTGTCTTCACCTCTTTTCTCCTTTGCGAGATTGTGAACTATTTGCTCTATATCAGGATGGTCTCTCAGACATGATTATATCTTAACGATAGCAACGCATTTATTTGGTGTGTGTCCCTGACAAGAGCTGAAAGTCCCACTTCATATTTGCTACATTATCTCTGTTAACAAGCGTTGTTTCTTGGCGGGACTTGTAGTTCCAGCAGATTATATCATTGGGAGTCGCTAACAGATGGCGTTGGCAGCGTGACCTCTCGTAAGGGGTCGTTTACTTTCGTTTTCAACATTTGTCTCTCTATACATTTATATAAGGTCACAGAAGCCACGTCGGGACTTCCCACCTCATATTAATTTTTTTAAATTATTTATATTTATCAGATGTTACTTGCATTTTTGTTTACGTGTCTCTCATTAACTGGGTGCCGTCTCCACATCGAAAAGTTAGCTACCATGGATCACCATTCATTCGTTGGGTGCCGTCTCCACATCGAAGGTTGGCTACCATGGATCACCATTCATTCATTGGGTGCCGTCTCCACATCGAATGTTGGCTACCATGGATCACCATTCATTCGTGGGTGCCGTCTCCACATCGAAGGTTGGCTACCATGGATCACCATTCATTCATTGGGTGCCGTCTCCACATCGAAGGTTGGCTACCATGGATCACCATTCAATGTTGAGTGCCGTCTCCACATCGAAGGTTGGCTACCATGGATCACCATTCATTCGTTGGTGCCGTCTCCACATCGAATGTTGGCTACCATGGATCACCATTCATTCGTTGGGTGCCGTCTCCATCGAAGGTGGCTACCATGGATCACCATCATTCATTGGTTCCGTCTCCACATCAAAGGTTGGCTACCATGAATCACCATTCATTCGTTGGGTGCCGTCTCCACATCGAAGGTTGGCTACCATGGATCACCATTCAATCGTTGGGTGCCGTCTCCACATCGAAGGTTGGCTACCATGGATCACGCTCATTCATTGGGTGCCGTCTCCACATCGAATGTTGGCTACCATGGAGCACCATTTTACTCTGTCTCTTGTCTTGATGGTGCAGGTTGTCATAGGTTCACCTGTCCACCTATTGATGTTATCAGTCCACTTTAGTCTTGGTCTGCCTCTGCCTCGTTTACCTTGTACCTTCCCTCCCAAGACGTTAGATGGGCTTTATGTTTCACCTGCATATTCGGTCAGATTGTGTTAAGTATTTCTTTTTTCCTTTTCAGCCGATTCAGAACTTCCTTGTTTCTCTTCTTTTCCTTCCACCCAATTCTCTCCAATTCTTATCCAGATTTTAAAGAATTCATTTTCTGTTCTGTTTTCTTATTTAATGTCAATGTTTCTGTTCCATGCAGGAATGTTGAGTAAGTATTACATTTTACTATTCGTACTTTTAGTTTTGATGTTATTTATCCTACTCTGATTGAGTCCTGATCGCAGAGAGAGAGAGAGAGAGAGAGAGAGAGAGAGAGATTTACTTTGATGTCAGTATATTGATGTTATTTACTTTGATGTCAGTATGTTGATGTTATTTACTTTGATGTCAGTATGTTGATGTTATTTACTTTGATGTCAGTATGTTGATGTTATTTACTTTGATGTCAGTATGTTGATGTTATTTACTTTGATGTCAGTATATTGATGTTATTTACTTTGATGTCAGTATGTTGATGTTATTTACTTTGATGTCAGTATGTTGATGTTATTTACTTTGATGTCAGTATGTTGATGTTATTTACTTTGATGTCAGTATGTTGATGTTATTAACTTTGATGTCAGTATGTTGATGTTATTTACTTTGATGTCAGTATGTTGATGTTATTTACTTTGATGTCAGTATGTTGATGTTATTTACTTTGATGTCAGTATATTGATGTTATTTACTTTGATGTCAGTATGTTGATGTTATTTACTTTGATGTCAGTATGTTGATGTTATTTACTTTGATGTCAGTATGTTGATGTTATTTACTTTGATGTCAGTATGTTGATGTTATTTACTTTGATGTCAGTATGTTGATGTTATTTACTTTGATGTCAGTATGTTGATGTTATTTACTTTGATGTCAGTATATTGATGTTATTTACTTTGATGTCAGTATGTTGATGTTATTTACTTTGATGTCAGTATGTTGATGTTATTTACTTTGATGTCAGTATGTTGATGTTATTTACTTTGATGTCAGTATGTTGATGTTATTAACTTTGATGTCAGTATGTTGATGTTATTTACTTTGATGTCAGTATATTGATGTTATTTACTTTGATGTCAGTATGTTGATGTTATTTACTTTGATGTCAGTATATTGATGTTATTTACTTTGATGTCAGTATATTGATGTTATTTACTTTGATGTCAGTATGTTGATGTTATTTACTTTGATGTCAGTATGTTGATGTTATTTACTTTGATGTCAGTATGTTGATGTTATTTACTTTGATGTCAGTATGTTGATGTATCCGTCAATATGTCAAACCCAATCACATCAAATATTTGACAAAATCGCAGCAACAAAAAAGTCAGGCTGAAAGAGTTAAGACACGAATTTCAATCTTTCAAGTCAGAAACGATCTGTCTGAGCCTGTGGGCATTTTCCTTTTTGTTTATTCTGGACTGGTATTTTTGGGCGGATGAAAAGGGGGGGGGGGATGGAAAAAGCTGTAAGCTCAGTCGTTTTGTGTGTTGTCCTTTGCCTACATAAAGCTGTACCCAATAATTCTTCACCCCCCCCCCCCCCCCCTTTTTCACCTTGATTCCTCACTTCACAAGAGCTTTGAATTTGTTTGCCGTTGCAGCTGTTGATGGTGGTCTACCAGACTAGTGGCGATATTCCGACGTTATCTGCCATACAACCAGCGGTAGCTAATACTGACCCCAGCTCCTTCTCTTCCTCCATCTTCCCCCTACTCCTCCAACTTCTCCTCCTCATCATCATCTTTTCCTCTTCTTCTCCTTCTCCTCCTTCTTCCTCTCCCCCTCCTGCTGCTCATTCCCTCCTCATTCTCCTTATCTTCTTCTCCTCCTCCTCCTTCCTCCCCCTATGCTCCTCATCCCCCCTCTTTCTCCTCATCTTCTCCTCCTCCATCTTCTCCCCTCCTTTCCTCCTCTTCTCCTTCTCCTCCTTCTCACCCCCCTCCTCACCATTTCTTCTCCTCCTCCCTTCTTCGTCTCCTCCTCCTCCCTTCTTCGTCTCCTCCTCCTCCCTTCTTCGTCTCCTCCTCCTCCCTTCTTCGTCTCCTCCTCCTCCCTTCTTCGTCTCCTCCTCCTCCCCTTCTTCGTCTCCTCCTCCTCCCTTCTTCGTCTCCTCCTCCTCCCTTCTTCGTCTCCTCCTCCTCCCTTTCAACGCCGAGAGGAGAAATAATTTCGTGGTCTGTTTGCTCTTCCCCTCCAGTTATCTTTCCTAGTGTTTCTAATATTCTATCAATCCATTATTTTCGTGGTCGGCCCTTGAGTCTAGCGTTCTCGCAAACGTTTATTGACTGCTCCTTGTGCTATGTTGTTTTCTGTCTGTCTTATCAAGTGGCTAAACCATTTTATATATTCTCCTCTTTATGTGTTATAATGGGAATTATTCTTAAATTTGTGTCTCAGTATTCAGGTTTATGTTGGGTTCAAATAAATTGATAAGTCATTCCGACAAGTCCTGTATCAATTACACAAGATCTGTTTGTATTATATTCTAAGGTTATTGCATATGTCTCATGTTTCAACATTGCCCGTACGCCCATTGTTCAAATATTTACCCGCTTTAATAATCATATTGTTCTAGACTCAAGCCAATCCCAGCATGCATCTTCCATCAAGCACCGCACCTCCCACTGCGGTGTCTCCGCTAGTTCCACATCGTGACCTTGCATATAAGACCTCTATGCACATAAGCCCATTTGTGAATCCCCGTCTATAAATAACATATTTAATATGCGGAACTCCCGCCTTAAACCGGATATATAAATAACCGTAAACACAAAGATTTTCTTGTGACGTCATATAGGATTGTTCGCCATGTGATATTTAAACAATTTTTGTTGGGTGCACACCGAACCATCTGATGACAAAGCAGTACCTGTTACATAAACCTCGGCAGGGGTATCGTGTGCCATTACCTAGATAAACTTTCACTTTCCATCACAGCTAATAATCAAATACAAATTGTAGACGTATAATATTTCAAACGCAGGAGTTGCGGGTTTTGAATACACACGGACTTACCTCTCTTTGTTAATTAAATTTGGCCTGAAATATTTGAGCTTCTGTTGCCGGTTCGTGTTTTTTGTTAAATCATCCATTCATATATGGGAAACTAGACTCGATGAGCTTGCAGCTTCGCTTCATAATTGTTACGACTGTGGCATCCGATATATAAACAGAGTTGTAATTAGCGACCATTTTATTAATATTTTTTCTTCAATTATTGTGCACAGAATATCCACGGAAAAAAAACATTTATAAACTAAAGTGTGTTACAAGTTACACCTTGAATGATTGTGTCATACTCACGGATTTTTAGTCTGTGCGGCTCTTGCTGCTTGTTTGCTGACGTCTGGATCTATTGTTGTGAAACTTATCAACTGTTGCTACTTCTTGTCGCAAGCTCATGAGGAAGTTAAACAGTTTTGACAAAATATGGAAACGTTGTTGGTTATGAATTATACTTCGACAGCTTTGGAGAATAGCACCAGAAGTCAGGACGAGCTTAGTGTCAATCAGACGGTAACAACGCCATGTTTAAATTGCGACTGTTTAAGTGAGTATTGATATTGATAAGATGTTTAGATATTTAGTGATCATGATAAAGATGTTAGGAGTTGATACATTAATGAAGATGTTAGGAGTTGATACATTAATGAAGATGTTAGGAGTTGATACATTAATGAAGATTTTAGGAGCTAATACATTAATGAAGATGTTTAGGAGTTGATGCATTAATGAAGATGTTTAGGAGTTGATACATTATTGAAGATGTTAGGAGTTGATACATTAATGAAGATGTTAGGAGTTGATACATTAATAAAGATGTTAGGAGTTGATACATTAATGAAGATGTTAGGAGTTGATACATTAATGAAGATGTCATGAGCTAATACATTAATGAAGATGTTAGGAGTTGATACATTAATGAAGATGTTAGGAGTTGATACATTAATGAAGATGTTAGGGAGTTAATACATTAATAATCATAATGAAGATGTTTAGAAGTTGATACATTAATGACCATAAGGATGTTTGAATGTTGAGACAGTAATGTTAATAAAGGTATTTAGATATTGCTTGCTTACGTTCGCCCGATGACTAAAGTATTCTAGAGTTTTCGTAGAATGTAGAATTCCTCTTCGTCATCCGCCCTTAAAAGGACGTTAAGTTGACGTATCTGCGTTGTGTTGTGGTTTGCAGTATGACTGTTATATTTGCGCCTTTCGGCCCAACACATCCGACTTCAGCACGACATTTTTGAGTACCGGGTTGTCTTCCCTCTTCGATCCCTGCTCGCTTGGCCAGAGTAGACAGGTTAGTCTTTTACTGGAGGCACCACGGAGAGGTGCAGCAGGGTCTGGATGGTTTTGGTTCACCGATCCTGGCTCAAGCCATCAGCTGTGAGTCGCTGACAACTTCCAGCTCCGGTGCTGGGAGGTGCGCCTTCGCCTCATTTCGTATTTAGATATTGACTATTGCGGCAGTAGTCATGACGAAGGTGACGAATGATGTAAAAGCGTTGAGAAATTAGTGAACATGTTGACTACATATTCTGAGACATTAGTGGACATTTTGACTACATATTCTGAGACATTAGTTGACATTTTGACTACATATTCTGAGACATTAGCGGACATGTTGACTATATATTCTGAGACATTAGTGGACATGTTGACTACATATTCTGAGACATTAGTTGACATTTTGACTACATATTCTGAGACATTAGCGGACATGTTGACTATATATTCTGAGACATTAGCGGACATGTTGACTATACATTCTGAGACATTAGCGGACATGTTGACTATATATTCTGAGACATTAGTTGACATTTTGACTACATATTCTGAGACATTAGTGGACATGTTGACTACATATTCTGAGACATTAGTTGACATTTTGACTACATATTCTGAGACATTAGTGGACATGTTGACTACATATTCTGAGACATTAGTTGACATTTTGACTACATATTCTGAGACATTAGTGGACATGTTGACTACATATTCTGAGACATTAGTGGACACTTTGACTATATATTCTGAGACATTAGTGGACATTTTGACTATATATTCTGAGACATTAGCGGACATGTTGACTATATATTCTGAGACATTAGTGGACATGTTGACTATATATTCTGAGACATTAGTGGACATTTTGACTACATATTCTGAGACATTAGTGGACATGTTGACTACATATTCTGAGACATTAGTTGACATTTTGACTACATATTCTGAGACATTAGTGGACATGTTGACTACATATTCTGAGACATTAGTTGACATTTTGACTACATATTCTGAGACATTAGTGGACATGTTGACTACATATTCTGAGACATTAGTTGACATTTTGACTACATATTCTGAGACATTAGCGGACATGTTGACTATATATTCTGAGACATTAGCGGACATGTTGACTATACATTCTGAGACATTAGCGGACATGTTGACTATATATTCTGAGACATTAGTGGACATTTTGATTACATATTCTGAGACATTAGTGGACATTTTGACTATATATACTGAGACATTAGTGGACATGTTGACTATATATTCTGAGACATTAGTGGGCATGTTGACTATATATTCTGAGACATTAGTGGACATGTTGACTATATATTCTAAGACATTAGTGGACATTTTGACTATATATTCTGAGACATTAGTGGACACTTTGACTATATATTCTGAGACATTAGTGGACATTTTGACTATATATTCTGAGACATTAGCGGACATGTTGACTATATATTCTGAGACATTAGTGGACATGTTGACTATATATTCTGAGACATTAGTGGACATTTTGACTATATATTCTGAGACATTAGTGGACATGTTGACTATATATTCTGAGACATTAGTGGACATGTTGACTATATATTCTGAGACATTAGTGGACATTTTGACTATATATTCTGAGACATTAGTGGACATAGTAAAAAAAAAAAGTAAAGTACTCCCGTCACGCCAAGTGGCGTACAGGGAATATGGTGTTAGTGACCATATATTTTACAGACCTTCGGCACATGATTTTTGGGGTAATGTGGTCGGTATTACGCCCGTGCCGCTTCACTGTCCCTGAAAAAAATCAAGTACCCATTAAAGGCTGGGTAAACCCGGAACCCGTCGGTTAGATAAGAACCCTACCTCTTGTCCTTTGTAGTCCAGTTCACTAACCACTGAGCTATCGCGGCTTCCCATTAGTGGACATGTTGACATATTGTGAGACATTACTAATAATAATGATGTATAAGAAATTACTAACAATAATTATGTATAAGACAGTACTAACAATACTGATGCATAAGACATTACTAATAATACTGAGGCATAAGACATTACTAATAATAGTAATGCTTAAGAAGTAATTCCAATAACAGTGAATAGATGTCCTGACATTAATATAGTCATGATAGGGATGTTCATTATGTTGACATTAATTATGATAGTGGTGTCCTGACATTAATATAGTCATGATAGGGATGTTCATTATGTTGACATTAATTATGATAGTGGTGTCCTGACATTAATATAGTCATGATAGGGATGTTCATTACGTTGACATTAATATAGTCATGATAGGGATGTTCATTACGTTGACATTAATTATGATAGTGATGTCCATTAGATATAGCGCATGAATGAATGTAATCATCATCATTATCATTATGTGCCACACCTGTTGGCGTAGGCGATCATGTCCTTCCACAATCTTCTATCTACTGTGCATCGCAGTAGATATTAAGTTGTGTTTTGACATGATTAATCCAGGCAAAATAAGACGGTAGTTTGCCATTCCTTTCCTTCTTGGCAGTGACTGTACTAGTCGGAGATCGCAGCCATTGTCTCTATACATGAGATCTACCTGTCATCCCGGATTGGGGACCATAACCGGCACTACTTGTCGACTGCTCCCACAACACCATCCACCACCTGCTCCAATGGCTTCACATAACCCTGATAGGGGGGCTAAACGGGAGCTCCACCTTGCCCAGGGGTGTCCCGAAGACTAGCGGAGGAAAGGAGATGTCTTACTCTTCCTTTGGTAGTGCAGAACTCTACCCCGCTAACCTAGTGAACATAGTATCAGTGCTAAATTACCACAAAGATAATG
Organism: Megaustenia siamemsis; assembly: GCA_032433765.1. Lineage (NCBI taxonomy): Eukaryota > Metazoa > Mollusca > Gastropoda > Stylommatophora > Ariophantidae > Megaustenia > Megaustenia siamemsis. Next base: position 7,078,958 of record JAVIAB010000108.1, on the reverse strand, counting down.
TCTAGATTTAGAGAAATTAATGACATCATGATGACGGGTAATGGTAATGATGATGGTAGCAGCTGGATAAAGTAGGTCAGTATGGTGTCAGCTGTAAGGCACAGTTGTTTGTTTTCATAGCAATGTGGTTATTTTAGTTTCGATCTTGCAAATTGTGCAGTGTTTATGAATGAAGATGTCCTATGCCTTGTACGTACCACGCATCCTTAAAACTGATATGTTTTGGAAGCGGTTCCACATTGTGACACCAGACACAGAACGGAATTTATTATTATTATTTTTTAGTTAAAGTCAATATGTATGTATACATGATATTTTAGCACTTCCAATGTTCATAACAGAAAGATCAAAACAGAAGGAATAAATCTGAGATGATATATTTGACAAATCTGAGCTGCTATATTGACAAATTTGAGATGTTATATTGACAAATTTGAGATGTTATATTGACAAATCTGAGATGATATATTTGACAAATCTGAGATGATATATTTGACAAATCTGAGATGATATATTTGACAAATCTGAGCTGCTATATTGACAAATTGGAGATGTTATATTGACAAATTTGAGATGTTATATTGACAAATCTGAGCTGTTATATTGACAAATCTGAGCTGCTATATTGACAAATCTGAGATGATATCTTCTATTTGTAATCACAAAAATGTTTAATGTTAAGATACGGCACCGTGTCATCACTTAGAATGTAGAATAGAAGAGGCTTGTGCGTTTGATCTTCCTGGAGAGACATGAATCAACTAAAGTATCTGTGACAAGCAACTGTGACGGACATATACAGCCTAAATCAGCGGTTCTCCAAGCTTCCTTTAACACGGACCTACATTAAATATGTTTTGTAGTCGCGGACCTCCATTAAATAGGTTTTGTAGTCGCGGACCTCCATTAAATACGTTTTGTAGTCGCAGACCTCCATTAAATACGTTTTGTAGTCGCAGACCTCCATTAAATAGGTTTTGTAGTCGCGGACCTCCATTAAATACGTTTTGTAGTCGCAGACCTCCATTAAATAGGTTTTGTAGTCGCAGACCTCCATTAAACACCGTTTTGTAGTCGCGGACCTCCATTAAATACGTTTTGTAGTCGCGGACCTCCATTAAACACCGTTTTGTAGTCGCGGACCTCCATTAAACACCGTTTTGTAGTCGCGGACCTCCATTAAACACCGTTTAGTAGTCGCGGACCTCCATTAAATACGTTTTGTAGTCGCGGACCTCCATTAAACACCGTTTAGTAGTCGCGGACCTCCATTAAATACGTTTTGTAGTCGCGGACCTCCATTAAACACCGTTTTGTAGTCGCAGACCTCCATTAAATAGGTTTTGTAGTCGCGGACCTCCATTAAACACCGTTTTGTAGTCGCGGACCGCCATTAAACACCGTTTTGTAGTCGCAGACCTCCATTAAACACGTTTTGTAGTTGTGGACCTCCATTAAACACGTTTTGTAGTTGTGGACCTCCATTAAATATGTTTTGTAGTTGTGGACCCCCATTAAATATGTTTTGTAGTTGTGGACCCCCATTAAATATGTTTTGTAGTTGTGGACCCCCATTAAATATGTGTTGTAGTTGTGGACCCCCATTAAATATGTTTTGTAGTTGTGGACCCCCATTAAATATGTTTTGTAGTTGTGGACCCCCATTAAATATGTTTTGTAGTTGTGGACCCCCATTAAATATGTTTTGTAGTCGCGGACCTCCATTAAATATGTTTTGTAGTCGCGGACCTCCATTAAATATGTTTTGTAGTCGCGGACCCCCATTAAATATGTTTTGTTGTCGCAGACCTCCATTAAACACCGTTTTGTAGTCGCGGACCTCCATTAAACACGTTTGGTAGTCGCAGACCTCCATTAAATATGTTTTGTAGTCGCAGACCTCCATTAAACACGTTTTGTAGTCGCGGACCTCTAGGCTTTGTTTTCGTTTGTGCCATCGTTCATTCGTTCTCTGTTTCCATTAGCTACGCAATTCCACATTCTTATTTAAGCCTTCTGGATCCTTTGTGACGGCACAGCCGGCCCCTGGGTAGGGGACCACATTTTGAGAAACGTTGGTCTAAATGATTGTCTTTATATTTAAACGAATGTTATCATTACCACTTAGGGTTTGTTTTATTTAATGAGATAAAAATGATTACGAGGGCTGTACTTACACATAGTGATATTAGTGCTGATATGCTGACGATGTTAAAGATGCACACTGCAAATGTGGTAACAAATTGAAATCGTATTCGATGTTGCTGGTACTGCAGCTGTTAGTGTTGATGTGTTGATGTGCAGACAACAGGTGTTGTCCCCAGTCACATCAACATCACCTGTGTTTTTGACCAACCACATTATAGGAGTAGTAGACATCATTACTGTGTTCTATTTTGTTGTATTTCTCTCTACTCTACTCTCAAGAAGAGTAATGAAAACGTTCTGAAAGAGACCAAATGGAAATAAAGAGCTAATTTCCAATATTAGGAAGAAACAATCATCATTTTTTGGCCATGTAATGAGAAGAGAACAGCTGGAATATATTGTAACAACTGGGAAAATTGAGGGACGAAGAGATAGAGGGAAGCAAAGAGAAAAGATACCAGACAGCTTAATAAAAGAATGGTTTGGCAGAAGGTCAACAACAGAAATGATAAATAACTGCCGAGATCGAAAGTTGTGGAGAGACATGATCACCTACGCTAGCAGGCTTGGTACTTGATGATCGCTAGACCGCGCTGTTGTTTCCCGGTGCGAGTATTGTATTTTTGATTGACAGGACCAGCTCTGTAGTACTTAGTTCCCACAGGGAAAGAAAATCAAGCCCCTTCGTCCTTGTATATGCGTGTACTTTACATGAACAAAAGCACATACATGCACCCTCACATATTTATAAATAAATGTCATTCACTCCCAAATGCGGACAGTCCAATCTGAGTAGTTTGTTTCACAAAACGTATTGAGCATCACAAACTTTGTAAAATCTTGAATTGAAGAAGTATTTTTGAGACAACATCAGTTAAATGAAAGTACTAAATATATATATTTATGATATTTAAATAATATATAGCAGTGTGGGAGCCGCGATGGCTCAGTGGCTAGTCAACTGGACTACAAAGGACAAGGGGTCGGGTTCGATCCTGATGGACGGCTCCAGGGTTCACCCAGCCTTAAATGGGTGCCTGATTTTTTCTGGAAAGTGAAGCGGTACTGGCGTAATACCGACCACATTACGCCAAAAATCATGTGCCGAAGGTCTGTAAAATGTATGGTCACTAACACCATATTCCCTTTACGCCACTTGTCGTGACGGGGGTACTTTACTTTTTTTTTTACATAGCAGTGTTGTTATTAAATTGTTATCCAGACTTGACTATGAGTCATCGTTCTGTTAATCGTTGTATGGGGCAGTGAGCTATGAGAAGATAACTCTTGTAATACATCATCACATGTAGAGTTACCTTAACTTCCTAGGCTGGTTATCTCCAAATATTTCAGCGCGTAGCAGAGATGGTGTCCATAATGCCGACAATACTAATGTTATTGTCCTAGATATGTCAAGTAAGTAGAGGATTTCATACACACAGGATAGACATTTTTCTTTAACATATTTCGAATATTTTTGTTTTCAATATTTCGTTTTTAGTTTTTTGTGTGTGTTTTTCTTGTTTGTTCCTGCTGAAGGCCTATTGGGCCGAAACGTCGTTTAGTCTGTGTCGTCCACTTATCACGTAAAGCTTCTAACATACAATTTTTTTGTATTTTTTAATTTTTCCTCATATGTTAAGTAAACAAGTCACTCTCACACCTGGTGCGACACTCCTTCACCACTGTCAGTTTGTGACTTCACCTGCGCATCTCTCTACCTGTTTTCTTTTTATAACCGACATAGACAAAGGAACATCTTTCTTCTTCTTCTTCCTCTTCTTCTTCTTCATCTTCCTCCTCTTCTCCTTTTATTGCGTTCACCTCAGGACTCCACCTCTTGATCGTCCATTCGTAAATGTTGTATGAGCTTAGATCCGTTGTGTTGTGATTTGCAGCAAACTGCGATATCTGTGCGCTTCGGCCCAACACATCCGACTTCTGCACCTAATTTTTAGATACCTCAGTGCGTGTGTTCCATCTCGATCCCTGCTTGATTGACCAGTCTAAGTAGGATCTTGACTAGTTTTGGTTCACATATCCTAATGCAAACAGTTAGGACAGACGCTACTACGCCTTAGAACTCAAACGTGTATTCAGTTTTGTCTTAGCTCAAGTTGATACTTGTCTTAGTTCAATTTGATAGAATAGCAAAATGTTATATCTTCTCAATATTCCTATATGGTGCAGAAACATGGACATTAGACAAGAAAACAGAACAGAAAATTGAAGCTTTAGAAATGTGGATTTGTAGAAGAATAGGTAGAATTGGATGGAAAGAAAAGAAAGTAAACGATGACGTTTTTAAACAGCTAAAATCAAAAAGAAAATTATTAAACACAATTCAAACAAGACAAATGAAATTTTTGGGCCATGTTAAAAGACACAACAGTCTACTAAAAGTAATGTTAGAAGTAAAAATACAAGGTAAAAGAGGCGGATTCCGACCAAGACTAACATGGACGAGTAACATCAAAAGATGGACAAGTCAGCCTATGACAACCTGCACCATCAAAGCAAGAGACAGAGTGGAATGGCGATCCATGGTAGCCAACCTTCGATGCGGAGACAGCACTCGATGATGATGATGAAAATTCAGTCCTTAGCTGGAATTATAAGGTTGACACAAACAAACACAAACAAACACAAACAAACAAACATTTTCCGGTTGTCGTTACCGTCACGTTTGAAAGTTAACATCAGTGATGTCATTCTATTAATACAAGGGGCTTCCGGAAATCACCTGCCTAAAATAGAACAAACGTAAAATAATTGAAACTAGTTTAAACCGCAACTTGCAAACGACGTCACTCCATCAACGTGGAAGTTCTAAATCTGGTCACATCCTCAGTGACACAATCTTAACGAAATGGTTGCCCGTTTGGCTAAACGGAAGTAAGAAATAGAACCAAACTCTTCTTAAAGGGTGAACCCACGTAAATAATAAACCTCCCAGAACTGGATCTTTCAAGTATTTAACGAGAATAAGAAATCGGAGTTTCTGTAGTCCTTGTGTGACGCAGGAAGTGGGGAGACCGTAAACAGAGAAATGGCCTTTTTCTTGTCTGGTTTGAGCTGGAACATATATCATCATCGCTATTTTTATCAAGTGCTGGTTGTGATTTTAGATATTCCGAGGAACCTTGCTAGCGATGATGCAATCTGGCATGAGCAACTAACGTCCTAACTGATGTATGTTGAGAGACTCAGGAGTCTAAACGTGGAAATGCGATCTGTTCGATCCGGAGTGCTTAGTAGGAAAAGTAGATGTTATGGTTATGGTTATGGTTATGGAAGGCCTCGGCATCACAGCAAACGAATTAAAATCCATAATTGCTCAACCGCCCGTGCCAGTGGAATCATCCGAATTACCAACTCATCTCCCAAACAAAGAAAGGTAACTGTAGTTCCCATCGTAGCAGTCTCAGCACACGCCAAAAGACATAAGGCGAAACCGCGCAGAAAGTGAACACAGCCAACTGTTCCCTGTCATACGATATCATCATTCATCGTAAACAAGCGGGATATCGAAGCAAAGGATGAGACACACAGCTCACGGTGTGCACAGAGCACTTAACTCAGTAGCTCCTGCAACAAGCCGGACTTGGAATATGAGGAAACTGCAAGAAGGAACACTTTTGCAGACATAGCCTTCAATGGTTCCTGCCGCCTATCCACCATATACCATGGGAGTTCACGTCCTCCCGAAAATGATGATCGTCGTAGCACTTGATGATGTTAGGCCGTCATTGATGACTCCAATTCCAAACATATAGACACACAGTGGTGGTAATTTGTCATTTCCAATCCAACAGAAGCCACATGACCTGTAGTTAGTAAAACCACAGAGAGACTATGATTTTGTGACCTTCACTGATTCACTCTTAGATGTGAATGTGTAGTTTACACAAGAGGAGAAGTTGTCAACTACAGTGATTCCAGTTAAGGCAATTCTGGGATAGCAAGGCAAGTCTCCTTTATAGCAGCAGAACTTGATGTTCTCCGCTCCCTTCTTGTAGCTGCTGCCACACGATTCTGATGTCTCATTAACTTGGGCATCATTCAAGAACAATGTCAGATTAACATTCCATAGATATGGCTCTGCTGATGAAGTGCTTGGTGCAACAGTTGTATCAATCATACTGGAGGCTCCTGGTCTGTGGTCATTAATATCACAGACGGCAGCACATGGTGTTGTTATATTCAGTATTTCTTTCTGGGGTGTAAATATGTGGCACACACATGGAGAGTGGTTTGTGGTCACAGTAATCCCATCAAAGGCAATTCTAGGGTAGCATGGCATAGCTGTTTCAGAACAGCACAATCCTGTGATGTTTTCTGTGTTCTGTGTGTATAAAGCTGCTGCTGCTACACAATCCTGACCAATTATAGGTGTGGACATTATTCACTTGCAATGACAAAACTGCTTTGTTTACATCATAAACCTCTGTAAGCGAATCATTTATGGGACTAATAGTACAATTTATTCTTCCATCGGGGATATCTGCATTGAGTCCCCAGAAAAAGGTCTTTGGTTAAAAAGCACATATGCGTTTGAGTTAAACACACATTGAGCCCACTTCATAAATTCAAAATGATTCTTGCCAATGCCATCCGTTTGCACAAGTTAGGTCCTTAGCTACCAACGTCAAAAATGTCTGAAACGAAGCCATCCAATTAACGGCTTTATCTACAGCGAAGGTTAACGAACTGTGAACAAACATTTATGTTCAAACCCTTGAAAACATTTTAAAAAATCTGCCAACTCGCAGCAATAACATTTATCGTGTTGTATCTCTAATCAACACCTTACAGGAACAATTAGTCTGCGTGTGCTTCGAGATGTGCTGGGACGAGCGGCTATGAAGATACCACGACTGCAATGAAACTAATTCCATGAATATAATAACATCCGCGCCTGGGTATTTTTATATATCGACGTAAGGGTGTCACGTGACTTTGACGAGATTTAAAGATTGCGCTAATACAATATTACGTTTTCTGCCCAGTGCATCCGACTTGTATGCTATTCTTGGTACTTGGTTGCACACAGATGTCTACTAGTCTTGTTTCCATAGCCAATGAGAGTCTTGATCAGATCACAGGTCCTGTCGTAAGCAGTCAGTTATGAGTTGTTATGTTGAATGTTGGACCGAATGTTGGCTGTTAATTACGATACAACTTAACTAACACAGCTGCTTGGCTTCATCTCAAAGTGGCAATTTAGTTCTAATCTTTAGAATTGAGCAAATTTTATGAAGAAAGTTATCTTGAGCCTAGTGCATTTCTCTCATCCCTAAAATTGATTGTTTGTGTGGAAGGTGGCTTGAATTTGTGGCACCACACACAAAACGTAAACATCCTGTGTGGAAGGTGGTTTCAATTTGTGGCACCACACACAAAACGTAAACATTCTGTATGGAAGGTGGTTTGAATTTGGGGCCCGCACACAAAACGTAAACATTCTGTATGGGAAGTGGTTTCAATTTGTGGCACCGCACACAAAACGTAAACATTCTGTATGGAAGGTGGTTTCAATTTGTGGCACCACACACAAAACGTAAACATTCTGTATGGAAGGTGGTATCAATTTGTGGCACCGCACACAAAACGTAAACATTCTGTATGGAAGGTGGTTTCAATTTGTGACACCGCACACAAAACGTAAACATTCTGTATGGAAGGTGGTTTGAATTTGGGGCCCGCACACAAAACGTAAACATTCTGTATGGAAGGTGGTTTCAATTTGTGGCACCGCACACAAAACGTAAACATTCTGTATGGAAGGTGGTTTGAATTTGGGGCCCGCACACAAAACGTAAACATTCTGTATGGGAAGTGGTTTCAATTTGTGGCACCGCACACAAAACGTAAACATTCTGTATGGAAGGTGGTTTCAATTTGTGGCACCACACACAAAACGTAAACATTCTGTATGGAAGGTGGTATCAATTTGTGGCACCGCACACAAAACGTAAACATTCTGTATGGAAGGTGGTTTCAATTTGTGACACCGCACACAAAACGTAAACATTCTGTATGGAAGGTGGTTTGAATTTGGGGCCCGCACACAAAACGTAAACATTCTGTATGGAAGGTGGTTTCAATTTGTGGCACCGCACACAAAACGTAAACATTCTGTATGGAAGGTGGTTTCAATTTGTGGCACCACACACAAACGTAAACATTCTGTATGGAAGGTGGTTTCAATTTGTGGCACCGCACACAAAACGTAAACATTCTGTATGAAAGGTGGTTTCAATTTGTGGCACCGCACACAAAACGTAAACATTCTGTGTGGAAGGTGGTTTCAATTTGTGGCACCGCACACAAAACGTAAACATTCTATGTGGAAGGTGGTTTCAATTTGTGGCACCACACACAAAACGTAAACATTCTGTATGGAATGTGGTTTCAATTTGTGGCACCACACACAAAACGTAAACATTCTGTATGGAATGTGGTTTCAATTTGTGGCACTACACACAAAACGTAAACATTCTGTGTGGAAGGTGGTTTCAATTTGTGGCACTACACACAAAACGTAAACATTCTGGGTGGAAGGTGATTTCAATTTGTGGCACCACACACAAAACGTAAACATTTTGTGTGGAAGGTGGTTTCAATTTGTGGCACCACACACAAAACGTAAACATTCTGTGCGGAAGTAAACATTTTTGTGTGAATGATATTTTAGTAATTAATGCACGTCACAGAGAGATCAAAGATTCACAAATTTTAGAGCTTCAGGGGATGGCATATTCTATTTTTAACCACAACAGTTTTTGTTTAATTGTAAGATACAGCTTCCTCTAATTACTTTGGATGACTGGGATAAATGTGTTGAATCGTCCTGGGAAGACACAAGTGTGCAGATGAACTAAAGCATCAGTGACAAGCAACTGTGTATTGCACCTACTGAAAGCACTTTTTCAGGTAGAGGATGAAGTATAAACTTGAGGTGAATAAAGAAGAAGAAGAATTCTTCCATCTGTCCATCAAGGATGTCATATACTCAGGCAAACCCGCAGCTCAACCAGTTTTAGGCCCACCGATGACGCAATCAGAATTTGACCCCGCGTCCATTTTAGAAGGAATCGGGAATACCCACAAACGACAGAAACAGGTACACCCACATACATCTTTTCTCATACAGAACTACTTCCGGTCAACTTGGATGATTTTAACGGTCACGTGATATATATTTTAAAAATTAGTTGAAAACAAGGAATGCCGGACTAGTAAGATCCAACAACTGATGTTATAATTGTTATTAGCGCCACATTAATAAAAAAAAATGATGCCGACCACAAAGACAAATTTCAGGCAACCTTTTCATCTTCGCGTGAGAGTTGCATATTTGAAGACAGGAAACATGGGCTTTCTAACTTTGAAGCTGTCTGAGGATTTGACAATTATGGTGTTAAAGGAGTGACTTTAGAAAAGAGAGTAGATAATTATCCCAGTCTGAATTATCTCTTTAATCTGCAACGTTTTTTGACAGCTTAAAACGACGAATTTGAAATCGCACTTTGTGTCAAAAATAAGAGTCTACGACACAGCACTTGCCAATGATTAACTTCACTGTTTAAACGTTTTAACAAAAAATGTGAAAAACCTTTGATCCCTGTGGAGCATAAGTCTTCAACAAACACTTTCCATGCCGTTCTGTTTCTTGCCATTCTTTTAAGATCATTCCATATCTTCCTCACTATGTTCATCTCTGCTTCCATCTGTTTTCTCCAAGAATATTCCATGTTTATGAAGTTTTTTCGGCTTTTTTTTTAACAGTACGGGATAGCCAGTCCCATGCCCAATCCTCCTTAGTCGCCTCTTACGAACATGCCTGGTAGGGAACAGCGCCACAATTCTTTACTCCCCTTTCGTACCCCGGCAGCGCACGGGCACTTTAGCCCTCTGCAATCGGAGACGTTCTCCCAAGAGGAGGTTTCACGACCTTCAATAACCCAAAGTTGCTTCAAAACATCCGGTCACTATCTCATCCGGGTATCTAATATCGACATTTTTTGCCAGAATCTTCGACTGTGTTTTCGGTGCGAAGGGAATTCGATTTCTGGTAAATTAGGTTGAGTCATGAAGCGTGTGGGGTTGAGTCAGCGATGATACAGCATTTTGTTCAGGTCGACACAACTTTAAAGCGGCTCCTCTCAAACTCGTGACAATGGAGAATCATCTTCTTCCGTCCTTCCGTTGCCTTTCAGCGTCGAGAGGAGAATAATCATAATCATGCTGCATGCCCTTTACAGAAAGTTGCATTCATTTAGCCCGCCTGAAAGAATCTCTGTCTCTAGTTATATCTCCGAGAGAACGTTGAATTCACCACAACCCGTGTGAAAGAATCTCTGTCTTTAGCCAGATCTCCTACAGAACATTACATTCACCACAGCCCGTGTGAAAGAATCTGTCTCTAGCCAGATCTCCTACACAATATTACATTCACCACTGCCCGTGTGAAAGAATCTGTCTCTAGCCAGATCTCCTACAGAATATTACATTCACCACTGCCCGTGTGAAAGAATCTGTCTCTAGCCAGATCTCCTACAGAATATTACATTCACCACTGCCCGTGTGAAAGAATCTGTCTCTAGCCAGATCTCCTACATAATATTACATTCACCACAACGCATCTGAAACGATCTGCCTCCAGCCAGACCCTCCACCATCTCTGCTCTCGCGCTCAAGATTTCCCTGATGTCTTGAAACCACCATCCTCCAGGTGTGCCTCAGACGTGTCGCCCAGGAATCATGTCTTCCATTATTGTACTTTCCAACTCGCTGTCTTGGCCGTAGTATTTTAATCTCCTCTGCATCATGGTGCCCACAAGCCAGTTCCTTTAAACGTTTCAATATTTCAACATGTTCTCATCGCTGTGCTTCACCACACAAGGTACCTCAAGGATTCTTCTACTGCATTCTGACTCGAACGAATCGATCTTCTTCCTTGCCGTCTGCAAGACCGTCCATGACCTACAATCGCACGTAGCCATCGCTTGTGCCTAGACTCATGTTCTCAATCATAACTTTACTGCTCTGATGGTACTGCACCACATGTCCACTATGACATTCAATGTTACAGATAAATATTTGTAGTTTCGAATTTTAACAATTTAATTGTAACCAATCGTTGTTTGGAATAAATAATGCTGGGACTTCCGGTCAATATGGCGAATAGGCGGCAAGGAACCTTGAGGCACTATCTGAAAGTGTTCCTTGTTGCAGCTTCCTCATACTCCAAGTCCTGCTTGCTGCCGGAGCTACTGAGATTAGTGCTCTGTGCACACCGTGAGCTGTGTGTTTCATCCGTATGGTGTTCCTATATTCAGATTGTTTATGATGAATGATGATATCGTATGACGAAGGACAGTTCAGTTGCGTTCACTGACGATGCTTATACGCCTTATGTCTTTTGACGTGTACTGTGTTTGCTACGATGGGGACTGCAGCTGCCTTTCTTTGTTTGGATATACGATGAGATGTTAATTCGGATGATTCCACTGGCACGGGCGGTTGAGCAATTATGGATTTCCATTCGTTTGTAAGTGATACCGGGGCCATCGAATAACTATAACTTGATAAATAATGTTATTTCTTACTGCTACTGCTGCAATATAAATGTTCTAATATTGATTCTGTTTTGTTTATCAACAGACTCCACACAAACCGAGCCTTCATCAGACAGTTTAAGTGTTAATGGAGGCTTCATTGCTATGGCGGCGGGATTGTCGGTCGTTGTTCCTCTTATCTGTGTTCTGGTCATGCAGTTGAGGAGGGCTAAGCAGCAAGAGAGGGAGCGAGAGAGAAGACGACCGGAGGTCAGTGGAGAGGAGAATGGAACGAGGGACCCACCACCTTCGTATGAGCAGGTGTTCGGTTCGAACTACTTATCTGTATCAGCAGTGCATTCTAGAAACAGTAGTATGGACACATTGTTACATGAGAATGAGACTTCGCGAAGGGACGCTGGTGGGAATGGCGTTGATAACGCCGCCTATGTGACTATTTTGGGTCTGTCACGTGTTTCAGGTGATGTTAATGACAGAGGTCAGGTGTCGCTGCAGAGACCAGGGTCTACCTCGACCCCATTAGAACAAGGTGTATCGACTATTTCCGGGTCACATGTAGCAGACATTCCAATGAGTGTGAGCCTCATCGCCACGCAAACATCTACGCCTCACGAGGCTGCATCCAGCACTAGCGGGCATGATAACGCAAGGCCTTCAACCTCTCAGGTTACGACGAACGCCGCAGTGCCTCATTCTTCTAATCAATTATCATCGTCATCATCGTCATCATCACCATCCACTTCATCATCACTACCGCCTCCACAACAACCACGATCTCCACCTCCTCCATTTTCACCGTGGTCAAGCAGAAATCCCAACAGAAACACAGAAACATCCCGCTTCCAAGAAACTTTGCAACGCTTTCCAGGAATGCATATTTCTATTGAGGACTTTTTCGCCTCTCTCAGAGCTTTGCAAGACAGCGAAAGTGTTGGCCCTCCTCCATCGTACGATGAAGCACTCAAGATTTTGGAATCTGCTGCAATGGCTAAAGAAATGAAAAGCATTATAAAGTGACACGTTTAAACAAAGTGACGCTATCAGAAAGTGATATTTGACACAGGCTCAAATACTCAATTGTGACCAGCAGTCGGTGACTGGGATTTTTGTTCCTTCGAGGAACTCGTTCAGTTTCAGAACAGGAGAGAAAGTCAAGTTCCCTGGCCTGTTCGGTCAAGTTCCCTGGCCTGTTCGATCAAGTTCCAGTGTGGGTTTGTCTGTCAGGAATAATTTGAAAAGATGTGTTGATGCAATGATGCTTTTTTAAAAAAAATGGAATGATACAATAGTGCAACGATACTTTTTAAGGTGGTATGGTGCATTATGCAATAATATTAATTACTGTAGAATTATGAATGCGTGCAATCGAGGTGGAGCAATGCTTTTGTGCAATGATATTCTTTCAGATGGAAACAAGTGCAACGGGTTTTTATTAAGATGTAGTGATGTATAAGTACAGTTAATATCAGAGCACAGTGCACTTCCCATGACATCCCTTCAGTTTCTCACTAAGGCATTCCTAGATGGCATCCAGGCACATGGTTCCAATCTCTCACATATTAAAGAAATCAATTTTCTGTCTTATCGCTCATTTCTTACTCGTGCCAAGATTGATTTTTCAATCTCTTGTCGGTCTCCGATTTAAACTGTCTCAATCATGAGACCACGCCTCAACAGTTGTCCCACACATCTCCCACACCCCTCCCCCTAAACAATGATTTAGATCAGCTGATCCTGTTTCACCTCCAGAAAGAAAGTCTGAGTTTAGCCACGCCCCGAGTGTGACGTCACGTAAATGCTGTGTACTGGTCCTAGTTCCCATATTTTATACTATCAGAATTTTCTGGATAATTCCAGCACTACACCAGCACCGTCTTTCTCAGAAAAAAAAAAAAAACAAATATTATGGTAACCATATAAGGCTTGATAAATCAAGAAACTTTCGATCAAATCAGAAAAAATCTTTGGTAACCATATAAAAAGTAAAGTACCCCCGTCACGCCAAGTGGCAAGTATAGGGAATATGATGTTAGTGACCATAAATTTTACAGACCTTTGGCACATGATTTTTGGGGTAATGTGGTCGGAAGTACGCCCGTGCCGCTTTACTTTCTCAGAAAAAAAAAATCCGGTACCCATTAAAGGCTGGGTGAACCGGAAGCCGTCGATTGGGATCGAACCCTACCTCTTGTCCTTTGTAGTCCAGTTCACTAATCACTGAGCTATCGCGGCTCCCTTGGTAACCATATAAGGCTTGATAAATCAAAACAAAACTTTCGATCGAAATCAAACGCCACCTAATCGCCACCACACCAGACTAGTGCATAGCCATGACCCATGCAAGTCCATGAAGGTTACAAACCTCTGTGGTTTATGTTCAGTCTTATCCACTTGTATGCTTGCTTGCTTGCTTGCGTTCGCCTGATGACTAACGGAATGAACCTCTTCGTCATCCGCCCATTAGTAGGACATCAAGTCTGCCTTGTGTTGTGGTTTGCAGTATAAATGTGATATTTGCGCCTTCGGCCCAACACATCCGACTTCAGCACGATCCACTAGTATAAATAAGAACGAGTTGTAGCAAGTCTTGCCAGGACTTCAACCCAACCCATACACTGTAGTCTTCCATGTCCATGAGCACTGACACTCCGTGTACCCTCAACACACGAGACAAGTGTCATGTTTGGGGGCAGCTTGTAACATGGCGAGTACTTGTAACATGGCGAGTACTCGTAACATGGCGAGTATCAATTTTGGAAATGTTACAAAATATTAAGATCTCAAATTTGTTGAACTAAATATTATGATCAATATTTGTCTAATGTTGATGGTTGTTTGAAGATGTCTTGTAATTGTTGATCTCTCCCCATTTTTGAACATTTTGGTAAAGCCAACTTCAGGCGTCAGTTTAGGGTGTGTTTTTTGGAGAAAAGTGGTGCCCATTCTTTCCAAGGGTTCAACAGTAAAATGGCAGATGCCGTGTACTTTTATGAACGATTCTGACATACAGAAGAGGTACGGAGAGTCATTGCTGAAACTTCAGTGTACAAGGATACACATTTTGACACATGTTGACCACATCCAACTATATATTTACTTAGGCCTGTGGGCTGTTAGGAAATTCTCAAAATAAAAATCAACTGGCTTGACGTTTCCAGCTTTGCGAGCAGGGGCGTTTGTGTGTAGAATGAGGGCAGCTTTCTATGGCTCCTATAGTTTGTTACGTCGGGCTAGTTTGTGGGTTTTCTGGTATTATTTTCTGCCCGCGGGCCTAATCATCTGTGGTTGGCTGTGATGTATACCGGGAGCCTTAAAGTAACAACTGTGAACCAGGTCTATTCAGCTTCTTCTCAAACCGATAACGATTATCCATTAAAAAAAAAAAAAACAACATCAACATCAGATACACATTTTGGATTCGTGCAGTTTTTCAAATACGATACGCTCCTGAGAGGTCTGATATAACTTGACATAGACTCCTCTCTCACAACTTGACATAGACTCCTCTCACGCAACTTGACATAGGCTCCTCTCACACAACTTGACATAGACTCATCTCACACAACTTGACATAGACTCCTCTCACACAACTTGACATAGACTCCTCTCACACAACTTGACATAGACTCATCTCACACAATTGACATAGACTCATCTCACACAACTTGACATAGACTCCTCTCACACAACTTGACATAGACTCCTCTCACACAACTTGACATAGACTCCTCTCACACAACTTGACATAGACTCATCTCACACAACTTGATATAGACTCCTCTCACACACTTTGACATAGACTCCTCTCACACAACTTGACATAGACTCATCTCACACAACTTGACATATACTCATCTCATACAATTTGACATGGACTCATCTTACAAAATTTGGCCTAGACTCATCTCATGCAATTTAATAGAGACTTATCTCATACAATCAAATAGAGACTTATCTCATACAATTTGATAGAGACTTATCTCATGCAATTTAATAGAGACTTATCTCATACAATTTAATAGAGACTTATCTCATACAATTAATAGAGACTTATCTCATACAATTTAAAAACAATACAAATAAGTGTCATATGCAATACTAACTAATACTGCCAGTTGTTTTTAACGTTGTCGATCTAACAGGAATTTATCGCGACTTTCGTTCTTCCTGCTGTTGTTGTTCCTGCTGTTGCAGTTCAAAGTAGTTATTTTAATATGGAAAGTGCGTACTGTAGTCATGACAGAATAGTTTAGCTGAGATGGTAAACTCTAGCCATTGCATGAATGCACGACACGGTAATTAATTTCATTCTCCGGTTATAGGCTCCTATTATAGAGCATTGATACATGGATAAACGGGCTCCATTCATTTCTCAGATAAGACCAGACTGATTTATTTCCCTTATTTTTCACCCAACGTCTAGATTATGTCCCCTAGACACTTGTTAGAATGGTTGTTTTCAGTAGCTAGATAGCCTGTCAAAAGAAGATTGTTATAATTTTGCATAGCAGCTGAAACTATATTCCTGCATTGTATAACTTCATCAGGAAATAATATATCAAGCTTTGTATTTTGTTCCCAATAACTTTTGATCATTCCAATAATGTATTTTCCAAATATTTTCATATTGTTTCGTAATTAATGTATTTACTAAATGTCTATGCATTTAACAAAAATCCGGCAACATACAGTATTGCATTTTGTGTTTGTTTTGTCTCATCCATCGACAACTTAACGCTTTTAAAATGTAGCCAAACGAATGACGTGTATGTAGTTTGTATCACGCAGAAGGATACATATATTGCTGGTTTATGTCATCTGTGTAAATATATCAATTGATATGTGCATTATGTACGTTTGTATATATGAGATGTGATAAATATAAGTTCTTATATAATTATACATTCCATTTTGTAATTGTTAAAACTGTATGTGGAAACATTCGACTATAAAGGTTACAGGCACAAGGATACCCAACAAGCAGATAGGAAGAGTATGCGAGGATAAGATGGAGGAGGGTTGTATGTAAGGATGTATCCTGCAAGCAACAACAATTAGATAATGACTTAGTACATGACTTTTTGGTAAAGTCCTAGTTAAGTTACATAAATTATTTAGGCGAAACGAGTGATCTCTCCTTAGTTGGTATCGCAACAAAACTACATAAGTTCCGAATTGCTCACAAATATTTTAGGGTTTGGGGTTTAGGGTTAGGGTTTAGGGTTAGGGTTTGGTTTATGGTTTGACCCTCACCTTGTTTCTCTTTTCTCTACAATCAGGGGTCAAAATAAAATGCAATGTTACTCAAGAGGACATTACTCTTCTGAATTTTAATTTATATGACTAAACTAGGACTTTACCGTTTTCATTTTGGTAGAAATCACCCATCTTTATATTTTGAGTGACTTTCACGACATGACATTGGCGTTTGTTGTCAGCATTATCTTCATGGAAATGCTGAACTCTTCTCTGACATGCGCACTTCTGTCACTATCTTTTACGGGAATGTAAATTATTGCTTGTATTATTGTCAACTTTGGTGAAAATATGCCATCGAAAGTAAGACACGACAACCATGCACGCGCAGATGATAGATATTTGTAGTCTTATTTGCGTTGTAATACATTTTTTTTTTAAATGCACTTTTCTGTTTTTTGCATCTTTAACTCAACATTAGCGCATCAACATGAGCTCTCGGCCCTTGTCTGTTCGTTGCTATCTCTTCCAATCTTCTCCAGGGATATCATCTGCTTGATCCATGTCTTTAGATCTCTTGATTCCAGATCTGCTCCCTCTTGCCACGTGGGTTCAATATCCTGGTGCTTGTTTGGCAATATTTCAAGTAGCTTCCGAATCGTACGCGTATTTTCCGTCTCCATTGCTTTTATTGTTCATATCTTCTACTGTTGATTGATTGACACATGCGTTTTAAGTAACAGCCAGCGTAGACAACGTCATTCAAACATCACAAACTAAAGCATTTTTTTTTGCGCCAGCTTTCACCTCAGGCGAAGTCCTAGAGACTTGGAACTGAATCTTGTGTGTTGATTTGTTTTTCCCCGGCAGTCGTGTGCACAGTGGCCCCTCGTTGTACAGGCAGATAACTCCGACTTCGGAGGTACTCATATTTATTCCGTCCATGAGTAATTGACGTTGCAAGCCCAAGCCGGACCACGCCGCTGAGATCAGGGGTGGTTGCCGTAGAGAGACATCACAAATAAAAATCCCAACTGGTGCAGCTGGGATTTGAACTCACAACCTTTCTGTCTCGAGGCCGGCGTTTTGCCGAGACGAAATGGTCCCTCAATAAAGCATTTAAATATGATATAAACAACTAGAGTTGACTGAATTAAAATAATATAATTTATATAATTTCAAATATTGATTCAGTTAACCCAGTGTAAAAAAAAAATATATATATATATTTGAGTTTGTGCTGCTAGTCTCCTAAACAAATGCCTATAACAGAAACGCAAATTCTCTTGTCTTTTATATCATAAAACTGTCATAAAATGCTTTCAATTTTTTTGGGTTCCTTCTTAATTGTCTTCCCACCACATTGACTGCAGCGAGCAAGCACGACTTGACTATTTCTATTTTTGTGGTTATTCAGGTTTCACTCACATTCGTCTTTAGCAGCGTTTCTCAAAACTGTGGTCCACAGGCCCCTCCCCCCTCCCAAACCAGGATCCTCGGTGCCGTTACAAGGGGGGGGGGGGGGTCCGCGAAGGATTGAAGAATAGTCTGACATTTTGTAGCTAAATGGATTGGTAGGAGAGTGATAAAGTTTAAATGTGACATTTATTACAGTTTATTCAAATAAAATGGTTGATGTACTTTTGGGTTTTAAATCTTCAGTTGAAGTTGAATCATGGGATCCACGACTACAAAACGTATTTAATGGGGGTCCACGACTACAAAACGTATTTAATGGGGGTCCACGACTACAAAACGTATTTAATGGGGATCCACGGCTACAAACGTATTTAATGGGGGTCCACGACTACAAAACGTATTTAATGGGGGTCCACGACTACAAAACGTATTTAATGGGGGTCCACGACTACAAAACGTATTTAATGGGGGTCCACGACTACAAAACGTATTTAATGGGGGACCGCAGCTACAAAACTTAACGGAGGTTCGTTGTAAAGGAGAGCTTGAGAACAGGTCTGTAGTATAAGTACAACTTTAGATGAACTTTTCATTATATATAATCCAATCCGTGTTTTAATCGCTTAAACCCCAAAATTCCACCAATCAAACTCAAGTGTTCGCACGTTCTCTAGCGGCCACCGCCCCTTATTTGTGACCGCGCAAATTAGCTACAATCAGACTCGAATACCTCGTGGTGACTACTCGAAACAAGCGGCCGTTATTCTCTGGATCTGTCTGAACTAATTTGTAGGCCTGACATCTCTATGATGTTTTTAAAGATTTGCTCAGTGTATAGATTGAACAAGCTTGGTGATAGGATGCATCCCTGTCTTACTCCTCTTTTCATATCAATGGGTGTAGAGTTCTCCTTGTTATATTTTATTATTGCTGTTTGCTGCCAGTATAGATTACATATTAGTCGTATGTCTGTGTCATCTAGATGTATCTCTTTTAGGCATTCTATAAGTTGTTTGTGGTGTACTCTATCAAAAGCTTTGGTGTAGTCTATGAAGCAGGCATATATTGGTTTGTTTACTTCTGTGTATTTTTCGATTAATGTTCTCATGCAGAATATGGCTTCGTTTGTCCCGCTATTTTGCCTAAATCCAAATTGCAGCTCATCTAATTCAGTATTGATTTTATTCTGAATCCTTCCTTGTATAACTTTTAGCCAGATTTTTGTCCGCGATAGCTCAGTGGTTAGTGAACTGGACTACCACGGACAAGGGGTAGGGTTCGATCCCAACCGACGGCTTCCGGGTTCACCCAGCCTTAAATGGGTACCGGATTTTTTTTCTGGGAAAGTAAAGCAGCACGGGCGTAATACTGACCACATTACCCCAAAAATCATGTGCTGAAGGTCTGTAAAATATAGGGTCACTAACACCATATTTCCCTATACGCCACTTGGCGTGACGGGGTACTTTACTTTTTACTAATGCAATGAAAGTTGATGTTTTTAGTTCATTTGGTATGTATCCTTTATGGTATATGTCGTTGCATATGTCTGTAATCACTTCAATGTTAACATCTTCTAGTGCCTGTATCATATCTATCTGTATGCTGTCAGGTCCTGCTATTTTTTCCTTTTTAATTGTTTTTATAGCTTTTTCCACCTCAGATTTTAAGATTTTATAGCCTGATGTACATTTTATAACTGGTTTCTTGTCCCTTTGATCCTGAAATAGTTCTGTTATATATTCCTGCCATCTATCTATAATATCCTTATTGTCTGTTAGCATTTTTCCTTTTTTGTCTGCAATGCATCCACCTTCTGTGGCTTTTTGTATTTTTATTAGTCATTCTCTTTATTTCATTCATGAGAGAGTGGGTGAAGAATAATGTGGAGTCATGAGAGAGTAACTGAAGAATATGAAGGAACCTGCCATATAGAGTGAGAGATTGACTAAGAATATGAAGGAACCTGCCATATAGAGTGAGAGATTGACTAAGAATATGAAGGAACCTGCCATATAGAGTGAGAGATTGACTAAGAATATGTAGGAACCTGACATATAGAGTGAGAGATTGACTAAGAATATGAAGGAACCTGACATATAGAGTGAGAGATTGACTAAGAATATGAAGGAACCTGACATATAGAGTGAGAGATTGACTAAGAATATGAAGGAACCTGACATATAGAGTGAGAGATTGACTAAGAATATGAAGGAACCTGACATATAGAGTGAGAGATTGACTAAGAATATGAAGGAACCTGACATATAGAGTGAGAGATTGACTAAGAATATGAAGGAACCTGACATATAGAGAGAGATTGACTAAGAATATGAAGGAACCTGACATATAGAGTGAGAGATTGACTAAGAATATGAAGGAACCTGACATATAGAGTGAGAGATTTACTAAGAATATGAAGGAACCTGACATATAGAGTGAGAGATTGACTAAGAATATGAAGGAACTCGACATGACATTTAAAGTGAGAGAGACTATTTCAGAAAGTCCTTAAATTATAATGACATTATTTTATCTGCTGTTCTTAATACCATTACATTCCTTCCACTGCAGTATTTTATATTTGTGTACACACCGTTATATATGTACAAGCTGTAGGATCACCTAGTTTCCTCCCTCACCCAACATGACAGACACATTTTTTTCTGTAAATTAAATACTGAATCAGCTAACTTCTGCTGCTATCCAACAATCATTCTGCTGGTATCCAGCAATCATTCTGCTGGTATCCAACAATCATTCTGCTGGTATCCAACAAATATTCTGCTGGTATCCAACAACCATTCTGCTGGTATCCAACAATCATTCTGCTGCTATCCAACAAATATTCTGCTGGTATCCAACAACCATTCTGCTGGTATCCAACAACCATTCTGCTGCTATCCAACAAATATTCTGCTGGTATCCAACAACCATTCTGCTGGTATCCAACAATCATTCTGCTGCTATCCAACAACCATTCTGCTGGTATCCAACAACCATTCTGCTACTATCCAACAACCATTCTGCTGGTATCCAACAATCATTCTGCTGCTATCCAAAAAATATTCTGCTGGTATCCAACAATCATTCTGCTGCTATCCAACAATCATTCTGCTGCTATCCAACAAATATTCTGCTGGTATCCAACAATCATTCTGCTACTATCCAACAATCATTCTGCTACTATCCAACAATCATTCTGCTACTATCCAACAATCATTCTGCTACTATCCAACAATCATTCTGCTACTATCCAACAATCATTCTGCTGCTATCTAACAATCATTATGCTGCAGTCCAATAATCAAAGCTCACCTGCACAGTTCACTGATGCAAGTTTGATATAATCCTGTACACATGTGTACAACCTCTCATTAATGCAACATAAATGTATCCAGCAGCTAATATTACCTGGTGCCTTGTATTATTCATACAGCACAGTCTTCTGTAACAGTGTACATTACGTGTGCTAATAATAAATATGAAGATCTATATCATTGGAGGTTACAATGCCCTACGTATGTATGTATCAACTTCAGGTTATACGTGCCCTATCTGTGTGTATGTATCAGGAAGTGTTTTATAACATCCACCATGTATACTTATTTGGATTCAGTTTGCAAATATGCTGAAAACTGCAGGATAAATTAATATGAAAAAAATGAACGGAAATTGGAAAATAAAAACAACGAAAGAGAAGTGTACAATTTGAATAAAAGCATAACAGATTTGTCAAGCAAAGAAAATATTAATGAGACACACAAACGTGAAGGCAAAAGATATACAGCTGTTGTTTTACTCCCACTATAACAAAAATTGTAGAAGCCATAGATTTTAGAATAAGTGATCTCTGTAATATGTGCCATTTTGACACGCAAGGTTTCTGTTTTTGAGATTGTGGTTCTGCCCTATGTCTTCGGCTTGAAAGGACAATAGATAACAAAAACATCAAGCAGAATTATTTTGTTTTTGTTAAACTAACTTTTAAATGCTTACAAATGTATATAAATGCAACTTACTAAAAATCATATGCATATATCACGTATATATGATAAATAAGAGGCAAAGAGGTAGATCATTTTTTTTTGTTCAAAGTGGTCTAGTAAAAAAAAAAAAGTGAAGAGCCCCATCACACCAAGTGGTGCATAAGGAATATAGTGTTAGTGACCATAATTTTTATAGACCTCTGGCACATGATTTTTGGGTAATGAGGTCGGTATTACGCCCATGCTGCTTTACTTTCCCAGAAAAAAATCCGGTACCCATTTAAGGCTGGGTGAACCCGGAAAGCCCTATGGGACGGCTACGGCTTGAAAGGTCAATAGATAGATAGATAGAACTGGAAGCCGTTGGTCAGGATCAAACCCAACCTCTTGTCCTTTGTAGTCCAGTTCACTAACCACTGAGCTATCATGACTCCCAAAGTGGTCTAGTGGTAAAAGCAAATTCTGTTTACATCACTAGATTTATCAAAACTTCAGTGCACATTACTGGACTGGAGCATCAAACAAAATTGAAATATAATCTACAATCATCTTGGTTCGGTAAATGTTGGAAATACCTCTCACACCAGCTCCAAGTCAAAAATAAACTAAAAACAAAACAACATAATGATCTGGCAATGAAATCCACAGAAACATTTTCAATGAAACAATTTTTTTTTTTTTTATGTTAAAACCATGTTTAAAATGTGATTTTATGATTTTTAACTCTTATCTCATGTCATAAAAATTTAGGAAGGTTAATGATCCAAATACTTTACAAATGACAACCTTCTATAAGTCCAAATATCCCATCATAAAAGTCCAAATATCCCATCATAGAAGTCCAGGTATCCCATCATAGAAGTCCAGATATCCCATCATACCGTCATTAACAAACCCAATGATGCATTTCTGTTCATAAATAGCCCAATCTATTTCACTACAAATAATGACCCATCTATTTCACTACAAATAATGACCCAATCTATTTCACTACAAATAATGACCCAATCTATTCCACAACAAATAATGACCCAATCTATTTCACAACAAATAATGACCCAATCTATTCCACAACAAATAATGACCCAATCTATTTCACAACAAATAATGACCCAGTATATTTCACTGACTGAGCGAATGTTTCCCAATAGAAACTGGGGTTAAACAAGGATGTATTTTATCGCCCTTGTTATTTGGAATTGTTATGGACTTCATAATGAAGAAATGCTGCACTGGTAATAAAGGCATCGAATGGATACAAGGAGACCATTTGGAGGACCTGGACTTTGCTGATGACATAGTTCTCATCAGCAATCAGATAAAAACGATGCAGGAAAACACAAATGAACTATCATCAATAGCCAGCAAAATTGGGCTTGAGGTCAATCATGAAAAGACTAAAGTCATGAAAAGTTTAATTCCAACAAGTGACAAAATATACATGGAAAACAAACCAGTAGAAGAGATCGATCACTTCATCTATCTTGGAAGTCACATTGATCGAGAAGGGGATACGAGCAAAGAAATTAGAATCAGACTGGCTAAAGCAGCAATGTCTTTCAGAAGCCTTGAAAAGTTGTGGAAATCAAAACTCATTAGCACAAACACAAAACTTAGGCTATTCAAATCAAATGTACTATCAACCCTTACGTATGCGTGTGAAAGCTGGAAAACAACAAGAGATATAGAAACAAAGTTGAACGCATTCGAAAATAAATGTCTAAGGAAAATACTTGGTATAGAATGGAACGAATTCAAAACAAACGAGGAAATTAGAGAAATCGCCAATCAACCACTAATATCTTCAGTAATAAAGAAAAGACGATGGTCATACGTTGGACATGTGATGAGAAGAGATAATAATCGAATAGCAAAGCAAGCCCTCATATGGGAAACAACAGGTAAAAGAAAAAGAGGAAGACCCAGGGAGACACTGAGAAGAACATTGATGAGAGAGGCAAGAGCAGCAGGAATCGGCTCCCTCAATGAGATAGAACTGCTTGCACAGAACAGAGACAGATGGCGAGATTTGATAAAATATCTTTAAAAGAAAACTGCTAGAACAAAAATTCATATAGGAGAAGGTGTATCTTGGTCTACGCCCTATGGGCCGGTTACGGCTCGAAAGGTCAATAGATAGATAGATAGATATTTCACTACAAATAATCACCCAATCTATTCCACAACAAATAATGACCCAATCTATTCCACAACAAATAATAACCCAATCTATTTCACTACAAATAATGACCCAATCTATTTCACTACAAATAATGACCCAATCTATTCCACAACAAATAATGACCCAGTCTATTTCACTACAAATAATGACCCAATCTATTTCACTACAAATAATCACCCAATCTATTCCACAACAAATAATGACCCAATCTTTTTCACTACAAATAATGACCCAATCTATTTCACTACAAATAATAACCCATTTTATTCTACTACAATTACACTAAACGAAGAATGTCCCTTAACTGCCTCGTTGTTGTGTTAATGCTACGAGTTGATCTGACCACTAGCCCTGTCACTCATGAATGGAACGTGGAGGTTTGTAATGGCTTTCTTGACATTCCCAGCTTTCACTGGAGAAGCTGTACTCCGTCTAGTTTCTGGTTTCAATTTGTCCTGCAATGCTAGGTCTTCTACGTCAGAAAGAGCCACCTCTATAAGTAACACAACGATTCAAACCTCTGGTAAACTGCTTTGATGCAGGCTGTTACCAGGGAAGTCTGACAAGGCAATAATAAAGAAATCCATCTTACCCTTACACCTCTCTATTTTTGGAGATTGCAAACTGCTGAGTATTTTTCCCCTACATGTTTATTTATATATCTATCATTATTTGTGTGTGTTATTACAAGTATTTTATTCACATCTTGTTTGTCTAATATTTCTATGCTTATTTAATACTCCATGTATGTTCTTTGCATGTTAATTCTTATAAAATAACAAAATATTTTAATGTATTCATTTTTATCAAAACGTGTGCAATCTTCTTGATTTCGACAACTTTATTTGTTATTTATTCACAACGTGTGAATCAAAATGACTGCATTCAATAAATAATTCAATTTAATCATATGGTTAAGTGTTGATGGTTGAGGGGATGTCTTGTTGGGCAATTTTTATGTGTGAATTTGTTGGATGAACAACACTCTGTTTATCAGAAAGTACTGCAAGTCTTTTTGTAAATTAATTAAATTCTTCTTTTCTCTTCCGTCTTTGTGGTATTAAGTTTTATTACTGCAGAACATGTAGTAGAGTCTATTAGATGAAATTTGGGAGAGGGAAGAAATACCTAAAGACTGGAAAGAAGGTTATATGATCAAACTACCAAAGAAAGGAAGTTTACAGGAGTGCACAAATTATAGGGGAATTGTGCTACTATCAGTGCCAGGAAAAATATTAAGCAGAATCATTCTGGAGAGACTAAAAGAGACCACAGAGAAACATTTGAGAGATGAACAAGCAGGTTTAAGGAAGAACAGATCATGTACTGATCAAATAACTACCCTACGTATAATAGTTGAACAAAGTTTAGAACTAAAATCCCCACTTTATATTGGATTCATAGATTACGAAAAGACATTTGATAGTTTAGACAGAAGAATGCTTTGGAAGTTGCTGAGTCATTACGGAATCCCCATAAAATTTATTAATCTGATAAAAACAATGTATGAAGGAACGAAATGTAGTGTGGTGCATGAAGGACGGATTACAGAAGCATTTGAAATAAGAACAGGAGTAAGGCAAGGATGCCTTCTGTCTCCATTTCTCTTTCTACTGGCCATAGACCCTTCCTTTCCGTCTTCTCACCTGACTTCCTGGTCAGAGAGATTTATATCGGCCCTGGCGTATCAATTCAGTCCATTTCGAGACTGACCCAGCTCAGGAACACAGGGAAGTGACCAATTTATTTTTCCTCTCTTTAGTATCTAGCATATTATCGCCATGTAGTTAGATTTGTTAATATATCGTTATATATAATTTTTGTGTTTGTTGTTCGTCCAGATGAAGGCCTACTTGGCCGAAACGTCGACTTTTGTTTCGTCCATTACCACGTAAAGCTGTCACCATACCACTTTTCTTCTCCTTTTTTTTAGTATCACCATTATCATCAGCTTCACAGCAGCTTCGCATCTCTACGCATCTTGGTGCATCTTGATGCCTTTACCTCTGGCCATAGATTATTGGATTATGAAAATAACTCAAAACAACAGAAATGGGATCCAGTTGTCACTGACCAAACAACTTGATGATTTAGACTTTGCTGATGACATAGCTCTCCTATCACACAGCCATAAACAGATGCAGGATAAAATGAGCATACTTGATGAGAGATCACAACAGCTAGGACTGAAGATTAATATAGATAAGACCAACATTATGAGAATTTATGCAGTTGGCAATAACCAAATAAAACTAAGAGAATAGTAGAGGTATTTCTCCTAGTTTTATTTGGTTATTGCCAACTGCATTAATTATTATACAATCTTACATATATCTGGGAAGTAATATAGGTAAAGAGGGAGGAACAGAAAATAATACCAAAATAAGGATATCAAAAGCAAGAGGAGCTTTTGTTGCACTGGGAAACATATGGAAATCCAAAGAAATTAGGTTAAATACCAAAATAAAAATTTTCAACTCGAATAATAAAGCGGTCCTATGGCTGTGAAACATGGAGAACAACAAAATTGGCAATCACGAAGATACAGACTTTCATTAATGGATGCTTACGCAGGATAAAAGGATGGAAATGGCAGGACAAAATCACTAACATAGAATTATGGAAATGTACCAGTCAAACACCAGTGGATAAAGAGATACAGCGAAGACGATGGCGCTGGATTGGACACACACTACGGAAGCCAACTGAGAGTATTACACAACAGGTCCTTTTTTGGAATCCCCAGGGGAAAAGACAAAGAGGAAGACCAAGGAATTCTTGGAGAAGACAGATAGAAGCAGAGAATGAAGATGATGGGGAAGACATGGAATGATCTTAAAAGAATGGCAAAAAACAGAATGACTTGGAAAGTGTTTGTTGAAGACCTATGCTCCACTGGGAGCTAAAAAGGTAGAAGAGGAAGAAAGATGTAGTAGAGTGTATCTTCATTTCTTTTGTTTGTGTTGTCCTTGTTTTCTGAAGAAGGCTGCATTGTCAAATATTTTGTTTTACTTTTTTACAAAGCTGGTCACCACACTTTGTTGAAGTGTTACACCCCTCCTCTTGTTTCCAGCTTCAATGCAACATTGCATTTATTTGCCTGTTCCCTTTGTGAATTTGAAGCAAAATTCTTTTTGAAATGTGAAAAGTATAGCTCTTTGTATATATATGTGGAAAAAATTCTTTGTAAACAAGATATATGTGGTGTAAATTAATCTATTTATCTTTCGTTTACCTGAAGTACTGTCTATATCTGCAACGTCGTTTCCTATATAAAATTTACTGTCTTTTGTAATTCTTGTAGTGGCCCATATAGTTTTTTCTGTAGTGTTGCATCTATGGCCAGTGGATTTTCCTCAGTCTACTATATTCAGTGCAGTCTTGAAGTATGTGTTCAGCAGTCTGGGGCGCCTGTCCACCAGTACATGTTGAATTGCCAATCTTGAATTTTGTATACATGTGACTGTGGAGTTGATTGTGTCCTGTTCTGAGGCGTATAATGATAACTAGTTCCCATCTATTCATATTATGAAAGGCATCTTGATTTGGGGCTTGTGGTCTTCCAATTGATTTGATTATCTGTTTCTTCTGATGGTTTGTGACTGGTGCATCTGATTGTGTCCCTGTTTTGCCCTCCTTGTAAATGAATTTTTATGTTGTAAAACTGAATTTTGTGCGATTACAAATTCTTTGTGTAAGTGTGCCATGTAAAAATACTTGTGTGCTGTATATGGTGTTGTATGTTTGTGACTGCTGGATTTTTTATGGGACAGCTCTGTGGTTATTCAAGGTGTATGGGAGCCACAACACCTGGTCAGCAATCCACAGTGTGCATCAGAATCAACAAGCAACAAAGCTGATCTAGACCCTACTCCATATCTCAGCAGTGCTTCTGAAAAACAGACTAATCAGTCTGGCCAAGTGAGTAGGTATCGAAGAGGGAAGGTAACCTGGTACTCAAAAGTATATTGGATGTACTGGGTCAAAAGATGCAAATAAACACAATGTATCCACGTTAGCTTAATAATCTTTTATGGGTGGTTCACAAAACAGAACATCACTTCCTTTAGTGGTCATCGGGTGAATGCCAGAGACATTGTTCACCCATGAATAGCCAAGGAGGTGGTTAGTGTAAGCGTGAACAGCAAATATAACTGGATGAACTCAGATCACACAAAAACAACAAACATTACTGGATCATCTCAATTCACATAAAGCAACAAGCATTACTGGATCATCGCAATTCACATAAAGCAACAAGCATTACTGGATCAACTCAATTCACACAAATACAGCAAATATTACTGGATCAACTCAATTCACACAAAACAACAAATATTACTGAATCAACTCAATTCACACAAAACAACAAATATTACTGGATCAACTCAATTCACACAAAACAACAAAAGTTAGCAAAACAAGAAAATTTTATTATTCGCTAATATGGCATGTGACACAACAAAACGTATTTTGTTTTAAAAATGTAATAAATTTGTATGAGCACATAAAAACATAAACTTCATACAAACTGTACAGGGTGTGGTCCATGACAATGTCACCAGTGCAGTGTTTGTATGAGACACGCTGGAGATGTATGGCCGTCTGTGGCATGCATATATGATTGCAAAATTGAAAATCATTTTGTCTATGTTATCTCCTTTATCGTCTTTACAACTGAAATTCCTCCTTGATATAAAAAAGAAAAATCGGTAATAAATATATGTATATTACAATATTACACAAATAACAAGTTGAGTGTGTTATTATTACACACGATAGAACCCGTTCATAAAAATATGAAAGTATACGTGTATCTTTATTCTGAGTTTGTGAAAAAGATTATATTATTAGCCGCCTGAACACGTGTTGATGATGATGCTATTATTAGATAGGATGAGGAAATTATGTTAATTAGGGTAGACTGAAGTTCATAAAAGGACAATGTTAATGAATGAGATGAGGCATAAAAGACATATTTCTATTTTTAAAAAAGACATATTTCTATATTAAAAAAAAGATTTATAATTGTCTGACTCTTTTTTAATTTAATCAAGTCAAAATTAATCTCTCACTCGCGCAGGTTATTTTAGCAGATTACGTACTTTCTCAGACTTAACATTGACTTTAGAAAGGACTTTGATGACTCCACTAATATTTACAATTAAGTTATAGATAAGTCCAATGATTTTATCAGTATTTACAGTTAAGTTATAGATAATAAGTTTATCAGTATTCAAATTAAGTCAGAGATGTAAAGTCCCACAATATTCTCAAACTTAACAATTAAATAAGATGAACCAACACCATTCACAACTCAACACATTCAATTATTGACCAAACTTCACAAAACAAATTTAACTTAAAAATTCATTCCAGCTATAACACAACAAATTATTTCCCACTCACTGACTCACTCAAACCACATAAGATTATAGTAGCTGACGCGAGTCTTGTACAAATGTTACAATTCCTTCTAAACCAGCGGAGGCCAACTTCAGTTTGATCAAGGGTCAGGAACATAGGGCTAAACTTCAAGGGTCAGGAACATAGGGCTAAACTTCAAGGGTCAGGAACATAGGGCTAAACTTCATTTCATCCAAAATTACATGATATGATTTAGTCATATATAAATAATGCTTACACTTTGACAACATATTTCTTCATTTGTAACAAGATAATTTATTTCAAAATTACCTTTGTATTATTTGTTTTAACCATCTGAACTTTTGTTTTTATTTATAGATTT
Source organism: Megaustenia siamemsis (assembly GCA_032433765.1). Lineage (NCBI taxonomy): Eukaryota > Metazoa > Mollusca > Gastropoda > Stylommatophora > Ariophantidae > Megaustenia > Megaustenia siamemsis. Next base: position 7,048,691 of record JAVIAB010000108.1, on the reverse strand, counting down.
TAAAAAAATATAGCAGTTTCTGTGGATGCTTCAAAGGCCAAGAAACATAGACTGGTGGGCTGAATCTGGCCTGCGGGGCCACCATTTGGCCATCACTGTTTTAAACCATTCAGCGACTCGATTGAAATGAATTAATTCTGCACCCTTTCACCTTTGTGTGGCAAATGTCACCTGCCATAACCGTGAAAGGTGTGGTGTCAAAATCCGTCTTTCTAAAAATAAAAAAGTTAACGATTGTTATGATAAGAATATTATTTTCACAGTGAAAGATAAAAAAAAAAATATTAAAATTATGAAGATTCACCGGAAGATTGGATCAATAGCAAATGAACCAATGGAAGACAGAATTAAGTCCCTCGAGAAGTAAATATACCAAAAATTAGGACTCATTTTAAGGAAAATAAAATGATGAAACTATGAATAATTAGAAAAATAAACTATAGAAATGAAATTAGAGAGAATATGGAAACACTAGGAAATAATTAGATAAATAAAATATAGAAATACAAGGAATAAAATAATCAGATAAAATGCAGAAAAAAATGACAGAAATAAAATATAAATATACTGGGAGAAAATTAGACAAAATGGTAAATTGAGTTCAGAAAAAAACAGGGAGATAAATTAGACATCAAATATAAAGGGTGATAATGAGGCAAATAAATACATGAAAAATGGATAGATAATTAGATAAATAAAAGTTTTTAAAATACAGAATTAAACAAAATATGACACTACTCTGTTGATCATACTACAGGGCAAGCAGTAATGCATCGCTTTAAATGAGACCGAAACAGTTGAAGAAATAGTGGTCACTGATAATGTATCAACAACAAGGCAAATAGGACAAAGCAAGTTACCAGATCAATATAATGATTGACAAAAGTTACCTTATCAATATAATGAATGATAAAAGTTACCAGATCAATATAATGATTTTATAAGTTGTCAGATCAATATGATTGACAAAAGTTACCTGATCAATATAATGATTGACAAAAGTTACCTTATCAATATAATGATTTTATAAGTTGCCAGATCAATATGACTGACAAAAGTTACCTGATCAATATAATGATTGACAAAAGTTACCAGCTCAATATAATGATTGACAAAAGTTACCAGCTCAATATAATGATTGACAAAAGTTACCAGCTCAATATAATGATTGACAAAAGTTACCAGCTCAATATAATGATTGACAAAAGTTACCAGATCAATATAATGATTGACAAAAGTTACCAGCTCAATATAATGATTGACAAAAGTTACCAGATGAACATGATGACTGAAATAAACTATCAGATCAAGATAGCCATTCTCAGTACGAACAAAAAAACCGATAATTTTTTTTACATAATTTAAAAAGGAAAAAGAACAAAGACAATAATACTTGAACAATCTATAGTCTAGAACTATTTGATCGAGAAATAATTCACACAGTTACCACCAAAAGACCAGATCTAACGGAAACAATAACCAATAATATCTTATAGTTCAATTTATGATGCAAACGAGGAAATAATAAATATAACATTTCATTACAAGATAAAGACGACTGATCTAAAAATGTGCACATACACACACTAAGGGTGCGTGTTCTCTATAAAAAGATCACATGCCTAGTTTATATTTACAGGATTCAACTAATAAAAACATATATGGCCTTTGGTGTCTTAACAGACAGTTGGTAGCAAGCTATCATAAGTCAGTAGTTTGGTCAACATATTAGTGTCTTATGCTAATTGCTGTTTTACTGAACAGCTTCTCTTGTGGCTGAATCTGCCAATATTGGATAGATCCACAGAATGAACATGATGTATTCATGGTGACCGGGCTCATTTCCTTTCTCCTCCACCTTTTGTCTTCCGAATTTGATATCAGCACTGCCTCGAAAGTTGCTGTACCATTTTTTATTTTTGTTTTCTATGTGTTCCGATCTGCAGCCAGATCTTCCCAGTTTCTTTCACTGATAGAGAATTCCCCCCAGGAAGCCCTGCAAACATCCTTATATCTCAGCACTGGTCTGCCCTTTGATCTTTTTCCATCTTACATACAGTAAGTAAAATACAACTTCAGTGTCCTGGGCTTTTGAATACAGTTAGGGGGCTGGGTGGTCTAGAGTTGAGATGTTGGTCCCAAGACAGGAAAGTCCCAGGTTCAGAAGTCACCACAGGCGGTGGGAATTTTTCAACATTCAATCTGCAATTTTTTTTGGTGGCATTACCAATCCCTGGTTTCTATGGAGTGAGATCTGATGTCTAACCCTTTCAGAGAAGGGTGAAAAACAAGAGGTTCCATGTGCATTCTGCACATTATAGAACCCCTGGCAGTTAAAAGCCAAAAATGTCTGCTGCCCAAACAAAAATTGTTCAGCAAATCTAAGCAAGCCAAAGACAGATGTGTCGGGCCTAAGGGCACAATTATTGTGGCTTTACGGAATCTAGCGAAAACAAGGCATCCATGTCCAGTTAACAGGTGAATGCTATAAGAAGAGAGGAAAGCAATTTTAGTATCCTGTGCTTTCTCTCTAACATGGAGGCTGAACATACCCCTCTCAAAACAATATCATTTTCTGAATTATGTGCATTTTAAATGGTCTCAATTTAATAAATACCATTTTCTTCAACAGATTTCTAACTCATCAAGTATCAACATTTTAAATACTTTTTCAAATAGATTTTGGAGGCGAAGGTGCGCCTCCCAGCACCAGAGCTGGAAGTTGTCAGCGACCCACAGCTGATGGCTTGTGCCAGGATCGGTGAACCAAAACCATCCAGACCCTGCTCCACCTCTCTGCGGTGCCACTAGTAACAGACTAACCTGTCCAGTCTGGCCAAGCGAGCAGGGATCGAAGAGGGATGACAACCCGGTACTCAAAAACGCCGTGCTGAAGTCGGTTGGGCCGAAAGGCACAAATAAAACAGTTATACTGCAAACCACAACACAACTCAGACACGTCCACTACGTCCTTGTAAGGAAGGATGATGAAGAGGAATATTCTAGTCTACCACGATACTCTAGAATACTTTAGTCATCGGGCGAACGTAACCAACCAATCAAATAGATTTTAATGAAGTACCAGACTTAATACCTTTTAGAGCCTCAGTGGCTGAGTGGTTAGTGTGGTCACCTCGGTGGCTGAGTGGTTAGTGTGCTCACCTCGGTGGCTGAGTGGTTAGTGTGCTCACCTCAGCGGCTGAGTGGTTAGTGTGGTCACCTCGGTGGCTGAGTGGTTAGTGTGGTCACCTCGGTGGCTGAGTGGTTAGTGTGGTCACCTCGGTGGCTGAGTGGTTAGTGTGCTCACCTCAGCGGCTGAGTGGTTAGTGTGCTCGCCTCAGTGGCTGAGTGGTTAGTGTGCTCACTTCAGTGACTGAGTGGTTAGTGTGCTCACCTCAGTGGCTGAGTGGTTAGTGTGCTCACTTCCTGGTCAGAAGTTCAGGGTTCAATCCCCAGAAGTGGCAGATTTTTTTTTCTGACTGATAAAGCTCCGGAGTTCACCCAGCCATTTTTAGAAATGGATACCAGAGATTTTTATGGGAAGTAAAGGCTTGCTGGCATGATACTGACTACATCATCTAAAACATGGTCATAGAAAAATATGACCATTAACATATTCCCCATATGCTTATCAAGACGTGGAGGAAACCTTTAAATTTTTTAAAAATACCTTTTCCTAGAGCAGAGTTTTAGAGTTTGCAGAGTTTTACTTATGAAACGTATTTGATAAACTCTTTCCTTAAATAGATTTGTACTCATTAAGTAAATTTTCTGAACATCTTTTCCTAAAAACAAATTTCTTACCTAGTACATTTTCTTAATACCTTTTTCTTAACAAAATGTATTAATTCAATAAACACCATATATTCAGATAAAAAAAAAATGAGTTCATTATGCAGCAAACATATAAAAGACTGTCAGAATTAATCTCCATTTATTGCAGATTACTGCTAGCAATGGCTGTTGGCCTTTCAGGTAAGGACATGCTAGCCCTGACATGCAGGAATTCACAAGTTATTTACTTGACTTAACATCAAATAGATGATGACTCCATGAACTGAAGTCAGGCTTGAAAACAATTCTATTTTTATTTTGCTTTACAAACCAGACAAAATATAGAAAGCCCAAATTCAATCATCTGATTGGAGCCTTCAATTACTAATGAAGAAAAATGTGCACCTGACATGGTCAGGGATAATTCTCTCAATAAATGAGGATATACAGCAGCTCATGACCTGGCATTGTGTACCAAAACTGATCACAGAAATTAGAGATTTACTGAAGCAAATGTAGGTAATACTGGTTGTTTCGATCAACTGAGGCAAACAGGTAAATTGGACACTGGAAGAAATATCAACAACAACAACAACAACGGATGCAACAGGGTCATGATATGCAACTTATTCCAACAGAGTGAATAGTTGGTTTGATGGTTAGGTAATCGATGACAAAAATCCTCTCTCTTGAACAATCTGTGAATTCCATGTGAAAATCATATTTTTAACTGACTTAACATTCTAATCTGTGAATTCCATGTGAAAATCATATTTTTAACTGACTCAACATTCTAATCTGTGAATCTCATGTGAAAATCATATTTTTAACTGACTCAACATTCTAATCTGTGAATTCCATGTGAAAATCATATTTTTTAACTGACTTAACATTCTAATCTGTGAATCTCATATGAAACTCTAATTTCAACAATAGATTGAACATATCTATAGACTCAACAATAACACAGAAGCTGCAAGCTTATGTTGGGGCAATGTTTTACAACATCATATGGTGGTTGAACACACGTATGTTGAAGCATACCTTATGCTAGATAGAGAGTAATAAAGACGTTAACAATAAATAAAACTAGGTATAATTTTAAAATAATTAATTATTGTTACATGCACACATAAAAAACAATCCCAACAGAAGTCATGAACAACAACATAATACTAAATCTTGTAACTGTACAATATTGTATCAACAAAACTCATAAGTTATCAGCTTTAGACAAAACTTTGAAAATCATAAACTGTTGCAGCATACTAATCTATCAAATATGTTCATAGTATGCTATGTTTGTATGTAGCATATACATAAATCAGACAGCATCCTAAATTGGTTTGAAAGAATTGTTTGAATTATAGTCAGGAATGCCATGTTTGGAACTAACATACTGGGACATGTGGAGATTAATTTGATTTTAATTAATTTATGAACCCCTGCCAATCCCATCTAAAAGAACTATCTTTACAGCATCATCCCATTACTGGTGTCTGCTAGGGGCACTTGTAGGACCAGACAATAAAGGCTGCTTGTCCTGAGCAGTCGCCACGAGGTGCTCAGTTCTGAGATTTTATTTCACCTCCGACAGAACATTTTTTTTTTGGGGTACTACCGAGATTCAAACCCAATTTCTCAACCCTGCCTATTAATCATCTGAAATGAAAAGGATATTAGAGCAACTCTGAGATAAATAACTTCCTTCCCTGTATCATTTTGTGGTTGTCCTGTCTCAGTACTCACAACAAACAAACAAAAAAAAATTTTGTTTTGCATATTTTACAGTTTGAAGTATCTCTGTGGTGTCAAACTTTCTTTTGTGCTTAGATGTAAGTGACCATGTTTGGCATAAGTAGCACAAAGTGGGAATGAATATACTCTGTATAAGATGTTTCTGGGTAGTGATAGTTATTGCTTGAAATGAGTAAGCCATTTTATTGGTTGTTTCTGAGCATAGTTCAAAGTTTGCCCTTCCACTATTGGTCTCAATTCTAATTTTGTGACATGTTAAATTTTAACTACAGTAGTTTGACAAATCGCCAATCAACCACTAATATCTTCAGTAATCAAGAAAAGACGATGGTCATATGTTGGACATGTGATGAGAAGAGATAATAACCGAATAGCAAAGCAAGCCCTCATATGGGAAACAACAGGTAAGAGGAAAAGAGAAAGACCCAGAGAGACACTGAGAAGAACATTGATGAGAGAGGCAAGAGCAACAGGATTCGGCTCCCTCAATGAAATAGAGCTGCTTGCACAGAACAGAGACAAATGGTGAAATTTGATAAAATATCTTTAAAAGAATTGAAAACTGCTAGAACAAAAATTTAGATAAGAGAAGGAGTATCTTGGTCTTCGCCCTATGGGCCGGCTACAGCTCGTAAGGTCAATACATAGTTTAAGACATCACCCAAAATTGGTATTTTTGTGTAATCTTGGAAATATGTGTAGCATTTATTAATAACGATGTCCTGAGTCTAAAACATTTTGCTCATTTTTAAACTGTTGCTTTAAGGGGGTGGTTCCATTTTGTGATAGCACATACACAAAAATGTGAAATTTAAACTTTCATTAATTTTAGTCTCAATAATTTTTCAATAGATTAACACTTAATTTAAAAGAAAATATTTTCTTCTCAGAATGTAACAAATCGCACACTTTGTAGCGTGCAATATTCTATTTTTAACCACTAAATGTTTTTAGCACATAATCTATAACTTTATATGATCATCTTGTATAACAATAGAAGAAGCACACATGTTTTATATTTCCAAGAAGAAATAAATGAGAAATGTAACTAAATAATTGGTAACAATCAGCTGTGTGGCAAGTACAGACAGTAAACATCTTCTAGTGAGATTAGAGAGAAACACAAACATCTTCTAGTAAGATTAGAGAGAAACACAAACATCTTCTAGTGAGATTAGAGAGAAACACAAACATATTCTAGTGAGATTAGAGAGAAACACAAACATCTTCTAGTGAGATTAGAGAGAAACACAAACATCTTCTAGTGAGATTAGAGGGAAACACAAACATCTTCTAGTGAGATTAGAGGGAAACACAAACATCTTCTAGTGAGATTAGATTAGAGAGAAACACAAACATCTTCTAGTGAGATTAGAGAGAAACACAAACATCTTCTAGTGAGATTAGAGAGAAACACAAACATCTTCTAGTGAGATTAGAGAGAAACACAAACATCTTCTAGTGAGATTAGAGAGAAACACAAACATCTTCTAGTGAGATTAGAGAGAAACACAAACATCTTCTAGTGAGATTAGAGGGAAACACAAACATCTTCTAGTGAGATTAGAGAGAAACACAAACATCTTCTAGTGAGATTAGAGAGAAACACAAACATCTTCTAGTGAGATTAGAGAGAAACACAAACATAAAAATGTAGTTTGCCTAGTCCTGTCTCATCCACAAACTCCATAATTTTAGCTATGTTTCTCTACAATATCTCACCAGTACACACACAAATAAATAATATGAGGAAGACTTGTGTTGAAATGGTATGGCTTACATGGAGCATGAAAATGAGTTTATGTAGAACACATCAAAGGAAATGGATTGAAAGAATCAAAGTGAAAACACTTTTTAAAATATATCCTTAAACACTATGACAGCATAACAAAATCTGATTTGAAAAGAATAGGGAAAAACAATTGAGTAAAACTGAAGACAAATTTTACCAAATTAATTATATTTTAAATGATATATTTATTGACAAATAATGTCAGTATTTTTGTTATTTAAGAAGTAAGTAGACAACAAAATATAACTGCATTGATTATTCAAAGCATTTGATATAAAACAGTTCATGTGAGTGCAGTAGATGGCTAAAGTAACAAGATATCATAACAAAAGATTCATATTGCAGCCATACATCATTGAAGCTATTACTCATAGACGTTCATATAGTAAGTTATCACCAGAAGGTTATCATTCATTCACAGTTGCACACAGAATAAGTTATCATTTGATACACAGACCAGTAAACTTTCTATCTCCTTCAATTATTCAGACAATCTGTCAATCTCTAAGACCTCTGTACAGACAGCTTGTCCACATTATCTGAGACCTCTGTACAGACAGCTAGTCCATATTATCTGAGACCTCTGTACAGACAGCTAGTCCCCATTATCTCTGAGACCCCTGTCTGTACAGACAGCTAGTCCATATTAGACCTCTGTAGACAGCTAGTCCATATTACAGTACAGCTAGTCCATATTATCTGAGACTCCTGTCTGTACAGACAGCTAGATTATCTGAGACCTCTGTGACAGCTACAGACAGCAGCTAGTCCCCATTATCTGAGACAGCTAGTCTGTGACTGTACAGCTAGTCCACATTATCCTCTGTACAGCTAGTCCACATCTGAGACCTCTGTAGACAGCTAGTCAGACACAGTCATTATCTGAGACTGTACAGACAGCTCCACATGTCTGTACAGACAGCTAGTCCACATTATCCAAGACCTCTGTACAGACAGCTAGTCCACATTATCTAAGACCTCTGTACAGACAGCTAGTCCACATTATCTGAGACCTCTGTACAGCTAGTCCACATTATCTGTCTGTACAGACAGCTAGTCCACATTATCTAAGACTCTGTACTAGTGTACAGACAGCTAGTCCACATTATCTGAGACCTCTGTACAGACAGCTAGTCCACATTATCCAAGAGTCCTCTGAGACCTCTGTACAGACAGACCTCTGTACAGACAGCTAGTCCACATTATCTAAGACCTCTGTACAGTCCACAGCTACAGACAGTTAGTCCACATTATCTAAGACCTCTGTACAGACAGCTAGTCCACATTATCTAAGACCTAGTCCACATGTCTGTACAGACAGCTAGTCCACATTATCTCTGTACAGACCTCTGACCTCTGTACAGACAGCTAGTCCACATGAGACCTCTGTATTAGTCCACATTATCTAAGACCTCTGTACAGACAGCTAGTCCACATTATCTACGACAGCTAACTGTCTCTGAGACCTCTGTACAGACAGCTAGTCCACATTATACAGACCTCTGTACAGACAGCTAGTCCACATTATACAAGACCTCTGTACAGACAGCTAGTCCACATTATACAAGACCTCTGTACAGACAGCTAGTCCACATTATACAAGATAGCTAGTCCACATTATACGAGACCTCTATACAGACAGCTAGTCCACATTATCTGAGACCTCTGTACAGACAGCAAGCTGTCATTATCTGAGACCTCTGTACAGACAGCAAGCTGTCATTATCTGAGACCTCTGTAAAGATAGCAAGCTGTCATTATCTGAGACCTCTGTACAAACAGCAAGCTGCCATTATCTGAGATCTCTGTACAAACAGCTAGTCCACATTATCTGAGACCACTGTACAAACAGCTAGTCCACATTATCTGAGACCACTGTACAAACAGCTAGTCCACATTATCTGAGACCTCTGTACAAACAGCTAGTCCACATTATCTGAGACCACTGTACAAACAGCTAGTCCACATTATCTGAGACCTCTGTACAAACAGCTAGTCCACATTATCTGAGACCTCTGTAAAAATAACAAGCTGTCACTATCTGAGACATCTATACAGACAGCAAGCGCTCATTATCTGAGACATTTCTCATTCCCTTGAACCTCTCATTCACTGAACAAACCAGTTAATTTGGATAATGAAATAATTGTGCACTTTAGTATGCAACATAACAAATGCATTTATTGTTAGTGATGAGATTTACACAACGTACAAGTTATATACAACTAATGGTGAGATCATGTAATGCAGTACTGAAGCTACCTCCAGTAGACTCAAGAAAAGGCTGGAATATTTCTGGGTGTATGACAAGGCACTTCCATAATGGAGCATTTCACAAACAAATAAACATATTTTATATATAATACTAGATTACAACATGCCAAAAGATGATACTAAATACAGAAAAATATGTGGATAATTTTCTATTTATTAAAATTTGTGTACGATGGAAAAAAAATTGAAAAAGTATGGTATTAACAATTTAAAGATTATTTATAATCAAGTCTTGAAATAAAAGAAAAATTGTGATTATTTCCCTTGATGTGATTCACATGGCTATTATATGTTTAATATTATTGTAGATTTTAAAGATCTGCTAGCACTCTTTATTTCATTGAACTCTACACTTCAGTGGTGTTCCACATGTCTGTTGCTCATTAATGAGAGGTAGCCAACTTACACAACAATGCCGTATCTTATTCTGCATACTGGAAGTTTTGTTGTGTAACGGCAGTGTTGCAAGTTATTGGATAATTGTGAATTTTATTAGAACAACTTTACTAAATTAGGTAACTGGTCAAAGAATTCTCATGGCCAAATAACATCAGTGACATTAAAATGTGACTTTATTGACAAAATATCACAACTACAGTTCCACAGGAATAATGTTATAATACATGGCCATACATAATGTTAATGGCAATGTCATGATGTTGTTTTATATTAATCTCATAAGACCATGACATTTCTGATGACATTATTTACAGAATGTCATGATAGAATGACATTAATGTCAAAAGATCATTACAGGTAAGATGACATTTACAGCTGGAAGCCATAACTGATCCCATGACATTAATGTCAAATATCACAACTGGTCATAATGTTCATTTGAGGCAATATGGAGTGATACTGGTCCATGATGTGTTGTACTAAAAAGTTGGATATGAGCACATCTTTGGTCTATGATGTGTTGTACTAAAAAGTTGGATATGAGAACATCGGTGGTCCATGACGTGTTGTACTAAATGTTGGACATGAACACAGAACTGGTCCATGATGTGTTGTACTAAAAAGTTGGATATGAGCACATCACTGGTCCATGAAATGTTGTACTAAATGTTGGACATGAGCGCAGAACTGGTCCATGATGTGTTGTACTAAACGTTGGATATGAGCACAGCAAAATGTTCATATAAAAAAACAGATGACTAACAACATGTCGCCATACACTAGAATTACCAGTATCATCAATGTTGAACAACAAAGTATCATCAAATCTTATCGATAATATTATTCTGATATGATAATTTCAGGTGCTGAAACATTATTAAAGATATGGTTGGTGGTACAGTATCCCTTAAACTGGTTATAGCTAACAACTAACAGATTGGAGGGCTTTCATCAAAGTGAATGAGATAAAACCCCTGAGGAACAGGTAAAGTGACTCCTCTGAGATGATGATGATAAGAGATTGGCCAGCCTGCAAGTGATTGGTCCAAGCAAAAGACAAACAGGCAGTCAGATTATTAACCAACCAATTTGGCCACATGGAGACGGAGTAATAATAACTGACTATTGAATTTAGAAACTGGTTAGCCGTGAAGGATGAAAGCAGAAAGTTGGATTAACAACCAACAAACCAGCTTACAATTTATTATGATGCAGGTGGTTGAATTAATAACTAATCAACGAAACTAGAACTGGTTAGGGTAAAATGGAGAAAATCCTTCAGCTGGATCAACCTACCAAACAGTTTACAAGTGGTTAAGTTTGGAGAACAAAAACCCACGGATCAACTAATCAACAAAACTGCCTCCACATACTAGATATACAATAATGTTGTCAATGCAATTTTTAATACAATTTATCTGGTTTCCCATATATATAGATATAGTACTAGAAACACTATATACAGTATACAGCACTTAGTCCCAAACTCTGGGTACCTACCACCAATCTACAAAAAAAACTGTGGACTTCATAAGAGTCACTAACTTAAAGATATGACATAGCCATAAGCGGAAAGCTGCAGCAGAAAGAAGAAAAGGCAGCAATTACTGAATCGTAACTGACAGCATGAAATGTGCAGTAGCTGTGGAAACAAAGGACATGTAACATTAATGCTAGATTACAATCCTGTAGTAAAAATTACCGCTTCCAAATATATTTTTTTGGAATTTGACAGTTTCCCATAGGTAACCACCACCACCACCACCCCCCCCCCCCCTTTCCTTATTACTAATTAACACTTCCTGTGATCCCTGAGTGCTTGATTTCTTTCCTTTGATGTAGGATTCTTTATTTCATTCACGTAGTAAAAAGTACAACAGTACCGTAAACATGCAGGTGTTTTTTTTTTTAAATTAGCCAATTTTCAAAAATTTGTCCCCCCCCCCCCCCCAAATGATGGGGGAAACCTCAGCCGTTAGTGTGGCATCAAAGAAACCTTTGTAACATGGGAGAGTCAACAAGGAGGGGACATCCAGGCTAAAATTACAACTGACATGGCAGCTGTATGAATAGACAAAGGTAGAAGGTAGCAGGTGGGGAAGACATGTGGTCAAGTTTCAGGCTAAAAATTTACCATAAATTAGGACAGGAAGTGATTACCGCATCATAAATGGCTATCATAAATGTCACCAAAATGTCATTTCTATGGCATGGGAATAATGCCATATGTTATTGAGTTACTTGCGGGTTATGATCAATGCACTCTGAACATGTCCAAAGGTGCTCATATGCCCTCCTCAGCAAGTCCCGCAGTGTCCAGCGACTGACAACTCCATTTTTGTCTTGGTTGATAAGTCCTCTTATAATATGCCATATGTTTATGGCTATAAGTTACATAACTTTCATGACGGAAAGTGTCATGATGTTGTTTTATATTAATCTCATAAGATCATAACATTATGGATGACATTATTAACAGAATATCATGATGGCATGACATTAATGTCAAAAGATCATTACAGGTAAGATGGTATTAACAGAAGGATGTCATAATTGATAACATGACATTGTTGTCAAATATCATGACTGGTCACAAGGTTCACTTGAGGCAATATCAAGTGAGCACATCGCTGGTCCATGATGTGTTGTACTAAATGTTGGATATGAGCACAGAACTGGTCCTTGATGTGTTGTACTAAATGTTGGATATGAGCACAGAACTGGTCCAAGATGTGTTGTACTAAATGTTGGATATGAGCACAGAACTGGTCCTTGATGTGTTGTACTAAATGTTGGATATGAGCACAGAACTGGTCCAAGATGTGTTGTACTAAATGTTGGACATGAGCACAGAACTGGTCCTTGATGTGTTGTACTAAATGTTGGATATGAGCACAGAACTGGTCCTTGATGTGTTGTACTAAATGTTGGACATGAGCACAGAACTGGTCCTTGATGTGTTGTACTAAATGTTGGACATGGAACTGCTCAAATTGTCAATATTCTGCATGATGTCTTCATGTGTTTGTTACAGAGGGTAGTGGCGATTGGTAGTTAAACATACAGACTTCTTGGCTCAGAGGTGTAGGTGTGGCCTGCTGCAGTCAACCAAAGTGCACTAACTGCTACAACAGTTTCTTTCAAGGCATGGCATGTCTCCTGCAGCTATCATTCTGAAGCCAAAGTGGATAATCTATAGAAGATTTCCATCAGTATTTTTTTTTTCTTTAACACAGATCAACATCAGATCTATCTGATGTCTAGATAGATAGACAGATATATCTATCTGATGTCTAGATAGATAGATAGATATATCTATCTGATGTCTAGACAGACAGATATATCTATCTGATGTCTAGATAGATAGACAGATATATCTATCTGATGTCTCAGGACTACTGTCTCACGAGCTAGGACTCAGGACATCTGTCTCATGAGCTAGGACTCAGGACATCTATCACATGAACTAGAACTCAGGACATCTGTCTCGCGAACTAGGACTCAGGACTACTGTCTCACGAGCTAGGATTCAGGACATCTGTCTCACGAGATAGGACTCAGGACTACTGTCTCACGAGCTAGGACTCAGGACATCTGTCTCATGAGCTAGGACTCAGGACTACTGTCTCACGAGCTAGGACTCAGGACATCTGTCTCATGAGCTAGGACTCAGGACTACTGTCTCACGAGCTAGGACTCAGGACTACTGTCTCATGAGCTAGGACTCAGGACATCTGTCTCACGAGCTAAGACTCAGGACTACTATCTCACGAGCTAGGACTCAGGACATCTGTCTCACGAGCTAAGACTCAGGACTACTGTCTCACGAGCTAGGACTCAGGACATCTGTCTCACGAGCTAGGACTCAGGACTACTGTCTCACGAGCTAGGACTCAGGACATCTGTCTCACGAGCTAAGACTCAGGACTACTGTCTCACGAGCTAAGACTCAGGACATCTGTCTCAAAAAGGTAGTCTTTAGGATATGTCTAATAATGATAAACCTAATGACATTTGTTTCAATAGGTGGGCCTCTGGACATGTTTTAAGAGGTAGAAGAGATCAAATATAAAGGCAAATGATGATATGTATTGCCCACAACTCAATAACACTGTCATATTTTTATGCATCGCCCACAACTCAATGACAGTACCATATCTTTATGTATCACACAACGTTCAGTCTTTAAATGACTTTATCTTAAAAATTGTATAGTGAACACTTCCAGATTTATGAATGAACTTCTGGTAACTGTCTGGCATAGCCTTCGTTGCCGTTATCCTGAAGACCTTACTGGAAATTTCCAGATTTATTTAAAGCAACAACAGTCAAGATTGTCTCCGTGGGATATCTCAGGACTTGCCTTTACCCAGGAAAAACCAGTTAATCTTTTTGTGTTTGTTGTGACCTTCATCATGCTTGACCTTGTGCCGGTTCTTGGTGCGTGGCAAAGTTGCTATGGCACTGACCCTGTTCAAGGTGCTGATGATTTCAGTCATGCTGTTAACTTGATTGGACTTTGATTTACCTGAAACATAAAAAAACACAATGATATATATGTCTCTAACAATGCCAGGAAAGAACAAGGATATATATGTCTCTAACAATGCCAGGAACGAACAAGGATAAATATGTCTCTAACAATGCCAGGAAAGAACAAGGATATATATGTCTCTAACAATGCCAGGAAAGAACAAGGATATATATGTCTCTAACAATGCCAGGAAAGAACAAGGATATATATGTCTCTAACAATGCCAGGAACGAACAAGGATAAATATGTCTCTAACAATGCCAGGAAAGAACAAGGATAAATATGTCTCTAACAATGCCAGGAAAGAACAAGGATAAATATTTCTCTAACAATGCCAGGAAAGAACAAGGATAAATATTTCTCTAACAATGCCAGGAACGAACAAGGAAAAATATTTCTCTAACAATGCCAGGAAAGAACAAGGATAAATATATCTCTAACAATGCCAGGAAAGAACAATGATAAATATGTCTCTAACAATGCCAGGAAAGAACAATGATAAATATGTCTCTAACAATGCCAGGAAAGAACAATGATAAATATGTCTCTAACAATGCCAGGAAAGAACAAGGATAAATATGTCTCTAACAATGCCAGGAAAGAACAAGGATAAATATTTCTCTAACAATGCCAGGAACGAACAAGGATAAATATTTCTCTAACAATGCCAGGAAAGAACAAGGATAAATATTTCTCTAACAATGCCAGGAAAGAACAAGGATAAATATATCTCTAACAATGCCAGGAAAGAACAAGGATAAATATGTCTCTAACAATGCCAGGAAAGAACAATGATAAATATGTCTCAAACAATGCCAGGAAAGAACAATGATAAATATGTCTCAAACAATGCCAGAGAAGAACAATGATAAATATGTCTCTAATAATGCCAGGAAAGAACAAGGATAAATATGTCTCTAACAATGCCAGGAAAGAACAAGGATAAATATGTCTCTAATAATGCCTGAGAAGAACAATGATAAATATGTCTCTAACAATGCCAGGAAAGAACAATGATAAATATGTCTCTAATAATGCCAGGAAAGAACAAGGATAAATATGTCTCTAATAATGCCAGGAAAGAACAATGATAAATATGTCTCTAACAATGCCAGGAAAGAACAAGGATAAATATGTCTCTAACAATGCCAGGAAAGAACAAGGATAAATATGTCTCTAACAATGCCAGGAAAGAACAATGATAAATATGTCTCTAACAATGCCAGGAAAGAACAATGATAAATATGTCTCTAATAATGCCAGGAAAGAACAATGATAAATATGTCTCTAATAATGCCAGGAAAGAACAAGGATAAATATGTCTCTAATAATGCCAGGAAAGAACAATGATAAATATGTCTCTAATAATGCCAGGAAAGAACAATGATAAATATGACTCTCTAACAATGCCAGGAAAGAACAAGGATAAATATGTCTCTAATAATGCCAGGAAAGAACAATGATAAATATGTCTCTAATAATGCCTGAGAAGAACAATGATAAATATGTCTCAAACAATGCCAGGAAAGAACAATGATAAATATGTCTCTAATAATGCCTGAGAAGAACAATGATAAATATGTCTCTAACAATGCCAGGAAAGAACAAGGATAAATATGTCTCTAACAATGCCAGGAAAGAACAAGGATAAATATGACTCTCTAACAATGCCAGGAAAGAACAAGGATAAATATGACTCTCTAATAATGCCAGGAAAGAACAATGATAAATATGTCTCTAATAATGCCAGGAAAGAACAAGGATAAATATGTCTCTAATAATGCCAGGAAAGAACAATGATAAATATGTCTCTAATAATGCCAGGAAAGAACAATGATAAATATGACTCTCTAACAATGCCAGGAAAGAACAAGGATAAATATGTCTCTAATAATGCCAGAGAAGCACAAGGATAAATGTCTCCAACAATCTTAGAGAGGAACAAGGATAAATATGTCTCCAACAATCAGTTCAGAGAAGAACACACAAAAATAAAGAATAAATATTTCTCTAATAATTTCAGAGAAGAAAGGAACAAGCATAAATATGCTACTAAAAATCTCAGAGAAGAACAAGGACAAATGTCTCTAACAATCTCCAAGGAAAAAAAAAGGATAAATATGTCTCTAATGATCTCAGAAAAGAACAAGAAGACAAAAAATGAATATAATTTGAACAAATCAATAAGAATTTGCTAAAGTACAAACACATTTCAACAAATATGCGCTGATGTTGGGCTTCATTATGATTTCCTTGATCTTTGTTAATTCACATTGTTTATTTGTTATACTGTTTCCATGGTAACATATTTATTTGATTGGAGGAAAGTACCAAACCATCTCTTAATATGGACAAAAATTACTGTTCAAATATAGAAATAACCATCAGTTATGTTTTGATATTATGCATTTTCATCATTTACGTTTCAATATTATAAATGATTATCAATTACCTTTCACGTAGTAGCTCTTGTTTACTTTTCAGTAGTGAAGTAGTCATCATTTAATATTCAGTAATGGAAATAAACTCTATCATTTTATACCAGTCCACAATTCAGAACGATAAGTTGAGTATTCTTTCAATATTTAAGCATCCGTCATGCTCATTCTTAAAACTAAGCTCTAGCTGCTGATCATCAATAACTCATGCATGATAAACACACAAGTCACAGAGAAATTAGTCAGCAATGATGGGGTCATGCAGATTAGGTGAGAACTAATGTACAGAACATCACTTTTGAACAATCATCACAAAAGTCAACAAAAATAATTGTGTTCTACTCTCTGACCCACCAGTGGTGGCTTCTAAACGCGATAGCAACCTTCAAAACATTGAGTTATTTGTGGGTCATCATCACTGCACTCCAAACATGTCCATAGGTGATCAGATCCCTTCCTCAGCAAGTTCCACAGTGTCCAGCGACTGACGACTCCAGTTTTGTGTTGGTCAATAAATTTTCTTATATGTCCACTAGATTTCTCATTTCTGGCTGTGCCCACTTAACCCCCATCTCTTTCATCCGAAGGAGTGACATGGACTCATGGTTGTCAAAGTCCTGTGCCCTTCCCACATCTCAGAGGGCATTGATGATGTCCGCTCGATCCATTGGTTGACCGTTTTCAATGACAGCACAGCTAGCCAACCTACCCACTCTTTCATTTCCCCGTTCTCCCGTATGTCCAGGGACATAGACAAAGGTGACCCTACGTATTTTTTACTTCTGCAATGACTACCCATTGCCTGCGTACAGAGCTTGCCTCCACTTTTCTTATCATGCTCATTGAATAACTTAGTATGCAGGTGTGGGTGTAGTCTTGTGACTCTAACCAAATGACCTGGTCACTGCCATCACCTCCATCATCATGCTACTTGTGGTCATAACATATGCACCACTGTCTTCTTTGACAAAAACAAGAAAAACTTCAAAACATTTTGGTTAGGAATCGCCATCGTAACCTGGTCAACAAATCATGCAGTACAAGCCGTGTACTGAACACTCACCAAGTCCTGTTCCTGAATGGTCCCTTTGATATTCAAGAAGGTTTCACTTGTGTATCCTGTAATCCCTTTGATATTCAAGAAGGTTTCACTTGTGTATACTGTAATCCC
This sequence comes from Megaustenia siamemsis, assembly GCA_032433765.1. Taxonomy (NCBI): domain Eukaryota; kingdom Metazoa; phylum Mollusca; class Gastropoda; order Stylommatophora; family Ariophantidae; genus Megaustenia; species Megaustenia siamemsis. Next base: position 7,030,551 of record JAVIAB010000108.1, on the reverse strand, counting down.
TTTGATATTCAAGAAGGTTTCACTTGTGTATCCTGTAACCTTATGTACACCACCATCTGCTAACGCTGTATAAAGCTGTATATTGGCCAAAGAGACAGACGTTTAAGTAATAGCGTCTGTGAACACATGTATAACATTGAATGCGATTTCAGCACTCATGTCTCCTCCCATTTCAGATTGCCAGGTCATTATACTCTGAGGACTTCCAGGTTACTGGCATAGTCTCTTGTTCCTCTGAAACCCACAGTTGGTTTGCTTTGGAAAACTGACTCATCGTCCATTTTGGCACTCTCCATCTGAGAGGTTTAAATTATTTTCTTCAATCACTGGTCTCCTCTCCTCCACTTTCCTATGTCCTATCCCTATTCCTCCCTGCGTTATCTTTATTACCTCTCCTGCTCTTCTTCCCCCTTGCTACCCGTCTTCTGTCTCTTTCCCTCTTTTTTCCCCCTTCACCGTACCATATGGGACCCTTCCTTCCATCCTTCCTCATGAAACCCCCTTTCTAATTTCACTGTTTGGCTCCTTTTGGTCCAGTTAAATCTGCCTTATTGTTAATTATCATGTAACCAACAGGCAATTAAAACCTGGCCACTATTTCTTTCAGCCATTTTTCAAATCAGTGCTTGGTTTCATGTTCATATTTTTGTTTATTTAGAAAAATAATTGCCTATTGTATTGACCTATGTATGTTCTTTCTTATGTACCTCATGAAGGATTTTGCAGAAATGTAGTTTTTTGGTCTCGTATCTCTGCTAATTTCGCTGCTAGATACAATTTTATACTTATTTGACATGTTCACTGCAGCTCTTCTCGCAACCCCTCATAGTATTTCATATTTGATATTTGCACTTATCTCCAACAAAATAATTAAATAAATAAAATTAAAAAAAAAATATAATTAATATTGAACATATAAAATAAATTAACATTATATTATATATACACACATATATGTACACATAAATATGTATACATATATACATACAAAATAAATTATATATAAAATATAATTTCTGATAAAATAAATTTGATAGACTTCTTATTTCAGTTTCATGGACAAGGCAGACAAATTGAAAGTTGATGTCTGAAGAAGGGATTGCAAGTTTGAAGACTCAAGGCATTTATGAAATTGATGAATTCTGTGAATTTTCATGAATAAAACATAAAAAAAAAACAAATCCAACAAAACAAACACAAATTCATTTCAAAGATTGTTCAATCCATTGATTGTGTATTCAGCAGCTGCTATGTGCTATGATATTAATACACTGTAACCCATAAAACACATGTTATTTGACATAGCAAGCAAGGAAGGTGAGATGTATACAACACACCAACGGGACATGCTCCGCAGGCAAGACTAAGACATGCTTTTTAGATGGTTTATCTGTTTGTAACGATAGTGAGGCATTCCTATTTTTACAGTAAAACTCATGAGGTATATAACTCATATGTGATATATGGTACATGAGATAACTCATATTCTGCATATGGTTTCTGAGGTATAACTCATATGTGATCTGTGGCACATGACATAAAACTCACATGTGATATATGGCACATGACATAAAACTCACATGTGAAATATGGCACATGACATAAAACTCACATGTGATATATGGCACATGACATAAAACTCACACGTGATATATGGCACATGACATAAAACTCATATGTGATATATGGCACATGACATAAAACTCATATGTGATAGGCTGAGAACTGTTTGTCACTTTCTCTTTGTTTATCCTTTCCTTTGTCTCGATTCCCTTTCAGCACAGAGGGAAATGGTCTGAGCTAACGGGCTGTACATTCCAGCAGTAGACAAGTAGGGCAAGAGCAGAGTTACTCTCACTCCATATTGTCCACAACCATCCTTCACAAGGTGTCCCATGTATGTTCCAGACTATGTCTTCTTTTCTGGTTCCACTGCCTTCTACAAGCTATTTGAGGATGTATCAAATAACAACACACAGGTGTAGTGGGACTAATTTGGTGATAAGATGCTATGTTGATGAGCCAGTGGTGGACTGTTTCCGCTTCCAAGATGGTGGATCTAGTTCACGTTCTCTCCATCGCTGCAGAAAGTGCATTTGGGGTCTGATTAATTTCGGCTCTCCATTGCACTTGTCTGCGTTAAAGTCAAAATGATGTTCTACTTAACACGCCTGTGCCGATGAAGCTGAGTTGTACGCACGGCAATATTCCTTTTTGACAAATCAAGTGTTGTGAATGCGACCTTCCACTGGCTAGAGTTGATCTGTGCTTTACGTCACATTGAGTGCTGTTCATGACCGTTGTTGGAATTGCTTGACGCAAGTTATTTACATGTTAAAACACATTAATGTAAACTGTTTCATCAAGTCAGCCACAGTTTTATCTCTTTAGGGAATTTGCACCGTGTTTCATTCGTTGTAGGCTGCATTCACTAGAGTAATCAGGAATCTATGGGCGCAGCCATTGTTGTGTGTGCTACGTCATCACAATGGCGCATCGTATATCCCAAGACTGTCCATACGCTAATATTACGGTCTGTTGTTTGATGTGTGATGGGGATAATCTGACAACTAACTGTGTTTTATATGTTTGGATTTGGAGTAAAAGATGATGTCTTAACATCATCAAGTACTATACATTAAAAAAAAATATGACGATCATCATTTTCAGGAGGACCAAACTTCTGGTCAATATGGTGGATAGGCGGGAGGAACCTTTGAAGGCTATGTATGAAAGTGTTCCTTGTTGCAGTTTCCTCATATTCCAAGTCTGGCTTGTTGCAGGAGCTACTGAGTTAGGTGCTCTGTGCACACAGTGAGTTATGTGTTTCATCCGTTTTTATCATGTTTCGATATTCCAATTGTTTATGATGAATGATGATATCGTATGACAGGGAACAGTTGGCTGTGTTCACTTTCTGTGCGGTTTCGCCTTATGTCTTTTGGCGAGTGTTGCGACTGCCATGATAGGGACTACAGCTACCTTCTTTGTTTGGGAGATGAGATACTAATTCGGATGATTACGCTGGCAATGGTGGTTGAGCAATTATGGATTTTTAATTCGTTTGCAGTGATGCTGGGACCTTTCATAACAAAAAAAAAACAAAAAAAAAAACACCAGCTTTACTGTAGTACTGCAATTATTTGTCTGTTCCTTACTATGTTGATGAGCCAGTGGTGGGTTGTAACACACCAGCTTTACTGTAGCACTGCAATTATTTGTCCGTTCTCTACTATGCTGATAAGCCAGTGGTGGGTTGTAACACACCAGCTTTACTGTAGCACTGCAATTATTTGTCCGTTCTCTACTATGTTGATGAGCCAGTGGTGGGTTGTAACACACCAGCTTTACTGTAGCACTGCAATTATTTGTCCGTTCTCTACTATGTTGATGAGCCAGTGGTGGGTTGTAACACACCAGCTTTACTGTAACACTGCAATTATTTGCTCGTTCCCTGCTAGGTTGATGAGCCAGTGGTGGGTTGTAACACACCAGCTTTACTGTAACACTGCAATTATTTGCCCGTTCCCTGCTATGTTGATGAGCCAGTAGTGGGTTGTAACACACCAGCTTTACTGTACTGTAGCACTGCAATTATTTGCCCATACCCTGCTATGTTGATGAGCCAGTGGTGGGTTGTAACACACCAGCTTTACTGTAACACTGCAATTATTTGCTCATTCCCTGCTAGGTTGATGAAATGAGGTTCTTTCTCTTGATTTGTTTTATTTCTACCATCAAGTTAGCAACAAGTAGTACCAAGTTCTTGCTCTGTGTGTCACTAATCTTAAACATATCCACAATGACTTGGGACAGACTCGATGCATTCAACTCTGGTAATATTTCTCCTACCATTGGCCAGGTTTTAGCCACTGACATGGAGAGGAGGTCACGGTCAGCTTGTTGAGTTCGGCCTGGCTAGTGTGCATATTTAATAACCTTGGTAAAGCTTCATTTTCTGATGAAAGTTGACTCTTTAAAAAAAATTTTTTTTTTTCTGTCCCTTTTTGTGTGTAATTTTCTGAGCTTTCATTGTAAACATCTGTCTACTTACTACTTATCTTAGACCAGCCTTGGCGTGCTGAAATTAGATGTGTTGGGCCGAAAGGCGCAAATATGACAGTTATACTGCAAACCACAACACAACGCAGACACGTCCACTTAACGTCCTTTAAAGGGCTGTTGACGAAGAGGAATTCTACAGTCTACGAATACTCTAGAATACTTTAGTCATCGGGCGAACGTAAGCTAGACCAGCCTTGGAGCTGCCAATTATGTTTCTTTCATGTAAAGAAAACGACAAGTGAGCCACAGACCAGAATCAATCTAACACAGCCTCTAAAACATAAAAGTGAGTTGTGTTGTGACTCTTAACACTGGCGAATGTGTCAGGACAACAAATGTCAGCATCTGCAGCACCACTGTCAACTGTAGTACAAGCGTTCTTTACAAAATAAATAAATGCAGTTTGATGAATGGCCATTTCTTGCCAGGCATATAGAACAAGCTACTATCATCTAAAAGAGAGAACATGAGAAAGGGCTGAGGGGACAGCACCCAGGCAGGGGGAATGACTTGACTTTTAGTGTTTTAAACATGGTTATTTGAGTTTACATTTTGTAAGCTGAGGATGATTTCTGAGGTCTAGTGAGGGTTATTTCAGAATATATTAATTAAGGTCAATATCAAGGGTTATTTCAGATCATATTTGTTATGGTTAATATCGTGTGACATTTCAGATGTTAATTTATTATGCTCAGAATCAAAGGTTAATTGTGTTTATGGCTCATTATGTTGGAAAGGGCAAGTTAATCTCATTTATAGTCCATATACACAAATGCAGAGGTTAGTTGAGTCTGCCTATCATACATTACTAAGCATATTTTAGTTAGTTCACATCTCATATGTTGAGGATTATGTTTGAATAATATGTTCCAATGATCACCTTTCAGACTTCCGAGTTAACCACAGCAAGATGCCTGTAATGGTAGTTGTCACAATGAAATTATCAATTTGTTTGAGAATAACAGGTTAGTTTATGTTGTTTGTTGAAGAGATCAATCAATTTGAGAATAACAAGTTAGTCTATGTTATTTGTTGAAAAGATCAATCAATTTGAGAATAACAAGTTAGTCTATGTTGTTTGTTGAAGAGATCAATCAATTTCATTGACTGGTGTCACAGGATATTAGTTTGTTATGGAAAAATATTACAGCCCTAGATTATGGAAGAGGTGGTTGTAGTACCACTGATGGTATATCTGTAGGTGATGATGTGGGAGAGGTGGTTGTAGTAACACTGATGGTACATCTGTAGGTGATGATGTGGTAGCACCACACCAAGCCCGAACATTTTCTCAGAGAAAATCTATGGTCCCCATTTTCAGAGACTGGATGAGCTGGTAGCATCAATCTGATAATTGTGTCTGCAGCTGGGAGTTGAGTCTCTAACCAGATGGCTAGCAGATCAAGTGCACTAACTACTTCATCACCACAGGTTTAATAACAGAGGACATGCATTGCAGGTGTAACTTGATATGAGAGGTAGAGGACATATATTACAGGTGTAACTGAGTTTAAGGTAGAGGTCAGGTAAAACAGGTATAACAGTATATAAGGTTGAGGTCAGATATAACAAGGTATGGAAAAGACATAAAAGAAGTAACAAGATATAAGGTAGATCTTGGATAGCACAAGTGTAATTGGGTGTAATTTTAAGGTAGAATGATATAGGTGTACTAATATTTTGAGGTAATGGGCAGGTATTACAAGTGTATTACGGTATGTGATGGTGAATTGTGATAGGTATAATAGACAAATTGGTAAATTCCGTTGACTAGGTCACTCCGTGCACATCTTACTCGACTGCACTGACGATGATTGCAAACCTTCTTAGTCATTTCTTACAACATGCGTAGCTGTTAACAGTGGCTCTTTATTCATTTCTTCCCTCACCGTGGGGGTCCCGGCAGCACACATTTGGGGGAAATGCCGTGACAAGTGGTGGAACATACATGGGGATTTCCTAACTGCAATGAAACTGGTTACATGGATAGAATAGAATAGAATAGAATAGAATAGAATAGAATAGAATAGAATAGAATGGAATAGAATAGAATAGAATAGAATAGAATAGAATGGAATGGAATAGAATAGAATAGAATGGAATGGAATGGAATGGAATAGAATAGAATAGAACAGAACATAATAGCATAGAATAGAATAGAATAGAATAGAATAGAACAGAATAGAATAGAACAGAACAAGAATAGAATAGAACAGAATAGAATAGAACAGAATAGAACAGAATAGAATAGAATAGGACAGAATAGAATAGAATAGGACAGAATAGAATAGAATAGGACAGAATAGAATAGAATAGAATAGAATATAATAGAATATAATAGAATAGAATAGAATAGAATAGGATAGAATAGATGTGCCACTAGTGTACGCTACATGTACTAGAGGACAGGTATTCTAGAGAACAGGTATTGCAGGTGTAAAGTGTTAGGCAAATGAAGAGAACATCAATTACTATAGGCGTTTGAGACAATGAAACAAAGACCAAAATGATCAATGTTCGAGACAATGAAACAAAGATCAAAATGATCAATGTTTGAGACAATGAAACAAAGACCAAAATGATCAATGTTCAAGACAATGAAACAAAGACCAAAATGATCAATGTTTGAGACAATGAAACAAAGACCAAAATGATCAATGTTCGAGACAATGAAACAAAGACCAAAATGATCAATGTTCAAGACAATGAAACAAAGACCAAAATGATCAATGTTCGAGACAATGAAACAAAGACCAAAATGATCAATGTTCAAGACAATGAAACAAAGACCAAAATGATCAATGTTCGAGACAATGAAACAAAGACCACAGACAAACAAAGAGCCGTAGCCGGCCGATAGGGCATAGACCCAGATACTCCTCCTCTTATCTAAATTTTTATTATAGCAGTTTTCAATCCTTGTAACGATCTTTTATCAAATCTCGCCATTTATCTCTGTTCTCTGCAAGCAACTCTATCTCACTGAGGGAGCTGATTCCTGCTGCTCTTGCCTCTCTCATCAATGCTCTTCTCAGTGTCTCTCTGGGTCTCCTTCTTTTCTGTTGTTTCCCACATGAGGGCTTGCTTTGCTATTCGGTTATTATCTCTTCTCATCACATGTCCTACATATGATCACATTTATTTTCGAATGCATTCAACTTTGTTTCTATATCTCTGGTTGTTTTCCAGTTTTCTCACGCATACGTAACCAGTTTATTTGTTATTATGTATGTAGTATCTCTTATAATATTTCTGATTCTGTCTTTTCTGGATGATCTAGTATCCAAGGGTAGTGCAGGTATGCAGGAAACAGCAATCAAAGCTAACACACAGTGATACAATACAGAGTAGTATGACTGTTGTCTGCATCACATTGCTCCCACCACAACACCATCAACAAGTGAGTTGTGTGACATTCTAATAAAGGGGAGATTACTCTTAGAATGTTTGTCATAAATCCATCTGTAGAAGTGTGGTTCAAAGAGCAATCTTGCAGCAGTTCACTCAAAATATGGTAATCACCGAGGATTGGAGTATGTCTTCAGCTGCTGGACAATGAGAACATATAGAAGTAGGCACCTCAAACTAACCTAACCTTATATCTGTCCCATCTTGGACAATGAGAACATATAGAAGTAGGCACCTCACACTGACCTAACCTAATATATCTGTCCCATCTTGGACAATGAGAACATATAGAAGTAGGCACCTCACACTAACCTAACCTTATATCTGTCCCATCTTGGACAATGAGAACATATAGAAGTAGGCACCTCACACTGACCTAACCTTATATCTGTCCCATCTTGGACAATGAGAACATGTAGAAGTAGGCACCTCACACTAACCTAACCTTATATCTGTCCCATCTTGGACAATGAGAACATGTAGAAGTAGGCACCTCACACTAACCTAACCTTATATCTGTCCCATCTTGGACAATGAGAACATGTAGAAGTAGGCACCTCACACTGACCTAGCCTTATATCTGTCCCATCTTGGACAATGAGAACATATAGAAGTAGGCACCTCACACTGACCTAACCTTATATCTGTCCCATCTTGGACAATGAGAACATATAGAAGTAGGCACCTCACACTGACCTAACCTTATATCTGTCCCATCTTGGACAATGAGAACATGTAGAAGTAGGCACCTCACACTAACCTAACCTTATATCTGTCCCATCTTGGACAATGAGAACATGTAGAAGTAGGCACCTCTCACTGACCTAACCTTATATCTGTCCCATCTTGGACATTAAGGAGTGAACACTGACAGTTACAGGGAGATCAGACGAAATACAAAGAAAAATAAATCTGACAAAAAAGAATATGGGAGACACTTACCTTTTGGCTTGTTTAAGCTTGTTTTCTGTTTGAGACTTGTTATAACTGCCTGCTTGGCATGGTTTGGTATATTGAAATCTGTGACAGAGAGTATGACATAAATGTCATGTTTGTGGGTGTTTTTACATTTGTAAATGTATTCACATATGATTTCACATTTATATGGTTGATTCCATATTTATGTTTGTGTGTACAGATATGAATCAAACTGTGAAGACACAGAAACAACATTTTATTATGAAAGAAAGATTTTCACATCAACACATGTATGCTATACATAACAATATGACATAATGTTTCAACTTGTCATCAAAAATAACATAAACAAAGTACCAAGTTTTATACCTCCTATGTTTTCATCTTCTTCTTCTTCATTTACCTTTCAGCGTTAAAGGGAGATATAATTTGCGATCTTTTGCTCTTCCATTCGCCACTGCTGCTGTTATATTTCTTAGTGTTTCTAATATTCCATCAATTCAACTATTTCTGTGGTCAACCCTTGGATCTGATGTTCTCACAAAATTTATTGATGGCTTATTGTGTTGTGATCTTTCTGCCTTATCATGTGGTTGAACCATTTTATCTGTTGTTTCTTTATATATTCTATCTATTGATCTTTCGAGCCGTAGCCGGCCTATAGGGCATAGACCAAGATACTCCTTCTCTTATCTGAATTTTTGTTCTAGCAGTTTTCAATTCTTTTAAAGATATTTTATCAAATCTTGCCATTTGTCTCTGTTCTGTGCAAGCAGCTCTATCTCATTGAGGGAGCCATTTCCTGCTGCTCTTGCCTCTCTCATCAATGTTCTTCTCAGTGTCTCTCTGGGTCTTCCTCTTTTTCTCTTACCTGTTGTTTCCCACATGAGGGCTAGCTTTGCTATTCGGTTATTATCTCTTCTCATCACATGTCCAACATATGACCATCGTCTTTTCTTGATTACTGAAGATATTAGTGGTTGATTGGCGATTTCTCTAATTTCCTCGTTTGTTTTTAATTCGTTCCACGTTATTCCAAGTATTTTCCTTAGACATTTATTTTCAAATGCATTCAACTTTGTTTCTATATCTCTTGTTGTTTTCCAGCTTTGACACGCGTACGTAAGGGTTGATAGTACATTTGATTTGAATAGTCCAAGTTTTGTGTTTGTGCTGATGAGTTTTGATTTCCACAACTTTTCAAGGCTTCTGAAAGACATTGCTGCTTTAGCTATTCTGATTCTAATTTCTTTGCTTGTATCCCCTTCTCGATCAATGATATATATTTGATTATATGATATATTCTATGGCGGGGATTATTCCTAGCTTTTTCTGAGTTCTTCCTTTCTGATCTTATCTCTCAGGCTGTTTCCTGTCATTCGCCTAACACATTTAATTTCAGTAGAGGTTATTTTTCTTATTGTTCTTGCATGTGGGGTCCAGGACTGGCATTGGTAGCACAACATTGGGATGAAGATTGTATTGTAGAGTGCTAATTTTGCATCTAGAATTATTTTCTTGTTGGATAATAGTGGTGATAGTTGTTCCATGATTTGACAATCTTTGTTGCATCTTGAATCTATTTCTAAAGTTTGTGAATTGTTGTTTGTCAAGAGACTTCCTAGGTATTTATATTCCTCTAATTTGTTTCAGTTGTCTGCCATCTATAGTTATGTTGATGTTCTGTTTCTCTTTTGCGATATTCATGCCTTATGTTTTGTTGATGTTGATTTTCATGTTGTATTTTGTGCCTGTGCTGTTGAGTCTATTTAACTGTTATACTGTTATCAAAACAAAGAAAATTTAGTTAGTTCCTTCAATATATCAATTCTAAGGGAAAACAGCATATGTCAATACAGCATATGTCAATACAGCATATGTCAATACAGAAACTTACTGTTTTCAACATCATCTTTCACTCTCCTCCGCTCATCGTGGAATGCCTTGAGCCATCGCTGCCTGATTGCCGTTGTCTTGGCAACCAGCAAGTACCACTTGTCATTACTAGTGTCATGCAATTTCCATGCATTTCTGACACTGACATTGTACTGCGAGTCTGGAACATAAATAAACATAAACAGCCCAGAATAAATACAATGTTCAAAAGCAACAGAGAATGATACCAAATAAGGATACAAAAAGCAAGAGGAGCCTTCGTTGCACTAGGAAACACATGAAAATCAACAGAAATTAGGTAATAAATTGTTAACTCCAATGTTAAATCAGTCCTATTATATATGGCTGTGAAGGAGAACAGCAAAAATGTCATACAAAACAGTCAAAGGAAATTAAATCCACATACACACAAGATAAACAAAGAAAAAGCAACGTATATATCATACAAACATGAAACGGTATCTTAGCACACAAGTCCACCCATATGAGCTCGGCTGTCTCTCCAGAAGTGTTCAAAGACTTCTGGATAGTGTCGCTTCAAGCACCAAAACTCACAATGTGAAGCAGCAATCCTCACATTCCCAGAGTACTACCATGGTACCCATTTCTGCCAACGGCTGTATTTTTTTTTCCAACCACGAGTACAATTCACACTTGCTTCCAGCAGGAATAGAACCCAGATTGTCCAAACGTCGGTAGCCCAGTCGGGTGGTTCTCCCAACTAGGTTACACAGGCCCCCCAGATAAATAAAATAAACCCCTCAAACACAAGACTGACATTTCATTAACCCTAGATGATGATATTTATCTGTGAGTCCCGTTTTCATGATACATGAATGTAACAATTACTACCACTTAATTGTTATATTCGGAGTTTGGAAAATAAGATTTTCTTTGAACTTTTGCTACGCAGTTGTGTGTTTACCCAAGCAGAGAAATGGGAATCCGATGCTAAAATCATTTTCGGGGTTATGTTAGGTTTATGGGTTGAAATTCGACCTCATTGTGCTATCGTCACCGGAGGTGTTATGTTTTCTATTTACACAATCACCGTTAGTCCGTCAATCCAGCCATATGTTCACCTCCCTCTAAGCGCTGTTCGTTATCTATACTGTGTTACAAAGGTTTGCTTGATGTCTTGCCAACGGCCGAAGAGAAAGAAAAAAAAATTTTTCCCCCATCATAAGAGAAAGAAAAAAAATTTCTTGAAAAAATTAGTGAATTAAAAATTAAAAAGTCCCTTTTGAACGAGACCATAGTACTTTTTACGGTGTGCACATTTATGCCTGATCCAACATCAAAGGAAACCGTCAACACTAAGGGGTCACTGGAAGTAATAATTAGGAAGGTATAGAGAAGATGGGAATGTTTGCATGCAGCAGAATGTCAAATATAAAAAATTTGTATTTTTAGGTGGTAATTTTTACGAAAAGACCAATGAGGAAATTCTCAAAGAGGCCGACACAAAAAGGGAGCTCCTAGAGAGCATCAGAAAGAAACAATCAACATTTTTCAGGCACATCATCAGAATTGGAATACTTGGTTACAACTGGCAAAATAAAAGGAGAGAGAGATCGCAGACGACAAAGAGAGAAAATACTGGATAGCTTGGTGTCATGGCAGGAAAACAGTCAACAACGGAACTGATATGATGCACTGTGGATAGAAGATTGTGGAAGGACATGATCGCCTACGCCAACCAGTATGGCACATAATGAATGATGAATTTTTACGATGGTATTGTAATGTAGGGTTAAACTGAATTGTAAGAAGGAAATTGAACTGTTAAAAAGTCTTGTATAAATGTACAGATTACAGCAGTTTTTATAAGCTAACATGGGGGCTCACCTTTACCATCAGGCAGACTGATGACCTGACAGTTGTCCATGCTTATTCGCCCCTTGTAGCAGAAACTGGACTTCTTAAGAAGATCTTTCTTACAATAAACTAACTGATGGTCAAAGAGGAAGAAGTAGCGCTCCTGGGACCAGCCAGCATGGTTGATCTTGTTCAGCTCCCCAGAGTAGATGAGTTCGGAACTGCCTTCAAGGATATCTGGCCCCTGGAGATGGCATCAAGCACAGAATTAGAAATGATCAATTCCCTCAGCGCAGCACATTGAATGAGCATACAACAATCACAAGCAGAATTCATTTCCAAATATACTCTCATTAATACCACACAAGTTTCATCCCAACATTGTGCTCCCATTGCTAGAACTGGACACTAGGCTTAAGAACAATAAGAAAAATAACCAGTGCCAAGATGAAATGTGCCAGACGAATGACAGGAAGCCGTCTGAGAAATAATATAAAAAATGAAGAACTCAGAAAAAAGCTAGGAATAATTTCAGCCATAGAATACATAAAGAAACAACAGATAAAATGGTTAAGGCTGAAAGATTAAAAAAAAACAAACACAATGAGCCTTCAATAGACATTGAAAGAACACCAGACCAAAGGCCAATGATGAAAAAGATGGATTGATGGAAAATTAGAAACACTAGGAAACAGAACAGCAGGAGAGGCCAACAGAAGTGCAAAAGATGGATTGATGGAAAATTAGAAACACTAGGAAACAGAACAGCAGGAGAGGCCAACAGAAGTGCAAAAGATGGATTGATGGAAAATTAGAAACACTAGGAAACATAACGAAGGGATATGCACTTTAAAGTATCATGTTTTCTTAGTAAAGCTAAAGACATGAACTATGAATCAGTGACACAGCAGTAGCTAGAGTACCATAAAGGACTTAACTGGTAGATAACCAGAAACCTATTGACTGGAACAGCTTTCGGCATGAACTTTGTGACGATGACATTTTTCGACCTTCACAGTTTGAACTCTGGTAGCCATTTTACTTGCGAACCTGTGGTTGAGTGAACCACAAAAATGATTTTAAAAAACCTTGAATGCGATAAGCAGCATTTGAACCTGGGTCATCTGGGCTGCGGACAATGACGTTTTACAACTACACTACCACAGCATTTAAGGTATTCTGTGTCCTTGTCTAAAAACAAACTGACCTTGAACTAAACATTACATCAAGGACGTTCAAATAACAAAATGAAACCAAATCATCAAAGTCCACAGTCATGTCAAACAATAAAAATCACAAAACCTACCTCCCAATCATCAACTAGAAGCTGCCATGCAGCAAGTTTCTCAAGACTCTCCATTTTTCTTTTTCTCTCATTCACTAACATGGCAATCTTCTTCATGGCCTCTAGTGCCCTCTGTACATGACAGAAGTCAGCGTGGTCAGGGGGAGTGAACTTCAGCAGCTCAGCAAGTTGGAGATGATATTTGCAGATCTTTTGTACTGGAGTCAACAGAAATCCTTCCAGCGGAATCTCAATCATCTCCTGCAAGAGCCTGCATGCCTAAGGAAAGAGAGATAAATGGCTGCGGTTGAGAGATAAATGGCTGCAGTTGAGAGATAAATGGCTGCAGTTGAGAGATAAATGGTTGCAGTTGAGAGATAAATGGTTGCAGTTGAGAGAAAAATGGCTGCAGTTGAGAGATAAATGGCTGCAATTGAGAGATAAATGGCTGTAGTTGAGAGATAAATGGCTGCAGTTAACAGAAAACAACTTCATCATCTTCATCCCATAATCTAAAGATATATTGGGGCACCTACAGAGTCTACCCCTCATTCTCGATTCATTTCCCAGTTCTTTACAGAACGGTCTTTGTTAGTCCAGGCAATCAAGATACGTGGCCAGACAATCAAGATACGAGGCCAAACCATTTTTATTTTGCATTTCTACACAACAGCTGCGAAAGATCATCGTGTACTCCAAATGCTCGTATCTTTTTGCAAACTTTTTCAATTATGATACAATCTAAGTAAAAGATACCCAAAATCTTATGGTAACATTTCGTCTCCGTAGCTTGTATTTTAGTCTGCAGTTCTGCTGCAAGGGTCAGTGTTTCGCAAGCATATAGAAAAGTGCTACCTAATTTTTAGGCTTCTTGTTTCATAATATTACATCAAATATCAGAAGTTAACAGATAATGCAACCCTTTAAATCAAATATCAGAAGTTAACAGATAATGCAACCCTTTAAATCAAATATCAGAAGTTAACAGATAATGCAACCCTTTAAATCAAATATCAAAAGTTAACAGATAATGCAACCCTTTAAATCAAATATCAGAAGTTAACAGATAATGCAACCCTTTAAATCAAATATCAGAAGTTAACAGATAATGTAACTCTTTAAATAAAACATCAGAAGTTAACAGATAATCTATCTATTGACCTTTCGAGCCGTAACCGGCCCATAGGGCGTAGACCAAGATACACCTTCACCTATATGAATTTTTGTTCTAGCAGTTTTCTTTTAAAGATATTTTATCAAATCTCGCCATCTGTCTCTGTTCTGTGCAAGCAGTTCTATCTCATTGAGGGAGCCGATTCCTGCTGCTCTTGCCTCTCTCATCAATGTTCTTCTCAGTGTCTCCCTGGGTCTTCCTCTTTTTCTTTTACCTGTTGTTTCCCATATGAGGGCTTGCTTTGCTATTCGATTATTATCTCTTCTCATCACATGTCCAACGTATGACCATCGTCTTTTCTTTATTACTGAAGATATTAGTGGTTGATTGGCGATTTCTCTAATTTCCTCGTTTGTTTTGAATTCGTTCCATTCTATACCAAGTATTTTCCTTAGACATTTATTTTCGAATGCGTTCAACTTTGTTTCTATATCTCTTGTTGTTTTCCAGCTTTCACACGCATACGTAAGGGTTGATAGTACATTTGATTTGAATAGCCTAAGTTTTGTGTTTGTGCTAATGAGTTTTGATTTCCACAACTTTTCAAGGCTTCTGAAAGACATTGCTGCTTTAGCCAATCTGATTCTAATTTCTTTGCTCGTATCCCCTTCTCGATCAATGTGACTTCCAAGATAGATGAAGTGATCGATCTCTTCTACTGGTTTGTTTTCCATGTATATTTTGTCACTTGTTGGAATTAAACTTTCATGACTTTAGTCTTTTCATGATTGACCTCAAGCCCAATTTTGCTGGCTATTGATGATAGTTCATTTGTGTTTTCCTGCATCGTTTTTATCTGATTGCTGATGAGAACTATGTCATCAGCAAAGTCCAGGTCCTCCAAATGGTCTCCTTGTATCCATTCGATGCCTTTATTACCAGTGCAGCATTTCTTCATTATGAAGTCCATAACAATTCCAAATAACAAGGGCGATAAAATACATCCTTGTTTAACCCAGTTTCTATTGGGAAACATTCGCTCAGTCCTTCCTCTGTTCGAACTGCACATGTGTAACCATCATACATGTCTTTGATAATATTTATGATTTTTGATGGTAAGCCATATTGCTTCAGAATTTTCCACAAAGAATCTCTATGAATACTATCAAATGCTTTTTTGAAGTCGATGAAGTTAAGTACAAAAGGTTTTTGCTTTTCAATGTGTTCCTCCAATATAAGTCGTAGAGTGAAAATGTGGTCAAGACAGCTTCTCCCTTTTCTAAACCCAGCCTGTTCTTCACGCATTACTGTATCTATTGAATCCTTTATTCTATTTAGGATGATTTTACAGAATAATTTTGAGGCAACTGACAAAAGTGTCACGCCTCTCCAATTGTTACAATCTCTAAGATTGCCCTTTTTGGGATCTTAACAATGATTCCTTTTTTCCATTTATGAGGCGTCTTCTCTGTTTCCAAATGATGTTGAACATTTTTTGAGATGTATTAAATTATGGCTATCAATTGCCTTGAGGATCTCAGCTGTTAACAGATAATGCAACCCTTTAAATCAAATATCAGAAGTTAACAGATAATGTAACCCTTTAAATCAAATATCAGAAGTTAACAGATAATGTAACCCTTTAAATCAAATATCAGAAGTTAACAGATAATCTATCTATCTATTGTCCTTTCGAGCCGAAGACGGCACATAGGGCAGAACCACAATCTCAAAAACAGAAACCTTGCGTGCCAAAATGGCACATATTGCAGAGATCACTGCTCTAAAATATATGGCGCTGTTTCCATAACAATACTTTTTACAATGACAGCTTGTCAAGCCATCGATCAACCTCCTTAGTCGCCTCTTACGACATGCCTGGAAGGTCACAGTGTCACTATTCTTTATTTCCCTCATAATGAGGCCCCGGTAACACACAGAAATAATATAATATAATATAATATATAAAAATAATAATATAATATAATAATAACAGATAATCTATCTATCTATCTATTGACCTTTCGAGCCGTAACCGGCCCATAGGGCGTAGACCAAGATACACCTTCTCCTATATGAATTTTTGTTCTAGCAGTTTTCTTTTAAAGATATTTTATCAAATCTCGCCATCTGTCTCTGTTCTGTGCAAGCAGTTCTATCTCATTGAGGGAGCCGATTCCTGCTGCTCTTGCCTCTCTCATCAATGTTCTTCTCAGTGTCTCCCTGGGTCTTCCTCTTTTTCTTTTACCTGTTGTTTCCCATATGAGGGCTTGCTTTGCTATTCGATTATTATCTCTTCTCATCACATGTCCAACGTATGACCATCGTCTTTTCTTTATTACTGAAGATATTAGTGGTTGATTGGCGATTTCTCTAATTTCCTCGTTTGTTTTGAATTCGTTCCATTCTATACCAAGTATTTTCCTTAGACATTTATTTTCGAATGCGTTCAACTTTGTTTCTATATCTCTTGTTGTTTTCCAGCTTTCACACGCATACGTAAGGGTTGATAGTACATTTGATTTGAATAGCCTAAGTTTTGTGTTTGTGCTAATGAGTTTTGATTTCCACAACTTTTCAAGGCTTCTGAAAGACATTGCTGCTTTAGCCAGTCTGATTCTAATTTCTTTGCTCGTATCCCCTTCTCGATCAATGTGACTTCCAAGATAGATGAAGTGATCGATCTCTTCTACGGGTTTGTTTTCCATGTATATTTTGTCACTTGTTGGAATTAAACTTTTCATGATAATATGATAATGCATATAACAGATATATTATTCATAATAACAGATAATGCAACCCTTTAAATCAAATATCAGAAGTTAACAGATAATGTAACCCTTTCATCTAATATTTGAAGTTGACAGATAAATAAATCCTTACATCAAATATATGAAGTTAACAGATAATGCAACACTTACATCTAATATATGAAGTTAACAGATAATGTAACCCTTTCATCTAATATAGTGGTTCCATATGCTAGGTAGTGGTTTCATATGCTACGTAGTGGTTTCATATGCTATGTAGTGGTTCCATATGCTAGGTAGTGGTTTCATATGCTATGTAGTGGTTCCATATGCTAGGTAGTGGTTCCATTTGCTATGTAGCGGTTTCATATGCTATGTAAGGGTTTCATATGCTATGTAGCGGTTTCAAATGCTATGTAGCAGTTTCATATGCTAGGTAGCGGTTTCATATTCTAGGTAGTGGTTCCATATGCTATGTAGTGGTTTCATTTGCTATGTAGTGGTTTCATATGCTATGTAGCGGTTTCATGTGTAGAAAATATAAAAAAAGTACCAACCTCAAAGAAGTGCCGGTATCTCTTGTTGCGGTACAACTCCCTCAGCTCTTCGCAGGCTGCTGAGTGGTTGTTGCAGTAGTCAGAGTACATTTCAAAACCTTTCACCTGCAGACAACAAAATGTTGAGAACATATTTGGTTTGTCTGCCATCAGATAAATTGAGCATTGCATGATCATATTGATGGCCATTCATTATTTTTCTACATGAGGAATGCTGGCAAGAAAATTAAAGTTTATATTTCAACCAATAGGAAGACAAATATAATGAAACAAGCAAATTTATCTATGAGATGGGTTGAGATG
Organism: Megaustenia siamemsis; assembly: GCA_032433765.1. Lineage (NCBI taxonomy): Eukaryota > Metazoa > Mollusca > Gastropoda > Stylommatophora > Ariophantidae > Megaustenia > Megaustenia siamemsis. The sequence goes on along the minus strand of JAVIAB010000108.1, from coordinate 7,012,437 downwards.
CTACAATATCAGCACTTAATGAGGAAGACATGAGACTAAACCAAGAACCAAACAGCACTAACTGAGGAAGACATGAGAATAAACCAAGGACCAAACAGCACTAACTGAGGAAGACATGAGAATAAACCAAGAACCAAACAGCACAAACTGAGGAAGACATGAGAATAAACAAAGGACTAAACAGCACTAACTGAGGAAGACATGAGAATAAACAAAGGACTAAACAGTACTAACTGAGGAAGACATGAGAATAAACCAAGGACCAAACAGTACTAACTGAGGAAGACATGAGAATAAACCAAGGACTAAACAGCACTAACTGAGGAAGACATGAGAATAAACCAAGGACTAAACAGCACTAAATGAGGAAGACATGAGAATAAACCAAGGACTAAACAGCACTAACTGAGGAAGACATGAGAATAAACCAAGGACCAAACAGCACTAACTGAGGAAGACATGAGAATAAACCAAGGACTAAACAGCACTAACTGAGGAAGACATGAGAATAAACCTAGAACCAAACAGCACTAAATGAGGAAGACATGAGAATAAACCAAGAACCAAACAGCACTAACTGAGGAAGACATGAGAATAAACCAAGGACCAAACAGTACTAACTGAGGAAGACATGAGAATAAACCAAGAACCAAACAGCACTAACTGAGGAAGACATGAGAGTAAACCTAGAACCAAACAGCATTTACTGAGGAAGACATGAGAATAAACCAAGAACCAAACAGCACTAACTGAGGAAGACATGAGAATAAACCTAGAACCAAACAGCACTAACTGAGGAAGACATGAGAATAAACCTAGAACCAAACAGCACTAACTGAGGAAGACATGAGAATAAACCTAGAACCAAACAGCACTAACTGAGGAAGACATGAGAGTAAACCTAGAACCAAACAGCACTAACTGAGGAAGACATGAGAATAAACCTAGAACCAAACAGCACTAACTGAGGAAGACATGAGAATAAACCTAGAACCAAACAGCACTAACTGAGGAAGACATGAGAATAAATCAAGGACCAAACAGTGGAAGTGAGAGAACATTTTGGTGTTACATCAAGATTAGAATAAACATCAATAAAGCTAGCACTACAGTACTAGGCTGTTCTTGCACTCTGAAATGTTGAGAGAACAAGGATAACATTTTGAAAAGAGAAAAAGAAAAATTAGCTGCAGATAGACGAGCAAACAAATATTAAAAATTGAGTTGAAAGACGATGAATGTGAGAGACAAAGATGCAAGATATTTCCTGGGACACCAACCTTGTTCAGGAAGCACTGGCCAAGCTCGCTCAAGTGTGGCTCATCATGGTTGACAGATTTCTCCAGCTCCATGAGAAGATCGGTGGCAAACTGAAAGATTTCCTCAATGTTACTGAAGATGATGGCTACCTTCTCGCGAGGAAACATCTCTGGCCTCTTTCGGGCCTGTTTGACATAACCCTGCCAAGGTAAGATGTAACATTTATTAATTTGATCTCTTCACAACTATCAAGAGTATATTAATGATTATTTATGTCCTTAAAAGTGAAGGTTACCTCCCTTGCCTTGCTAGGTGTATGGGAATATGGTGTTAGTGACTATATTTTTCTATGAGCACAGCACATTTTGGGTGATGTGATCACAGAAAAATCTCTGGTACCCATTTTTAAGAGTATTGGTGTTCCCTAGAGTCTTGTTGGTCAAAAAAAGAAATCGTTAAATTTTGAGGAGCGAATTCAGACCCTTCTGATCATGAAGCAAGCACACTAACCACTGAGGCTCCTTCAAGACCTCAAATAAGCAAAACACTAACCAAAGCAAAAACTAAAGCCATGTTTTCATCTCAAACATTAAAGGTTACATTCAATTAGTTGAACTAAATGAACAAATTTAATCAAATTTTGATATTATAAGATAAGCCAATCTGGCCAATTTAAGCTGTTGCCAAAATTATGTGAGCAGTAAATAGGTAAAAACATACCAGCGATATTGAAAAAAAATGTAGATCTATTAACAGAAGTGACATATCTGACTATCAATACGCCTCACAACATGCTTTCACACATATACTTGTATGTAAACCTAATCTGTAGACCTCTTTAAAAAATGCATATTAAAATTTGTTATAATTAACCAGCAAATTTATTATCTATCTATCTATTGACCTTTCGAGCCGTTGCCGGCCCATAGGGCTTAGACCACGATACACCTTCTCATATCTGAATTTTTGTTCTAGCAGTTTTCTTATAAAGATATTTTATCAAATCTCGCCATTTGTCTCTGTTCTGTGCAAGCAGCTCTATCTCATTGAGGGAGCCGAATCCTGTTGCTCTTGCCTCTCTCATCAATGTTCTTCTCAGTGTCTCCCTGGGTCTTCCTCTTTTTCTCTTACCTGTTGTTTCCCATATGAGGGCCTGCTTTGCTATTCGGTTATTATCTCTTCTCATCACATGTCCAACATATGACCATCTTCTTTTCTTTATTACTGAAGATATTAGTGGTTGATTTTTATTTTGGTGGTTGAAATTTATTAATACATGGAAAAAAAACAAAGCTGTCACACTTAAATATGGATATCTTGACAAGTACGCACATTCCAAATATAACCAAAAAAAAACAGCAAAAAATGAAAATAGCATTAACTCAAAAAATTCAAAAATAATAGTTTACATACTCAATTTTCAGTTATTTAAATATTATGAATAAAAATATGAATTTAGTTGATTCACATTTGATTTCTCACTTACTGAGAATGTGAACTCGGTAATTGTTAACAGGCAGGAGCTAATTTCTTTCAATGTACTAGAACACTACATTCTTGTAGCATTTTCAAAAAAACTTACCAACAAATAATGTTCCCTTTTGTGAATTAAAATCTTCTATAGCTGAGCAATAAAATGTAGCATGGTCAACATATTGTCAACTTGAAGTGTCACTATTGTTGATAGCAGCACTGCAAATAAATGTGATTGTACAGTCAGACTGATCGCCTGGTCCCATCCGCTATGAACACAGTTTATATATAAAACTGGTTTGATTGTGTTTTAGTACAACTCAGATTCAAGTGTACTTTGGAACAATTTCATTGGCTAGCTCACGCATAAGCAGAAACATTTTTTTGCAATTCTGCATATGTTTATATTTTTGAAAGAAATATATGTGTTGATTGATTTCAAGAAGAACAAAAATGCAGAATATCACAAAAGGCCTTTTTCTCATTAAAAACTGCTTATGTAAAAAAAAAAAAAAAAAAAAAGTAAAGTAACCCCGTCACGCCAAGTGGCGTATAAGGAAATATGGTGTTAGTGACCCTATATTTTACAGACCTTCAGCACATGATTTTTGGGGTAATGTGGTCAGTATTACGCCCGTGCTGCTTTACTTTCCCAGAAAAAAATCCGGTACCCATTTAAGGCTGGGTGAACCCGGAAGCCGTCGGTTGGGATCGAACCCTACCCCTTGTCCGTGGTAGTCCAGTTCACTAACCACTGAGCTATCGCGGCTCCCGCTTATGTAGCATTGGAAAAAAAAAACCCACAAAAGTTCAGTACAATTTATAGAAAAACCATAACATAAGGAGGATGTGAAATCATCCCTTAGTAATGTATTGTGGGAAGAATTTTTCAAACATACCATTAATACAACAACACATTTCTACGTATTAAATGTTGATGACAGGAAGATTGCAAACATGACCACACCAAAGCGACATAAAACAGCAGATGACTGCTAGAGAATTAGTGGTGCAGTCCTGCTCAGGGAATCATCGCTAGAACAGACTCACCTCCACAACATCTGTGAGGTGCTTCACGTACTCCCGCTCGGCACTGATGATCTCATTGACTACATTGCACCGAGCCTGGATCTTGCCAACGTAATTTGACGACTTTGTCAGGTTCCCAGCATGCTCTGCTGCGATCAGTGCTTCTTCCTCAGCTAAAAAGTACGCATGCTCTTCCTCCATTATGTCCTGGTTAACTCTCAACTGTGTAACATAGAGGAAAAACATGGACAATATCATACAGAGTTCAAATTCTCACCATCACCATTTTTGCTCACATATTTGCACTTCATCTCATTAATCAAATGATAATGCCAGATGTAAAATAGCATAGGAGTATAAACTGTCTTTAGATGAAGAGAACAGCACTCTATTTCACTGTAGTTAACATCTCGACATTTTATTTTTATTTTTAAAAAGAAGAGTTGAGTGTTTAAACGGGATGATAAACTAATAACCACTAGACCATGAAGCCAACCATAGACACCATTCCCAGTTATCAACCCCAAACAAAACATTGTTTACACCAGTTTGTGGTTCCATTCTCTTGACCTCACTATGGAAGCACAAATGATGTTTAGATAGAAAAAAAATATATGTGTTCAGATTTTTAAGAAAGCAGATTTACACAACTGGCACACAATTAACACATTTCAATAGCTTTTAGATTGAATAGCTAAAACATACTTGACTTTAAAGTAGCTAAAACATACTTGACTTCAAAGTAGCTAAATCATACTTGACTTCAAAGTAGCTAAAACATGCTTGACTTCAAAGTAGCTAAATCATACTTGACTTCAAAGTAGCTAAAACATACTTGACTTCAAAGTAGCTAAATCATACTTGACTTCAAAGTAGCTAAAACATACTTGACTTCAAAGTAGCTAAATCATACTTGACTTCAAAGTAGCTAAATCATACTTGACTTCAAAGTAGCTAAAACATACTTGACTTCAAAGTAGCTAAAACATACTTGACTTCAAAGTAGCTAAAACATACTTGACTTCAAAGTAGCTAAAACATACTTGGCTTCAAAGTAGCTAAAACATACTTGACTTTAAAGTAGCTAAAACATACTTGACTTCAAAGTAGCTAAATCATACTTGACTTCAAAGTAGCTAAAACATACTGTAATTCAATGCTATTTTAAGAGATTTAAATTAATCGAAAGCAATTTATATAAACAATTTACATTACATTCTATCCCTGTTCTGTCCTGATTGAGGATTGAGAAATTAAACTGTAGTCTAGATAGATGTATGATTGGATATTAATTAGGTTGATAGATGTTAATTAGGCTGACAGATCTATGTTTGGATGTTAATTATGTTAATAGACGTATGTGTGGATGTTAATTAGGTTAATACATGTATATATAGATACTAATTAGGCTGATAGATCTATGTTTGGATGTTAATTAGGTTAATAGACGTATGTGTGGATGTTAATTAGGTTAATAAATATATGTTTGGATGTTAATTAGGTTAATAGATGTATGTATAGATGTTAATTAGGCTGATAGATCTATGTTTGGATGTTAATTAGGTTAATAGATCTATGTTTGGATGTTAATTATGTTAATAGATGTACGTATAGATGTTAATTAGGTTGATAGATGTATGTTTGATAGTTAATTAGGTTAATAGATGTACGTGTAGTTGATAGATCTATGTTTGGATGTTAATTATGTTAATAGATGTACGTATAGATGTTAATTAGGTTGATAGATGTATGTTTGATAGTTAATTAGGTTAATAGATGTATGTATAGATGTTAATTAGGTTAATAGATGTATGTATAGATGTTAATTAGGTTAATAGATGTATGTATAGATGTTAATTAGGTTGATAGATGTATGTTTGATAGTTAATTAGGTTAATAGATGTATGTATAGATGTTAATTAGGTTGATAGATGTATGTTTGATTGTTAATTATGTTGATAGAGGATTGGCTTATGACCACAAACAAACAACAAGTGGTGAACTCTCATATACAAACATGTGAAATATTTCTTCACAAAAAGAGATAAGAACTGTTCAAGAAAGTGAAACAATTTTAAGTGAAGAAACAAGTTCACATGGAAGATGTTATTTGTTCACAAATGTCTCCCCCTAGTTTCCAATTGTCTTCTCTTCCCTCAGAGAAAAAAATGTATTCTCGAGCTGTGATCGTAACCCTATGATATAGTCATGAGTACACATGCGTGAAAGACATTGCCAATGATAGTAACCTTTTTTAGGTTGTTTAGTTTGCATTGTGCTATAGCATTTGTTTCTCATGGCAAGTCATTGTGTCAAGGAGTATGTGTTTGATCCTGCTTCGGAGCTGTCAATTCTTCGTTGTTTTTTTCTGTTAATTATTTGTAATTTTTTCTGAGTGTTGTAAACATAGCTCTTCCCCTGTAATGATTTGTTGATCCATCGCCTCAGAGTGTTGTAAACATAGCACTTCCCCTGTAATGATTCGCTGATCTATCGCCTCGGAGTGTTGTAAACATAGCTCTTCCCCTGTAATGATTCGCTGATCTATCGCCTCAGAGTGTTGTAAACATAGCTCTTCCCCTGTAATGATTCGCTGATCTATCGCCTTGGAGTGTTGTAAACATAGCTCTTCCCCTGTAATGATTCACTGATCTATCGCCTTGGAGTGTTTTAAACATAGTTCTTCCCCTGTAATGATTCGTTGATCTATCACCTCGGAGTGTTGTAAACATAGTTCTTCCCCTGTAATGATTCACTGATCTATTGCCTCTGAAGTTTCTCTCCATAATCATGTTAATTGTCTATTATTTGTCTCCAAAACTTTTCCAGCCTTCTCTGTCACAAAGATGCTCCTGTGACAACCATTCATTCTTAAAATTCAAGCTAAGCAGGTTGTGTCCAACTGGAAGTGATGAATTAACAATCAGTAGATTGTGAATCCAGCCCATCGTCATGCCAACTTTTAGTGCTGAAGTCAGTTTCTCATGTTCAGTTTATCACACAAAAAACAAATTAGATATCTCCCAAAAATTGAAATGTCACCAAGAGGTCAACATGAGTACTCCATAGCTTGTTAAGGTCTTCATGAGTGCATCATAGTTGTCTATATCTTCACAAGCATCTGACAGTTGTCTAGGTCTTCATGAGTACTTCATGGTTGTCTAGATCTTCATAAGTACTTCATAGTTGTCTAGGTCTTCATGAGTACCTTACAGCTTGTCAAGGTATTCAGGGGTACCTCATAACTTGTCAAGGTCTTCATGAGTATCTCACAACTTGTCAAGGTCTTCATAAGTACCTCACAACTTGTCAAGGTCTTCATGAGTATCTCACAATCTCAAAGCTTGTCAAGGTCTTCATAAATACCTCACAGCTTGTCAAGGTCTTCATAAATACCTCACAGCTTGTCAAGGTCTTCATAAATACCTCACAGCTTGTCAAGGTCTTCATAAATACCTCACAGCTTGTCAAGGTCTTCATGAGTACCTCACAGCTTGTCAAGGTCTTCATGAGTACCTCACAGCTTGTCAAGGTCTTCATGAGCACCTAACAGCTTGTCAAGGTCTTCATGAGCACCTTACAGCTTGTCAAGGTCTTCATGAGTACCTCAAAGCTTGTCAAGGTCTTCATGAGTACCTCAAAGCTTGTCAAGGTCTTCATGAGTACCTCAAAGCTTGTCAAGGTCTTCATGAGTACCTCACAGCTTGTTAAGGTCTTCATGAGCACCTAATAGCTTGTAAAGGTCTTCATGAGCACCTAACAGCTTGTAAAGGTCTTCATGAGTACCGCACAGCTTGTCAAGGTCTTCATGAATACCTCACAGCTTATCAAAAACTTCACAAATGTCTTACAGCTTGATAAGGTCTTCATGATTGCTTCATAGCTTGCCTCTCACCTATTTTTCCTTTAATTCTTTCCTGCTCTACTTTATTACTCCCACTTCTACCCCTATCAATGCCATTCTCTTCCCCTCACTCTCTTCTTTCACTTTCACTCTCTGTGATTACAGAAGCACTAGCCACTCCTTACTCTGACAAATGTGGCAGGGAACCAGCCCTTGTGATCATCGATCACTCCAAACCACCAATGCTTGTCTGTGGCATCCTTGACTCGAATCAAGTCCCCAGCCCGGAACCCTAACTCATCTGGGTCCATGGTAACATGATCCCACAACGCTTCAGCATAGGTTAGGCTCTCATTTCCAACAATCTGTGAAGTTAGGAAAATTAATGTATTATCAGGCAATCATATAATAAAATGTCTAGTTATTGTGAAATAAAATGTCAGACAATCATATAATAAAATGTCTAGCTATTGTGTAATAAAATGTCAGGCAATCATATAATAAAATGTCTAGTTATTGTGTAATAAAATGTCAGGCAATCATATAATAAATGTCTAGTTATTGTGAAATAAAATGTCAGACAATCATATAATAAATGTCTAGTTATTGTGTAATAAAATGTCAGGCCATCATATAATAAAATGTCTAGTTATTGCGTAACAAAATGTCAGACAATCATATAATAAAATGTCTAGTTATTGTGAAATAAAATGGCAGACAATCATATAATAAAATGTCTAGTTATTGTGAAATAAAATGTCAGACAATCATATAATAAAATGTCTAGTTATTGTGAAATAAAATGTCAGACAATCATATAATAAAATGTCTAGTTATTGTGTAATAAAATGTCAGACAATCATATAATAAAATGTCTAGTTATTGTGAAATAAAATGTCAGGCAATCATATAATAAAATGTCTAGTTATTGTGTAATAAAATGTCAGACAATCATATAATAAAATGTCTAGTTATTGTGAAATAAAATGTCAGACAATCATATAATAAAATGTCAGACAATCATATAATAAAATGTCAGGCCATCATATAATAAAATGTCAGGCCATCATATAATAAAATGTCAGGCAATCATATAATAAAATGTCTAGTTATTGTGTAATAAAATGTCAGACAATCATATAATAAAATGTCAGGCCATCATATAATAAAATGTCAGGCCATCATATAATAAAATGTCAGGCAATCATATAATAAAATGTCTAGTTATTATTTAATAAAATGTCAGACAATCATATAATAAAATGTCAGACAATCATATAATAAAATGTCAGACAATCATATAATAAAATGTCAGGCCATCATATAATAAAATGTCAGGCCATCATATAATAAAATGTCTAGTTATTATTTAATAAAATGTCAGACAATCATATGATAAAATGCCAGGCCTTCATATAATAAAATGTCAGGCAATCATATAATAAAATGTCTTGTTATTATTTAATAAAATGTCAGACAATCATATAAAAAAATGTCAGGCAATCATATAATAAAATGTCTAGTTATTATTTAATAAAATGTCAGGCCATCATATAATAAAATGTCATGCCATCATATTATATATTTCTAGTTATTGTGTAATAAAATGTCAGGTCATCATATAATTAAGTATCAGGTTTCCACATAATGAGAGCCATATTCCCACATATTGAATTGTCAACACATCTCAGAATTGTCATATCAAACGTACTACCCACCCTTACTCATGCATACGAAAGATGGAAAACAACTAAAGAAGTAGAAAATAAATTGGATGCATTTTAAAACAAATATCTGAGAAAAATACTTTGTATAAAGTTGGAATGAGTTCAAGATTAGAGCAGAAATAAGAGAAATGACAAAGCATCCAAAAATATCAACTATAATCAAGAGAAGAAGGTGGTTATGTGTTGGTCATGTGATGAGAAGGGATATGATAAAAGAATCTCAAAGCAGGCCCTCAGATGGAAACCAGAGGGTAAATGGAAAAGAGGCCAACCTTGAAAAATGGTTAAAAAAAAAAAGAACACTGAGGCAAAAGGCAACAACAGCAGACATCAGCTCCCTAGCCGAGATTAAGCAACTTGTCCAGAACAGAACCGTGTGGTGAAACACAATGCAGGTCCTGTGTGAGATTAAGCAACTAGTCCAGAACAGAACCTTGTGGTGAAACACAATGCTGGTCCTGTGTTGAGATTAAGCAACTAGTCCAGAACAGAACCGTGTGACGAAACACAATGCAGGTCCTGTGTTGAGATTAAGCAACTTGTCCAGAAAAGAGCTGTGTGGCGAAACACAATGCAGGTCCTGTGTTGAGATTAACCAACTTGTCCAGAAAAGAACCGTGTGGCGAAACACAATGCAGGTCCTGTTTTGAGATTAAGCAACTTGTCCAGAAAAGAACCGTGTGGCGAAACACAATGCAGGTCCTGTGTTGAGATTAAGCAACTTGTCCAGAAAAGAACCGTGTGGCGAAACACAATGCAGGTCCTGTGTTGAGATTAAGCAACTTGTCCAGAAAAGAACCGTGTGGCGAAACACAATGCAGGTCCTGTGTTGAGATTAAGCAACTTGTCCAGAAAAGAGCTGTGTGGCGAAACACAATGCAGGTCCTGTGTTGAGATTAAGCAACTTGTCCAGAAAAGAGCTGTGTGGCGAAACACAATGCAGGTCCTGTGTTGAGATTAAGCAACTTGTCCAGAAAAGAGCTGTGTGGCGAAACACAATGCAGGTCCTGTGTTGAGATTAAGCAACTTGTCCAGAAAAGAGCTGTGTGGCGAAACACAATGCACTGGTAAAGATTGACAAGAAAATCAAAGATGTAAAGAGATAACAAACATGGCAAGAAATGAAAAGACACAAAAACAAAGACACAGCAAAAGTATCAACATCAGCCACATCATCCAACTACATGTGTTCTTTCCGTAGGGGACAAGACTGCCATTCTAGAATAGGACTATTCAGTCACAGGTGATGTTGTACTCACTCTGTGACCTACTATGACACCGATTTATCTCCCAAGGTAGAAAGCCTGTTAAGTCATATATAAAAGTATTATGTCATTTCATTTTTTAAAAAATTAATATTTGGTTTATACATATATGGGAGCTGCGATAGCTCAGTGGTTAGTGAACTGGACAACCACGGACAAGGGGTAGAGTTCGATCCCAACCGACGGCTTCCGGGTTCACCAGCCTTAAATGGGTACCGGATTTTTTAAAGAGGCTATAGAGAAACATTTGAGAGATGAACAAGCAGGTTTTAGGAAGAACAGATCATGTGCTGATCAAATAACTACTCTACGTATAATAGTTGAACAAAGTTTAGAACTAAAATCCCCACTTTATATTGGATTCATAGATTACAAAAAGGCAATTGATAGTTTAGACAGAAGAGTGCTTTGGAAGTTGCTGAGTCATTATGGAATCCCCATAAAGTTTATTAACCTGATAAAAACAATGTATGAAGGAATGAAATGTAGTGTGGTGCATGAAGGGCAGCTTACAGAAGCATTTGAAATAAGAACAGGAGTAAGGCAGGGATGCCTTCTGCCTCCATTTCTCTTTCTACTGGCCATAGATTGGATTATGAAAATAACTCAAAATAACAGAAATGAAATCCAGTGGTCACTGACCAAGCAACCTGATGATTTAGATTTTGCTGATGACATAGCTCTCCTTTCACACAGCCATCAACAGATGCAGGATAAAATGAGCATACTTGATGAGAGATCACAACAGCTAGGACTGAAGATTAATAGAGATAAGACCAACAATATGAGAATTACTGCAGTTGGCAATAACCAGATAAAATTAGGAGAAATACCTCTACTAGACGTACAATTTTACATATATCTGGGCAGTAATATAGACAAAAAGGGAGGAACAGAAAATGATACCAAATTAAGAATATAAAAAGCAAGAGGAGCTTTCATTGCACTGGGAAACATGGAAATCCAAAGAAATTAGGTTAAATATAAAAATAAAAATTTCAACTCCAATGTTAAGTCACTCCTATTATATGGCTGTGAAACATGGAGAACAACAAAACTGACAATCATGAAGATACAGACTTTCATTAATGGATGCTTACGCAGAATAAAAGGATGGAAAAAGCAGGACAAAATCACTAACATAGAATTATGGAAATGTACCGTCAAACACCAGTGGATAAAGAGATACAGCGAAGATTATGGCGCTGGATAGGACACACACTGTGAAAGCCAACTGAGAGTATTACACAACTGACCCTTTTTTTGGAATCCCCAGGGGAAAAGACAAAGAGGAAGACCAAAGAATTCTTGGAGAAGACAGATAGAAGCAGAGATGAAGATGATGGGGAAGACATAGAATGATCTTAAATGAATGGCAAAAAACATAACGACTTGGAAAGTGTTTGTTGAAGACCTATGCTCCACATGGAGCTAAAAAAGTAGAAGAACAGACAAATATGAGAAGGCCCCGATGTTTTCACATATGAGAAGTTGCATTGCTAGTTGCTACAAGCTTACGTGGTCAAAAGCTGCCAGGGTAATTTGTGATGACCGCGTACTGTGTGAGCCCTCAGTGTGGTAGTCCATGGAGTACTCAGAGTCCTCCGATGAATCATCACCTCCACTCTGCTGACTGGTGATGCTTTGAGCATCTGAGCCTGAAAGAATTAGAATTGATAACGGGATCAAAGCAATGACAAGATATGATGAGAATTGATAATGGGATCAAAGCAATAACAAGATATGATGAGAATTGATAACGGGATCAAAGCAATAACATGATATGATGAGAATTGATAACAGGATCAAAGCAATAACATGATATGATGAGAATTGATAACAGGATCAAAGCAATAACAAGATCGGATGAGAATTGAAGAAGGCAAGACAGCAGTAACAAGATAGGATGAGAATTGAAGAAGGCAAGACAGCAGTAACAAGATAGGGTGAGAATTGAAGAAGGCAAGACAGCAGTAACAAGATAGGATGAGAATTGAAGAAGGCATGACAGCAGTAACAAGATAGGATGAGAATTGAAGAAGGCATGACAGCAGTAACAAGATAGGATGAGAATTGAAGAAGGCAAGACAGCAGTAACAAGATAGGATGAGAATTGAAGAAGGCAAGACAGCAGTAACAAGATAGGATGAGAATTGAAGAAGGCAAGACAGCAGTAACAAGATAGGATGAAGATTGATGATGGCATGACAGCAGTAACAAGATAGGATGAGAATTGATGATGGCATGACAGCAGTAACAAGATCGGATGAGAATTGAAGAAGGCAAGACAGCAGTAACAAGATAGGATGAGAATTGATGATGGTATGACAGCAGTAACAAGATAGGATGAGAATTGATGATGGCATTAAAGCAGGCTCGTCTATGGAAACATAAGGATACAGAAATAAGAGGAAGACCGAGAGAGACCCTGAAAGTAACACTGATAAGAGAAGCAAAGTTGGCAGGCATAGATCCATTAGATAAGATAGAACATCTCGAGAATAGAGATGGGTGGCAAAAAACACTATGAGACATATATGACTTTCAGAGGTGCTGGAAGGATCAAAAATCATAAAGAATATGTTGAGATGTAGCCATGTGTGGAAACAAGTTATATTTGTTATAGAAGGAGTAGAATATGTTGAGATGTAGCCATGTGTGGAAACAAGTTATATTTGTTATAGAAGGAGTAGAATATGTTGAAATGTAGCCATGTGTGGAAACAAGTTATATTTGTTATAGAAGGAGTAGAATATGTTGAGATGTAGCCATGTGTGGAAACAAGTTATATTTGTTATAGAAGGAGTAGAATATGTTGAGATGTAGCCATGTGTGGAAACAAGTTATATTTGTTATAGAAGGAGTAGAATATGTTGAGATGTAGCCATGTGTGGAGACAAGTTATATTTGTTATAGAAGGAGTAGAATATGTTGAGATGTAGCCATGTGTGGAAACAAGTTATATTTATTATAGAAGGAGTAGAATATGTTGAGATGTAGCCATGTGTGGAAACAAAGTTATATTTGTTATAGAAGGAGTAGAATATGTTGAGATGTAGCCATGTGTGGAGACAAGTTATATTTGTTACAGAAGGAGTAGAATATAACATGTTGGTTACAATCTGTGCTCCAGTTAGTCATATTTCTCTCTCCTATCTGTCTTTGTTCCTCATTATAAACACCTGTATTGTATGCTATAGACAATAAACAAAAACAAAACAGAAAACTGAAGCCTTTGAAATGTGGATCTCTAGGAAAATGGGGAGAATTGGGTGGAAGGAAAAGAAGATAAACAAGGAAGTTGTGAATCAGCTGAAAATGGAATAAGAAAAGAACAACTTAACATGAACAAGACAACTGAGATGTTTTGGACATGTGAAGAGACACAATACCATTCTAAAAGTCATCTTGGAAGGGAAAGTAGACAAGGCAGAGGCAGGCCAAGAGTAAAGTTGACTGATAACATCAAAAGGTGGACAGGTGAATCTATGACAATGTGCACCATCAAGACAAGAGACAGACTAAAATGGTGCCCCATGGTAGCCAAGAATTGATGTGGAGACATCACCCAAATATTGAATTAATGTATTGGATACCTCAACATGAACCCACCTGTATTGGATACCTTCACATGAACCCACCTGTATTGGATACCTTCACATGAACCCACCTGTATTGGATACCTTCACATAAACCCACCTGTATTGGATACCTCAACATGAACCCACCTGTATTGGATACCTTCACATGAACCCACATGTATTGGATACCTTCACATGAACCCACCTGTATTGGATACCTCAACATGAACCCACCTGTATTTGATACCTCAACATGAACCCACCTGTATTTGATACCTCAACATGAACCCACCTGTATTGGATACCTCAACATGAACCCACCTATATTGGATACCTCAACATGAACCCACATGTATTGGATACCTCAACATGAACCCACATGTATTGGATACCTCAACATGAACCCACCTGTATTGGATACCTCAACATGAACCCACCTGTATTTGATACCTCAACATGAACCCACCTGTATTGGATACCTCAACATGCCCACCTGTATTTGATACCTCAACATGCCCACCATGCCTCTCATACAATGAGACACCTACCAATTAAACTGAGGTAATTCTGACGGGTCAACTTGTCCAAATTCTCAGGCATGCTGTGCGCATGTGTCAACACACCGGATAGGAAGCGGGTTGCTTTGACTGGCCTCGGTTTTTGTTTCTCTATGCGCACAGTTATTGGCTGAGGAGTGGACAGCTGAAACGAGAACCAAATTATTTGATTAGACTCATTGAAACACACAAATAATGCTCAGTGAGTTGGTCAGTTACAGGAAACTCCAAAGACATCATGTCATATTAGATATAGGAAGTGATATTGCTATATAGATAAGGTGACAGAATGTCACATAAGTCACTTGTGGGATTGGTTTCATGATGGCTTTATAGAGGGAGGGATGCCCAACATGGATGGACGGAGGCCATGAACTTAAATCTAAACCAACACCAGTGCAGGATCTATCTATTGATGTCCCAAACCTAAGGCTGGACAAGCTCTATCTAATGATGTCCCAAACCTAGGGCCATACAAGCTCTATCTAATGATGTCCCAAACCTAAGGCTGGACAAGCTCTATCTAATGATGTCCCAAACCTAGAGCAAGACAAGCTCTATCTAATGATGTCCCAAACCTAGGGTTAGGAAACAAAATATCTTATGATGATGGGAAGGTGCTGTAGAGAAGTGTTTTTTTTTTAATGATGTGAGGTGGCTAGTGCTTTAAAAGATCAAATATACTGTGAACTTTATGATGTTGATTGGAAAGCTGTGGAAGAGCAGTGGCTAGCTGACTGGCTACTGGAGGCAACGATGAGGTTTGGATCAAACCAGTTCTAGGTTCACCCAGCCTGTCATGGGTTCATGGTCAAAGATAATTTCTACATTTGTGATGAGGACATGATCAAAGATATTTCTACATTTATGATGAGGACATGATCAAGATAATTCTACATTATGATGAGGACATGATCAAGATAATTCTACATTTATGATGAGGACATGATCAAGATAATTCTACATTTATGATGAGGACATGATCAAAGATAATTCTACATTTATGATGAGGACATGATCAAGATAATTCTACATTTATGATAAGGACATGATCAAGATAATTCTACATTTATGATGAGGACATGATCAAAGATAATTCTACATTTATGATGAGGACATGATCAAGATAATTCTACATTTATGATGAGGACATGATCAAAGATAATTCTACATTTGTGATGAGGACATGATCAAGATAATTCTACATTTATGATGAGGACATGATCAAGATAATTCTACATTTATGATGAGGACATGATAAAAGATAATTCTACATTTATGATGAGGACATGATCAAAGATAATTCTACATTTATGATGAGGACATGATCAAGATAATTCTACATTTATGATGAGGACATGATCAAAGATAATTCTACATTTATGATGAGGACGTGATAGTTAATTCATGATGAAAAATGACGTAAAATTAACTGATGTGTTGATTGTTGTAAAAATGACGTTAAAATTAACTGATGTGTTGAATGTTGGTAAAAATGACGTAAAATTAACTGATGTGTTGATTGTTGGTAAAAATGACGTAAAATTAACTGATGTGTTGAATGTTGGTAAAAATGACGTAAAATTAACTGATGTGTTGATTGTTGGTAAAAATTACGTAAAATTAACTGATGTGTTGAATGTTGGTAAAAATGACGTAAAATTAACTGATGTGTTGAATGTTGGTAAAAATGACGTAAAATTAACTGATGTGTTGAATGTTGGTAAAAATGACGTAAAATTAACTGATGTGTTGATTGTTGGTAAAAATGACGTAAAAGTTACTGATGAGTTGAATGTTGGTAAAAATGACGTAAAATTAACTGATGTGTTGAATGTTGATAAAAATGACGTAAAATTAACTGATGTGTTGAATGTTGGTAAAAATGACGTAAAATTAACTGATGTGTTGATTGTTGGTAAAATGACGTAAAAGTTACTGATGAGTTGAATGTTGGTAAAAATGACGTAAAATTAACTGATGTGTTGAATGTTGGTAAAAATGACGTAAAATTAACTGTTGTGTTGAATGTTAGTAAAAATGACGTAAAATTAACTGTCGTCAAGATAACCTTATATATTTTTTTTATGAGTTGGTTCGAGTGAGAGAACGATGGAGTTTCATTAGACGGTATTGTCCATCAATTAAAAGGAAAAAAAAAACGTCACACAAACACAGTGACATCAGAAAATATTGGAGCTAATAATAAAAAGAAGCAAAGGAATACAGAGACGAAAGAACATTTTAAGTGGTGGGACAGAAACTACCACTAGGGTATGGATCCCATTTGTTGGGGTCTGAGGAGTTAGAGGATGCATGTTCAATGCAGCCGCCACGTGAAGAACGGGTCAGAAATGTTTTTTTTTTTTTAAATGAATATAACAAAAAGAATATAAAATATGATGAAATGAACAAATAAGTGAGACAATTATTGAGTAGGTGATGGCAAGGCCTTCCTTTTTCTTGTTTCCATAATGGATTGTACAGCATTTATTTTTGACACTGGAAAGAAGAAAGAGTTCTTAAATGTTATGTAGAGCCAGTCTTATATAGATGTGAATCATGGACAATAAAACAAAAGACAAGAAAATCACTGGAGATTGTAGAATTCTGGTTTTACAGAAGAATGTTGAGAATACCATGGAAAGCTAAAAAGAGTAATTAAAATGTTCTGAAAGAGGCCAGAGAAAAAACAGAGCTAATTTCCAATATTAAGATGAAAACATCAAAATTGTTTGGCTCTGTAATGAGAATGAAACAAACTGGAATGTATTGGAACAACAGGGAAAATAGAGAGTCGAAGAAATAGAGGGAAGCAAAGAGAAAAGATACCAGATAATTTAAGGGAATGGCTTGGCAGAAGGTCAACAACAGAAATGATAAAAAACTGTCGAGATCAAAAACTGGAGAGGTAGATCACCTATGCCAGCAGACATGGTACTTGATGATGATGATGACAAGGCGTGTAATGACGATGAATGGAAAAAAAAAAAAAACTAGATAATGCGATCGAGTAAATCTCTGTCTACAACGAGGAGAAATCTCAAACGGCGAAGTCCGAACAAAAACATCAAGAAAAGAGCTGTCAAAAGAAGGGCTTTAACAAGAGCTCTTACACATTTGTTTGCCTGAAAGCGGCGTCGCCTAGTCTCCCATCTGCTGACACCGGGATCTGACTTCTCGAGGCTCAGTCTCTGGGCTAGCTCTGTCATGTCCATGATCCTTCCGCACCAACACGTCAAGCCGCCAGCCTTTGCACTCCAGACAACACGCCCTGATTACCGCTTGATCGTCTCTTCATTCCGTCTTGAGTACTTGGTTACCTTACCGATTTCCGCAGCACTAATTTACTCAATCTTTAACTAGAGCGCTGTAAATACCCGACTCAATAATGTACTTTGTAGGTGATAGTGCTGTGCCGATTTGTAATGCTTCAAATGTGTCTATCACTTGGTGATATCTGTTGTTTAGTCTACCTTTATTGTGAATAATTATCACAGATTAATGGCTGACCAATACAAACTGATTTTATACTGGTACAGAGAAGATTCAGGAATGGGCTAACATCTGTTAAAACAAGGCCAGGAGCAGATTGCAATAGTGACTATGTACCAGTAGTTGGAAAGATAAGAATAAAACTGCGGAAGGAACAGAAATCCCAAACAAATATAAAATTAGAACTAGATATGCTTAGAGTAGATAAACGGATGAGTGATAAGTAAAGTACGATAGTGCAATATAGATATAATCCTATTGAGAAAATACAGGACATCGAGGAACAGTGGGAAATGCTCAAACAATATATTCAACAAACATCAAAAGAAGTAATACCAGTGACTAAAAGAATAAACAAAAAGAAATGGATGACAGAAAAAATATTACAACTAACGGACGAAAGAAGAACGGACATACAAAATATTGCACAAAGCCATCCACAAAACAAATGCAGAGAAGCGAAGGAAGGATGGTTACAAACAGAAATGTGAAGAAATGGAAAAACAACAAAAGAAAGACTCAAAATTTATGCACAATCAGTTAAATGAATTAACAGGAAGAAAAAAAAGTCAAAGTTTCAGGACGTGTGAAATCAAAGGAAGGAATTATAATAATAGGACAGGAGAAGACAATGGAAAGATGGACAGAATATATCAGTCAACTCTATGATGATGAAAGACCAGAGCTAAACAATTCAAACAAAGACACTGGACCACCAATAATGCAGAGTGAAGTGGAGAACACAATTCAATACATGAAAAGAGGCAAAGCTCCAGGTCCCGACAATATAAAAATCGAAGAGATAAATGCATTAGGAGAGCTGGGAGTACAACTAGCCATACCGAAGAAGTCAGGCGCCACTGATTGTGAAGACCATCGCACTATTAGTCTCATGAGCAATATGATGAAAATATATTAAGAATCGTCATGAGACGTGTGAGGAACAAAATAATACCAGAAATAAGTGAGGAACAATGTGGATTTGTGGAAGGAAAGGCACCAGTAATGCAATATACATCATAAGAACATTGATAGAAAGATCTATAAGGTAAAGAAAGATCTATATATGTGCTTTATAGACTACACAAAATCATTTGACAAAGTAAAGCATGTGGAAATAATCAATATGTGGAGAAATAAACATTATGGCAAGGATTGAGAATTATGAAAAAAACATGTACTGGCAACAAACAGCAGCTATATGAATTAACAACCAAACAGGACAATTCCAATATAAAACAATGTTATAGTGTGACTCAGTCATGGGCGATAATGAAGAATAGAAGAATATGACGATAGACAGAAGAATAAAAGAATGAGCGATGACGATGTGAAGTAGGATAGTTTTAGGCGGCGTAGAAAAGACACTCTTCAGAGGATTAGGAAGGAGACGTTAAGTCTACCCAACTCAGTCGCTGAGTCGTAATCAACTTGAAGATTACCAGTGAAATGCGTACAGGTGGTCAGCCTAAAGCCAGACAATGCTCTGGTCGACAAATGCGTAAGCAACGACATGGTTCTAGAAACTCTTATATCGGCAGACGCCTGAAGTCCAGTGAAGACCTGAGATGAAAGCGGACAACTAAACTGCGGTAATCAAAAGACCAGGTTATTCAGCAGTGATTACTCTTTGAGTCTCTGAATTGGAAATCGCCTCGAGTTTTAGTTGTTAACGGACTAGGAAGATGGACAGGTTCGACAGGACTAAAGTATAAGACTTTAGAGATAATTAAAAAAGGCGGAGCTAGAGAGATAGTGACGGTCAGGAGACGTAGGTTAGGCCGTATCAGTGGTCGGGGGGGTGTGGTCACCTGGGACTTAAACCCGAGACTGGGAACTAGGGAGATTAGGAGAGGAGAGGCCAGAATGCTTTGCGAGGAGCAGTAGCTAGAGACATTTAGCTACACTCGGGCAGACTCAGCTACACTCAGCCAGACTCGAGACAATCGGCCACACTCGGCCAGACTGAGCACATCAGATACTAGTCCTCAGCACTATCAGAAAGAGACAGGCAGATGTACTTAAGAATACTATACGGAGTATACGGTCAACAAGATAGATAGATAACTATCAGATAGAGACCCTGCAATAACAAGGAGTCAGACAAGGCTGTGTTCTGTCACCGGACTTGTTTTCACTTTACAGCGAACATATTATGAAATCAATAGTAGACAAAAAAGGAATTGAAGTCAACGGTCACAACATAAATAATTTGCGATATGCGGATGACAGTCTTAATAGCAGACAGAGAATGAACTACAAGAAACAATAGACATAATAGTAAAAGAAAACAACACGAAAGGTCTTAGTCGGATAGTAAGAAAACAGAAGTAATGGTCATATCGAAGAAACAATCATCACCATCATGCATCATACAAATAAACAGGACAAATCTGAAATAAGTGCAACGCGTCAAATACTTGGGCACAATAACAACATCAGATGAAAGATGCACCACAGAAATAAAAAGCAGAATAGCTCAGGCCAAAATAGCATTTCAGAAAATGAAAAATATCTTATGCAACAAATCTATGTCAATAGAAGTGAGAAAGAGAGTTCATTGGTGCTATATAGAACCAATTCTGACCTATGGAAGCCAATCCATAGTAGACAAACAAATGAAAAGACGATTAGAGGCCACAGAGATGGGATTTCTCAGAAGAATGTTGAAAGTTCCCTGGACAGCTAAAAAGATCAATGAAGAAATTCTCAAAGAGGCCAATACAAAAAGGGAGCTCCTAAAAACATCAGAAAGAAACAATCAACATTTTTGGGCACACCATGAGAAGAGGAAAGTTGGAATACTTGGTTACAACTGGCAAAATAAAAGGAAAGAGATATCGCGGACGACAAAGAGAAAAAAATACTGGATAATTTGGTGTCATGGCATGGAAAACAGTCAACAACAAAACTGATACAATGCACTGTAGATAGAAGATTGTGGAATGGCATGATCGCCTACGCCAAACGGTATGGCACATGATGATGATGAATCACATAATTTTGTGCGCCGTACCTACCAGGCGTGTTAGTAAATGGCGACTTGAAAGAGTTGGGCAAGGGACTGACTATCTTGTACTTATAAACAAAACAAGCCGCAAAAATGTCGCATACATGGACATGACAAAACCACTAACGTAGAATTATGGGAAAGTACCGGCGAAATACCTGTGGAAACAAATAAACGAAGACAATGGCGCTAGATATGACATATTGCGGTAGCCAAATGAGAGTATTGAACGACAATGGCGCTAGATATGACATAATGCGGTAGCCAAATGAGAGTATTGAACGACAATGGCGCTAGATATGACATATTGCGGTAGCCAATTGAGAGTATTGAACGACAATGGCACTAGATATGACATATTGCGGTAGCCAAATGAGAGTATTGAACGACAGCCTACGTCACTTCCCTTTTTTTTAAGATTCCCCGGGAAAAAGACAAAGAGGAAGATCAAAATATTCCAGGAAAAGACAGGGAAACAGAGATAAAGATGATGTGGAAGACATGGAATGATCTTTCAAAAAACAGAATGGTTTGGAAAGCGTTTGTTGAAGACATATGCTCCATAGGGAGCTAAAAGTGTTTGTTGAATACCTATGCTGCACAGAGAGCTGAAAGTGTTTGTTGAAGACCTATGCTCCACAGAGAGCTGAAAGTGTTTGTTGAAGACCTATGCTCCACAGAGAGATGAAAGTGTTTGTTGAAGACCTATGCTCCACAGAGAGATGAAAGTGTTTGTTGAATACCTATGCTCCACAGAGAGATGAAAGTGTTTGTTGAATACCTATGCTCCACAGAGAGCTGAAAGTGTTTGTTGAAGACCTATGCTCCACAGAGAGATGAAAGTATTTGTTGAAGACCTATGCTGCACAGAGAGTTGAAAGTGTTTGTTAAAGACCTATGCTCCACAGAGAGATGAAAGTATTTGTTGAAGACCTATGCTCCACAGAGAGATGAAAGTATTGTTGAAGACCTATGCTCCACAGTGAGATGAAAGTATTTGTTGAAGACCTATGCTCCACAGAGAGATGAAAGTGTTTGTTAAAGACCTATGCTCCACAGTGAGATGAAAGTATTTGTTGAAGACCTATGCTCCACAGTGAGATGAAAGTATTTGTTGAAGACCTATGCTCCACAGTGAGATGAAAGTATTTGTTGAAGACCTATGCTCCACAGAGAGGTGAAAGTATTTGTTGAAGACCTATGCTCCACAGAGAGATGAAAGTATTTGTTGAAGACCTATGCTCCACAGAGAGGTGAAAGTATTTGTTGAAGACCTATGCTCCACAGTGAGATGAAAGTATTTGTTGAAGACCTATGCTCCACAGTGAGATGAAAGTATTTGTTGAAGACCTATGCTCCACAGTGAGATGAAAGTATTTGTTGAAGACCTATGCTCCACAGAGAGATGAAAGTATTTGTTGAAGACCTATGCTCCACAGAGAGATGAAAGTATTTGTTGAAGACCTATGCTCCACAGTGAGATGAAAGTATTTGTTGAAGACCTATGCTCCACAGTGAGATGAAAGTATTTGTTGAAGACCTATGCTCCACAGTGAGATGAAAGTATTTGTTGAAGACCTATGCTCCACAGTGAGATGAAAGTATTTGTTGAAGACCTATGCTCCACAGTGAGATGAAAGTATTTGTTGAAGACCTATGCTCCACAGTGAGATGAAAGTATTTGTTGAAGACCTATGCTCCACAGAGAGATGAAAGTGTTTGTTAAAGACCTATGCTCCACAGTGAGATGAAAGTGTTTGTTGAAGACCTATGCTCCACAGTGAGATGAAAGTATTTGTTAAAGACCTATGCTCCACAGTGAGATGAAAGTATTTGTTGAAGACCTATGCTCCACAGAGAGATGAAATTATTTGTTGAAGACCTATGCTCCACAGTGAGATGAAAGTATTTGTTGAAGACCTATGCTCCACAGTGAGATGAAAGTATTTGTTGAAGACCTATACTCCACAGTGAGATGAAAGAATTTGTTGAAGACCTATGCTCCACAGTGAGATGAAAGTATTTGTTGAAGACCTATGCTCCACAGAGAGATGAAAGTGTTTGTTGAAGACCTATGCTCCACAGAGAGAAGAAAGGTAGAAGAAGACGAAAGCCAGGATATAGCTATTCAAGAGTTAGACACTTAAATTGCTGTGGCCTGAATCACCTTCATAAAATACACGGCCGCAGCGCGTCCCGGTGAGATCACCACGTGTTGAGATGAGCGCTAATATATTGTCATGGTAGGAACCCCACCAGCAATACGCCGTGTCGCTATCACAAGATAAGAACTACTTTAATTACAGTCTAGACGCAAGATGGCGCCAACAGAATACAATTCATCTAACAGGCTGGTCTATCGCACATCATGGTTGCGTTCACAGAAAAAAAACTATTTTTTAAACTAAAACATTTCTTCAGCAATCCGCCACTGCCATGTATTTAGACATTTAGACCAGCTTGGGTCATTCTTCTTCTTCTGCGATCATGACGCCATTCAGACTAGGATTCCGGACTCTCTTATGAAGGCAGCTGTCTGTGATTCGGTTGCCCCGTATAGTTTCACTTCCACGGAGATGGGTGTGGACCACATTGTCCTCCTCAGGTCTGTGTACTGGGGGCAATCCCGTAGAACATGTTTTTTTGTCATGTTATCCAGTGTAAAGTAGCATTGGCTAGTAGTTTCTATTTTGAGTTTGGTGAACATGTGGTTTCTCATTCTGTTGTGGCCAGTGCGTAGGCGAAGTATGATGACTTGATCCCTCCTCGATAGTTGGAGGCATCCATCCCTCTCGTTATACTTTGGGTGTTCCTGTTTCCATTTTTCATTATACTGGCCTTTGATGACGGATTTAGACCAGCTTGGGTCACGAACAAGACGCTACGTTTGAGTCCATCACCGGTTGCCCATAGCTTGTCAAGTAGGTTTGTTTAGTGGAACCATATGTGTGTTCTTAGCGTGTTGAGAGTGCTGCAGTCCTGTAGTCTATGCTCTGGAGTTTGCCTGATCCACAGTCACATATTGCAACGACACTTAGACCAATCTTTTGTAGTGTGTCATGAGGCCACAATGGCCTGTTCTGAGACTGAACATCTTGGTCTGCTCATGTCTGCTAAGTTTGTTTAGGCCGCCATGTCCTAGCTCATATTTTCCACGCCCATCCCCCCCCCCCCCCATGTTTTCCAAACTAGGACATAAAATGTCGTTCTCAGAGATTTTCATCATCATCGAGTGCCGTCTCCGCATCGAAGGTGGCTACCATGGAGCGCCATTCCCCTCTGTCTCTTGTTTTGATGGTAGAGGTTGTCATAGGCTGACTTGTCCATCTTTTCTTGTTACTCGTCCATGTTAGTCTTCGTTTGTCTCTGCCCTCTTTTACCCCGTATTTTCCCTTCCAAGATTACTTTTAGTAGGCTGCTGTGTCTTTTAACATGCCCCAAAAATCTCATTTGTCTTTTTTGATTTGTGTTTAGAAGCTCTCTTTTCATTTTTAGTTGTTTTAAAACTTCATCGTTTGTTTTCTTTCTTTCCATCCAACTCTGCTCTATTCTTCCATAAATCCACATTTCAAAGGCTTCAATTTTCAGTTCTATTTTCTTGTCTAATGTCCATGTTTCTGCACCATACAGGAATGTTGAGAATTTATAACATTTTGCTGTTCTCAGCTTTAGCCCTGGTTTTATTTGTTTTTATGTTAGTATATTTTTCAAGGCACTAAAATTACTTTTTGCCATTCCTATTCTTTTGTTTATGTCAGTTTTACATTTTCCATCATTGGTTATAGTATGTCCAAGGTAGTTGTAGTTCTGAACTGTCTCCATGTCTATTCTATCTATCTATTGTCCTTTCGAGCCGAAGACGGCACATAGGGCAGAACCACAATGTCAAAAACAGAAACCTTGCGTGCCAAAATGGCCATATTGCAGAGATTACTGCTTCTAAAATCTATGGTTCTGTTTCCATAACAATGCTTTTTACAATGACAGCTTGTCAAGCCATCGATCAACCTCCTTAGTCGCCTCTTACGACAGGCCTGGAAGGTCACAGTGTCACTATTCTTTACTTCCCACATAATGAGGCCCCGGTAACACACGGGAGCCAGGTGTATTCCTCTCACTTTAATATCCTTGTAGGTTTTGAGTATTACCTTTGTTTATGATCATAGTGTTCGTCTTTTTGATAATCATGTATATTCCAAATTCTTTGCTTGTCATGTTTATTAAATAAGTGATTGCTATAGATCTTTAAGATTGTCTGCTAGTAATACAGTATGGTCAGCATATCTTAGGTTGTTGATTATCTTTCCATTATGTTTAGGCCTGCTCAGTGTATAGATTGAACAAGCGTGGAGATAGGATGCATACCTGTCCTACTACACTTTTTATATCAATAGGCGTAGAGTTCTCTTTGTTATATTTTGTCTATGATAAGCATGTGCGTGTTATCTTTCTGGAAAATGAGCAAATCAACTAAAGCATCAATGATAAACAACTGTGCCTGAGCCAGACGATAAGGTCAAGGTTCGAGATTTGAATCGGCGTCTTAGCAGGCGGGTTTTTACCCGTGTGTGCCGACCTGTTTTATGGCTTGCTTTGGGTTATGGCCAGCTATGATTCAGAGTCCTGATGCATTCAGGCACAGTAGATACCTTATTATATATGTTACATTCACGCACACACGCACGTACGTTCACACACGCACTAACACCTAACCATCTATAAACGTGGAAAGCAATATTGCACTTAATAACGTACAACCAGATTGAGACCCTGCGTAGGCGTGAAAATGTAAAAATATCAGAAGTGATCGCTGACTTTAGTCTATCTGCGGTCAAGGAATGAAGAAAATATAGAAACATTTATTCATCTTTACTTCGGTATAAACACATTCATTCATCTGATTTTCTTTTATTCTCCCTTAGAACTCACTGAAGACATAAGTCTTCAACAAACATTTCCTAAGCCGTACAGTGTGATGTCTTTCTCATCTTTTTCATCTCTGCTTCCATCTGTCTTCTCCATATGCATTTTGGCCTTCCCCTTTGTTTCCTCCCCCTGGGGATTCCAAAAAAAGACATGTCGTGTAAAATACTTTCAGTTGACTTCCGCAGTGTGTGTACTATCTACCGTGTTCGTTTTATTTCTTTGTCAAACGGTATTTCATCAGTACTTTACCACAGTTCTAAGTTAGTGGTTTTGTCCTGCCATTTCCATCCTTTTATCTGCACAAGCATTCATTTTAAAAGTCTTTCTCGAGACTGTCACTTTTGTTATTCTCCAGGTTTCTGCTGGGGCCATAAACTGGAATTGACTTAACATTGGAGTTGACAATTTTTATTTTTGTATTTAACCTAATTTCCTTAGATTTCCGTATATTCCCAAGTGCAACGAAGGCTCCTTGTACTTCTCATATCCTTTTTCAGTCACTGTTATATATATATATATGTGTGTGATAGTAGTTCTTGGAGAATTATGTCTTCTTCTATTGCCAACTGCATTACTTCTCATGCTTTTGGTCTCATCTCTATTTATGTTCAATCTTGGCTGCTGTGATATCTCGCCAGGTATGCTCATTTAATCTGTTTATGTTTACGTGAGAGGAGAGCTATGTCATCAGTAAAGTCTAGCTCATCAAGCTGGTTGGTCAGTGACCACTGGATTTCATTTCTGTTGGTTTGAGTTATTCTCGTAATTCAATCTATGATCAGTTGACAAAGAAATGAAGCTAGCAGGCATCCCTGCCTAACTCTTGATCTTATTTCAAATGGCTCTGTAAGCCGTTCATGGTGTACAACAACACCTGCACATTTAATTCCTTCACATATCACTTTTATCAGTTAATACATTTTGCATGGATCCCCTACCGACTCAGCAACTTCCACAGCACTACTCTGTCCAAACTGCGCCTTTTCATAATCCACAGATATAACAAATTGGGGATAGAAGTTCCAAGCTTTGTTGAACTATTGCACGTCAAGTGATCAAGCGGTTGGTATATGATCTATTTTTCAGAAAACCCGCTGGACTACATTTTCTGACTAGAATGTGAACTCAAAGAAAAGAGAAGATATGATAATAGGGAAACAGTCTTCCAGCATACCCCGTGTCTTTCCAGCTGTAGAGAGAATGTGAACTCAAAGAAAAGAGAAGATATGATAATAGGGAAACAGTCTTCCAGCATACCCCCGTGTCTTTCCAGCTGTAGAGAGAATGTGAACTCAAAGAAAAGAGAAGATATGATAATAGGGAAACAGTCTTCCAGCATACCCCCCTCCCCCAACAATCCAAAGTAAGTAACCCCCCGCGTCTTTCCAGCTGTAGAGAGAATATGGTGTTGGTGGTAACATTTGAATCAATTCAGAGGAAGAGGTATGTTTACAGCACTCGGAAAAAATGACAAATATTCAACAACAGAAAAAAAAATATGGACCGAGGCAGGATCGAACCCGTACTCAGTGGCACAGCGCCTTGCCACGAAAAGCCAAACGCTAGGGAATACTGCCGCTCAGCTATTATTTGTCTCGTGGTAACATTTGACCATGACGTAGAATTATGGGAAAGTACAGCTCAAATATCATTGGAAAAAAGAGGCAGAAACGAAGACGGCACTGGGTAGGACATTTGACCACGGCACATTTGACCACGGCACATTGACCACGGCACATTTGACCACGGCACATTGACCACGGCACATTTGACCACGGCACATTTGACCACGGCACATTTGTGGGTGATGTGGTCGGTGTCACCCAAAGACTTATCAAACATGTCCTGAACATCTACGCAGGTTTCTAACTGAACACAACAACTGCACGTGGTTCCAGTGGAACTCAACGGAAACAAAATGGCGGATGATAAAAACCAATACCCACATCAGCTCTTTCCACTGAACAACGTCAAGTATAGGAAGTGACGTAGTTGGTAATTCAGGAAATGATGCTGGACGACAAGCACAAGCGGAACATGTACAAATCGAGACAAGAACGAGCGAATCACGCAAGAAAACATGCATGAATTTGAATTTGTATCTCTCCATCCAAGCCCTGGCATGGTATCAGTATAGGATGCGCACAGTCTATCAGGTCAGGAAGTCCCGTACAGGCTGAACCAATACATGACACTGATAACACAATCTGCAAATATATTCAACCAGGACGTTGTGTGAGCTTTCAGGCTAAGATACAACGAGAGGCCAATCCAAGTGTGTTCGTCCAGGTTTGGATATCAAAAAGAAATAAAGGCCGAAGAACCTGCTCGACGGGTCTCTTCTGATGATCAGACTATCAACTGTTGCAACATTCGATGAGAGCAGTTTCCTATCTTGTACCATCACCGATCACATGAAGCGTAGTCCGGCCATCAGCGGCGACTAAGATCCCTCATTTCATCGAGTCAGCGGGAGCGGGTGGCAGATCCGGTAGCTTATCGCGCTCCAAACCAGGAGAACACGGGTTCGAATACTGGTAGGGTCAAAAGTTTTTTTCTTTCTTGCGGGGGTGAAATAAAAACTCAGTCTCAGTGAACACCTCATGGTGACTGTACTGTACAAGCGGCCTTTATTCTCTGGTCCTACATGTCCCCCACGGGAGATCCCAGTTATTCGACAATTCCGTAAAGATAGTTTTCTTTCCCTTCTTTAGTTCATTTTGAGCTCGGTAAGTTCCCTGATCAGGCAGTACGGACATGTTATAGTTGCTGTTGTTGAAGATGCATGTGAGGCGCCTGTCTGGCCGATATCTGCCGTTTTAATGAGATCCTGAACTAGACTTGGTGGTAAAACATTTCAATGTTCAGAGAGGAGGACTGGAGACTCACTGACTAAAGTAAGTGCAAGCCACAACATGATGATTGGAACTAGTGATTCTTAAAATACCTTGGGTAATGAAAGAGAGCAGTGAAGGCTTATCATCATCCTCAAGTACCATGCCTGCTGGCATAGGTGATCATGTCTCTCCATGAAGACTTCTAGACAATGAAGATTTAAACAATAAAATACACTTATAAACACCATTCTACAGAGGAAATTAAAATACTATGGCCACGCCAAAAGACATAGTGGGCTGGGAAGAACAAAAAGGAAGGTGTGGTTCTAGAGCGACACATTAGAGGCACGCCAAAAAGAAGGTGGTTTCAAGACATCAAGAAGACAGTCTCACACGTCGTGGCGACTGTTTTGACAAAGTTGCCTTTATCCTTCTGGTTCTGTTGTGAGCCCCCCCCCCCCCCCCCCCCCCCTTTTCCCGCAGCGACATACACCAGCAATAGTAAATTGTGTCCTTTAGATGTTTCAAGGAGACCATAAACGAGAGAACAGATGACGTGGGAGATCTGGCTAGAGACAGAGATTCTTTCAGATAGGGTGTGGTGAATATAACGTTTTGTGGGAGATCTGGGTAGAGATAGAGATTCTTTCAGACGGGATATGGTGAGTGCAACGTTCTGTGGGAGATCTGACTAGTGACAGAGATTTATTTTTAAGGCAACGTTCTGTGGGAGATTTGACTAATGACAGAGATTTTTTAGGCAACGTTCTGTGGGAGATCTGGCAATAGACAGAGCTTCTTTCAGACGGGCTGTGGTGAGTTCAACGTTTTGCAAAGGGCATGCGATCTTGTGAACTCCTTTATTTTTAGACTGGGTGAACACCGGAGCTTTGTTGGTCCCTATAAAAAAAATCGCCACTTCTGGTAATCGAACCGGACTCATCTGATCAGGAAGCGAGCACACTAACTACGCAGTACAGAGTATAGCCTCATGAAATGAGGGGTAAGGAGAACGGCCAACTAAAAAGAGGGAAAACAACAATCGACACATAGGGAAAACAGCATGACAAGAGGATAGAGGAAAAAGGGCAAGGGAAAAAGGACAAGGGAAAAAGGACAAGGTGGGCAAGGGGAAAAAGGGCAGGGGAAAAATGACAAGGGAAAAAGGGACAAGGGAAAAAGGGCAAGGTGGGCAAGGGGAAAAAGGGCAAGGGAAAAATGACAAGGAAAAAGGGCAAGGGGAAAAAGGGCAAGGGAAAATGACAAGGGAAAAAGGGCAAGGTGGGCAAGGGGAAAAAGGGCAAGGGAAAAATGACAAGGGAAAAAGGGCAAGGTGGGCAAGGGGAAAAAGGGCAAGGGAAAAAGGACAAGGGAAAAAGGGCAAGGTGGGCAAGGGGAAAAAGGGCAAGGGAAAAATGACAAGGGAAAAAGGGCAAGGGAAAAAGGGCAAGGGAAAAGGGCAAGGTGGGCAAGGGGAAAAAGGGCAAGGGAAAAAGGACAAGGTGGGCAAGGGGAAAAAGGGCAAGGGAAAAAAGACAAGGGAAAAAGGACAAGGTGGGCAAGGGGAAAAAGGGCAAGGGAAAAAAGACAAGGGAAAAAGGACAAGGTGGGCAAGGGGAAAAAGGGCAAGGGAAAAAAGACAAGGGAAAAAGGACAAGGTGGGCAAGGGGAAAAAGGGCAAGGGAAAAAAGACAAGGGAAAAAGGGCAAGGTGGGCAAGGGGAAAAAGGGCAAGGGAAAAAGGACAAGGTGGGCAAGGGGAAAAAGGGCAAGGGAAAAATGACAAGGAAAAAGGGCAAGGAAAAGGGCAAGGGAAAAAGGACAAGGTGGGCAAGGGGAAAAAGGGCAAGGGAAAAATGACAAGGGAAAAAGGGCAAGGAAAAAAGGGCAAGGGAAAAATGACAAGGGAAAAAGGGCAAGGGAAAAGGGCAAGGGAAAAAGGACAAGGTGGGCAAGGGGAAAAAGGGCAAGGGAAAAAGGGCAAGGGAAAAGGGCAAGGGAAAAAGAACAAGGTGGGCAAGGGGGAAAAGGGCAAGGGAAAAGAGAAGACAACCTTAAAGAAGGGAGGAAGAGGGGTAAACATAATTTATATATAACTGGTAGGACATGCATGAGGTTCGGCGGTCAGGTAGAAGGCTCGACATGCGAGCGAAAACATGGACAGGAGGTCTGAAACACAAACACAGATACAACTACTTCCATCAAGTTATTTGCTGAACTCGACTTGTGTACACGCATCATTTTTGCCCTCGGTTGGATCTCGTTTAATGGAACAAGCAAGCATGCTAGAGGCGTAACCGAGAAAGTAAACAAACTCGGCCGGCCATGACAGACCCCGGGCTGGTACTTCAGCAATCGTGATGGTGCGGACCCACAATTTGGAGTCTTGAAGTGACGCCAAGACAGACAGAGTGGACGCTTGGGGAGATGTGAAGTGGAGAGGGTGACAGCCAGAAAAGTGATAAGAGGACAAAGTGGAGGATGAGGGTAGGAGACCAGATGTAAGCAGGGAGATTGTGGAATAAACGAAACATAGAGTGAGAGGGTGCTACAATGTAGGCAGAATATACATAGAGTTACTTTATTACAATAATGAAATAAAGGATAGAGTGAGGTTGTACAATAATAAAATAAAGGATAGAGTGAGGTTGTACAATAATGAAATAAAGGATAGAGTGAGGTTGTACAATAATGAAATAAAGGATAGAGTGAGGTTGTACGAAAAAAAAATTGAATTATTTGCGGGTCATCATCATTGCACTCCGAACATGTCCATAGGTGCTCAGATCCCTTCTCAGTAAGTCTCGCAGTGTCCAGCGACTGACGACTCCAGTTCTGTGTTGGTTGATTAGTCTTCGTACACGCCCACTAAGTTTCTCATTTCTGGCTGTGCCTACTGTAACCCCATCTCTTTCATCAAAAGGAGTGACGTGGACTCATGGTTGTCGAAGTCCTGTGCCCTTCCCACAACTCAGAGGGTATTGTTGATGTCCGCCCGATCCATTGGTTGACCATCTTCAACGACAGCACAGCTAGCTAACCTGTCCGCTCTTTCATTTCCCGTACTCCCGCATGTCCAGGGACGTAGACAAAGGTGACCTTACGTATTTTCGACTTCTGCAATGACTCTACCCATTGCATGCGTACAGAGCCAGTCTCCAGTTTTGTTATCAAGCTCACGGAATCACATAGTATACATGCGTGGGTGTAGTCTTGTGACTCTAACCAGATGAATGACCTGGTCACTGCCATCACCTCCATCGTCATGCTACTCGTGGTCATGACGTATGCACCACTGTCTTCCTAGACTTTTTTCTGTCTGCCGAGAGTGCTGTAAATGCCCATGCACTCCTTTGGTGTCGTCTTACAGATCCGACGTATAGATGACCGCATCTTTCTCTTCGGTGATATCCCAGATGAGACCGTTGACCTCCGCATTGACCACGACTGAGTTATGTTCCCTACATTTCCTGTCGAGTGTGAGAATGTGCCCCTGCATGACGTAGGCACTTGGGTCTCGACCATCCTCGGCAGATCGCCCATGTTCAGCGACGAAATCAACGAGAAATACTCAAGGGTGGGGAGGTGACTGAAAGTGGTGATATGTAAGGTTGGAGTGGTGGTGGACAGCGGTGATGTGTAATGGTGGAGTGGTGATCGACAGTGGTGATAAGTGTGGAGTGGTGATGGGCAGTGGTGATGTCTAACGGTGTAGTGGTGTTTTGTGGAGTGGTGATCGACAGTGGTGATTATGTAAAGGGTGGAGTGGTGGTGGGCAGCGGTGATGTGAAATGGTGGAGTGGTGATCGACAGTGGTGATAAGTGTGGAGTGGTGATGGGCAGTGGTGATGTCTAACGGTGTAGTGGTGTTTTGTGGAGTGGTGATCGACAGTGGTGATTATGTAAAGGGTGGAGTGGTGGTGGACAGCGGTGATGTGTAATGGTGGAGTGGTGATCGACAGTGGTGATTATGTAAAGGGTGGAGTGGTGGTGGACAGCGGTGATGTGTAACGGTCTAGTGGTGATGTGTAATGGTGGAGTGGTGATCGACAGTGGTGATAAGTAGTGATATGTAAGGGCGGACTGGTGATGGACAGTGGTGATATGTAATTGTTCAGGACATGATATGTAATGGACAAGACTGGTGAAAAGTAAGGGTAGAGTAATGCTAGACAGTGGTGATATGTAAGCACGGAGTGGTGATATGTAAATGTGGAATGGTGATGGACAGCGGTGCGATATGTAAGGATGGTGTGGTGGTAGACAGTAGTGATATATATGGGCGGAGTGGTGACGGACAAGGTGATGTATAAATGCGGAGAAGTGATGGACAGTGGTGTTTATGATGGAATATTACTTCTCATCAATCAAGGCAACACTAACCAACGATGTGGCAATGCACTGCACACCGTTAGCAAAGCCGTCAATACAAAATTGCATTTTACTAATCTATGGTCAATGGAGTTACTATCTCCATTGTTGTGTTACATTACAACAACAGTAAACAGATCCACTCTCGCAAAAATGTTGTGTTATATTGCACGACAGTAAACAGGTCCAATGTTGTGTTATACAACACGACAGTAAACAGATCCAATGTTGTGTTATACAACACGACAGTAAACAGATCCAATGTTGTGTTATACAACACGACAGTAAACAGATCCAATGTTGTGTTATATTACATTACAGTAAGGAGATCCAATGTTGTGTTATACAACACGACAGTAAACAGATCCACTCTCGCAAAAATGTTGTGTTATATTGCACGACAGTAAACAGATCCAATGTTGTGTTATACAGCACGACAGTAAACAGATCCAATGTTGTGTTATATTACATTACAGTAAGGAGATCCAATGTTGTGTTATATTACATTACAGTAAACAGATCCAATGTTGTTTTAAATTACACTAAGGTAAACAGATCCAATGTTGTGTTACATTACACTACAGTAAACAGATCCAAAGTTGTGTTACATTACACTACGGTAAACAGATCCAATGTTGTGTTACATTACACTACGGTAAACAGATCCAATGGTATGTTTCATTACACTACGGTAAACAGATCCAAAGTTGTGTTACATTACACTACGGTAAACAGATCCAATGGTATGTTTCATTACACTACGGTAAACAGATCCAAAGTTGTGTTACATTACACTACGGTAAACAGATCCAATGTTGTGTTACATTACACTACGGTAAACAGATCCAAAGTTGTGTTACATTACACTACGGTAAACAGATCCAATGTTGTGTTACATTACACTACAGTAAACAGACCCAATGGTATGTTTCATTACACTACGGTAAACAGATCCAAAGTTGTGTTACATTACACTACGGTAAACAGATTCAATGTTGTGTTACATTACACTACGGTAAACAGATCCAATGTTGTGTTACATTACACTACGGTAAACAGATCCAATGTTGTGTTACATTACACTACGGTAAACAGATCCAATGTTGTGTTACATTACACTACGGTAAACAGATCCAAAGTTGTGTTACATTACACTACGGTAAACAGATCCAATGTTGTGTTACATTACACTACGGTAAACAGATCCAAAGTTGTGTTACATTACACTACGGTAAACAGATCCAATGTTGTGTTACATTACACTACGGTAAACAGATCCAATGTTGTGTTACATTACACTACGGTAAACAGATCCAAAGTTGTGTTACATTACACTACGGTAAACAGATCCAATGTTGTGTTACATTACACTACGGTAAACAGATCCAATGTTGTTACATTACACTACGGTAAACAGATCCAATGTTGTTACATTACACGACAGTAAACAGATCCAATGTTGTGTTACATTACCCTGAGATAAATAAAGCTAACCGGAAACATCAATTCCCGGAAAGTCCAAGAAGGCGGTGTCAACAGGATCATAGATAATGAACTCCCAACAACAACAAAACAATTCACAACCGACGGGCGACTGTTTCCCCGAAAGTCCAGAACGAGCAGGTTCCTGTTCCAAATTTCCACGACAGTTAAGTTTTATCTCACGTGATCTCCGACAGTTATCCATGCTGATCATACATACAAGTGCACACACACACTCTCGCACAACCGAATACTATCACAACTGATCTCAGCACACCAATGGTGAGTTGGTGAGGCATCACTATGCCGTTGTCAGGAAACAGATTGTCGAGGTGATATCACCGAACGAATCTAGATCTGTTGAAAAGTTAATAGGGAGGAAGAGGAGAAATAACAAGCGTTCCCACTGTTTTACATACAGATAATAATTGACGAAACTCAGCTTTACAGGAACACTAACATAAAACTTAGCTTTGCATGAACACTAACATAAAACTTAGCTTTATATGAACACTAACATAAAACTTAGCTTTACAGGAACACTAACATAAAACTTAGCTTTACAGGAACACTAACATAAAACTTAGCTTTACATGAACACTAACATAAAACTTAGCTTTGCATGAACACTAACATAAAACTTAGCTTTACATGAACACTAACATAAAACTTAACTTTACATGAACACTAACATAAAACTTAACTTTACAGGAACACTAACATAAAACTTAGCTTTGCATGAAAACTAACATAAAACTTAGCTTTACATGAACACTAACATAAAACTTAGCTTTACAGGAACACTAACATAAAACTTAGCTTTACATGAACACTAACATAAAACTTACTTTTACATGAACACTAACATAAAACTTACCTTTACATGAACACTAACATAAAAGTTAGCTTTACAGGAACACTAACATAAAACTTAACTTTACATGAACACTAACATAAAACTTACCTTTACATGAACACTAACATAAAACTTACCTTTACATGAACACTAACATAAAACTTAGCTTTACAGGAACACTAACATAAAACTTAGCTTTACATGAACACTAACTTAAAACTTAACTTTACATGAACACTAACATAAAACTTAACTTTACATGAACACTAACATAAAACTTAACTTTACATGAACACTAACATAAAACTTAACTTTACATGAGCATAAAAATTGACACAGCTTTGCTTTATGTGGACACATTTATAGACAGAACTGAGAGATATCCGAACACACTAATAAACACAACTTTGCTTTATATGGACACACTGACAACCAAGCTTTACGTGAACACACTAACAAACAAAATTATGCTTTACATGAACACTAACAAACACATTTCAGCTTTACCTGAAAACACTCACAGACAAAAGTTAGCCTTACATGAGCATATCAACGGACAAAATTTAGCTTTACACGAACACACTAACAGACAAAATGTAGCTTTACATGAACACACTAACAGACAAAATGTAGCTTAACATGAACACACTAACAGACAAAATATAGCTTTACATGAACACACTAACAGACAAAATGTAGCTTTACATGAACACACTAACTGACAAAATGTAGCTTTACATGAACACACTAATAAACACATTTCAGCTTTACCTGAAAATACTCACAGACAAAAGTTAGCCTTACATGAACATACCAACAGACAAAATTAGCTTTACACGAACACACTAACAGACAAAATGTAGCTTTACATGAACACATTCACAGACACATTTTTTGGATGCATCATCATCATCATCATCAAGTACCGGGCCTACTGGCGTAGGTGATCATGTCTCTCCACAAATTTCGATCTCGGCAGCTATTTATCATTTCTGTTGTTGATCTTCTGCCAAGCCATTCTCTTAAGCTGTCTGGCATCTTTTTTCTTTGCTTCCCTCTTTTTTTCCAGTTGTTACAATATATTTCAGTTGTTCTTTTCTCATTACATGGCCAAAAAAATGAAGATCGTTTCCTCCTAATATTGGAAATTAGCTCTCTTTTTGCTTTGACCTCTTTCAGAAAGTTTCCATTACTCTTATTAGCTGTCCATAGTATTATCAACATTCTTCTGTAAAACACATCTCTACAGCCTTCAGTGATTTTTTTGCCTGTTGTCATATTGTCCGTCATTCACATCTATATGTTAAGACTAGCTTTACATAACATTTAATATAACTTTACATAACGTAAACACATTTTTAAATAATATCGTTTACATAAACACAGAAACAAATTATAATTTCTTTACATGAAACGCACAAAGAGACACAATCTTGCTTTACAGTTAGGAACAGTAACATGTGACATGCAGTACGTATGATTTACATGAAACGCTAACAGGCATTATTTCGTTTCATATAGACACGCTAAAGTACATAATCTAACTTTACATGAAGACATTCAATAACAAAATCTACTTTACGTAATCACACCAGCACAGACAAAGTTTAACATAAATATATTAGCAGTAAAATATCGCTTTACATAAAAACAAAAACAGAGAACATCTCGTTTTACTATAGTAAACATAGCAGCAGACACAAACACCGCTTTACATAACTTTGTACCAGACAAACATATCGCTTTACATAAACACAGCAGCAGAGATAAATATGACACTCATTATG
The DNA here is from genome assembly GCA_032433765.1 of Megaustenia siamemsis. Lineage (NCBI taxonomy): Eukaryota > Metazoa > Mollusca > Gastropoda > Stylommatophora > Ariophantidae > Megaustenia > Megaustenia siamemsis. The sequence goes on along the minus strand of JAVIAB010000108.1, from coordinate 6,974,938 downwards.
ATACAGACCTTCATTAACGAATGCTTACGCAGAATAAACGGATGGAAACTGCAGGACAAAATCACTAACGTAGAATTATGGGAAAGTGCAGCTCAAATAAAACTGAAAAAAAAAAAGAGAACGAAGACGGCACTGTATAGGACATACAATACGAAAGCCAAATGAGAGTATTACACGACAGGCCCTTTTTTTGAAATCCCCAATGGCAGAGACAAAGAGGAAGGCCAAAATATTCCTGGAGAAGACATGTGGGAACAGAGATGAAGATGATGGAGAAGACATGGGACGATCGTAAAAGAATGGCAAGAAACAGAACGGCTTGGAAAATGTTTGCTGAAAACATGTGCTTAACAGGGAGTTGAAAGAAATGAAGAAGATGAAGACAGAAATATGGTTTTACTGAAACACGGTAACTGTTATGATCTACAAACATGTATCCATGAATGTTAATTAAATATTCACAATCGCTGAACACTACAACGCTTCATTCACATGGCGATCGGTTATCCTGTAATATACTTCACTCAAATGAATACAACTTATGTCCTATTTCATGACACATGAGAGAAATAATTCGCACACAACTGTAGCCATACATGAAGTGAAGTGTAGCTACACTATGTGTACTGGGAGAAGACGAATGTGTAAACGCTACATCGTGAAGTGGACCAGGATGTGTCTGTCAGTAAATGTCTCCGTGATACACGACATCATGTCGTGTCATTGACATGACACACTTCAGTTACTGTCAGTCCTCAGGCAGATGTAATTGCTTTATTAACTGGTCTACGTGTGGGCGTCCGCTCGTATAGTACGTGTGCCCCTGTGGATTCCAGACAGAACGATAAGGATAGCAGGGCTCCGAACGCGGTCAATAAGGAATATTCGGATGACTAAAACGGGTCTTAAGACAAGCACGATTATTTTGATGACATACAAGAGTCAAGCACGTAATTATGACTGCATTACTACTGATAAGTACAGCTACAAATGTCCCATCGTTCAAGTCTTATTTCTTCTTCTACTCCTCCTCCATTCTTCATGTTTCGTTTTCTACTCCTTCCTTCTCTTCCTGTATCTTCTTCTACAATCATGACTCAATTAAACTCGGATTCCTGTTTCTCCAATGAAGCCTGCTAAATGTGTCACGGTTTTGTCTCCACTGTACAGCTTCACTTTCAGTGTTAACGTTAACTGACTCAGGTCTGTGTATGGGGGCGAGCGGCGCCAGTCTTGTTGAATATATTATAGTGTCATATCTACTAGGGTGTAGTGGCACAGACTAGGGACACTCTTGTAGAATGTGTTTTTGTTGTCATATTTACTAGGGTTAGGTGGCACAGACTGGGGGCACTCTTGTAGAATGTGTTTTGTTGTCATATTTACTAGGGTTAGGTGGCACAGACTGGGGGCACTCTTGTAGAATGTGTTTCGTTGTCATATCTACTAGGGTTAGGTGGCACAGACTGGGGGCACTCTTGTAGAATGTGTTTTGTTGCCATATTTACTAGGGTTAGGTGGCACAGACTGGGGGCACTCTTGTAGAATGTGTTTTGTTGTCATATTTACTAGGTTTAGGTGGCACAGACTGGGGGCACTCTTGTAGAATATGTTTTGTTGTCCTATCTGCTAGGGTGTAGTGGCACAGACTAGGGGCACTCTTGTAGAATGTGTTTTGTTGTCATATTTACTAGGTTAGGTGGCACAGACTGGGGGCACTCTGTGTAGAATGTGTTTTGTTGTCATATTTACTAGGGTTAGGTGGCACAGACTGGGGACACTCTTGTAGAATGTGTTTTGTTGTCATATTTACTAGGGTTAGGTGGCACAGACTGGGGGCACTCTTGTAGAATGTGTTTTTTGTCATATTTACTAGGGTTAGGTGGCACAGACTGGGGGCACTCTTGTAGAATGTGTTTTGTTGTCATATTTACTAGGGTTAGGTGGCACAGTTGGGGGGCACTCTTGTAGAATGTGTTTCGTTGTCATATCTACTAGGGTGAAGTGGCACAGACTGGTGGCACTCTTGTAGATTGTATTTTGTTCTCGTATACATATCTTTATTACCTATTATGAGTTTCTGATCCCCTCCTTCCCGCCAAATTACGCCAAGCCAAAGCAGCTTGTACGCGAGCCTATATAAAAGGACGTTGCAGTCACAATCCATTTTAGACTACTCCAGCCACGAAGACATCAATGTGTTGGGTAAGACAATGAACTATTCAACAGGTTAGAGACCGTAGATTCGACCAGAAGTGTTGCCCAGAGTAAGTGTAGTTATTTTGTGCCGAATATATTGTAAGCTTTAGAGTTCAATGCAGCAGGAGGTCAACGCCTGGGAGTCATGACCCAGGCGGGCTCACCTCTCTTAAGTGTCAAGAAGCTAAAGGGTAGAAACACTTACTCGACGCGGGATCCCTCTTCTGATGATCAGATTGCCTCTTGAAGTGAAGCTCTGTATTAAGAGTTTCCTACCACTTGCCATTGTTTTACGATCGTTCCATGTCTTCCCCATCCTCTTCATCTTCACTTCCACCTGCCTTCTCCAAGAATAGTTAGTCTTCCTCTGTCTTAAGACTAGATTACAACCCACAAAATAAAAACCCAAAGATATGTTCATAAGTCCATACATATGTTCATGACTGTACACTGTTTATAATGAAGGTTTCATACTCACCCATAATGTGTTTATAATGAAGGCTTCATACTCACCCATAATATGTTTATAATGAAGGTTTCATACTCACCCATAGTGTGTTTATAATGAAGGTTTCATACTCACCCATAATATGTTTATGATGAAGGTTTCATACTCACCCATAGTGTGTTTATAATGAAGGTTTCATACTCAACCATAATGTGTTTATAATGAAGGTTTCATACTCACCCATAATGTGTTTATAATGAAGGCTTCATACTCACCCATAATATGTTTATAATGAAGGTTTAATACTCACCCATAATGTGTTTATAATGAAGGTTTCATACTCACGAATAATGTGTTTATAATGAAGGTTTCATACTCACCCATAATGTGTTTATAATGAAGGTTTAATACTCACCCATAATATGTTTATAATGAAGGTTTCATACTCACCAATAATATGTTTTGTTTTGTTTTAAAGGGAAATATTTCTCCTCAAATTATGTTCACAAATGATCTCATTTCTACAGATTTCGATATTTCTACTGCCCTGCAGCTTGGGAAGACATAGCTGCAGACTACAATCTTTGGAAACACTCTAAAGCTTCAACTCAAACAAGAAGCAGAAGGTTCATAGAAAGAGGGAATATACAGTGAAAGAAAAGAAAACATAAAATTTCCTAGGGGCGCTGCAAATTCATAGTCAACTCATCATCATCATTGAGTGCCGGCTCCGCAACGAAGGTTAGTTACAATGGAGCGCCATTCTGCTCTGTCTCATGCTTTGATGGTGCAGGTTGTCATATGCAGACTTATCCATCTTTTGATGTTACTCGTCCCCGTTAGTCTTGGTCCGCCTCTTTTACCTTGTATTTTTCCTTCCAAGATTATTTAAGTAGACTCCTGTGTCTTTTAACAAGCCCAAAAATCTCATTGGTCTTGTTTAACTTGTGTTTAGTAGCTTTCTTTCTATTTTTAGCTGTTTTAAGACTTCATCGTTTGTTTTCTTTACTTTCCATCCAATTCTGCCTATATTATCAACTATGACTGATTATACTGCTACAGTCAACTAGGTCTGATTATACACTAGATGACTGATTATACTACCACAGTCAACTATGACTGATTATACTACTATAGTCAATTATGACTGATTTAACTACAACAGTCAATTATGTCTGATTATACCACTATTGTTAACTATGACTGATTATACTGCTATAGTTAGCTATCACTGATTAAACTAGTACAGTTAGCTATGACTGATTATACCACTACAGTGAGCTATGACTGATTATACCACTACAGTTAGCTATGACTGATTATACCACTACAGTTAACTATGACTGATTATGCTACTACAGTTAACTATGACTGATTATATCACTACAGTTAACTATGACTGATTATACTACTACAGTTAACTATGTCTGATTATACCACTACAGTCAACTATGACAGATTATACCACTACAGTTAGCTATGACTGATTATACCACTACAGTTAACTATGACTGATTATACCACTACAGTCAACTATGTCTGATTATACCACTACAGTCAACTATGTCTGATTATACCACTACAGTCAACTATGACTGATTATACCACTACAGTCAACTATGACTGATTATACCACTACAGTTAGCTATGACTGATTATACCACTACAGTCAACTATGTTTGATTATACCACTATAGTTAACTATGACTGATTATACCACTACAGTCAACTATGTTTGATTATACCACTACAGTCAACTATGTCTGATTATACCACTACAGTCAACTATGACAGATTATACCACTACAGTTAGCTATGACTGATTATACCACTACAGTTAACTATGACTGATTATACCACTACAGTCAAGTATGTCTGATTATACCACTACAGTCAACTATGTCTGATTATACCACTACAGTCAACTATGACTGATTATACCACTACAGTCAACTATGACTGATTATACCACTACAGTTAGCTATGACTGATTATACCACTACAGTCAACTATGTTTGATTATACCACTACAGTTAACTATGACTGATTATACCACTACAGTCAACTATGTTTGATTATACCACTACAGTCAACTATGTCTGATTATACCACTACAGTTAACTATGACTGATTATACCACTACAGTTAGCTATGACTGATTATACCACTACAGTTAACTATGACTGATTATACCACTACAGTTAACTATGACTGATTATGCTACTACAGTTAACTATGACTGATTATACCACTACAGTTAACTATGACTGATTATACCACTACAGTTAACTATGACTGATTATACTACTACAGTCAACTATGACTGATTATACTAATATAGTCTACTATTACTGATTATACCACTGCAGTTAACTATGACTGATTATACAACTATAGTCGACTAATAATGATTATACCACTACAGTTAACTATGACTGATTATACAACTATAGTCGACTATTAATGATTATACCACTACAGATGAAACATTGAATTTGGATCTACTTTGGCATCAGTCTCACTCAGGCGTGCGCGCGCGCGTGTGTGTAATAAATGTGTCGTTTGTATCACGCGCTAGACTACACAAACACAAAGGATATCTCTCTCTGCGATCAGGACTCAATCAGAATAGGACTCCAGTCTCTCACACGAAGACAGCTGTCTGTTTAAGCCTGTTAGATCCACTCCGCTTGAATACCTGTTACAACGTTGCACTGTGTTCTGCAGCAGTGGCCCAGTGCATCCGATTTCAGCCAGCATTTTGTTCAGGTTTGCTTTCCTTAGCCTTTGATAGTCCCAATCTTCCTGCAAGGCAGCAGATGATCTTTAGGGGGATTCGGCCCTTAGATGGTCGGCCATCCCAGGTTTACGAGCACCATCTGCCCGAGTCACTAGAGGTGACTAACACATACACGCGACTTGGAATATGAGAAACTGCAACAAGGAACACTTTTCATGCATAGCCTTCAATTGTTCCCGCCGCCTATCCCCATATACCGGTAATTCACGTCCTCTTGAAAATGATGATCGTCGTAGCACTTGATGATGTTAGGTAATCGTTGTTGACTCCAATTCCGAACATATAGACACACAGTTAGTCGTCAAATTATCCCCGTCGCACATCAAACAGCAAACCGCAAGATTAGCACACAGCCGGTCTAGGGAAACCATTACGATGACGTAGCACACAAAAATGCCAAACACAATCTCGCTCCCTTAGATTTCTGATTACTCTAGTGTAAGAAGCCTACGACGAACAAAACACGAAGCAAATTCCCCAAACAGACAAAACTGCGGCTGACGAAGTAGTTTACATTACTGAGTAATATGGAAATAACTTGCGTCAAGGAATTCCAACAACGGTCATGAACAGCACCAATGTGACGTAAAGCGCAGATCAAGTATAGACGGTGGAAGTTTTCATTAACAACACTTGATTGCCAAAAACCAACTGTTGTCGGCCTACGACCTCGCTTTAGCGGCACAGATGTATTAAGTATATCACCATTTTGACTTTAACGCAGAAAAGTGCAACGGAGAACCGAAATTAATCAGACCCTGATGCACTTTCTGCAGCGATCGAGAGGACGTGGATTAGATCCGCCATCTTGGAGACGGAAGTCCCACAAATGATATGAAATGACCTTTCCTGTATGTGTCACAATCCCTGTGGTTTGCACGGTATGTTTGTTCGGCTCCGAAAGTAATGTCCACCAATCTATAGTTCGTTCAGAAATTCATGCCCTCAGAGTTTATTAATTATCTCGGAAACTGTTTGTTGAATTTCTGTAATTCTTTTGTTTTAAACACAGCTTATTTTTTCACCGACATTCAGTCTGATTTTTTGCCCTAATGTCATGCATTTAGAAAGGATTTTTGCTTATTTGAGGTATATAACAATATGATTTTCTTACTTGTCCTAAATTTTAGGATTTTACAATACCCACATTTGTTGTAATCAACTCACCATTTAAAAAGCAAGATTTCACGTGCTCTCCGCACAATCTTAGCACCGTTTCGCACTCGTAACTTGTAAGACGCGCGCCAATCCGAGGTTTAATTTTTGTCATTTCATTTCCGGTTTCTTGTTAAATTGGTCCTGAAGCGTATTTTGACCAAATATTTACTATTATGTATATTCCTTTATATGTTATAATTTGTAAGCTGTTGTGAAGTGACTACTTGATTTTTAAAACCATGAAGAGTTTAAAGTGCAAATTCATCACAATGCATAAGGTAACTGTGTTATTGTACAGGCACTTTTACAAGGAATCTAAAAGGGGTCGGTTATATTATCATATATACAAAAAAAAAAAAAAAAAAACCACGGACAGCTCTAAATATAGATAGAAAGTCTTTCAATCGATGGATAGGATAGAGCTTTAACTCTGTAGAAGCGACGGTCAAACAAGGAAGAGAAATGAAAGTTAATGATTTTGACAAAGATGCTATTAGACGTGACATTTTGTTAATGTTTGAATCGAATCAACTTGTTACACTGCACAAACTTAAAGTTCGACTACAATTAGAATGTGATATTGAAATCTCAAAAACAACTCTTTGGAAGATCGTAAGAGGCGTTGGTTTCACTTTTCGAAAATCTGCTAGTGAAGAAATATTGTTTGTGAAAAACCACACCTGATAGCTGCCCGAGGCAAATACCTGAGGCAGATCCGTGAGCGACGAATGGAAGGCTACGATATAGTATATTTGGATGAAACGTGGGTCAATGCTCATCATACATATGAGAAAGAATGGTAATCAGTTGACAGAGAAAATAAAAGAAGCATTCCCAGCAGCAAATGACATCGCATTATATCGGTACATGCTGGCAGTAGAGTGAATGGTCTTGTTAATGACACACAACTTATTTTTCAATCAAAGTCTACAGACAATAGGGACTACCACACTGAAATGAATGGACGAATTTCAGAGACTGGATAGAGAACACTCTATTCCCCATTCTGGATAGACTTTCATGTCTTGTAGTGGACAATGCATCCTATCATAATGTGGTAGCACTGGAGAACAAAGTTCCTAATTCGTCAAGCACAAAAGATCAAATCATCACATGGTTTAGAAAAGAAAATGTTTCCTTTCAAAACACCCAGTTAAAACCAGAGTTGTTGCAACTTGTTAGACAAACTAAGAAGACAAAGTTAGATCAATTGATCAAATAATTGCAAAGTATGGCCACACATCTCTTCGCCTCCCACCTTATCATTCGCACCTCAACCCAATAGAACTTGTGTGGGCTAAAGTCAAAGTATGGCCACACATCTCTTCGTCTCCCACCTTATCATTCACACCTCAACCCAATAGAACTTGTGTGGGCTAAAGTCAAAGTATGGCCACACATCTCTCGCCTCCCACCTTATCATTCACACCTCAACCCAATAGAACTTGTGTGGGCTAAAGTCAAAGTATGGCCACACATCTCTTCGCCTCCCACCTTATCATTCACACCTCAACCCAATAGAACTTGTGTGGGCTAAAGTCAAAGTATGGCCACACATCTCTTCGCCACCCACCTTATCATTCTCACCTCAACCCAATAGAACTTGTGTGGGCTAAAGTCAAAGTATGGCCACACATCTCTCCGCCTCCCACCTTATCATTCACACCTCAACCCAATAGAACTTGTGTGGGCTAAAGTCAAAGTATGACCACACATCTCTTCGCCTCCCACCTTATCATTCACACCTCAACCCAATAGAACTTGTGTGAGCTAAAGTCAAAGTATGGCCACACATCTCTTCGCCTCCCACCTTATCATTCGCACCTCAACCCAATAGAACTTGTGTGAGCTAAAGTCAAAGTATGGCCACACATCTCTTCGCCTCCCACCTTATCATTCGCACCTCAACCCAATAGAACTTGTGTGAGCTAAAGTCAAAGTATGGCCACACATCTCTTCGCCTCCCACCTTATCATTCACACCTCAACCCAATAGAACTTGTGTGGGCTAAAGTCAAAGTATGGCCACACATCTCTTCGCCTCCCACCTTATCATTGGCACCTCAACCCAATAGAACTTGTGTGGGCTAAAGTCAAAGTATGGCCACACATCTCTTCGCCTCCCACCTTATCATTGGCAGCTCAACCCAATAGAACTTGTGTGGGCTAAAGTCAAAGTATGACCACACATCTCTTCGCCTCCCACCTTATCATTGGCACCTCAACCCAATAGAACTTGTGTGAGCTAAAGTCAAAGTATGACCACACATCTCTTCGCCTCCCACCTTATCATTCACACCTCAACCCAATAGAACTTGTGTGGGCTAAAGTCAAAGTATGGCCACACATCTCTTCGCCTCCCACCTTATCATTGGCACCTCAACCCAATAGAACTTGTGTGGGCTAAAGTCAAAGTATGACCACACATCTCTTCGCCTCCCACCTTATCATTGGCACCTCAACCCAATAGAACTTGTGTGGGCTAAAGTCAAAGTATGACCACACATCTCTTCGCCTCCCACCTTATCATTCACACCTCAACCCAATAGAACTTGTGTGGGCTAAAGTCAAAGTATGACCACAAATCTCTTCGCCTCCCACCTTATCATTCACACCTCAACCCAATAGAACTTGTGTGGGCTAAAGTCAAAGTATGGCCACACATCTCTTCGCCTCCCACCTTATCATTCACACCTCAACCCAATAGAACTTGTGTGGGCTAAAGTCAAAGGGCAAGTTGCTGTGCAGAACACGACGTTTAAAATGTGTGACGTTAAAGAATTGACGCGTGATGCCCTCTCAACGATAGACATTGAATACTGGAGAAAATGTGACGACTATGTGCTCACAGAAGAGGAACAATACTGGAGAAAATGTGACGACCATGTGCTCACAGAAGATGAACAATACTGGAGAAAATGTGACGACTATGTGCTCACAGAAGAGGAACAATACTGGAGAAAATGTGACGACTATGTGCTTACAGAAGAGGAACAATACTGGAGAAAATGTGACGACCACGTGCTCACAGAAGAGGAACAATACTGGAGAAAATGTGACGACCACGTGCTCACAGAAGAGGAACAATACTGGAGAAAATGTGACGACCACGTGCTCAGAGAAGAGAAACAATACTGGAGAAAATGTGACGACCATGTGCTCAGAGAAGAGAAACAATACTGGAGAAAATGTGACGACCACGTGCTCACAGAAGAGGAACAATACTGGAGAAAATGTGACGACCATGTGCTCACAGAAGATGAACAATACTGGAGAAAATGTGACGACCACGTGCTCACAGAAGAGGAACAATACTGGAGAAAATGTGACGATCATGTGCTCAGAGAAGAGGAACAATACTGGCAACGAGATGGATTGTAGTTTGTCCAACCGATAACAGTTGTTAACCTCTTAGAGACTTCTGATTCGGCATGACATATACATGACATGTGCACAATTTTGTTGATTACACACTTACTATTTGCTGACTATGTGTGTTTGATGTTCTGGTTGCTCCATATATTTTGTTGATGACACGCCAGCTATTTGGCGACTATGTGTGTTTGATACTTTGGTCAAAGTTGACCTATCTCTATGACGAAGATATAAAATCAAATGAAAATTTTGCCCTTTTCAAAGTGACACGGATACGCCTTTAGCTTGCATTGTTAGAAAATTAACATAATTTACAGTAAAAATCTAATGCTTAGAGCACGCGGTTTGATATTTTCCTAAAATTATATAACAAAAAATGATTTGTGCAAAATTCAGACTACCTTTGTACTTAAATTTATAAAATCTGAAGTCGGTGAAAAAAATAAGATTTCATGAAAAATAATGACAGAAATTCCGAGATAATTGATCAACTCTGTGGGCACGAATTTGTGAACAAACTAGTTCACACGTGGTGTACAGGTCAGATTTGTTCTTCCACTCTACAGACAGTAGGCAGGCAGGCAGACAGACAGACAGGCAGACAGAAATAAAGAACGAATGACAACGAAAGAATGAATGAATAAAGAAAGAAAAAAATAATAATGAAAGAAGGATTTTTTTAATTACAAAATGTTTAAATTTTAAGATATAACTTTTTCTCAATTACTTGGAATATATAATAGAAGAAGCATGTGTATTGCATCTTCTTATAAGACAAAGATGAGATCAACGATCAACAACTAAAGTATCATTGACAAACAACTGTGACGTGTGGGACATTTAATGTACATAGAAGAATTAACTGTGACTGGTGTGTAGGACATTTAAATGTACACAGAAGAATTAACTGTGACTGGTGTGTAGGACATTTAAATGTACATAGAAGAATTAACTGTGACTGGTGTGTAGGACATTTAAATGTACATAGAAGAATTAACTGTGACTGGTGTGTAGGACTTTAAATGTACACAGAAGAATTAATTGTACCAATCTGTTTGCCCTGACTTTCACAAAAGTGGAAGCTCGTCGCAGTTACGGTTCTTTGTCAAGCTAGAACCCCGGTAAATGTTTAATGGTTATGGTTGTGGTGGTGGATGATGATGATGGTGGTGGGGCGGAGGGGCAGAGCAGCATGGCAGACAAGAAACGTCACATCTGCTAGCACGTGGTGAGCATCCAAAATGATGTGGGTAACACGAGGCGGTGGGCGGGGAATTGGTGGGAGATGGCTCGTGTGTGAGTGGCAGAGAGAAACGAGGAGAGAATGAGGGCAGAAGTACGAGTTAAGATGTGTGGGGCTGAGTGAGTACGTATTTGACATTTAGGATTCTGAGAACTTCTCTAGGGCTGTTTCCATTTCAAAACCAGCGTTTATGTAATTCCTTTATGGGTCTATAAGGAGGGAATGAGAGAGACGAGATGAGAGAGAGAGAAAGACAGACAGGTGAGAGAGAAATGACGAGAGAGAAATGATGAGAGAGAAATGATGAGACAGAGAGATGAGAGAGAAATGATGAGACAAATAGATGAGATTATAGAGAGATGAGAGAGAAATTATGAGACAAAGAGAGATGTGATGAGAGAGAGACAGAGAAATGTGATGAGAGAGATGAAAGTAGAGAGTAAAGACTAGATTAAAGACAGAGAAAGAGGTGAGAGAGACAAAGAGATGTGATGAGAGAGAGAGAAAGAGAGATATGAGATTATAGAGAGACGGTGATAGAAGATATGAGATAGAGACAGTGAGATGTGATGAGATGAGAGAGAGGCAGAGAGATGAGAAAGAGGTATGGTGAGAGGAGATGAGAGGGACAGATGAGATACCACATAGAGATTAGATGAGATAAGAGGCACAGAGAGAAGTTGAACGTGATTAGATGAGAGAGAGAGAGAGAGAAGAGAGAGAGAGAGAGAGAGAGAGATGAACGAGGCTATGTAGATGCAGCAGTAGTAGAAAATCTGGATCTCTTTTTTTTCAAAAAAAAAAAAAAAAAAAAAAAAAAAAACTGATCCCCGACAGAGGCGTGCGTATCTAACTCCCTCAAGACGGGGACAGCACTACCGTCACTAGTCCGTCACATCTCATTGTCACCATACTACCTTTTCATGTTTGTATCCACCGTTGCTTGTCTCCTTGACGAACTAACACCTTCTCTTGCTCAAGTCTGACCTCACTTCAGCCCAGCCTGGAGGATGTCATCACCAACTTTCACATTGGGACTTCCCACAGATCTCGTCATTTCTTCAATTCTCTACCACATTTAAAATAATTCCAATTTTATTCTTTGTTTCTTTCTTTATTTCTTTCTCACTCCCTTTCTTTTCTTTTGTCCATCTTTTGTTTTTTTTGACACATATTTCTTCATTTCTTGTATGAATCTCTGGTCTTTTTTGACATATCAATTCCCCCACCCCCTTTTCATGGCTCATGCATCTCTCGTCTTTGAGACTTATATTTCTGATGGCATCTCTTGCCGTTAAGATAACCTTTTCCTCATTATTTGAAGTATCATCTTTTAGAAACACATCTCATCACCGATATTTATTCCTGCGCCATTCTACCACATTTACGACACTACATACCAACAGAGCCGCGATAGCTCAGTGGTTAGTCAATGGACTACAAAGGACAAGAGGTAGGGTTCGATCCCAACCGATGGCTGTCGGGTTCACCCAGCCTTTAATGGGTACCGGATTGTTTCTCTGGGAAAGTAAAGCAGCAAGGGTGTAATACCGACAACATTACCCCAAAAATCATGTGCTGAAGGTTTGTAAAATTTATGGTCACTAACACCATATTCCCTATACGGCACTTGGCGTGACGGGGGCTCTTTACTTTTTTTTTTAACACATAACACAACCCATCATACATTTTTGTGAGAGAAAGTTGATTTGTACTAACACATAACACAACCCATCATAACATTTTTGTGAGAGAAAGTTGATTTGTACTAACACATAACACAACCCACCTAACATTTTTGTGAGGCAAATTCAGATTCTAGTAAACTAACTCAGCTCGACTCAAATCATTCAGACTTCAGTAAAGATCAAAAGAGGAAATATAAAGGCGGCGCTTGGTGAAGAGGATCAGTAGCGGAATAGGGTGAGAACCGCTGACATCGAGGCTGCATAGCAAACATGGGAGACAATTATAAGGGGAACAGTTAAGCGGGGTCGGCGTGATTAGCTGCCCTTGACTGTGTGTGTAGGTAAGTTCGTTGTGTTTAGATAGGCATGTGTGAGACACACACACACACAGAGAAGAGAGAGAGAGAGAGAGAGAGGAGAGTGAGAGAAGAGAGAGAGAGAGAGAGAGAGAGAGAGAGAGAGTTTGTTATACAGAGAAAAGTGAGAGAATGGAAATAAGAGATAGCAGTAGAGGAGAAAGTACTAAAGGTGGGCTAAGTGTGTTGTGTGTGTGTGAGAGAGAGAGAGAGAGAGAGAGAGAGAGATGGACGATAGGGAAGGGAGAATATAGAGTGAAGACAAGTTAAGGATATGGGGATGAGAGAGGAGTGAGAGAGAAGAGAAAGAAGGTGAGGGAAGAGAGGGGAGTGAGAGAGAACAGAGTGATGTAAGAGAAAAAACAGAGGGGAATGAGAGAAGATAAAGGGAATGAGAGAAGAAGAAAGGAGTGAGAGAAGATGGAAGCGATTTAAGGAGAACGAATTGAGAATAAGAAGCGATGAAGTACCGTTTTTGTAATAGTAACCGTTCCGTGGCGTAGCTGCCAACGCTACTCTTCAGCTTAACAGATAGTCAGAGTTCAACCCTCGACTGTAACCATCCTCCACCCAAACAGCTTCCCATTTTATCCACCCTCTAAAGTCATTCCCCAAAAGCTTTTTCTTTGGAACTAGGGCGGACTGGCGTAGTACTGACCATATCACCAATAATGTGTAAATGACTACGGTAAAAACATGAGCACTAACACCAGGCTCCTTCACAAGACGAGGCTTATATCATTTTACTTATCCCCTATCAGTGGTTCTTAAACTGGTGTGTACCCAGACACCCATGGTTCGTGTTCTCTTCGTCTGAAACTCTTTGGGTTGTCATTATTTTCAGTGTAGCTCCAAAACGGTAGCGCGAGAGTCAGAGAATGCACTCAGCTCGAACCTAAGGGTACCAGGTTCGAACCACAAATAGAGCAATTAGTTCCCCCGCTCCCCTTTTCAACGTTATTGAGGTTTCCTTGATGAAGCTGACCACCATTGGCAAGTGACAATTTAAAAAAAAAAATAAAAAAAAAAAAGTATGCCGCTACCGGGGCCTAATTGTAGCTGCCCAGACCATATTTCAAATGTTTGGGTCAAAATTCAGCTACCTTGGTCCGAATTTGCCTTTTGCCTCGGAGCTTGTGTCCTGGGTTGATATATTCTGGTCAGAGGTCAGAATGCCCATGTATAGTGAAGACAGTCCTAGGACAAAGACACTGAGAACAGTGCCTGTGAAGTTCCTGCTACTTCAATACGTCAGTTATATATTACCGTTTATAGAAAACGTCACTGGTATATCCTATATATATATATATATATATATATATATATATATTATATATATATATATATATCTTTACGTCATTATAACATTACTAAGGTCTGAAGAGGGAGGGCATATAAGAATGGAGAATAAAGACTGATTGTCATGAGCTGTCCGCGCGAAGTGTTCAGGTCTGAATTTAATTTCACTCTCGATAGAAAACAAAAGCTGTTCACCCTACCGGGATTCGAACCCGCATTCCTCTGGTGTGGAGCTGAACAAGTTATCGGTTCGGCCACCCGCTCTCCTATTGTGCTGTATAGTTCTCATAATTTGAAAACCTCTGTTCTAGAATGTTGCCTGGCACGAAGATAATCTGATTGTTGCCCTGAGTCTGTACACAGCTACTTGAGGGGTGGGGGGGAATATGGAATTGGTGAGAGCGCATGTGTGTGTGAGTGAGAGAGAGAGATAGAGAGAGAGAGAGAGAGAGAGAGAGAGAGAGAGATAAACACGGAATGTGATAGAGAGAGATGAGGAAGAAAACAGAGATGAAGAAATGTGAGAATAATAGGAACATGGAGCTACGAATTGCACCTGTAATAATATTTTTGTTGTTGTGAGGACTTAATCGGCACGGCTCATTAGCTTGCAGTAATGGTTGGGAGTTAACCACACAATTTGAAAGGGAGAGGCTGACTAAATAAACACTGGATCGCAGTATATATGGGTGGATGGGTATCAACGGGTCAAATGAGAGGACTGAAGGAGAAGAAAAAAAAGAAACATAATGAGAATAGAAAGATAATAGAGAATTGAGAAAACAAGAATGATTGAGAGAAGGAAATGGAGAAAAAAAATATATACGGACAGACAAGCTGACAAGTGAACAGACTTACATAGACAGACAGAGACAAGAAGGCAGACAGGAGGTAAAATATTTATACATAACAAACATAAGCAGGTGATGCACACAAGACACATGGACAGATATACAAACACATTAAAACACTTATCTGCAACCAACATAGATTCAAAAGAAGCACAGACCGACATTAAAACACTTATCCTCAGCCAACATAGACTCAATAGACGTACAGACAGACATTAAAACACATATCCCTAACTAGCTTAGACCCAAAAAGAGACATTACATCACTTATCCACAGCCAACACAGACACACAAACAGACATTACATGACTTATCCATAGTGAACACAGGCGCCAGACAGACATTAAATCAATTATCTACAACCAGCACATACTCAAACAGGTGCACAGACAGACATACACAAGCAGGCAGGTCAGAGAGATATTAAAACACTTATCGACAACCATACAGACAGATGAACACACTTAGAAAGACAGACAAACAAGCAGGGACATTAAAACACTTATCAACAACCAACATAGACTAGATAGACAGACAAACAAGCAGGCAGGCATTAAAATACTTATCCATTACCAAGGCAAGACTCAGACAGACAGGTAGACATATATTAAAACACTTATCCATTACCAAGGCAAGACTCAGACAGACAGGTAGACAGATATTAAAACACTTATCCATTACCAAGGCAAGACTCAGACAGACAAACTCACCCGCCTAATCTTGGCCAGTCTGTTGGCAGTGCCATCCCTACTGGGTCTCCTTAGCTCTACTAGACTCGACAACGACTCCCTGGACCTCATCAGCGCTCTCACATCATCGCTGACGCTGCTAGCGCTTGAGACGCTACCGCCGCCCGCAGCGACGCTCGCCACACTGCTGCCAGTGTTGACGGTCGAAACGTTTGTGCCTTCGCTGGACTCGGTCGTCGAAACGGCTGCCCTCGGCATGGTGATGCTGCCCATGCTGCTGGTGTTGGTGAGGGCACCTTTGTGGGAGTCTGTGGTGCGAAATCCACCTGGCAGGCATACACAAATTCCAAATTATCATTTCAGTGTAGCACATACAAGAACGTAAACCATAGACATGTAAAGATGTACATACATTGTGTGTGTGTGTGTGTGTGTGTGTGTGTGTGTACATCTATAGCTACCACTTTAACACAGCATATGAGCAGGGGCGGCGCCCAACAGCTGACCAAGACCCCGCCTCCAAACTCAGGCGAAGACCCTCATTTCACTTCCAAAAAATAGCAGCAACAACATTTAACTGACCAAGACCCTCATTTCACTTCTAAAAAAATCTCCCTAGCCTAACCTTTAAGTTACCAAAAACACTCACTTCACCACTCAAAAATATCACCCCAGCAAACAACCTTTAACTGATCAAGACACTCACTTCAGCACTCAAAAATCTCCCTGGCAACAACCTTTAAGTTACCAAAACACTCACTTCACCACTCAAAAATATTCCCAGCAAAAAACTTTAACTGACCAAGACTTCATTTCAATTTCGAGACAATCTTCCCGACAGCAACCTACAGCTGACCGGCACACTCACTTCACCACCCAAAAATCTCTGCAACAACTTATAGCTGACCAAGACTTCATTTCACTTCCGAGACAATCTCCCCGACAGCAATCTATAGCTGACCAAGACACTCACTTCACCTCCCCATAATCTCCTCGGCAATAACCTTCACCTGACCAAAACTTCACTTCATCCCGAAGACAACCTCCCAGGGCAACACCCCTTGTCAGAACAAGCAAGACAACGAGGTGATAGTTGCCAGAGTGATGGGTCTGTTGACATAGAAGACCTAGTACAGCAGAACCTCAAGGATGAACAAGATCCGACTTCTCCGGCATAGCCAGGAAAATCAAGAAGGACACCACAACGTGTCATAGAGGACACCACAACGTGTCATATCAGGACACCACAACGTGTCATATCAGGACACCACAACGTGTCATATCAGGACACCACAACGTGTCATATCAGCTTCCAGGATGTAAGAGACGACTCTTGTGTACAAGAGCAATAACCGCCATCAATATCACACACACACACACACAGCACTGTGATCTCTGTAGTACATAATAAGACAAGCCATTCAATACACGGCAAATACCAATATCTTGTGAGTCTCGCAAACAGTACACTAGCTTTTCAATAAAGAACATGCACAACACTCTCATAACACACATACAACCTTCTTATAGCACACATACAATCGCCTCATAGCACACATACAACCTTCTTATAGCACACATATACTCACCTCATAGCACACATATAACCTTCTTATAACACACATACACCCACCTCATAACACACATACAACCGCCTCATAGAACACATACAACCGCCTCATAGCACACATATAACCTTCTTATAGCACACATACACCGCCTCATAGCACAATATTGCCCTCTCAGTTAAATTACACTATATAACTACTACATTACTTATTACAAACATATGCAAGTGATCATATCGTTAAATGAACATTCCACTTAATATTTCACTTGACATGTTCTCATGCGATATTGTTACATAAACATTCCCTGATTACAACAACAACAAAAATCAAACATAAACATTCAAGAACTTTATAGTTTAGTTAAACACTCCAAGTAAACTAAAGCGATTGAAGCATTCCTTAACCACAGAAATAAGCAACAAAACATAAACAAATGCATACATTGAATAAACAACAAACACACGGCGTGGAAACCAACCATCGCACCTGAGACGTCAGTTAATGTCATTCCATCACAAACTTTTAAATTAGCAACAAAAATATAAACTAATCGCAATGCAGACACAACACTAACACACAAGTTGCATATTTCTATCAATTCTACACAGCCAAGATGCCTACAATGTGCCATGGTACGGGTCTCATTAGCGGTGCGCAATCAACACATAACAAAGCTGCTCATTGGTTACATTAATATCCAATCGTCAATTTCAGGAAAGTATCCAATCATACAACGACCGTTATGTTTGTGTGGAGTACAAATTACGACTCAGCGGCCAGCAGAGGGCGGGTTAAAGTTCACGGAGTTGCCACCAACATTCCATTGGCGTTCAAGCCAAAAAGCTCTTCGTTACACACTCTCAAATTTGGCTGCTAGTCAAACACGCCATTTTTTGAGCGGTCAATTCAGAATTGTTTACAAACAAAAGTGACACAAACACGCACGGTGTGTTCTATAATAGGGAGATAATAGTGAATGTTGCAAGAATGTAACACAACACCGACGCGAAGTATAGAAGTAATGAGGTACATTATTGGTATATGCAGGAAATACCCACATATAGTATATGTAAATGATAACCTGCACCATCAAAGCAAGAGGCAGAGCAGAATGGCTCACCATGGAGCCAGCCTTCGTTGCGGAGATGGCACACGGTGATGATGATTATGATATGTAAATATACAGTAGAAGAGCAAAAAAAAAAAAAAACAACAACAGCAAATTATATCTCCCCTCGAAGCTGAAAGGTAAATGAGAAAGGAAATTAGAAGATGAGGAAGGAGAAGAAGAAATGTAAATCCCCTCTCTAG
Source organism: Megaustenia siamemsis (assembly GCA_032433765.1). Lineage (NCBI taxonomy): Eukaryota > Metazoa > Mollusca > Gastropoda > Stylommatophora > Ariophantidae > Megaustenia > Megaustenia siamemsis. The sequence continues at coordinate 6,955,951 of JAVIAB010000108.1, read as the reverse complement.
GCGATAAGCTCATTGGCAGCCCTGGCATTGAGTGTGGCTTTACTGTGGACCAAGAGAACATCGCTAAGCTTGTTCTCCATTCCTTAAGAGAAAAGCGGGAGAATGGGTGGGACAATGATGTATACATTGAGAGAGTGATGATTCTAAAGGTGGGACAATGATGTATACATTGAGAGACGGGTGATTCTAAAGGTGGGACAATGATGTATACATTGAGAGAGTGATGATTCTAAAGGTGGGACAATGATGTATACATTGAGAGACGGGTGATTCTAAAGGTGGGACAATGATGTATACATTGAGAGAGTGATGATTCTAAAGGTGGGACAATGATGTATACATTGAGAGACATGATTCTAAAGGTGAGACAATGATGTATACATTGAGAGAGTGATGATTCTAAAGGTGGGACAATGATGTATACATTGAGAGACGGGTGATTCTAAAGGTGGTCAATGATGTATACATTGAGAGAGTGATGATTCTAAGGTGGGACAATGATGTATACATTGAGAGAGTGATGATTCTAAAGGTGGGACAATGATGTATACATTTAGAGACATGATTCTAAAGGTGAGACAATGATGTATACATTGAGAGAGTGATGATTCTAAAGGTGGGACAATGATGTATACATTGAGAGAGTGATGATTCTAAAGGTGGGACAATGATGTATACATTGAGAGACATGATTCTAAAGGTGAGACAATGATGTATACATTGAGAGAGTGATGATTCTAAAGGTGGGACAATGATGTATACATTGAGAGACATGATTCTAAAGGTGAGACAATGATGTATACATTGAGAGAGTGATGATTCTAAAGGTGGGACAATGATGTATACATTGAGAGAGTGATGATTCTAAAGGTGGGACAATGATGTATACATTGAGAGACATGATTCTAAAGGTGAGACAATGATGTATACATTGAGAGACGGGTGATTCTAAAGGTGGGACAATGATGTATACATCGAGAAAGTGATGATTCTAAAGGTGGGACAATGATGTATACATTGAGAGACGGGTGATTCTAAAGGTGGGACAATGATGTATACATTGAGAGAGTGATGATTCTAAAGGTGGGACAATGATGTATACATTGAGAGACATGATTCTAAAGGTGAGACAATGATGTATACATTGAGAGAGTGATGATTCTAAAGGTGGGACAATGATGTATACATTGAGAGACGGGTGATTCTAAAGGTGGGACAATGATGTATACATTGAGAGAGTGATGATTCTAAAGGTGGGACAATGATGTATACATTGAGAGAGTGATGATTCTAAAGGTGGGACAATGATGTATACATTGAGAGACATGATTCTAAAGGTGAGACAATGATGTATACATTGAGAGAGTGATGATTCTAAAGGTGGGACAATGATGTATACATTGAGAGAGTGATGATTCTAAAGGTGGGACAATGATGTATACATTGAGAGACATGATTCTAAAGGTGAGACAATGATGTATACATTGAGAGAGTGATGATTCTAAAGGTGGGACAATGATGTATACATTGAGAGACATGATTCTAAAGGTGAGACAATGATGTATACATTGAGAGAGTGATGATTCTAAAGGTGGGACAATGATGTATACATTGAGAGAGTGATGATTCTAAAGGTGGGACAATGATGTATACATTGAGAGACATGATTCTAAAGGTGAGACAATGATGTATACATTGAGAGAGTGATGATTCTAAAGGTGGGACAATGATGTATACATTGAGAGACATGATTCTAAAGGTGAGACAATGATGTATACATTGAGAGACAGATGAGTCTAAAGGTGGGACAATGATGTATACATTAGAGAGTGGTGATTCTAAAGGTGGGGCAATGATGTATACATTGAAAGACATGATTCTAAAGGTGAGACAGTGATGTATACATTGAGAGACATGCTTATAAAGGTGAGACAATGATGTATACATTGAGAGACATGCTTATAAAGGTGAGACAATGATGTATACATTGAGAGACAGATGAGTCTAAAGGTGGGACAATGATGTATACATTGAGAGACATTATTCTAAAGGTGAGACAATGATGTATACATTGAGAGACATGATTCTAAAGGTGGGGCAATGATGTATACATTGAAAGACATGATTCTAAAGGTGGGGCAATGATGTATACATTGAGAGACATGATTCTAAAGGTGGGGCAATGATGTATACATTGAGAGACATGATTCTAAAGTGGGGCAATGATGTATACATTGAAAGACATGATTCTAAAGGTGAGACAATGATGTATACATTGCAAGACATGATTCTAAAGGTGAGACAATGATGTATACATTGAAAGACATGATTCTAAAGGTGAGACAATGATGTATACATTGAAAGACATGATTCTAAAGGTGAGACAATGATGTATACATTGAGAGAGTGGTGATTCTAAAGGTGGGACAATGATGTATACATTGAGAGAGTGGTGATTCTAAAGGTGGGACAATGATGTATACATTGAGAGAGTGGTGATTCTAAAGGTGGGACAATGATGTATACATTGAGAGAGTGGTGATTCTAAAGGTGGGACAATGATATATACATTGAGAGAGTGATGATTCTAAAGGTGGGACAATGATGTATACATTGAGAGACGGGTGATTCTAAAGGTGGGACAATGATGTATACATTGAGAGATTGATGATTCTAAAGGTGCGACAATGATGTATACATTGAGAGACATGATTCTAAGGTGAGACAATGTTGTATACATTGAGAGAGTGATGATTCTAAAGGTGGGACAATGATGTATACATTGAGAGACGGGTGATTCTAAAGGTGGGACAATGATGTATACATTGAGAAAGTGATGATTCTAAAGGTGGGACAATGATGTATACATTGAGAGAGTGGTGATTCTAAAGGTGGGACTATGATGTATACATTGAGAGACGAGTGATTCTAAAGGTGGGACAATGATGTATACATTGAGAGAGTGGTGATTCTAAAGGCGGGACAATGATGTATACATTGAGAGACTGATGATTCTAAAGGTGGAAACGGGATCTGGTCGATCAGCTGCTCTTAGAGGGGGGAGCAGATGTATCTTCAAGAAATACCTGACACGAACAATCAGTCTACATAAATCTTAGATACATGCTGGGAAGGGTGGTGGAGCGGGTATGGGGATGCCACGACTGCAATGAAACTGATTCCATGAATATCGAGAACTGGGAAAGCATTCGGTAAGAGGAAGCTAAACCTGGACCCACGTAATAGAAGATATACATGAAGTCAAGTACCCATGTCATTGAAGGAAGTATTACATGATGGGAAGTGCCCAAGTCATTGAAGGAAGTATTACATGACGGGAAGTGCCCAAGTCATTGAAGGAAGTATTACATGACGGGAAGTGCCCAAGTCATTGAAGGAAGTATTACATGATGGGAAGTGCCCAAAAATGAAAGAAATTAATGATACATGAAATAAGGTGAGCACGTAATTGGGGAAAATGATACTTGAAGTATAGTAATAGAAGACATTGATGATACATGACAGAACATCAACATAACTATAGAAGGCAGGCAACTAAAACAAGTAGAGGAATTCAAATACCTAGGAAGTCTAATGACAAACGATAATTCTCAAACTGCAGAGATAGAATCAAGAAGCAAAAAGGCTTGTCAAATCATTGGGCAGTTATCACCACTATTGTCCAACAGGGAAATAACTCTGGAGGCAAAACGAGCACTATACAATACAATCTTCATCCCAACGTTGTGCTACCAATGCCGGACTTGGACCCTAGATGCAAGAACAATAAGAAAAATAACCTCTACAGAGATGAAATGCGTTAGACGAATGACAGGAAACAGTCTGAGAGATAAGATCAGAAATGAAGAACTGAGAAAAAAGCTAGGAATAGAGCCCCCCCCCCCCCCCCCCCCCCCCATTGAATATATAAGGAAACAACAGATAAAATGGTTTGGTCACGTGACAAGGCAGAAAGAACAAAACACAACACAACGAGCCTTCAACGAACGTAGTGAAAACACCAGACCTAAGGGTCGACCACGAAAAGATGGGTCGATGGAATATTAGAAGCACTAGGAAACATAACAGCAGCAGAGGCGAACAGAAGAGCAAAAGACCGCAAATTATATCTCCCCTCGACGCTGAAAGGCAGATGAGGAAGGGAAGGAAAGAAGGAGATGATACATAAAGTAAAGTGATCAAGTAATTGGAGGAAAATGATACTTGTAGCAAAGTAACAAAGTAATTTTAAAAAAATAATGACACGTGAAGTAATGTACCCAGATAAATGAGAAATACACACCACAAGAATGACGAAACTTCAGTAATTGTGACAACTAATGACACAAGATACAACGTACCCAAGTCACTGAGGAAATTACTGACCATGAAGTTACATACATCTCACACTACAAGAATGAATTAATTCGCGATTACAATATAACAGTGATTCTCAATCTTTGCTTAAAGTCCACGTCTCAACATAATTAACACACAGGGATTCTCAACCAGCAGATGATAGCCCCAACAATCGAGACTCTTTACGAGTTATATGATACCAGAGGATGCTTTATATTGAGAATTCGTGGTGTCCATGTTGTATACTACAAGAGAACCACTGTAAATGAGCAAGGCGATTAACTATTACCGCTGGCAAATGCTGCGAGATGGGCTGGGAAACAAGAAAATATAGAGTGAACGAGAGAACAAGGAAGAAATCATGAAAGAAGGGAAAGGGAGATTAAGGAGGGAAAAGGAGATAAAGGAGGAGTGGCTGATGGTTAAGGAGAGACGGGGAGAAGGGTTGGCTCATGACACTTACACACACACACACACACAGAGAGAGAGAGAGAGAGAGAGAGAGAGAGAGAGAAAAGATAGATTGATGCACAAGAGAAAGGATGGTGGAGGAAAAAAAATAAATGCAGATAAGAGGGTGAAGTTGTGTGAAACGGAGATAGAAAGATAAATATAGGAGAGGGATAGAAAAATGAAAGAAGAAAGACAACAAGAAAGATAAAGATGGGCGAGAAAAAGGGAGGGGGTAGGATCGGACCTGGATGTGAAGATACAACTGGGAGCGGGAAGGGGAGGGGGGTTGTGTTTGCGAGCTGACGGGCTTTCTCTGCTGATGTTTGTGGGTTCAACTTTGCAAAACCGTTGCCACCGATATCTCTGAGCCTGCCCGCTGAGGCATGTTTCCCCATCCCAATACTTGTGACGTATCGAGCTATGCGACTATAGACGGCTGACCTCATTTTAGCCCACAACCGCCTCTGCTCACAATGCTCAAACGTCACAACTATTGGTCGACAAGAAAGGGGCAGTATTAAGAACCCACAAGAAATGGGCAGTATCGAGAACTCACAAGAAAGGGGCAGTATGGAGAACTCACAAGAAAGGGACAGTATGGAGAACTCACAAGAAAGGGGCAGTATGGAGAACTCACAAGAAAGGGGCAGTATGAAAAACAACAAGAAAGGGGCAGTATGAAGAACCACAAGAAAGGGGCAGTATGAAGAACCCACAAGAAAGGGGCAGTATGAAGACCAACAGAAAGGGGCAGTATGAAGAACCAACAAGAAAGGGGCAGTATGAAGAACTCACAAGAAAGGGGCAGTATGAAGAACCACAAGAAAGGGGCAGTATGAAGAACTCACAAGAAAGGGCAGTATGGAGAACCACAAGAAAGGGGCAGTATGAAGAACCACAAGAAAGGGGCAGTATGAAGAACCAACAAGAAAGGAGCAGTATGAAGAACCACAAGAAAGGGCAGTATGAAGAACCAACAAGAAAGGGCAGTATGGAGAACCCACAAGAAAGGGGCAATATGAAAAACAACAAGAAAGGGGCAGTATGAAGAACAACAAGAAAGGGGCAGTATGAAGAACCACAAGAAAGGGCAGTATGAAGAACTCACAAGAAAGGGGCAGTATGAAGAACCAACAAGAAAGGGCAGTATGAAGGACTCGCAAGAAAGGGGCAGTATGAAGAACAACAAGAAAGGGGCAGTATGAAGAACTCACAAGAAAGGGCAGTATGAAGAACCACAAGAAAGGGGCAGTATGAGAACTCACAAGAAAGGGGCAGTATGAAGAACCAACAAGAAAGGGGCAGTATGAAGAACCACAAGAAAGGGCAGTATGAAGAACCACGAGAAAGGGGCAGTATGAAGAACCAACAAGAAAGGAGCAGTATGAAGAACTCACAAGAAAGGTGCAGTATGAAGAACCACAAGAAAGGAGCAGTATGAAGAACTCACAAGAAAGGGGCAGTATGAAGAACTCACAAGAAAGGGCAGTATGAAGAACTCACAAGAAAGGGGCAGTATGAAGAACCAACAAGAAAGGGGCAGTATGAAGAACTCACAAGAAAGGTGCAGTATGAAGAACCACAAGAAAGGGGCAGTATGAAGAACTCACAAGAAAGGAGCAGTATGAAGAACCAACAAGAAAGGGGCAGTATGGAGAACCACAAGAAAGGGGCAGTATGAAGAACCACAAGAAAGGGGCAGTATGAAGAACCAACACGAAAGGGCAGTATGAAGAACTCACAAGAAAGGGGCAGTATGAAGAACCAACAAGAAAGGCAGTATGAAGAACTCACAAGAAATGGCAGTATGAAGAACTCACAAGAAAGGGGCAGTATGAAGAACTCACAAGAAAGGTGCAGTATGAAGAATCACAAGAAAGGGGCAGTATGAAGAACCAATAAGAAAGGAGCAGTATGAAGAACTCACAAGAAAGGGACAGTACGAAGAAACCACAAGAAAGGGCAGTATGAAGAACTCACAAGAAAGGGGCAGGATGGAAACCAACAGAAAGGGGCAGTATGAAGAACTCACAAGAAAGGGCAGTACGAAGAACCAACAAGAAAGGTGCAGTATGAAGAACAAAAGAAAGGGAGTAGAAGAACTCACAAGAAATGGGCAGTATGAAGAACTCACAAGAAAGGGGCAGTATGAAGAACTCAAGAAAGGGGCAGTATGAAGAACTCACAAGAAAGAAAGGGCAGTATGAAGAAACAATAAGAAAGGAGCAGTATGAAGAACTCACAAGAAAGGGCAGTACGAAGAACCACCAAGAAAGGGGCAGTATGAAGAACCCACAAGAAAGGGGCAGTACAGACAACCCACAAGACAGGGGCACAATTGGGAACCCACAAGAAGGGGCAGTATGGAGGTCCGACATGAAAGATAACATAAATGGAGATGTTACTTCGGCCGAAGCTGTCAGGTGGGGGAAAGCCGTAGACACAGACCAGATAATGACGACAGCGATAACCTCCAGTTAATTCTGGACCGCGACAAGGGAGCCAGGGCCTATCACTCGCTACCAGGTTGCTAAACTGCTTGCTCGGACGCTCTGGCATGGGCGTTGACACGGAATCCAGCAGTTCACATCCACCATTTTCAAATATTGAAATATTAGAAGTGAGAAAGCATCGATTGTTACAAATCATTCTCAATTAATGTTAGACAAAGAGTCCTTACTACATCGAACATACCCTACCACTATATAGCTTCTATATTGAGGGAGCCGCGATAGCTCAGTGGTTAGTGAACTGGACTACAAAGGAGAAGAGGTAGAGTTCGATCCCAAACGACGGCTTCGGGTTCACAAGCCTTAATGGGTACAGGATTTTTTTTTTCTGGGAAAGTAAAACGGCACGGAGTAATACCGACCACATTACCCCAAAAATCATGTGCTGAAGGTCTGTAAAATTTATGGTCACTAACACCATATTCCCTATACGCCACTTACGTGACGGGACTCTTTTACTTTTTATTTTTTATATGGAAGCGAGTCGTGGGCGATAAGTAAGACAACACAAATAGAGGCAGCTAAGATGTGGCTTATTAGAAGAACGCTACGAATTCCATGGATTGCAAAACTTTCAAATGTGGAATGTTTAAAGCGAGCTGGAGAAACCAGGAATATCATTAAAATTATAAGGAAGAGTTAGTCTACATCTATTTGGCATGTGATGCGAAAAGAAGGTATTAAGAATGCTATAACAACAGGAAGAATGAATGAGAAAAAAAGAGCAGAGAAAAACCAGAGAAAAAATTTTGAGCAGTTTATCCAAATGGCGCAATAAAAGATCACTGACTGAGATTATGGCATGTATGAAGGAGCGAGAGATGTGGAGAGAGGTGATCGTCGACGCCAATTGATATGTAACATGATGATGATTAAAGAAATACACGCGCATTAAAGAGCTGGAACGACCTGCAGAAGTTTCCTTGTCACAGCTGTTGGTGTTCACCCCAAAGAGACATTTTAGTTGTAATCTTGGAAATGCTACAGCATTTACGGACGAACATATGCATCATGGGCGTGGGATATTCCTCTCAATCTGAACTTGTTTTATTTTATTTTACGGGAGTGTTTCAACTTGAATGTCACTCTCTCTAAAATACACACACGCACGCACGCAGAATGTTTAGCAGCTAAAGTAAAAGTTTATGTTTGTAAGTTCATGTTTGTAAGTTCATGCTTGTAACAAAAAGATCACAGACTGGCAAGTCTGAGAGTTTCGGGAGATGCAATGTTCAAATATTAACCACAAAGGTTTTTTTTGTTAGTTGTAAGACACACCTTCTTCTCATCACTTTGAAAGTATTTAATAGAAGAGGCTAGCGTATTTCATCTTTCAGGATCGACACACTCGAGCAAATCAACTAAAGGTCAAGGTCAAGTACAAGACTTGAATCAGCGTCTTAGCACGCGAGTCTCCACCCAGATGTGCTCGGCCGATTATCTACAGGTGCTCGGAGACTTCTTAAGATTGTCGCTTCAAGCATCGAAACTCACGATGTGAGGTGGCATTCCTCAACCCCAGGGTTCTACGCTGGTACCTATTTCTGCCACCAGCTAGGTCGACTGCGGTTTCTTTCCTCGCCCCCCCCTCCCCTCCTCTGAATACAAATCCCACTACTTCCAGCGGGATTCAAACAACACAGGTTGTCCGAACGCCGGTAGCCCAGCCGGGTGTGTTTCCCCAAATAGGTTACCGAGGCCACCAAAATAACTAAACTATCACTAACAAACGTGTTTTTTCTTCGTCTACTAAAATGTGTAGAGTATGCCTATGTTTTAGTTACCTCCTTGTGGTTTAAGGCACGCTATATATGCAGATTGTTGAGAATACCATGGACAGATAAGAAGAGTAATAACAACGTTCTGAAAGAGGCCAAAGCGAGAAGAGCTAATAAATATACAATATAGGAAGAAACAATCCTCATTTGTTGGCCATGTAATGAGAAGGTAACAGCTGGAATATATTGTAACAACTGTGAAAGTTGAGGGACGAAGAGATAGAGGGAAGTAAAGAGAAAAAATACCAGACAGTTTAAGAGAATGGCTTGGCAGAAGGTAAACAACGGAAATGATAAATAACTGTCGAGATGGAGATTTGTAGAGAGACATGATCACCTACGCCAGCAGGCATGGTACTTGGTGGTGATTATATTTGCGCCGTTCACGTAACGGCATTCCTTGGTATCGAGGCATAGAACCAAATACCAGTAACACAGAATTACGATCTCAGTGTTAACAATCTCTTCTCATATCTACTATCTCTCTGACATTTATCCAATAACTACTATCAAAGTCCACATTGTCGTCCTCCATTGAAAAGACGCAATGAGGGCGTAGCAGCGGAGACGATGGCGCTAGATAGGACACACACTGAGGAAGCCAACTGAGAGTATTACACAACATGTCCTTTTCTGGAATACCCAAGGAAAAGGACAAGGAGGAAGACTAAAATGTTCTTGGAGAAGACAGATGGCAGCACAGATGATGATGGGGAAGACAGATGGCAGCACAGATGATGATGGGAAGACAGATGGCAGCAGAGATGAAGATGATGGAGAAGACAGATGGCAGCAGAGATGAAGATGATGGGGAAGACAGATGGCAGCAGAGATGAAGATGATGGAGAAGACAGATGGCAGTAGAGATGAAGATGATGGGGAAGACAGATGGCAGCAGAGATGAAGATGATGGGGAAGACAGATGGCAGCAGAGATGAAGATGATGGGGAAGACAGATGGCAGCAGAGATGAAGATGATGGGGAAGACATGGAATGATCGTAAAAAGAATGGCAAGAATCAGAACGGCTTGGAAAGTGTTTGTTGAAGATCTATGCTCCACTGGGAGCTGAAAGTGTTTGTTGAAGATCTATGCTCCACAGGGAGCTGAAAGTGTTTGTTGAAGATCTATGCTCCACAGGGAGCTGAAGTGTTTGTTGAAGATCTATGCTCCACAGGGAGCTGAAAGGTAGAAGAAGAGAGCGCAGCTGCGTCGTGTTGTGGTCTGCTGTATAACTGATATTCGCCCCTTCCAGCCCAACACATACGACTTTACCTTGGTGTTTACGAGTATCGGACACGTTTTCTGGTGTTTCTAATACTCCATCAATCAACCTTTTTCGTGGTCGACTCTTGGGTCTGGTGTTCTCGTAACGTTTATTAAAGAATCCTTGAATTGTGTTTTGATCTTTCAGCCTTATCACGTGGCCAAACCATTTTATCTGTTGTTTCTCTATGTATTCTATGGTGGGGACTACTCCTACCTCTCAGACCGTTTCCTCGTGTCTTCTAACTTATTAATGTTGACGTTTAGAGGAGTGTGCAGAAGACGTACATTCTGGCAACGTTAGTTATCCATCTCGTGACGTCACACTCTCATCTATGGCTCGATAATCTTGCCTATTTTCTTCTCACATTTCCATCGAATGCGGCCTTCATTACGGCGTCAGGTCAATTTTTATGCCCAAAATTTATGATAAACAAACATGAATGTTTCGGTATTCCCCGCTTAATACAGAATTTTTAAAATTTATTTATTATTATTTCTTTTTTTTTTTTTGGGCGGGAGGGGAAGGTACAGTAAAATTGGAAAGAACTGGCATAAACACCATTCTACAGAGGCAATTAAAATACAATGGTCACGTCAAAAGACACAGCGGGCTGGGAAGTACAAAAATAATGAAAGGCATGGTTCCTGGGCGACGCATCAGTGGCAGACCAAGAAGAAGTTGGTTTCAAGACACCAAGAAAACATTGAACATGACAATACAAGTTGTGGGAGAACTAGCCAGAGGCAGATTCCTAGTGTTCTTGAACAAAACAGAGACATGTTTTATTCAGTAATCGACGTAACTCAGAGAAATGTCACCGCGTGAATTTATCTGAAAAAAACCTCATCCAGAATAAGAAATATAGAATAATAATAATAACATTAGAATAAGAGAAATGGAAAACAAATCACAGTCTACACACATCCTGTGAGCAGCATTATCACAAAAATAAATAACATGATTCAGCAAAACATGTTACACATTGGAAAGGTTACGGAATTCTCGTGTGAATGTGGAATGTGCGGGTTGAGTTGTATTTTCTATCACATTTTGATGTATCAGCAACAATTTCATGAAAGGAAAGAAACGAAAGTTACCACTGCTCGCAAATATTTAGTGGTCTATGTAAACATTACTACCACTCTCAAACATTTCTCTGGTCTACATAAACATTACCACCGCTCGCAAATATTTAGTGGTCTTTGTAAACATTACCACCGCTCGCAAGTATTTAGTGGTCTACGTAAACATTACTACCACTCTCAAACATTTCTCTGGTCTACATAAACATTACCACCGCTCGCAAATATTTAGTGGTCGACGTAAACATTACTACCACTCTCAAACATTTCTCTGGTCTACATAAACATTACCACCGCTCGCAAATATTTAGTGGTCTACGTAAACATTACTACCACTCTCAAACATTTCTCTGGTCTACATAAACATTACCACCGCTCGCAAATATTAGTGGTCTACGTAAATATTACCACCGCTCTCAAACAGTTCTCTGGTCTACATAAACATTACCACCGCTTGTAAATATTAGTGGTCTACTTAAATATTACCACCGCTCTCAAACAGTTCTTGGTCTACAAACATTACCACCGCTTGTAAATATTTAGTGGTCTACGTAAATATTACCACCGCTCTCAAACAGTTCTTTGATCTACATAAACATTACCACCGCTCGTAAATATTTAGTGGTCTACGTAAACATTACCACTGCTCGTAAATATTTGTGGGTCTATGTAAACATTACCACTGCTCGTAAATATTTAGTGGTCTACGTAAATATTACCACCGCTCTCAAACATTTCTCTGGTCTACATAAACATTACCACCGCTTGTAAATATTTAGTGGTCTACGTAAATATTACCACCGCTCTCAAACATTTCTCTGGTCTACGTAAACATTACCACCGCTCGTAAACAGTTCTCTGGTCTATATAAACATTACCACCGCTCGTAAACAGTTCTCTGATCTACATAAACATTACCACCGCTCGTAAATATTTAGTGGTCTACGTAAACATTACCACTGCTCGTAAATATTTAGTAGTCTACGTAAACATTACCACTGCTCGTAAATATTTAGTGGTCTACGTAAACATTACCACTGCTCGTAAATATTTAGTGGTCTACGTAAACATTACCACTGCTCGTAAATATTTAGTAGTCTACGTAAACATTACCACTGCTCGTAAATATTTAGTGGTCTACGTAAACATTACCACTGCTCGTAAATATTTAGTGGTCTACGTAAACATTACCACCGCTCGTAAATATTTAATGGTCTACGTAAACGTTACCACTGCTCGTAAATATTTAGTGGTCTACGTAAACGTTACCACTGCTCGTAAATATTTAGTGGTCTACGTAAACACAAACTAGACCAGTAGGAGCGCATTGTGTTTACTGTTTGGCTTCACGTACAACTGCACATGCGCGTGACTATAAGCTATGATCAATCATCCAATTGTCATCGAGCACAATGGCATCATTGTCAGTGTTGTCTGACCTGTACCAGTTTCTCAACTTCATCAATGGTCAATGTCCACTATGCCACTGAGATTCTCCCGAGTCATCATCTTCGGATTGCGTGCCCTTTGCAGAACGTTGCATTCACAATAGCTCACCTGAACGAATTATTGTCTCTAGCCAGACTTACACAAAACGTCGTATTCACAATAGCCCATATGAACGAATTATTGTCTCTAGCCAGATCTTACACAAAACGTCGTATTCACAATAGCCCATATGAACGAATTATTGTCTCTAGCCAGATCTTACACAGAACGTTGCATTCATCACAACCCGCCTATCTATCTTTCGTTCGCCTGAAGTATTGCCTATATCTGCAATGTCGTTTCCTGTATATATTTTACTGTCTTTTGTAATTCTTGCAGTGGCCCATATAGTTTTGTCTGTAGTGTTGTATCTATGGACCAATGGATTTTCCTCAGTCTACGATATTCAGTGCAGTTTGAAGTATGTGTTCAGCAGTGTAGGGCGCCTGTCCACATGTACAAGTAGTTGAGGTGTCGATTTTGAATTTTGTATACATGTGACTGTGGAGTCGATTGTGCCCTGTACCACCCATCTAAAGTAATCTCTGTCTCTAGCCAATTCTCCCACAGAAGGTTGCATTTGCCACAGCTCGTCTGAAAGAATCACTGTCTCTAGCCAGATCTCCCACAGAACGTTGCATTCACCACAGCTCGTCTGAAAGAATCTCTGTCTCTAGCCAGATCTCCCACAGAATGTTGCATTCACCACAGCTCGTCTGAAAGAATCTCTGTCTCTAGCCAGATCTCCCACAGAATGTTGCATTCACCACAGCTCGTCTGAAAGAATCTCTGTCTCTAGCCAGATCTCCCACAGAATGTTGCATTCACCACAGCTCGTCTGAAAGAATCTCTGTCTCTAGCCAGATCTCCCACAGAATGTTGCATTCACCACAGCTCGTCTGAAAGAATCACTGTCTCTAGCCAGATCTCCCACAGAATGTTGCATTCACCACAGCTCGTCTGAAAGAATCTCTGTCTCTAGCCAGATCTCCCACAGAATGTTGCATTCACCACAGCTCGTCTGAAAGAATCTCTGTCTCTAGCCAGATCTCCCACAGAATGTTGCATTCACCACAGCCGACTGAAAGAATCACTGTCTCTAGTCAGATCTCCAACAGAACGTTGCATTCACAATAGCTCGTCTGAAGAATCCCTGTCTATAACCAGATCTCCTTCTTCTATTGTCAAGTTTAAGGTCTCCTTGACATCTTGAACCCACCACCTTTTCTTGGACTGCCCGTCTCGTCTTCCTGGAACCATGCCTTCTATTGCTGCTATTTCCTGTCCACTGTGTAAAGTACCCCCGTCACGCCAAGTGGCGTATAGGGAATATGGTGTTAGTGACCATAAATCTTACAGGCCTTCAGCACATGATTTTTGGGGCAAATTGGTCGGTATTACGCCCGTGCCGCTTTACTTTCCCAGAAAAAAAGCCCGTACCCATTTAGGCTGGGTGAACCCGGAAGCCGTCGGTTGGGATCGAACCCTACTTCTTGTCCTTTGTAGTCCAGTTCACTAACCACTGAGCTATCGCGGCTCCTAGTCCACTGTGTGGCACTAGTATATTAATTTCCCCTGTAGGATGTTGTTGATAAGAAATAAGTAATGAACACCAACCAAATATCAATTTGAAATTGTAGTTGTAAAGATTGGCACGTGGACTAAGATTATTTAAGAGTCGTTAATTGGCGCTGTTAGCGTTGTATGTAGGTTAAGGCTGCATAGAATATAGGCCAAACACAAGATCAGCGACTTCACCATTAACTAGAAAAAAAGAAGATGCTTGCTTCATGATCAGTGAACTAAAACTGATAAAGACCATACACTATTTCGTCGGGTTGCTATGAAAATAGACCAAATAATTTGGCCAAACTAGAGGAAGTGGGAAGGCAACCTCGCACCCAAAATACTCAAATACTGCGTGATATCGGAAGTATTGGACAAATATCGCAATTTGCTGTAAATAAAGAAATAAATAAAGAAATAAATAAAGAAATAAATAAAGAAAGAAATAAATAAAGAAATAAATACCTCTCCGACTGAACAACAATTCTATAAAGCGGAATACAACCGAATACAGATAAATAACTATGTGGATTGAGTGCTTTTGGAACCCCCATTCTGAAAGCAATTGTCTACACCTTTGCCCTGTGTCACTGAGTCTGTGAGGGTCAATGACCAAAAGGGATAACCAAATGGGGTCATTACCTCCACCAGCTGTGCTGCGGAAGGGGGAGGGGTAGGAGATTGGGTGAGGGCGGGTGGGTTTTTTTTTTTTATCTTTTCTTCCCAGAATTCCATCGTAACCGTAAATATGCGCTACCGACGCCCACAGGGGCGTTCCCACGGACTGGTTCCCACACTCACATAAGCGGCGCGCTGGGGTGGACCCGGATGGGGGTTTAGGTAGCACCTATAGGTAGTGGTTCTCGTGAGACAGAGTGAGGCGCAGACTGGGTAAGTAACCAAGATGCGTGAATCGAACACACAATTACATGGGGCTCGTTCTGGGGAAGGACTGGGCAGTGGAGACACACAACTGATGGAGATGTATTAAAATAAAAACAGCGAGGATGAAAGGAATTGTTCACACACCCGAAAACAATCAGCAAAGGAAGAGTTGAGTATAGCACAGCTATCTCTCTCAACGTCCATGACTCCAAATAAATGTGCTATACACGTCCATGACTCCAAATAAATGTGTTATACACGTCCATGGCTCCAACTGAATGCACTATACACGTCCATAGCTCCAACTGAATGTGCTATACACGTCCATGACTCCAATAAATGTGCTATACACGTCCATGGCTCCAACTGAATGTACTATACACGTCCATAGCTCCAACTGAATGTACTATACACGTCCATAGCTCCAACTAAATGTACTATACACGTCCATGACTCCAACTGAATGTACTATACACGTCCATGGCTCAAACTAAATGTACTATACACGTCCATGACTCCAACTGAATGTACTATACACGTCCATGGCTCAAACTAAATGTACTATACACGTCCATAGCTCCAACTGAATGTACTATACACGTCCATAGCTCCAACTGAATGTACTATACACGTCTATGACTATGACTCCAAATAAATGCACGTCCATGGATTATTAACAAAATAGTGTCACCCACCATTCTCTCTCTCCCTTTCTCTCTGATACACTTCAGTGACCTAGCACACATCTTTTCAACGATGATAGCCCAGTAGTCCGGGGACATTCTCTGTGTGTCTCTCTCTCTCTCTCTCTCTCTCTCTCTCTCTCTCTCTCTCTCTGATACACCTCAAGGACCTAGCACACAGACGTTTGATGTTGATACTTCAGTAGTCCAGGGACATTTTCTATCTCTCTATCGCTCTCTCTCTCTCTCTCTCTCTCTCTGTGATACACCTCTAGGACCTAACACACAGCTGTTTGATGATGATACTCAGTAGTCCAAGGACATTTGCTCAGCTCTGAATCATGAATCAATTATAATCCTGCTATAGAACATTACAAATGATTACAACAGGTGCTATCAGTGAATGTTTTGGGTGGGACATTTGTGGTTACATTACGCTTATTTTATATCAGAACTGGTTACATTACGCTTATTTTATATCAGACCTGGTTACATTACGCTTATTTTATATCAGAACTGGTTACATTACGCTTATTTTTATATCAGACCTGGTTACATTTGTGGTTACATTACGCTTATTTTATATCAGAACTGGTTACATTTGTGTTACATTACGCTTATTTTATATCAGAACTGGTTACATTTGTGGTTACATTACGCTTATTTTATATCAGAACTGCTTACATTTGTGGTTACATTACGCTTATTTTATATCAGAACTGGTTACATTTGTGGTTACATTGCGCTTATTTTATATCAGAACTGGTTACATTTGTGTTACATTACGCTTATTTTATATCAGAACTGGTTACATTTGTGGTTACATTACGCTTATTTTATATCAGAACTGGTTACATTTGTGGTTACATTACGCTTATTTTATATCAGAACTGGTTACATTTGTGGTTACATTACGCTTATTTTATATCAGAACTGGTTACATTGTGGTTACATTACGCTTATTTTACATCAGAACTGGTTACATTTGTGGTTACATACGCTTATTTTATATCAGAACTGGTTACATTTGTGGTTACATTACGCTTATTTTACATCAGAACTGGTTACATTTGCCAAATGTTGAAATATTTCTTGTCATGAACTTTGCTGGACAACAACATCCACATTAATTGTTCTAGAATATTCATATTTTTTGTACAGTGTGCCAATTTTTGAACCATCATCATTGAGTGCCATCTCCGCAACGAAGGTTGGCTACCATGGAGAGCCATTCTGCTCTGTCTCTTGCTCTGATGGTGTAGGTTGTCATAGGCTGATTTATCCATCTTGTGATGTTACTCGTCCATGTTAGTCTTGGTCTGCTTGTGCCTCTTTTACCTTGTATTTTCCCCTCCAGGATTACTTTTAGTAGGCTGTTGTGTCTTTTAACATGCAACAAAAATCTCATTTGTCTTGTTTGATTATGTTTAATAGATCTCTTTCATTTAGTTTAAGACTTCGTCATTTGATTTCTTTTCTTTCCATCAAATTCTATCTATTCTTATATATATATATATATATATCCACATTTTAAGGGTTTCAATTTTCTGTTGTGCTTTCTTGTTTAATGTCCATGTTTCTGCACCATATAGTAATGTCGAGAAGATATAACATTTTGCTATTCTTAGTGTTAGTCCATGTGTTATTTGTTTTGATGTTAGTATATTTTTCATGGCATTAAAATTACTTGTTGCCATTCCTATTCTTTTGTTCATTTCAGTTTTGAACCGCTCCAATAAATATCACCGAATACCAAATAAAACCGAATAGCAAAGCAAGCCCTCATGTGGGAAACAACAGATAAGAGGAAAAGTGGAAGACCCAGAGAGACACTGAGAAGAACATTGATGAGAAAGGCAAGAGCAGCAGGAATCGGCTCCCTCAATGAGATAGAGCTGCTTGCACAGAACAGAGACAAATGGCGAAATTTGATAAAACAACTTTAAAAGAACTGAAAACTGCTAGAACAAAAATATAGATAAGAGAAGGAGTATCTTGGTCTACGCCCTATGGGCCGGCGATGGCTCGAAAGGTCAATAGATAGATAGATAGAGTAAATACCAATCTTAGGGAATGAGTGGAATATAGTTCCCCCGGGATATAATTTATAAATGTAGCAACGTGTTCATGATTGCAACTAAAATACCACTTTGAGATAAAAGAAAACAGCCGTGAGTAGAACATTTCAGATGTCAACAACTCCTCCTCCAATTACACTCATCTTGGTATCGCCCAGAAACGGTCAAAGGTCACAGGCAGAAAGTGTTCCAGAAATAAGACGATTTAAAAAAAAAAAAAAATTATCAAAGAATGTGGATAGTCAAAACAGAGAAGAAAATTCTGGAACTCAGCTAAGAACACAATAAAAACATCTTCAACAACAGTGGTCATAAACAAACAGAAAAAAAACCATGCACGAGAGAAAACATTGCCCACGCCGCTGTTGATTCATGTCACAAAGCCGCGCGTTTTGAAACGGTTTCTTAAATTAACGAAGTCGTGTCAAATTAACCTGGAGTATGGTTTCTCCTAATTTAACGCAGTTACATTGTGTGAAGCAGACAACAGTAGCATAGCTCCCCCAGTGAGTTAAATAATTGTCTTTCTTCACTTTGTCTGTTTATTGTTGTTCCTCTCGTTGATTATCTCCCATCTCAAGATGTATAATGAACAATTATTTGTTTTTGCTTACATGTTAGAGATAAGCTTTTTTTATTATTATTATTTGTTTCAAGCTATTGTCTGGAAAATAATTGAGTCATTACTGGTCAGTGAGTGTGTGTTTATTGTGCCAGTGCTGCAGAAGGGTGGATAAATAAACAAAAGTGTGGTAATCTATTTGGTTATATGGAGCAAGCATGCGTGTTTGCGATTGTGCCATTCCGATATGGGAGATCTAGATTGTGAAGATGAAGTGAATGCACTCTCTGAATTAGCCAGTGTTAGCAAGGACGCAATACTGAGACGGAAGACAAACAATGGGAAGATTGTTTTGCGGCAAATCATTCCTCGCTAGTGACGGCCTTTTGTGATTCTGTGGCTTGTTTGGTAAGCCGGGGGTTCTCACGTTGTTCTTGGGGCAGGGCCGATGTGTGTTAGGAGAAGCATGCCACTCCGGAGAGAGGGGGAGTGATGAAGACACAAAGCAAGAAAGAAACATAAAGATAAGGAATGAAAGACTAGAAGTGAAAAAAAGAAAGCAATTGAAAGAAAAAAAACAATAGAAAGGTAGGAAATATATCTATCTTTCGTACGCCTGAAGTATTGTCTATATCTGCAATGTCGTTTCCTGTATAAATTTTACTGTCTTTTGTAATTCTTGCAGTGGCCCATATAGTTTTGTCTGTAGTGTTGTATCTATGGGCCAATAGATTTTCCTCAGTCTACTATATTGAGTACAGTCTTGAAGTATGTGTTCAGCAGTCTGGGGCGCTTGTCCACTTGTACATGTAGTTGAGGTAAGTAAAAAAAAAAGTAAAGTACCCCCATCACGCCAAGTGGCGTATAGGGAAATATGGTGTGGTGTTAGTGACCCTATATTTTACAGACCTTCAGCACACGATTTTTGGGGTAATGTGGTCAGTATTACGCCCGTGCTGCTTTACTTTCCCAGAAAAAAAATCCGGTACCCATTTAAGGCTGGGTGAACCCGTAAGCCGTCGGTTGGGATCGAACCCTACCCTTGTCCGTGGTAGCCCAGTTCACTAACCACTGAGCTATCGCGGCTCCCATGTAGTTGAGGTGCGATCTTGAATTTTGTATACATGTGACTGTGGAGTCAATTGTGTCCTGTTCTGAGGCGTATAATGATAAAAGGTAGGAAAGAAAAAAATTAAAGAGCCCCACCATGACACCTGGTGGTATATAGGTTAATGTGGTGTGTGTCCATATTTATTGATTTGTATTTTTCGGACAATGTGATCACTATTACAACAGTGACGTCTTTCTGCCCCGATACTTATTTTAAGGCTGGGTGAACCTGGAAGCTTGTTATAGGGATCAAACCAGACTCTAGTCCCTAGTAGTCAAGTTCGCTTACCACTGAGCTATCGTTGCTCCCGTGGTTTATAATGAAGCGAGGGACAATATGGCGTGTTGATAGAGGACAACGTGGTGTGTTGATAGAGGACAACGTGGTGTGTTGATAGAGGACAACGTGGTGTGTTGATAGAGGACAACGTGGTGTGTTTATAGAGGACAATGTGGGTGTTGATAGAGGACAATGTGATGTGTTGATAGAGGACAACGTGGTGTGTTGATAGAGGACAATGTGGTGTGTGATAGAGGACAATGTGATGTGTTGATAGAGGACAATGTGATGTGTTGATAGAGGACAATATGATGTGTTGATAGAGGACAATGTGATGTGTTGATAGAGGACAATGTGGTGTGTTGATAGAGGACAATGTGATGTGTTGATAGAGGACAACGTGTGTGTGTTGATAGAGGACAACGTGATGTGTTGATAGAGGACAAAATGTGGTGAGTTGATAGAGGACAATGTGGTGTGTTGATAGAGGACAATGTGATGTGATGATAGAGGACAATGTGGTGTGTTGATAGAGGACAATGTGGTGTGTGATAGAGGACAACGTGGTGTGTTGATAGAGGACAATGTGATGTGTTGATAGTGGAGAATAAGGTGTTTGAGACGGGACAATGTGGTGTGTTGATAGAGGACAACGTGATGTGTTGATAGAGGACAATATGATGTGTTTGATAGAGGACAATATGGTGTGTTGATAGAGGACAATGTGATGTGTTGATAGAGGACAATATGGTGTGTTGATAGAGGACAATGTGATGTGTTGATAGAGGACAATGT
The DNA here is from genome assembly GCA_032433765.1 of Megaustenia siamemsis. NCBI lineage: Eukaryota > Metazoa > Mollusca > Gastropoda > Stylommatophora > Ariophantidae > Megaustenia > Megaustenia siamemsis. The sequence goes on along the minus strand of JAVIAB010000108.1, from coordinate 6,935,053 downwards.
GATGTGTTGATAGAGGACAATGTGGTGTGTTGATAGAGGACAATATGGTGTGTTGATAGAGGACAATGTGATGTGTTGATAGAGGACAATGTGGTGTGTTGATAGAGGACAACTGGTGTGTTGATAGAGGACAACGTGGTGTGTTGATAGAGGACAACGTGGTGTGTTGATAGAGGACAACGTGGTGTGTGATAGAGGACAACGTGGTGTGTTGATAGAGGACAATATGTGTGTTGATAGAGGACAACGTGGTGTGTTGATAGAGGACAATGTGGTGTGTTGATAGAGGACAATGTGATGTGTTGATAGAGGACAACATGGTGTGTTGATAGAGGACAATGTGATGTGTGATAGAGGACAACGTGATGTGTTGATAGAGGACAACGTGGTGTGTTCATAGAGGACAACGTGGTGTGTTGATAGAGGACAATGTGGTGTGTTGATAGAGGACAACGTGGTGTGTTGATAGAGGACAACGTGGTGTGTTGATAGAGGACAACGTGGTGTGTTGATAGAGGACAAATGGTGTGTTGATAGAGGACAACGTGGTGTGTTGATAGAGGACAACGTGGTGTGGATAGAGGACAATGTGGTGTGTTGATAGAGGACACATGGGTGTGTTGATAGAGGACAACATGGTGTGTTGATAGAGGACAACGTGGTGTTGATAGAGGACAATGTGGTGTGTATGGTGTGTTGATAGAGGACAATATGATGTGTTGATAGAGGACAATGTGGTGTGTTGATAGAGGACAACGTGTGTGTTGATAGAGGACAATGTGGTGTGTTGATAGAGGACAATGTGGTGTGTTGATAGAGGACAACGTGGTGTGTTGATAGAGGACAACGTGGTGTGTTGATAGAGGACAATGTGGTGTGTTGATAGAGGACAATGTGGTGTGTTGATAGAGGACAACGTGGTGTGTTGATAGAGGACAACGTGGTGTGTTGATAGAGGACAAAAACGTGTGTGTTGATAGAGGACAATGTGGTGTGTTGATAGAGGACAATATGGTGTGTTGATAGAGGACAATATGTGTGTTGATAGAGGACAATATGGTGTGTTGATAGAGGACAATATGATGTGTTGATAGAGGACAATGTGGTGTGTTGATAGAGGACAATGTGGTGTGTTGATAGAGGACAATGTGATGTGTTGATAGAGGGCAATGTGGTGTGTTGATAGAGGACAACGGTGTGTTGATAGAGGACAACGTGGTGTGTTGATAGAGGACAACGTGGTGTGTTGATAGAGGACAACGGTGGTGTGTTGATGGAGGACAAATGGTGTGTGATAGAGGACAATGTGGTGTGTTGATAGAGGACAATGTGGTGTGTTGATAGAGGACAACGTGGTGTGTTGATAGAGGACAATGTGGTGTGTTGATAGAGGACAACGTGGTGTGTTGATACAGGACAACGTGGTGTGTTGATAGAGGACAATGTGGTGTGTTGATAGAGGACAATGTGGTGTGTTGATAGAGGACAATGTGGTGTGTTGATAGAGAGAGGACAATATGGTGTGTTGATAGAGAGAGGACAATGTGGTGTGTTGATAGATAGAGGACAATGTGGTGTGTTGATAGAGAGAGGACAATGTGGTGTGTTGATAGATAGAGGACAATGTGGTGTGTTGATAGAGAGAGGACAATGTGGTGTGTTGATAGAGGACAATGTGGTGTGTTGATAGTGGAGAATAAGGTGTTTTGAGACGGGACAATATGGTGCATTCGAGATAGGGACAACGACGTCTAAACGAGGAATATCAAGAAGGGACACAGAGACATAAAATAAAGTATATCGCGTATCAATAGCTTCAGTTGTATATAATATTGGTGGGGGCCCTAGACCTTGAGCAATGTCATGGCTGCAAGTGATCAACGACTCACAGTTGACTGCGTCAGCGAACCAGAACTGATCAAGATCATATTCCACTCCCTTTGCTGAGTCTGGAAGTAGACTAACTAGTCTGATCAATCGAATAGAGGGTACATTTGAAAGGTCACACAAGAACAAAAGTCAAAAAAGGAAAAAACGCATATATAAGAGATTGTTGTAAGATACGACACATAGCATCTACGCCATTTAACGTAGTTAAACGCAGTCTAAGATGAAGAAGAGTGATGGTTGGAGAAGGAAGGAGGGAAGGGAGGAAAGAAGGAGGAAGGGAGGGAAGGAAAGGAGGAGGAAGGGAAAGTTGTGAGGAGCAAAAGAGAAGAAAGAACGGCGTGAAAGCGAGTGAGAGAAAGAGAGAGTTAAAAAGAGATGACCCAATATAATGACATTTCACCCGATTATCAGGTCGCATCACCAACTGTACTTGTACATCACTCATCATTTATCGCATCACCAACTGTACTTGTACATCACTCATCATTTATCGCATCACCAACTGTACTTGTACATCACTCATTATATCGCATCACCAACTGTACTGTACATCACTCATCATTTATCGCATCACCAACTGTACTTGTACATCACTCATCATTTATCGCATCACCAACTGTACTTGTACATCACTCATCATTTATCGCATCACCAACTGTACTTGTACATCACTCATCATTTATCGCATCACCAACTGTACTTGTACATCACTCATCATTTATCGCATCACCAACTGTACTTGTACATCACTCATCATTTATCGCATCACCAACTGTACTTGTACATCACTCATCATTTATCGCATCACCAACTGTACTTGTACATCACTCATCATTTATCGCATCACCAACTGTACTTGTACATCACTCATCATTTATCACAACACCCGTAAACGCACGACTAATGTTAAATAAGCCACCGTGTGATAACAACGCGAGAACCACTGGCACTAAACACTCAGATTATAAATGTTACACGGCAGCTGAATGCTGGCAAACACAAGAGAACATGTTGGAACACTGCCGCTGCATGCTGGGACAAAGAAGACTAGTGGCGTGACTTAATAACGCCAACGCTGGGCGCCGTAGGTAAAACACAGGATGACACGAGGAGCCAGACTTATATCGTGGGTAAAAGAACATGAGAACACAATAATACAGACTTTATATCGTGGGTAACAGAACATGAGAACACAAAAAGCCAGACTTTATATCGTGGGTAACAGGACATGAGAACACAAAAAGCCAGACTTTATATCGTGGGTAACAGAACATGAGAACACAAAAAGCCAGACTTTATATCGTGGGTAACAGAACATGAGAACACAAAAAGCCAGACTTTATATCGTGGGTAACAGAACATGAGAACACAAAAAGCCAGACTTTATATCATGGGTAACAGAACATGAGAACACAAAAAGCCAGACTTTATATCGTGGGTAACAGAACAAGAGAACAGAATAATACAGACTTTATATCGTGGGTAACAGAACATGAGAACACAAAAAGCCAGACTTTATATCATGGGTAACAGAACATGAGAACACAAAAAGCCAGACTTTATATCATGGGTAACAGAACATGAGAACACAAAAAGCCAGACTTTATATCGTGGGTAACAGAACAAGAGAACACAATAATACAGACTTTATATCGTGGGTAACAGAACATGGGAACACAAAAGCCAGACTTTATATCGTGGGTAACAGAACATGAGAACACAATAATACAGACTTTATATCGTGGGTAACAGAACATGGGAACACAAAAAGCCAGACTTTATATCGTGGGTAACAGAACATGGGAACACAAAAAGCCAGACTTATATCGTGGGTAACAGAACATGAGAACACAATAATACAGACTTTATATCGTGGGTAACAGAACATGGGAACACAAAAAGCCAGACTTTATATCGTGGGTAACAGAACATGGGAACACAAAAAGCCAGACTTTATATCGTGGGTAACAGAACATGAGAACACAAAAAGCCAGACTTTATATCGTGGGTAACAGAACATGGGAACACAAAAAGCCAGACTTTATATCGTGGGTAACAGAACATGAGAACACAATAATACAGACTTTATATCGTGGGTAAAAAACATGGGAACACAAAAAGCCAGACTTTATATCGTGGGTAACAGAACATGGGAACACAAAAAGCCAGACTTTATATCGTGGGTAACAGAACATGAGAACACAAAAAGCCTAACTTTATATCGTGGGTAACAACATGAGAACACAAAAAGCCAGACTTTATATCGTGGGTAACAGAACATGAGAACACAAAAATCCAGACTTTATATCGTGGGTAACAGAACATGAGAACACAAAATACAGACTTTATATCGTGGGTAACATAACATGAGAACACAAAAAGCCAGACTTTATATCGTGGGTAACAGAACATGAGAACACAAAAAGCCAGACTTTATATCGTGGGTAACAGAACATGGGAACACAAAAAGCCAGACTTTATATCGTGGGTAACAGAACATGGGAACACAAAAAGCCAGACTTTATATCGTGGGTAACAGAACATAAAGAACACGAGAACACAATAAGACTGACTATATCGTGGATAACAACATAAAGAACATGAGAACACAAAAAGCCAGACTTTATATCGTGGGTAACAGAACATAAAGAACACGAGAACACAATAAGACTGACTATATCGTGGGTAACAGAACATAAAAAACATGAGAACACAATAATACTGACTTTATATCGTGGGTAACAGAACATGAGAACACAATAATACTGACTTTATATCGTGGGTAACAGAACATAAAGAACACGAGAACACAATAAGACTGACTATATCGTGGGTAACAGAACATAAAAAACATGAGAACACAATAATATAGACTTTATATCGTGGGTAACAGAACACAACTGACGTGACATTCACACCTTAAGACAGATGTCTTATGTTATGATGGACAACAACACAAAGAACACGTGACAATGATATTCTAGAAATTGTTGGTGGGTAAAAAAAACAAACAAAGAACATGTGAACACGATAAAATAGACGTAGTATTGTTGGTAATAGAACACAGGTGTGGTGACTTTAGTTACAGTGGCAAGGTATGTTGGGAAACAGAACACAGGTGTGGTGACTTTAATAACACTGGCAAGGTATGTTGGGAAACAGAACACAGGTGTGATGACTTTAATAACAGTGGCAAGGTATGTTGGGAAACAGAACACAGGTGTGATGACTTTAATAACAGTGGCAAGGTATGTTGGGAAACAGAACACAGGTGTGATGACTTTAATAACACTGGCAAGGTATGTTGGGAAGCAGAACACAGGTGTGATGACTTTAATAACACTGGCAAGGTATGTGGGAAACAGAACACAGGTGTGATGACTTTTGAATAACAGTGGCAAGGTATGTTGGGAAACAGAACACAGGTGTGATGACTTTAATAACAGTGGCAAGGTATGTTGGGAAACAGAACAAATTGAGCATGTAAAAACTATCAGATTCGCGTTGTTTGATAGGATAGAACACAAGTAATGTGACGTCATGACTGACGTGGAATACATAACACAACGGACATGAATTAAATACACGTCAAACAGTGATGCATGCTGGGACACAACACAACTGACAAGAATTAAACACGTCAAATAGCGTTGCATACTGGGGCACACAACACAACAAACATGAATTAAACACGTCAAACAGTGTTGCATGCTACGACACACAACTTAACGAGCTTTTATTAAACACACAAAAACCCGGTGTTGCATGCTGGGGACACACAACACAACTGACAAGAATTAGACACGTCAAATAGCGTTGCATGCTGGGGCAAACAACACAACGAACATGAACTAAACACGTCAAACAGCGTTGCATGCTACGACACACAACACAACGAGCTTTATTAAACACACACAAACCCAGTGTTGCATGCTGGGTACACACAACACAACGAGCTTTTATTAAACACACAAAAACCCAGTGTTGCATGCTACGACACACAACACAACGAGCTTTTATTAAACACACAAAAACCCAGTGTTGCATGCTGGGGAAACACAACACAACGAGCTTTTATTAAACACACAAAAACCCAGTGTTGCATGCTGGGGAAACACAACACAACGAGCTTTTATTAAACACACAAAAACCCAGTGTTGCATGCTGGGACAAACAACACAACGAGCACGTATAAAACGCACCCTAACCCATGCCAAGACATGCCACACTCATTAGCCATTCTATTAATTGCCGCAACATTTGTATAACGCGACCTGGGATGCGATAACTACTACCTTCACAGCTTTCACCAAACTCATCGCTATCAACTTCATCCTCTTTCCCAATATCTGCATCACTCAACCTTTCATCTGTTGGGGAAATGTGACATTTAAGTCCAGGATATCATATACTATATGTCATTGGATTAGATCCATGTTTAACGTAATTCAAACATACGACTACATGTCTTACTACATAATCTTTTAAAATATCTACAATTTCCTTACAATATCTTTACAGTGTCCTTAAAATATATTTACAATATCTTTACAATTTCCTTACACTGTCTTTACAATTTCCTTACACTATCTTTACATTTCCTTACAATATCTTTACAATCTCCTTACAATATTTCTACAATATGTTCACAATTTTCATACAATATCTTTATAATATCTTTACAATTTCCTTACAACATCTTTACAATGTCCTTAAAATATCTTTACATTTTTTTTTATATCCTTACAATGTCCTTAAATTATCCTCACGTTGTCCTTAAAATATATGTATAATATCCTAGAAATATTTTTACAATGTCCTTAAAATATCCATACAATATTCTTAAAAATAATAGAGCATGATGTTTTAAACATCTCTAAAACACCTAAGTGCAGGATTTCTTACAATACTCATAAACACAGTAGATGACTGTACAATACTCATAAACACAGTAGATGACTGTACACTATTCATAAATCATGCCAGTACATGACGTATTACATTAACTATAAAACAAACACGTGATTTATCACCAAAGTTTTGTTTAAATTCATTGTTCAATGTGTTTTACAATATCTCTAACAAACAGAGGATGACGAACATTACAATATCTCTAACAAACAGAGGATGACGACCATTACAATATCTCTAACAGAGGATGAAGACCATTACAATATCTCTAACAGAGGATGAAGACCATTACAATATCTCTAACAGAGGATGAAGACCATTACAATATCTCTAACAGAGGATGAAGACCATTACATTATCTCTAATAGAGGATGACGACCATTACAATATCGCTAACAAACAGAGGATGAAGACCATTACAATATCTCTAACAAACAGAGGATGAAGACCATTACAATATCTCTAACAGAGGATGAAGACCATTACAACATCTCTAACAGAGGACGAAGACCATTACAATATCTCTAACAGAGGATGAAGACCATTACAATATCTCTAACAAACAGAGGATGACGACCATTACAATATCTCTAACAAACAGAGGATGACGACCATTACAATATCTCTAACAAACAGAGGATGACGAACATTACAATATCTCTAACAAACAGAGGATGACGAACATTACAATATCTCTAACAAACAGAGGATGACGACCATTACAATATCTCTAACAGAGGATGAAGACCATTACAATATCTCTAACAGAGGATGAAGACCATTACAATATCTCTAACAGAGGATGACGACCATTACAATATCTCTAACAGAGGATGAAGACCATTACAATATCTCTAACAGAGGATGAAGACCATTACAATATCTCTAACAGAGGATGACGACCATTACAATATCTCTAACAGAGGATGAAGACCATTACAATATCTCTAACAGAGGATGACGGCCATTACAATATCTCTAACAAACAGAGGATGACGACCATTACATATCTCTAACAGAGGATGACGACCATTACAATATCTCTAACAAACAGAGGATGACGACCATTACAATATCTCTAACAAACAGAGGATGACGACCATTACAATATCTCTAACAGAGGATGAAGACCATTACAATATCTCTAACAGAGGATGACGACCATTACAATATCTCTAACAAACAGAGGATGAAGACCATTACAATATCTCTAACAGAGGATGAAGACCATTACAATATCTCTAACAAACAGAGGATGACGAACATTACAATATCTCTAACAAACAGAGGATGACGACCATTACAATATCTCTAACAGAGGATGACGACCATTACAATATCTCTAACAGAGGATGACGACCATTACAATATCTCTAACAGAGGATGACGACCATTACAATATTTCTAACAAACAGAGGATGAAGACCATTACAATATCTCTAACAGAGGATGAAGACCATTACAATATCTCTAACAGAGGATGACGGCCATTACAATATCTCTAACAGAGGATGAAGACCATTACAATATCTCTAACAGAGGATGACGGCCATTACAATATCTCTAACAGAGGATGAAGACCATTACAATATCTCTAACAGAGGATGACGGCCATTACAATATCTCTAACAGAGGATGAAGACCATTACAATATCTCTAACAGAGGATGAAGACCATTACAATATCTCTAACAAACAGAGGATGACGACCATTACAATATCTCTAACAGAGGATGAAGACCATTACAATATCTCTAACAGAGGATGATGGCCATTACAATATCTCTAACAAACAGAGGATGACGACCATTACAATATCTCTAACAGAGGATGACGACCATTACAATATCTCTAACAGAGGATGAAGACCATTACAATATCTCTAACAAAGGATGACGGCCATTACAATATCTCTAACAAACAGAGGATGACGACCATTACAATATCTCTAACAGAGGATGACGACCATTACAATATCTCTAACAGAGGATGACGACCATTACAATATCTCTAAAAACAGAGGATGAAGACCATTACAATATCTCTAACAGAGGATGACGACCATTACAATATCTCTAACAAACAGAGGATGAAGACCATTACAATATCTCTAACAGAGGATGAAGACCATTACAATATCTCTAACAAACAGAGGATGAGGATGACGACCATTACAATATCTCTAACAGAGGATGACGACCATTACAATATTTCTAACAAACAGAGGATGAAGACCATTACAATATCTCTAACAGAGGATGAAGACCATTACAATATCTCTAACAGAGGATGACGGCCATTACAATATCTCTAACAGAGGATGAAGACCATTACAATATCTCTAACAGAGGATGACGGCCATTACAATATCTCTAACAGAGGATGAAGACCATTACAATATCTCTAACAGAGGATGACGGCCATTACAATATCTCTAACAGAGGATGAAGACCATTACAATATCTCTAACAGAGGATGAAGACCATTACAATATCTCTAACAAACAGAGGATGACGACCATTACAATATCTCTAACAGAGGATGAAGACCATTACAATATCTCTAACAGAGGATGATGGCCATTACAATATCTCTAACAAACAGAGGATGACGACCATTACAATATCTCTAACAGAGGATGACGACCATTACAATATCTCTAACAGAGGATGAAGACCATTACAATATCTCTAACAGAGGATGACGACCATTACAATATCTCTAACAGAGGATGAAGACCATTACAATATCTCTAACAAACAGAGGATAAAGACCATTACAATATCTCTAACAGAGGATGAAGACCATTACAATATCTCTAACAGAGGATGAAGACCATTACAATATCTCTAACAGAGGATGAAGACCATTACAATATCTCTAACAGAGGATGACGACCATTACAATATCTCTAACAAACAGAGGATGAAGACCATTACAATATCTCTAACAGAGGATGAAGACCATTACAATATCTCTAACAGAGGATGACGACCATTACAATATCTGTAACAGAGGATGACGACCATTACAATATCTCTAACAAACAGAGGATGAAGACCATTACAATATCTCTAACAGAGGATGAAGACCATTACAATATCTCTAACAAACAGAGGATGAAGACCATTACAATATCTCTAACAGAGGATGACGACCATTACAATATCTCTAACAAACAGAGAATGAAGACCATTACAATAACTCTACAAACAGAGGATGAAGACCATTACAATATCTCTAACAAACAGAGGATGAAGAACATTACAATATCTCTACAAACAGAGGATGAATACCATTACAATATATCTAAAACAGGGGTGAGCAATCTTTTGTTTTTATTTTCTGAGGTCCAGATCAGAAAATGATGAAGACACCGATGACCAGATATCATCACCTAATGAAGCCATTATATAATTACCAAAGTTGCATTCACAAGCGATCGTTATGTACAAATCTTAGGGGATGGAGTGTATACTAATTTTCAAATCAAGCACAAGGGTCGGTCAAAAAAGGGTACGGTGCCGACTCTGGCCCGCGGGCCGTAGATTGCCCACCGCTGCTCTAAAACATATTAGTCTTAAGAACTGCTAAAATAATTAAAAAACATACTATAATTTACTTGTTACTTTACCTTTAAGATATCTTAGCATATATCATGCTATCTTAATATATATCATATTATTTTATCATTACAATGTCTGACATACTACTTGTTGCATTGTTTCGTTTAACTGATTGTGCATACATTTTGTATCTTTCTTTTGTTATTGTTACATTTCGTCACATTTCTACTTTAACCATCCCTCCCTTGCTTCTCTGCATTTGTTTCGAATTTCTTTGTGCAATCTTGTGTGCGTCAGTTCTTCTTTCTTATGTTTTAGTCTCTTGTCCGTAAGTTGTAATATTTCTTCTGGCATCCATTTCTTCTTGTTGATTCTTTTAGTCGCTGGTATTGCTTTTATGATGTTCCCACTGCTCCTCAGTGATATCTATTTCGATCGGCATGATATCTATTTTGTGCTATCGTGCTGTGCTTATCACCTCATTTACTCTAAGCTTATCTACTTGTCGTTTCCTATTTTTGGGGATTCTGTGTCTTCCTCAGTTTTATTCTTATCTTCCAACTACTGGTACATGGTCGCTTTTGCAATCTGCTCCTGGTCTTGTTTAACAGATGTTAACCCATTCCTGAATCTTCTCTGTACCAGTATAAAATCGATTCGATTGTATATTTGTTGCCTTTGTTTTGCCTCGAAGTGTTTCCTAGCGTTTGGCTTTTCGTGGCAATGCGCTGTGCCAAGGAGAACGGGTTCGATCCTGCTTCAGATCATATTTTTTTTTTTTTCTGTTGATTATTTGTCATTTTTTCCGAGTGCTGTAAACATACCCATTCCTCTGAATTAATTCGTTTAGGGTGTTGCTTGAACCAGGTGTTACCTATACTCCATTCATGTGCCTTTGATCAATCTATCCCCTCTGTCATTCGTCTCTCCTAGACTATATCCTCCAGTTATATTTTGCACTTTAGCTGTTCCTACCGTTGAAATCCCCTAATAAAACAGTTAGTACATGACTTGATACATTACCTCTTAAATATGCCAGTATATCATCTGCCACAATATCCTTAAAACTTTGTGGATTATTCATCTTCACTATGTCATGCTTTGGCGTGACGGGGGTACTTTACTTTTCTTTTATATCATGCTTGCTGGTACAGGTGACCACATTTCTCCACAACTTGTTATCTCTACAGCTGCTTATGAACTCTGTTGTTCAGATACTACGAGGCCATTTCATTAAACTGCCTTGAATATTTTCTCTCTGCTTATAACTCCTGGTATATTGCTGGCTACATATCCCTGAAACATTCCAGTACATCACATACTACAATTTCCCTGAAACATTCCAATACACAACCTGCAACAATATCCCTGAGTGTCCATTACATCACTTACTACAATATCCCTAAGTGTTCCATTACATTACTTGCTACAATATCCCTAAGTGTTCCATTACATTACTTGCTGCAAATCCTGAAACATCCTAGCACATCACATACTACAATATCCTTCAAACATAAAATAAATGACTCAGAAACACTGAATTATTCAATGTTACGACTTCTGACAAGACCCCTAAGACATGACATCTTTGAGCCCACACACTATCGATCTCTACCCATTATGTTGGAGCGCTGCTAATCAAAATCATAATTCAATTGTAATTATATATTTATAATGCATGACTATGTTACTAAACAGAAAGCAAACATCATATAGAATTATTTGGTGACATAGAAACGTAAAATAAAAACAATCTGGAGACAGCAGCTAGCTCCTGCAAATTTGAGATTGATAAAAGATAAATGTAAAAAAAAAAATTAACTATAAATATTAACTCATCATCATTATGTGCCATGCCGGTTGACGTAGGCGATCATGTCACTCTACAATTTTTTTTTATTTTTTTTTTTTTTACCTACAGTTCATCTTATCAAATATTAACTGTATCAAATTTATTCTGAATTACTTGAAATTGATGCTTGTTAGAACGTATCTTAATCAAAAGGGTATGAGCTCAAATTCATTTTTTTTTTGACCATGTAATGAGAAGAGAACAGCTGAAAATATTGTAACAACTGGAAAAATTGAGGGACGATGAGATAGAGGGGAAGCAAAGAGAGAAAATACCAGACAGCTTAAGAGAATGGCTTGGCAGAAGGTCAACAACAGAAATGATAAAGAAATGTCGAGATCGGTAGTTGTAGAGAGACATGATCACCCACGCCAGTAGGCCCGGTAATTGATGATGATGATGATGATGAGCTCAATTGCTGCTGTCTATAACCAAAAAAAAAATTAGTAGATTATACCTCGGTAAAAAGGCAAAATCCGAACTGATGCTGTGACAACATAAATTACCAAGTAAACTTAATTTGGTAAAAAGGTAAGAACCCAAACGTTATTATATTATAATAACTAATCAGGAATGAGAGTTGACAGTGCATACACACACACACACAACAATAGAGGTTACCTATGTCGGATCTAGGTCTGGGCTGCCGCCTAGTTTGGTAGCATCCTGACGGTAGCGGACCGTGCTCGGCTCCATGACTTGTTCCAGGAGATCCGCCCAGCGGACAGTTGTATCCGATTTGGGGCGTTCTGTTGTAGGTGAAGGTGACTTGGATTTGCGAAGTTTTACAGTAGCCTGCAATGATGTAAAAAAAAAAACCATCGGAAAAAAAACAATCAAAATTTTACGGGTACATTATTAGAAGAGAAAAGTTGGAGTACTTGGTTACAACTGGCAAAATAAAGGGAAAGAGAGATCACGGATGACTAAGAGAGAAGATACTAGATAGCTTGGTGGTGCCATGGCATGGAAAACAGACAGCAACAGAATTGATACAATGTACTATGGGAAATTGTGAAACCACATGACCGCCTAAGCTAACGGTACGGTACATGATGATGATTACGCAATGACGTCAGAGAATGTAACATTTAATAATCTGTAATTATGTTTGTCCCTCGAAGATGATATTTTGAGTAGAAACGTTTGCTTCAATAATCTTATCAGTAAAAGATAAAACATCATATTTTTAATATTTGTATTGTTCTCATTACCATGAGACAGTGAGAGGTCTACACGATAGTGATACCTGGCAGGTTCAGCAATAATCTGCTTCATTTGTGTGCCAGCATTGCAACCACTACAGGTGTCAGTAGCGTGCTGGTTAGCGAGGGTCTAATCCATTTATGTGCCAGCATTGCAACCACTACAGGTGTCAGTAGCGTGCTGGTTAGCGAGGGTCTAATCCATTTGTGTGCCAGCATTACAACCACTACAGGTGTCAGTAGCGTGCTGGTTAGCGAGGGTCTAATCCATTTGTGTGCCAGCATTACAACCACTACAGGTGTCAGTAGCGTGCTGGTTAGCGAGGGTCTAATCCATTTGTGTGCCGCATTACAACCACTACAGGTGTCAGTAGCGTGCTGGTTAGCGAGGGTCTAATCCATTTGTGTGCCAGCATTACAACCACTACAGGTGTCAGTAGCGTGCTGGTTAGCGAGGGTCTAATCCATGTGTGCCAGCATTACAACCACTACAGGTGTCAGTAGCGTGCTGGTTAGCGAGGGTCTAATCCATTTGTGTGCCAGCATTACAACCACTACAGGTGTCAGTAGCGTGCTGGTTAGCGAGGGTCTAATCCATTTATGTGCCAGCATTGCAACCACTACAGGTGTCAGTAGCGTGCTGGTTAGCGAGGGTCTAATCCATTTATGTGCCAGCATTGCAACCACTACAGGTGTCAGTAGCGTGCTGGTTAGCGAGGGTCTAATCCATTTATGTGCCAGCATTGCAACCACTACAGGTGTCAGTAGCGTGCTGGTTAGCAGGGTCTAATCCATTTATGTGCCAGGATTGCAACCACTACAGGTGTCAGTAGCGTGCGGTTAGCGAGGGTCTAATCCATTTATGTGCCAGCATTGCAAACCACTACAGGTGTCAGTAGCGTGCTGGTTAGCGAGGGTCTAATCCATTTATGTGCCAGCATTGCAACCACTACAGGTGTCAGTAGCGTGCTGGTTAGCAGGGGTCTAATCCATTTATGTGCAGCATTGCACCACTACAGGTGTCAGTAGCGTGCTGGTTAGCGAGGGTCTAATCCTTCCATTTATGTGCCAGGATTACAACCAATACAGGTGTCAGTAGCGTGCTGGTTAGCGAGGGTCTAATCCATTTATGTGCCAGGATTACAACCACTACAGGTGCCCGTAGCGTGCTGGTTAGCGAGGGTCTAATCCATTTATGTGCCAGGATTACAACCACTACAGGTCTCCGTAGCGTGCTGGTTAGCGAGGGTCTAATCCATTTATGTGCCAGGATTACAACCACTACAGGTCTCCGTAGCGTGCTGGTTAGCAGGGGTCTTATCCCAGCATAACGCCTTCCAGCTGACAGAGAACGTCAACCTGTCTCACATAATAGGAGACGGCAACAACGACACGTAAAAGCAGTGGGCCTGTCACATGGAGTGGTCGTGTACGGTGAACGTGCTTCACTGCCAATGACTTGATGTCTTAGGGAACAGGCAAATAATTGCAGTGCTGCGGTAAAGCTGGTAGCAAGGGGCAGGTAGTGTACGGTACATCCCACTACTTGCACTTGATATATTACTGTATATTCTGTGCAGACATTGATTTGGCACTGTTGGTTGGCGTTAACATAGTCGAACACCAGTGCGAAGCCAAGTCGGCTGCATTGGCGACAATTTAAAACGACATCACCGAAAAGAGAATGCCCACAGCCACTTCCAACTCCAATTCACTAAAAATAAATCGAAAAAAACACACACAAAGACCTATCTAAAACCAAAGATTGTTTTAGCTTTGGCACTCCCTAAAGATGCCTACGGCAACGGCCGCCATCTTTCCCATCAAAATGGCTGCATGTCGCCTGTTGCAGAGACTAACGCAGTCACTTAAACCGTTTCGGTTGTTTTGTTTTAAATAGGCGTTTTCGAGGAAACTGGAGTACAGAAATGACTTGTATACTCTATATATATGACTGTATACACTATATATATGAATGTATACTTTCTATATATGAAATGTATACTTTCTATATATGACTGTATAGTTTCTATATATCACTGTATACTATATATATATATATGACTGTATACTCTCTATATATGACTGTATACTCTCTATATATGACTGTATACTCTCTATATATGACTGTATACTCTATATATATGACTGTATACGCTATATATGACTGTATACTCTATATATATATATATATATGACTGTATACTCTATATATATGACTGTATACTCTCTATATATGACTGTATACTCTATACTCTCTATATGACTGTATACTCTCTATATATGACTGTATGCTCTCAATATGACTGTATACTCTCTATATGACTGCACACTCTCTATATGACTGCATACTCTATATATGACTGTATACTCTCTATATATGACTGTATACTCTCTATATGACTGCATACTCTCTATATGGCTGTATACTCTCTATATGACTGTATACTCTCTATATGACTGCATACTCTCTATATGGCTGTATACTCTCTATTCGATGGAAGTCGTTTGGAGTCGTCGCCTGTACGCCCAATAGAGCTGCACTGTTGTCCACCTTGTTGGCAGAATTTGCCAAGGCACTTTGGTGGGAGATGTGAAATGAGAGGAGCGGATATGGGGAACTCCTGACTGTAGCGATACTGATTCCATGAAGAGAACAGAGCTTGACAAACTGACCTTTGAACCTGACACGTCAGCAACAGACAAATAAGATACTGAAGGTGACAAGCTCTTACGTTAGTGCGTTAACTCATATCAGAGACATGATTCTTATCCGTTCAAGACTTTTGATCAAGCGAAATTGACTCTGTCCTGTTTCATGATGGAGAGGGTAACAACTGATGACACACGATAAGCTGGTCACATGATCGGTATTTCTATGTGCTTATGTATCCTAACTTGTCCCCTAAACCTGCGCCGTGGCTGACACACTCCGTCTTCGGTAGGTTGAATCTTGGTTTGACATACGTTGTCCTTGTTGGGTGGATGCCGTACAGGACTGTTAGGCCTACCCTGCCCATGGTTTCTGTCTGAGTGTTCTCTCACAGCCTTTCCTTCTCCCGATGGTAACTGCTAGACAGCAGTGGTTTCTGTCTGAGTGTTCTCTCACAGCCTTTCCTTCTCCCGATGGTAACTGCTAGACAGCAGTGGTTTCTGTCTGAGTGTTCTCTCATAGCCTTTCCTTCTCCCGATGGTAACTGCTAGACAGCAGTGGTTTCTGTCTGAGTGTTCTCTCATAGCCTTTCCTTCTCCCGATGGTAATTGCTAGACAGCAGTGGTTTCTGTCTGAGTGTTCTCTCATGGCCTTTCCTTCTCCCTATGGTAACTGCTAGACAGCAGTGGTTTGTCTTCCGGGGGTCCTTCCCGTGGATAGAGCTTTGGATGTGGCACTTACTCGCATGACCTGTCCCGTTGTTGGGCAGGGGCCGTTTTTAAACTGGTGCAACAGTTGCACCCACCCCGTCCTGGTAGAAGAGATCTGGTCTTTAGTTCTTGGGTAAGATCTGCAGTCCTGTCTTCATGATGAAGATGATAGTTCTCTCCAGGTCGTGACGGCTGCCCCATAGTTTCTGCCTTAGTTCGCCACAGCCATCCGCTATGAACCTTCCGTAGAATTAAATGAAAATTTGAAAACTACCTGACTTGAAGAAGAGGATTAGAAAACCCGTGACGCCACAAGTGTGACGTTTATGGAACATGAAGTTAGTGCGCATTTTATTTTGTTTAACCTGCACCACATTCCTCGGTAATGTCAAACAACACCAGGCCGTAATTCTTACGAAACAAAACTTAGGTACTAATTTACGTTTGCGGGAACCCAGAAAACAGGTCAGTCGGTGACATGAACCATGTCTCCTGTCCTCGGTTGAGCAGTTCAACAGCCACATTTATTAAGGTGGTTTGCCCTGACTCAAGTGCTACCATAACTCTACTCTATGACTGCAATAAAGCCCTCAAACGGCCCTCGTACCACCAGTTGTTACAACTTGAAATCATGCCACGATTATTTCCCTTCTCTACTTCCGTACCAGAGGTCGCTGTTGTGCAATTTTACTTCTGACGATGATCTTTTCACTTGCACAGGTGTTTACCAAAGATGTTTTAGTTCGACTGTAGTGCTGCTCTATTCACGACTATAACCGATATATTGATGATACATGGACGGTACAAGCTAAGTAGGTCCAAGACGAATAGAGGCAGCCAGCACAGATCTAAGATTAGTTGGTCAAAACAGAGTACAACTGAGCGGATCCAAGTTAGTTGGGCAAAACAGAGTACAACTGAGCTGGTCCAAGATTAGTTGGTCAAAACAGAGTACAACTGAGCGGATCCAAGTTAGTTGGGCAAAACAGTACAACTGAGCGGATCCAAGTTAGCTGGCCAAAACAGAGTACAACTGAGCGGATCCAAGTTAGCTGGGCAAAACAGAGTACAACTGAGCGGATCCAAGTTAGCTGGGCAAAACAGAGTACAACTGAGCGGATCCAAGTTAGCTGAGCAAAACAGAGTACAACTGAGCTGTCCAAGATTAGCTGGGCAAAACAGAGTACAACTGAGCGGATCCAAGATTAGTTGGGCAAAACAGAGTACAACTGAGCGGGTCCAAGATTAGTTGGCAAAACAGAGTACAACTGAGCGGATCCAAGATTAGTTGGGCAAAACAGAGTACAACTGAGCGGATCCAAGATTAGTTGGGCAAAACAGAGTACAACTGAGCTGGTCCAAGATTAGTTGAGTAAAACAGAGTACAACTGAGCTGGTCCAAGATTAGTTGAGTAAAGCAGAGTACAACTGAGCTGGTCCAAGATTAGTTGAGTATTCTCTTCTCGGAAGAATTGGTTTCTGTCTGAGTGTTCTCTCATAGCCTTTCCTTCTCCGATGGTAACTGCTAGACAGCACCAGTTCTTCCGAGCCAACATCCATTTGTCCTGGGCTGCCACAAGGCTCACCATTGTCACCAGTTCTATTTAACGTGTACACAATAACGATCACGGCCCAACAGCTGGATGGGAGGGGAAGAACTGTAACTTTTGCTGATGATATTCTGGTATATAGACAGGGAAGAGACAGACGGGGAATCGCCTCCACAATGCAAGACGAACTCATCGCATTTCTTCCTGGTGTGGGGTTTCAGGTGCCTTGGTTAATCCTAATAAAGCATCGGTTTCATGGTTCTCCCTTAACAATCATATCGTTAATACAACCACACCGGTAGTACGAATGGGAGCTGATGAGGTGACCAGGGACAAGTTGATGACATACCTCGGAGTTAAGTTTGATCGCAGCCTGTGTTTTCGGGACCACGTCGACCATGTGATAACAAAATCCCGCAAAGGATTAGCCGCCTTGAAGGTCATGGCAGCTGACAACATCGAGCAGAGGCTACTTACCCTTCTGTTCCAGGGATTAGTCCTCGCACCAATCGAGTATGCCCTGGCCATTCTTACTGTCAGTACGACTCAAATTGATAGGCTGGAGAAAATACAAAATGAAGCCATGCGCATTATCCTGGGATGTACGAGGGACACTCCCTGTGTAGCAATGAGGTATTTTCTTGACTTTCCAACCATGGATGACAGAATCAAGATCTGGAGAGCACGAGCATACCTGAAGATTAGTACAGATACAGAGCATCCATTGCACCACGTGCTCAACACAGAGAAAGGTACCAGGCTAAAAAGAGGCAAATCATGGGTGGGCCGGGCAGAAGATGTCATCAAACAGGTCTGTGGGCTTATCAATATCAGCGTTGGTGAGGAGTGGATACCGGTGCCTACGTCATTCAAGGGAACTTTCTCATGTATTGTCACACTCGACAGGAAAAGTAGGGAACAGAACCCTGTCGTGGTTAATGCTGAGGTCAACGGTCTCATCTGCGATAATACCGATGAGAAAGATGCAGTCATCTATACAGACGGATCTGTAAGACGACACGAAAGAAGTGCATGGGCACTTACAGCACGCTCAGCAGGCAGAATAGCCAAGGAAGACAGTGGTGCATACGCCATGACCACGAGTAGCATGACAATGGAGGTGATGGCAGTGACCAAGGCATTCAAATGGTTAGAGTCACAAGACTACATCCACGCATGTATACTGAGTGATTCGATGAGCATGATAAAAAAAGTGGAGGCGGGCTATGTACGCATGCAATGGGTAGAGTCGTTGCAGAAATCCAAAATACGTAAGGTCACCTTTGTCTATGTCCCTGGACATGCGGGAGTACGGGGAAATGAGAGAGCGCACAGGTTGGCTAGCTACGCTGTCGTTGAGGACGGACAACCGATGGATCGGGCGGACATCATCAATGCCCTTCGAGATGTGGGAAGAGCACAGGACTTCGACAAACACAGATCAACGTCACTTCTTCGGATGATGGAAATGGGAGTTAAGATGGGCACGGCCAGAAATGAGAAACTTGGTGGCCGTGTAAGAAGACTTATCAACCAACATAGAACTGGAGTCGTCAGTCGCTGGACACTGAGGGAATTACTGAGGAGGGGATCTGAGCACGTATGGACATGTTCGGAGTGCAATGATGATGACCCGCAAATAACTCAATAGTTGAGTAAAATAGAGTACAACTGAGCTGGTCCAAGATTAGTTGAGTAAAACAGAGTACAACTGAGCGGGTCCAAGATTCATCATCATCATGTACCGAGCGGGTCCAAGATTCATCATCATCATGTACCGTACCGGTTGGCGTTGGCGATCATGTCCTTCCACAATCTTCTATCCATAGTCCATCGTATGAGTTCTGTTGTTGACTATTTTCCATGCCATGGCACCAAGCTTGGTCCAAGATTAGTTGAGCAAAACAGAGTACAAAACTGGCGGATCAAAATTGAGTTGGTCCAAAGTTGAAGACCCAAGTGCCAGCAACAATTTTAGAGATAAAAAAAAACCGCAAAAGCGTTCTCTGCTGTACACCAGGAAAGTAGTAGTATCCTATTAAGACAAGTATCTCCCGGTAGGGCTGAATACTTTTGTTGCAGACATACATTTATAGGATGAAACAGCACAAATAGTAGTTTCCCGTGATTTATACTGGAGACAAATAATAATAAATGAATATTATTATAGAGGGAAACCTCCGAGGCGATAATTCAGCGAATCATAGGAAAATCATCTAAATAGAAGAATACTGATACACAATTTATTGTCGAGCTGTGACCGTAACCCTATGCTATAGTCATGAGAACGCCTGCGTGAAAGACATCCCCAATGGTAGATACTTCTTTAGTTTGCTGAGTTGGCAGTTTTCCCTAGCGTTTTGCTTTTCGTGGCAAGACGCTGTGCCATGGAGTACGGGTTCGATCCTGCTTCGGACCATATATTGTTCTGTTTTTTTTTCTGTTGATTATTTTTCATTTTTTCCGAGTGCTATAAACATAGCTCTTCCTCTGAATTCATTCGCTGAATTATCGCCTCGTTTCCCTCTAGAATAATATTCATTTATTATTATTTGTCTCCTTTAATTGAGCTACCTACCAGCATCTACAGATGCTTCTGTTTAAGGAAGGGAAAACTGATGACCAATTAGTTGTAGAAGCAAATAGTTGTGCTGTATGAGAGGCCCTACAAAGGTTTGGTCTCTTGTATAACAGGGTAAGCAACTAAAGACTCGCCTGATTAGAAAGTGCAGTATGAGAGGCTCTGCAAGGGTTAAGTCACGTATTTAAGATACTCAGCAAGTCGCCCTAAACAGATTCAACAGCAGGAAAGGCCCTGCAAGGGTTAGGTCTCCAATATAAGATGGTAAGCAAGTAAGGAAATCCTAAAGATCTACAATTACTTAATGTAATAAACATGACAAGCAAGATAATGATGATGATAGGTAGGAGAGGCCCTGCAAGGGTTTGGTCTCCTATATTAGAAAGTCAGCAACTCACCTGAATAGACTCTGCACTAGAGTTGACATTCCCATCATTCTGAATGCCAGAGTCATTGCTGTTTCTTGACATCATTTCCACACTGCGACTGGATGTGGTCAGGGCAGTATCCTTCTCACCAGGAGATGCTTTCTGGAATGTTTCACTTTCCTTGTATCTGCTCCTGCCTCCGTGGGGACTGGATGTTAATTTCTGGTAGACAGGAGGAGATGACCTGCCACTGACAGTTGGACTTGCCAGAAGAGTTTGGTCCCCTTCTAAAGACACATCAGCGGAATAAGGAGAATGAGATCGAGGAGTTTGGGAACCATCAGAGTTACGGAACTCTGGTGAGCTCAAGTCATATTCAGACAATGAGTCACCGGATAATCGGTCTCCAGACGATATCTTTCTATGAGATCTAGCTTGCCCTGATGAGCTCCTGGCACGACGGCCAGCAGTTTTGAGGGCAACTGGAGTGGAGTCACTGTCATCTTGGCTGTGGCTGAAGTGGAGGAAGCTGTAAGAGCCGCTGTTAGTTGTAGTACTTGAAGGATGGGGGTTATATGAGTTAGACTCATCCATGCAAGCCAAACCTTCTCGAAATAAATCAACTTCTGTCATGTTCTCACTGAATCCTCTCTGCGAATGTGAAGGTAGACTTACAGCTCCAGTCTCATCACCCATAAACACCGATCCGCTTGATGGACTTGTGGGGTCATCTGAGCTGGATGTTTTCCTTGCTGATTCATCGGTGGAGTTTTTACGTTTAAAGATTCCCCTAAAGGACATCTTTCTACCTATTGAAGAGTCCCTATTGTCTTGCTTGCAACTAGATGATTGTTGGCTTGTGGAAGAGGTGGAGGCAAGTGAAACTGATGAGGATGAAAGATCATTTTTCTGAGACTTTGTTGAGAATGCTGACAAGGACAGAGACTTGTCTGAACCTGATCCTTTCCTCTTTTGGAGCATTCGTTGGAAAAAGCCAGGTCCTTTTGAGCGTGACTTGTTGGTCCGAGAGTCTTCGGCATTGTCTTTGAGCTGGCTGGAGTCATCAAACCCACTATCACAAAGTTCAGAAATGTCTGTGTCTCTGTTTGTGTCTGCCCCTCCATTCATTTCATTTAACAAAACCACAGATCCCATAGCTTCTGTGAAACTGGTGTTTCTCTTTAAACCCTGACCTTCACTATACAGACTGCTGGACTCGAGCTCATCCTCTCTGCGTCTGTCCAGTTCAGCTTGACTGACAAGAGACTGCTGTGATTTACTGTAATATTTCAAGAGCTTGGCTTCGTCCACAGACACAGGCCGTGCTCCGTGGTGTCCCTTCCGGCGTGGGAGAGACATGAAACCAGAAACTGCTGTTCTTGACCTTCTAGACCCGGCTACTGCATCACATCCATCAAAACTTAATGAGCCCTCAGTTGCCAGTCTCTGAGGGGCTGAGATTCCTCTCTCCAGAAGCGACAATATTTCTGCTCGCACCTTACTCTCAACATCACAGTCATCACTTCCCTCCTTCCCCAAGGATGAATTACCCACCTGCATGTTTGCCAAGTCATCTACTTTCTCATTTTCTTCAGACACATCCTCAAGCACACTGCTTGTTTCACAAGCTGCTTTAGCCGCCAACTTCTCCGCTGAAGCATCCATCACAACAAAGTGACCATCCTTGTAGAGGATCTTAACATCCCCATAGGAGAGGCCACCTGAAGGAAGACTTAAACTCCTCCTTGGAGCTTTCCTTTCTTTACAGTGAGGCCTGACTGGAGATCTGGACGCTCGTACTCTTTCTTGACAACCTCCCTTTGTCTGGAGTCGGTTTTGATCCTGTAGGTCAAGGTCAGCTGTCTTGCTGGCATTGACGTCATGGTTGTTGTGGACCTCCTCAACCTCAGAAATCTCTGCCAGGGTCTGAGAACAAAGAGCATCATTTTAGAATCTGAGAACAAAGAGCATCAATTTAGAATCTGAGAACAAAGAGCATCATTTTAGAATCTGAGAACAAAGAGCATCATTTTAGAATCTGAGAACAAAGAGCATCATTTTAGAATCTGAGAACAAAGAGCATCATTTTAGAATCTGAGAACAAAGAGCATCATTTTAGAATCTGAGAACAAAGAGCATCATTTAGAATCTGAGAACAAAGAGCATCATTTTAGAATCTTAGAACAAAGAGCATCAATTTACAATCTTAGAACACAAAGCATCAATTTAGAATATGAGAACACAAAGAGCATCAATTTAGAATCTGAGAACACAGGGCATCAATTTAGAATATGAGAACACAGAGAAAGAGCATCAATTTAGAATCTGAGAACACAAAGAGCATAAATTTAGAATCTGAGAACACAAAGAGCATCAATTTAGAATCTGAGAGAAAAATTTCTCCTTTCTTAGTGCCATCATTCTATGTTATTGTATGAGCATTTTTCTGTGGGATCACATTCTACATTATTGTACATAATTATTAAACTGGAAATGTTATATTGCATTTGACTGTCTATAGTTGATAAACTGGTAATGTTTTATAAGCTATGATTGGATGTGGCTGATAAACTGGTAATGTTTGTAAACAAACAAAAACAACATTGCCTGCAGCAGCAACTAAAGTGTCTGTACATAAACACCAAGAGACGCACAAAATAATTACTGAATAAGAACATTTGTAAAAGCGCCAGTATACAAAAAAGAGATGTGAATAAGAAAATGGCAATGTATAGAACACACTCTGCGGAAGCCAACAGAGAGTATTACATGACAGGTCACTTTTTGGAAACCCCTGGGAGGAATACAAAGAGGAAGACAACAAAAAGTACTTGATGATGAGAGATCACAGTTGAAACAGTGCCAAGGAACAGATGTTAAGAATTGACACAAATCAAACAGGTTTAAAAAAATACGTGTAGAAGACCTTTGCTCCACAGGACTGAAGATAAAAGAAAGAAGAGGATGAAAACAAAAAAAAAGAATAGAAAATTTACTTCATGTACAC
Organism: Megaustenia siamemsis; assembly: GCA_032433765.1. Classification (NCBI taxonomy): domain Eukaryota; kingdom Metazoa; phylum Mollusca; class Gastropoda; order Stylommatophora; family Ariophantidae; genus Megaustenia; species Megaustenia siamemsis. The sequence continues at coordinate 6,910,761 of JAVIAB010000108.1, read as the reverse complement.
ATACAAATATCAAAGTAAAAATGTCAACAAGGAGAAGAAATAAATGGCAGGTATACATGAAGGCATAAAGGAAGTATGTGGGAAATATTTGGAGAATAGCAACAGGGGAGTCAATGCAATGTATGAGAAGTATATAAGTTATAACAATTGTAGAGACAATGAGTATAAGAGACAAATATAAGGAACAACAATTGTAGAGATAATGAGTATAAGAGACAAATATAAGAAGGAATAACAATTTTAGACATGGAGTGTAAGAGAAATATATAAGGAACAACAATATTAGACATGGAGTGTAAGAGAAAAATATAAGGAATAACAATTTTAAAGACATGGAGTGTAAAAGAAATATATAAGGAATAACAATTTTAGAGACATGGAGTGTAAGAGAAATATATAAGGAATAACAATTTTAGAGACATGGAGTGTAAGAGAAAAATATAAGGAATAACAATTTTAGAGACATGGAGTGTAAAAGAAATATATAAGGAATAACAATTTTAGAGACATGGAGTGTAAGAGAAATATATAAGGAATAAAAATTTAGAGACATGGAGTGTAAGAGAAATATATAAGGAATAACAATTTTAGAGACATGGAGTGTAAGATAAATATATAAGGAATAAACAATTTTAGAGACATGGAGTGTAAGAGAAATATATAAGGAATAAACAATTTTATAGACATGGAGTGTAAGAGAAATATACGAGTTATAACAATTGTAGAGACAATGAGTATACGATACAAATATAAGGAACAACAATTGTAGAGACGTGTGTTTGGCTGCCAAAAACATCAAAGATACAAAGTTAATAATCAGCAACAGCTCGAAATATGGTAGAAGAGAGGAATTGTTAAAGAACAATGAGAAAAAAAACGTATAGTTGATAGACAAGAGACGACGGGAAAACGACAATGCAGTAAGGTAGATAGTAAAGTCACATAGAGAATAAGAAAAAATATTAAAATATATGACGTACGATTCACATAGAGAATAGGAGAAACATATTAAAACGTGTGACGCGCAATTCACGTATAAAATAAAAGAAAAGTAGTAAAATGTATAGCCTGAGCCTGCAAAGACAAATATACCAACCCATTTTCCGTCACTAAAAATGCACGTATATCCCCACAGACTCGGCACGCTCACATTGAACGAGACCACTAACGAGGGCGGGCAATCACCCATAGATCCGAGTCGTTGTTACTGCTAGACGAGGACTCCCACATAACAAAACCGAACCGGGTTCCACACTAATATCATACATTTTCTCCCCGTGGCTGAGAAAATGAGGGAACCCCTAGAGAGATCGATGTCGAGTGAAAACATGGCCGGTAGGATCAATCGATATGTGAACTCCTTGCACGATATCACTCATTGCTCTTATGCTTGTCACCCTCATTAATAAAGTATATTGTAGTGCTATTGCTTGTATCTTTCAACAGTGCGTATTTATGTTTCAGCACATATGGTAACCACATACGATTGGGCAATAGTAAGTAGCTCTATACTCAAAGTAAATTATACAAATGTGGCTCTGGGCTAGGTACAAAATACAAATAATAATTCATTGTTTCAAATATTAAAAGAAAGACATTTGGAGACGCCATAACTGGGAGCTCCAAACATGAACACGCAGTCCTTCACTTCCAACTAAGAACCCACATAACTATAGCAAATGCAAAACTAAACAACAAAAATAATAAATAAATCTATCTATCTATCTATTGACCTTTCGAGCCGTAGCCGGCCCATAGGCATAGACCCAGATACACTTTCTCTTATCTAATTTTTATTTTAGCAGTTTTCAATCCTAAAGATATTTTATCAAATCTCGCCATGTCTCTGTTCTGTGCAAGCAACTCTATCTCATTGAGGGAGCCGATTCCTGCTGCTCTTGCCTCTCTGATCAATGTAATAAATAAATGAAATACATAAAAAGAATGAAATAAATCAGTAAATTCGTTTACTTGAATCACTTTGATTGAAATTAAGCCGTTTAATTGAATTATATTTATTCGTGTAAATCGTTAAATTAATTCATCTGTAATTGATTCAATTTTATTTATTCGTGCACGTGTTAATTCAGCTGTATTTAATTCAATTAAAGTAGATGATTCAATTCTGTTTATTCCTATAAAATGTGAATAGATGTGTATTTTACTCAATACAAGTGTATTTGTTGTTTATATTCTCCAGGACTCAATCGGCAACCACTTACGTGGCACGTAACTCAACTCTTTGTCCCGACTCCAGCTTTATTCCTACAGTGAGCTAACTTATCATCCATTACAAAAAACCGAAAAGTTAACATTTCATCTCGAAAATAGGGACATTATTACACAAATAAGGGCTAAAAATAATATAATTAAACTCTGCTTTGGCTTGTTTCTATGAAATGTGACTTCATTCACAATTCCTATTGGCCAGGTTTAAAGGAAGGAAATATGACAGATAGGCCGCATTGTCTGCAGATGTAGTCCGCCATGTGAGCTCATGAGAAACACAAAAGAGAGAGGGAACGAAAATAATGAGATAGATACAGGACGAAGCCTTTGTTATGAGTCATATCCGGTCTCCGGGGTCATGGATGTTAAAGGTCAGGCGCGTGACGTCATAGGCATATTTCATTCATGTGTTAGAGTTAGAGACTAAAGTCACGTGTGTCGAGCTTGTTTGTTCTTACAGAGAACGAGACGTGAACGAGAGAAGAATGCACGCGAGTGGCATGATGGTGGGAAAACTGGTCTGCTTATGTTCTCTTGTAGAGTTGGTGAGAAAACAAGTGTGGACACGTTCTCTTTTGTCAAGTTGGTGAGAAACTATATTTGGTCACGTTCTCAATTTGTCAAGTTGGTGAGAAAACAAGTGTGGTCACGTTCTCAATTTGTCAAGTTGGTGAGAAAACAAGTGTGGTCACGTTCTCAATTTGTCAAGTTGGTGAGAAAAAAGGTGTGGTCACGTTCTCTTTTATCAAGTTGGTGAGAAAATATATTTGGTCACGTTCTCTATTTGTCAAGTGGGTGAGAAAATATATTTGGTCACTTCTCTATTTGTCAAGTTGGTGAGAAAATATATTTGGTCACGTTCTCAATTTGTCAAGTTGGTGAGAAAACAAGTGTGGTCACGTTCTCAATTTGTCAAGTTGGTGAGAAAACAAGTGTGGTCACGTTCTCAATTGTCAAGTTGGTGAGAAAACAAGTGTGGTCACGTTCTCAATTTGTCAAGTTGGTGAGAAAATAAGTGTGGTCACGTTCTCTTTTGTCAAGTTGGTGAGAAAATATATTTGGTCACGTTCTCTATTTGTCAAGTTTGTGAGAAAACAAGTGTGGTCACGTTCTCAATTTGTCAAGTTGGTGAGAAAATAAGTGTGGTCACGTTCTCTTTTGTCAAGTTGGTGAGAAAATATATTTGATCACGTTCTCTATTTGTCAAGTTGGTGAGAAAACAGTTCTGGTCACGTCCTATTTTGTCAAGTTGGTGAGAAAACAGGTGTGGTGACGTTTTCTTTTGTCAAGTTGATGAGAAAGCAGGTGTAGTCACGTCCTCTTTTGTCAAGTTGGTGAGAAAACAGGCATGATCACGTTGTCTTTTGTCAAGTTGGTGAGAAAACAGGCATGATCACGTTCTCTTTTGTCAAGTTGGTGAGAAAACAGGTCTGGTCACGTTCTCTTTTGCCAAGTTGGTGAGAAAACAAGTTTGGTCACGTTCTCTTTTGTCAAGTTGGTGAGAAAACAGGTCTGGTCACGTTCTCTTTTGCCAAGTTGGTGAGAAAACAAGTTTGGTCACGTTCTCTTTTGTCAAGTTGGTGAGAAAACAGGTCTGGTCACGTTCTCTTTTGTCAAGTTGGTGAGGAAAAAGGCGTGGTCACGTCTTCTTTTGTCAAATTGGTGAGAAAACAGGTATGGTCACGTTCTCTTTTGTCTCCCCGGTTGAGAACCTTCATCTACAAAGTACGGCAGTGGTTTCCCAAATTGTGCGCCGAGGCTTCCATTTATGCGGGAGGGAAGACAAAGAATAAGCGCTCTCTATCCCCCCCCCCCTCTTTATCACTCCCCCACCAACCTCTCCTCTAGAAACACTCGTACTTGGCAAGAAACAAAACAAAATCGGCGGAAAAACTTAAAACAGTGATTTGAAATAAGAGAAAAGAATGATCTATCGAAAAAGGCCCCCAAAAAAAAGACAACGTTGGAGATCTTAATTGAAGATGTCGCCGGTCGAGTCGAAAGGATGAAAACATGCCAGACGCAGTGTCCACAAGGAAGAACAATTGTAATCATTTCAGGCCTACAGCAAACAAACTAAGAGAACAGAACATCAAGGCCCTTGAAATATTGATTGATTGGGAAATGGGGAGAATTAGGTGGAAGGAAAATGTTACAAACAAGGAAGTTTTGGGGGAGAATTAGGTGGACGATATTACAAACAAGGAAGTTTTGAGGAGAATTAGGTGGAAGGAGATGTTACAAACAAGGAAGTTTTGAGGAGAATTAGGTGGAAGGAGATGTTACAAATAAGGAAGTTTTGAGGAGAATTAGGTGGAAGGAGATGTTAAAAACAAGGAAGTTTTGGGGAGAATTAGGTGAAAGGAGATGTTACAAACAATGAAGTTTTGTGGAGAATTAGATGGAAGGAGAATGTTACAAACAAGGAAGTTTTGGGTAGAATTAGGTGGAAGGAGAATATTACAAACAAGGAAGTTTTGGGGAGAATTAGGTGGAAGGAGATGTTACAAACAATGAAGTTTTGTGGAGAATTAGATGGAAGGAGAATGTTACAAACAAGGAAGTTTTGGGGAGAATTAGGTGGAAGGAGAATGTTACAAACAAGGAAGTTTTGGGGAGAATTAGGTGGAAGGAGAATATTACAAACAAGGAAGTTTTGGGGAGAATTAGGTGGAAGGAGAATGTTACAAACAAGGACGTTTTGGGGAGAATTAGGTGGAAGGAGAATGTTACAAACAAGGAAGTTTTGGGGAGAATTAGGTGGAAGGAGAATGTTACAAACAAGGAAGTTTTGGGGAGAATTAGGTGGAAGGAGAATGTTACAAACAAGGAAGTTTTGGGGAGAATTAGGTGGAAGGAGAATGTTACAAACAAGGAAGTTGTGAAACAACTACAATTTTATTTTTTTAAATAACTCACTGAACACAATTTGAAAAGGAACAAGTGAAATTCTTAGGACATGTGAAGAGACTTAAGATCCTAGTGAAAGTTTTCCTCTCAGATTTGTTGTTAGTCAGGATGTGTATGCTATTCTGGTTAGAGGAGGATTTCAATCCTAGAGCAGTAATCTTATACAGCACTGCTGAGAATAAAGTCAAGTACAATCCTATACAATGACATCCCTGCTAACATTAAAGATAAATACAATCCTACACAAAAAGATCCATGTCAACTATAAAGGCAAATACAATCCTACACAACAACATACAATCCTAAAAACAAAGATCCCTGCCAACAGTAAAGACAAATACAATCCAACACAAAATATACCTGTTAACAGTAAAGACAAATACAATCCTACACAAAAAGATCCATGTCAACAGTAAAAACAAATACAATCCTAGACAAAAAGATCCCTGTCAACTGTAAAGACAAATGCAATCCTACACAAAAAGATCCCTGTCAACAGTAAAAACAAATACAATCCTACACAAAAGAGATACATGGCAACAGTAAAGCCAAATACAATCCGACACAAAAAGATCCCTGTCAACAGTAAAGACAAATGCAATCCTACACAAAAAGATCCCTGTCAACAGTAAAACAAATACAATCCTACACAAAAGAGATACATGGCAACAGTAAAGACAAATACAATCCTACACAAAAAGATCACTGTCAACATTAAAGACAAATACAATCCAACACAAAAAGATTCCTGTCAACAGTAAAGACAAATACAATCCTACACAAAAATATCCCTGTCAACAGTAAAGCCAAATACAATCAGACACAAAAGAGATCCCTGCCAACAGAAGAGGCAAAAATAATCCTACACAACAACATCCCTGACGAGTTAACTGACATGAGGTTCCAGTAGCTTGATGCTTATCTACATCAGTAAAAATCTTCCCATGACAAATGAAAAGCTCATGCAAGACCAGGACTGTAGTCTCATCAAGTACTGTGTCTTCATACAAGTGATGATCACAGAATGTAGTCTCATCAAGTGCTGTGTCTTCATACAAGTGATGATCACAGAATGTAGTCTCATCAAGTACTGTGTCTTCATACAAGTGATGATCACAGAATAACCTCTGGTTGCGTCCCTTGCATGTCCACGCCGTGTTAGTGGCGTGTACACAGATATATCATTATATTCACAAACACACACCCACATAAATGGGGAAAAATAATACATCAATAAATGCGAATTTGGAGGACCTGGACTTTGCTGATGACATAGTTCTCATCAGCAATCAGATAAAAACGATGCAGGAAAACACAAATGAACTATCATCAATAGCCAGCAAAATTGGGCTTGAGGTCAATCATGAAAAGACTAAAGTCATGAAAAGTTTAATTCCAACAAGTGACAAAATATACATGGAAAACAAACCAGTAGAAGAGATCGATCACTTCATCTATCTTGGAAGTCACATTGATCGAGAAGGGGATACGAGCAAAGAAATTAGAATCAGACTGGCTAAAGCAGCAATGTCTTTCAGAAGCCTTGAAAAGTTGTGGAAATCAAAACTCATTAGCACAAACACAAAACTTAGACTATTCAAATCAAATGTACTATCAACCCTTACGTATGCGTGTGAAAGCTGGAAAACAACAAGAGATATAGAAACAAAGTTGAACGCATTCGAAAATAAATGTCTAAGGAAAATACTTGGTATAGAATGGAACGAATTCAAAACAAACGAGGAAATTAGAGAAATCGCCAATCAACCACTAATATCTTCAGTAATAAAGAAAAGACGATGGTCATACGTTGGACATGTGATGAGAAGAGATAATAATCGAATAGCAAAGCAAGCCCTCATATGGGAAACAACAGGTAAAAGAAAAAGAGGAAGACCCAGGGAGACACTGAGAAGAACATTGATGAGAGAGGCAAGAGCAGCAGGAATCGGCTCCCTCAATGAGATAGAACTGCTTGCACAGAACAGAGACAGATGGCGAGATTTGATAAAATATCTTTAAAAGAAAACTGCTAGAACAAAAATTCATATAGGAGAAGGTGTATCTTGGTCTACGCCCTATGGGCCGGTTACGGCTCGAAAGGTCAATAGATAGATAGATAGAAATGCGAATACATACATACACATACTTTTAATTATGTTATATATGTTAATGTTATTCTTTATTTTCTTCTTCTTTTCTTCTTTATTTGCCTTTCAGCGTCGAGGGTAAGATAATTTACGGTCTTTTGCTCTTCTGTTTTCCTCTCCTGCTGTTATGTTTCCTAGTGTTTCTAATATTCCATCAATCCATCTTTTGCTCTTCTGTTTTCCTCTCCTGCTGTTATGTTTCCTAGTGTTTCTAATATTCCATCAATCCATCTTTTGCTCTTCTGTTTTCCTCTCCTGCTGTTATGTTTCCTAGTGTTTCTAATATTCCATCAATCCATCTTTTGCTCTTCTGTTTTCCTCTCCTGCTGTTATGTTTCCTAGTGTTTCTAATATTCCATCAATCCATATTTTTCGAGGTCGACCCTTAGGTCTGGTGTTCTCACGTTTATGGAAGGCCCGTTGTGTTGTGTTTTGATCTTTCTGCCTTATCACGTAGTTAAATCATTTTATCTGTTGTTCCTTTATGTACTCTATGACGGAAATTATTCCTAGCTTTTTTTTAGTTCTCCATTTCTGATCTTACTTCTCAATCTATTTCCTGTCATTCGCCTAACACATTTGATCTCGGTTGTGGTTATTTTCCTTATTGTTCTTGAGTCTAGAGGCCAGTTTTGGCATTGGTAGCACAACGTGGGAGTGAAGATTGTGTTAATATGTTGACATATTCTGTTGCGCTTTAAAGTCAAATTCATCACTTTGTATTGTTAGTGTTCATGTAATTAAAATTTTAAAAAAGAAACTGGAAACGAACGAGAACAAATACGCAACAATTTTACAGAAGGGGAAAAAACATGACTTTCAACAAAACGATCTTCGTAAAGAAGTGAAGAAAGTAAATACATACACAAGTTAGGGGGTGATAAAGAAGAAACAGAAAACTGAGATCTTGAAGGTCTTTCCTGTGTGAAGGAAGTCGGTTCAGTCACAGCCAACTACAGACTTAATAAGGCATGAGGGCAGAAACATAACAATCGAAAACCACCAACTATCGTGACGTTTTTCAGCTTTGTGGGGTAGAGTGACGTCAGTTGTCTATAGCTCCTATGGTTGAAAACGTCACGCTGGTTGGTTGGTTTTCCACCTAGTCATATTTCAGAGCTGAGAAAATGTACAAAGACTACTCTAATATCATCCACGAATAGCTGTGTATTCAATGGCCGTTGGTTAGTTTTGTTAATATTTGTGTACACATTACCTGTGACAGCCACACATAGAGGCACGTGGAGATCCCCATCATTCCCAGGATGCAGCTAACCTCCCACCAATCAATGCTCCATTCCAACATGGCATCATCCAATCACATCAAAGAATACAACACGTTTTGTGTCACAGTTCCTTCGAACAGCCAATTGAAATGCGCGATCAAAATACAAACATACGGATTGGTCAAGGCTGAATATGGATGTCATTGTTAACTATGAATCCGCTAACACATGAAATAACCAGTTATTTTAACTTCCTGAATGAACACATTTTCATAATCCCAATTAATACAATAAATAAATGACATTATATCACACGTAAAATAAGATAAGAATATCTGATTATAAAGGATGCCTACAAATATGTTGGGTTCCCTTCTCGCTAGATTATCAACATTAACTCTCCGCTGTCTCCATGGCAACGCTTGTGATGCTTTCAAAAACATCATAGAAACAAGGAATAGACGGAGCCTCAGGGGAAATGACCGGACGGTGCCAGCAATAACCTGTTGCTAGTTACAAGTGTAAGCTGCGGTTTATAAAGGTAGTGTTGGCTGTTTTAGTAAAAGAGAATACAGCAGTGGTTTATATGTTTGTTGTCCGGTGGAAGTACTCACATATTGTTTACCAGCAGGGCAGATTGAGGCATTAATCGTTAATGCACAGACCAGACACCTTATAGGATCAGGGTAAGGGCGTGTCCAAGAAGTTTGGGGGAGGGGCGAATATAGGCTATTATGATCTATATATAGGACAGTTAAGACATGTAACAACAAAGGAAAATCACTAGTTCAGAGAGTTCGAGCAGCTCAAGAACGACAAATGATATAAACCACGACACCTTTTAGGTATCAGTGGAAAGAGAAAAGTAGAAGAAGATATAGGACAGGGGCAGGCTGTGAAGGTGTATAAGACTAGAGAAGCGTAGAGATGTAATAAAGAGAGAGCGAGACGGAAAGAGAGAGCGAGACGGAAAGAGAGACAGACAGACACAAGCACACATAAAAATAACTAACGTGACAAACGGACAGTTATACAAGAAACACAGACTGGCGGCGTGTTGCAAGGAAATCACGTCCATGTGTACACAAACTGTTTGGTGCTGCAAGGAAATCACGTCCTTGTGTACACAAACTGGCCAGGAAATGAAGCTCTCGTGTAAGAGCTCGGTTATCTTGTTGTAGATGATGTGAAGGTGGAAGAGAGATTGGAGATCTGATGAGTGGATACATTGGACGGATAAAATGAAGGAAGACATTATCGACGTGTTCATAAATGGATATATGAACGGAAGAAAAAATCGACGTGTTGATAAATAGATATGTGAACGGAAGAAATAATCGACGTGTTGATAAATGGATATGTGAACGGGAGAAATAATCGACGTGTTGATAAATGGATATGTGAACGGAAGAAATAATCGACGTGTTGATAAATGGATATGTGAACGGAAGAAATAATCGACGTGTTGATAAATGGATATGTGAACGGAAGAAATAATCGACGTGTTGATAAATGGATATGTGAACGGGAGAAATAATCGACGTGTTGATAAATGGATATGTGAACGGAAGAAATAATCGACGTGTTGATAAATGGATATGTGAACGGAAGAAATAATCGACGTGTTGATAAATGGATATGTGAACGGAAGAAATAATCGACGTGTTCATAAATGGATATGTGAACGGAAGAAATAATCGACGTGTTGATAAATGGATATGTGAACGGGAGAAATAATCGACGTGTTGATAAATGGATATGTGAACGGAAGAAATAATCGACGTGTTGATAAATGGATATGTGAACGGGAGAAATAATCGACGTGTTGATAAATGGATATGTGAACGGAAGAAATAACCGACGTGTTGATAAATGGATATGTGAACGGAAGAAATAATCGACGTGTTGATAAATGGATATGTGAACGGGAGAAATAATCGACGTGTTGATAAATGGATATGTGAACGGAAGAAATAATCGACGTGTTGATAAATGGATATGTGAACGGAAGAAATAATCGACGTGTTGATAAATGGATATGTGAACGGAAGAAGTAACCGACGTGTTGATAAATGGATATGTGAACGGGAGAAATAATCGACGTGTTGATAAATGGATATGTGAACGGAAATAATCGACGTGTTGATAATGGATATGTGAAAGGAAGAAATAATCGACGTGTTGATAAATGGATATGTGAACGGGAGAAATAATCGACGTGTTGATAAATGGATATGTGAACGGGAGAAATAATCGACGTGTTGATAAATGGATATGTGAACGGGAGAAATAATCGACGTGTTGATAAATGGATATGTGAACGGGAGAAATAATCGACGTGTTGATAAATGGATATGTGAACAGGAGAAATAATCGACGTGTTGATAAATGGATATGTGAACGGGAGAAATAATCGACGTGTTGATAAATGGATATGTGAATGGGAGAAATAATCGACGTGTTGATAAATGGATATGTGAACGGAAGAAAAAATCGACGTGTTGATAAATGGATATGTGAACGGAAGAAATAATCGACGTGTTCATAAATGGATATGTGAACGGAAGAAATAATCGACGTGTTGATAAATGGATATGTGAACGGAAGAAATAATCGACGTGTTCATAAATGGATATGTGAACGGAAGAAAAAATCGACGTGTTGATAAATTGATATGTGAACGGAAGAAATAATCGACGTGTTCATAAATGGATATGTGAACGGGAGAAATAATCGACGTGTTGATAAATGGATATGTGAACGGGAGAAATAATCGACGTGTTGATAAATGGATATGTGAACGGAAGAAATAATCGACGTGTTGATAAATGGATATGTGAACGGGAGAAATAATCGACGTGTTGATAAATGGATATGTGAACGGAAGAAATAATCGACGTGTTGATAAATGGATATGTGAACGGAAGAAATAATCGACGTGTTGATAAATGGATATGTGAACGGAAGAAATAATCGACGTGTTGATAAATGGATATGTGAACGGGAGAAATAATCGACGTGTTGATAAATGGATATGTGAACGGAAGAAATAATCGACGTGTTGATAAATGGATATGTGAACGGGAGAAATAATCGACGTGTTGATAAATGGATATGTGAATGGGAGAAATAATCGACGTGTTGATAAATGGATATGTGAATGGGAGAAATAATCGACGTGTTGATAAATGGATATGTGAATTGTGATGGTTAGCGTATGAGGTGCGTGAACGATAGACTGAGCGGATAGACAGAGGGATGGACTAGTGGTTGAGTGAATGGGATGGATGAATGAGTTGGTGGATGGATGAATGATTAAACTATATATAGATGTAGAGTGTGAGTGGGTAGATGAATGGATGAATGGGTTGGTGGATGGATGAATGATTAAACTATCTATAGATGTAGAGTGTGAGTGGGTAGATGAATGGATGAATGATTAAACTATCTATAGATGTAGAGTGTGAGTGGGTAGATGAATGGATGAATGATTAAACTATATATACATGTAGAGTGTGAGTGGGTAGATGAATGGATGGGTGATTCAACTATCTATACATGTAGAGTGTGAGTGGGTAGATGAATGGATGGGTGATTAAACTATCTATAGATGTAGAGTGTGAGTGGGTAGATGAATGGATGGGTGATTAAACTATCTATAGATGTAGAGTGTGAGTGGGTAGATGAATGGATGAATGATTAAACTATCTATAGATGTAGAGTGTGAGTGGGTAGATGAATGGATGAATGATTAAACTATATATACATGTAGAGTGTGAGTGGGTAGATGAATGGATGAATGATTAAACTATCTATAGTTGTAGAGTGTGAGTGGGTAGATGAATGGATGAATGATTAAACTATCTATAGATGTAGAGTGTGAGTGGGTAGATGAATGGATGAATGATTAAACTATCTATAGATGTAGAGTGTGAGTGGGTAGACGATTGGATGGATGATACAATTATAGATATGGAGTGTGACTGGTTGAGTGGGTAGGTGAACGGATTATGTTAAAACTTACACACTAGTTTCCGCGATTTAGACGAATCATTGCGACATAGGAGGTGCATTGTCTCAATCTCATACTAGTCATACAACTAGTAGACATACAAGTAGTAGACATACAACTGGTAGACTACAACGAGTAGACATACAAGTGGTAAACATACGAGTAGACATACAAGTGGTAAACATAAACTAGTAGACATACAACGAGTAGACATACAGGTGGTAAACATACAACTAGTAGACATACAACGAGTAGACATACAGCTGGTAGGCATAAAACAGGTGCGAATTTTAGCTGCTCATTACCAGCACGAGTGCGTTCAAATTAAGATGTGAAATAATGAATCGTGGGCTTGTGTTTATAGTTCCCAAACAGAGGCCAAGACTTGAAACTGAACGATCTTATATCTTCATGACTCAACATGGCGCATTAATGCCAAGACGAAGCTGATTGGCTTGCTGCGTGTTGTCAATCATTGGGCAAATGTGCACCATGACTATAGTCCACCAGACAGAAACAATCAAACACTGGTGTCAAGATTATAGCCAGCGGGGGCACAACTCACCATTCTATCATTTGTAGAACGATAACTTAACAAAGCATGTAGAACAACTTGCGGGAAAGTAGCTACCTCATGTAGCACAGCTTACGTGAAAGTAGCTACCTCATGTAGTACAGCTTGCGTGGAAGTAGCTACCTCATGTGGGACAACTTGCTTGAAAATAGCTACCTCATGTAGCACAGCTTGCGTGAAAGTAGCTACCTCATGTAGCACAACTTGCTTGAAAACAGCTACCTCATGTAGCACAACATGTGTGAAAGTAGCTACCTCATATAGCACAACATGTGTGAAAGTAGCTACCTCGTGTAGTACACCTTGTGTAAAAGTTGCTACCTCATCTCGTGTAGTACATGTGTGAAAGTAGCTACATCGTATAGCACAACTTGTGTAAAAGTTGCTACCTCACCTCGTGTAGCACAACGTGTGTAAAAGTTGCTACCTCACCTCGTGTAGCACAACTTGTGTAAAAGTTGCTACCTCACCTCGTGTAGCACAACGTATGTAAAAGTTGTTACCTCACCTCGTGTAGCACAACGTATGTAAAAGTTGCTACCTCACCTCGTGTAGCACAACGTATGTAAAAGTTGCTACCTCACCTCGTGTAGCACAACGTATGTAAAAGTTGCTACCTCACCTCGTGAAGCACAACTTGTGTAAAAGTTGCTACCCCACCTCGTGTAGCACAACGTATGTAAAAGTTGCTACCCCACCTCGTGTAGCACAACTTGTGTAAAAGTTGCTACCTCATGTAGCACAACGTGTACAGTAATTTCTAGTTAAACTTTCCACAACCACAGACAAGATCTCACTCTCTGCTTTTATAATCATTTCTGTTGTTGATCTTCTACCAAGCCATTCTCTATAGCTGTCTTGTATCTTTTCTCCTTGCTTCCCTCTATCTCTTCGTCCCTAAATTTTCTCAGTTGTCACAATATATTCCAGCTGTTTTCGTCTCATTACATGGCCAAAAATGTATTGTTTCATCCGACTTTTGGAAATCTCTCATTTTTCTTTGGTCACTTTCAGAACGTTTTCATTACTCTTCTTAGCTATCCATGGTATTCTCAACATTCTTCTGTAATATCACATTTCTACAGCTTCCAGTGATTTTCTTGTCGGTTGACATATTGTCCATGATTCACATCCATATGTTAAGACTGGCTCTACATAACATCTAAGAACTCTTTTTCTTCTTTCTATTGTTAAAATTAGATGGAACAGTAGCTTCCTAATAAATCATAACCGTGGGTCAAAATATAGTTACAAATCTGTAAGTGTGTGTAGCTTTGAAGGGGAAAATAAAGTTACAAATCTGTAAGTGTGTGTAGCTTTGAAGGGGAAAATTGAGTTACAAATCTGTAAATGTGTGTAGCTTTGAAGGGGAAAATAGACTTTACAAATGTGTAAGTGTGTGTAACTTTGAAGGGGAAAATAGACTTTACAAATGTGTAAGTGTGTGTAGCTTTGAAGGGGAAAATAGAGTTACAAATCTATAAGTGTGTGTAGTTTTGAGGAGAAAATAGAGTTACAAATCTGTAATTGTGTGTAGTTTTTAGGAGAAAATAATAGAGTTACAAATCTGTAAGTGTGTGTAGCTTTGAAGGGGAAAATAGACTTTACAAATGTGTAAGTGTGTGTAGCTTTGAAGGGAAAATAGAGTTACAAATCTGTAATTGTGTGTAGTTTTTAGGAGAAAATAGTTACAAATCTGTAAGTGTGTGTAGCTTTGAAGGGGAAATAGACTTTACAAATGTGTAAGTGTGTGTAGCTTTGAAGGGAAAATAGAGTTACAAATCTGTAATTGTGTAAGAAAATAGAGTTAGAAATCTGTATGTGTGTGTAGCTTTAGTGGGGAAAATAGACTTACAAATCTATAATTTCAACTCTTTGTTTCGTAAATAAGTCCATTCAATATAATTTTAAATCAAAACTTGTAACTTAAATGTACTCAACATCAATTGTTGATGGTGTAAGAACAGAAAGAGAGGACACACCAGCGGACAGTGAAGATCTGTGGATTCTGGGTGGTAGAACACAGAGCGAGCTAGTGACAGGTCACTATAACCCGGCAGTCCAAGCCCAGACCAGCATTAAGACAGTTCCAGATTTCAACACCGTTCACACCAGGGGGCGCGCGAGTAGACCAGGGTTTAAGAAAGAAAAAAAGGTGTTTAACAGAGTACTGGCGGTTAAGTTGAGCCTCGACCTTTGAATAGGGAGGAGGGCACAAAGAAACGAGCAAGGGGAGGGAGAGTGCCAAGATGCGGAACACGCCCTGCCAGGAGAGTGCACACGTTTTTTGAGAGTAGGTGTGGAGAGTGTGGAACTGCGAGGGTGCAGAGTGAGAGAGAGGATAGAGAGAAAAATAAACAATCTGCTTTAGCAATAAACAGACCAGGGCAGTACAGCCACGACGCTGCAGCGTGTAGCACACAATATTGGGCCGGTCAGAGGATATAACAAGTCATCATCATCATCTGGTGTCATGCCGGTCGGTGTAGGCGACAATCTCTCTCTACAACACTCGGTCCTTCATGCATGTCATAAGTTCAGTCTATCGTCTTTTATTATGTCATTTCCATAAGCTTTTCAATATTTTTTTCTTTTGGTTTTCCTCTGATCTTTTTTCTATTCATTCTGTTTGTTGTTGTAGTATTCTCAATGCCTTCTTTTCGCATCACATGCCCAATACATTAAGATTGTCACTTCCTTATGATTTTGATGGTATATCTGGTTTCTCCAGCTCGTTTTAAACATTATTCATTTGTCATTGTTGCTATCCGTGAAATTCGTAGCATTCTTCTGATAAACCACATCTCAGCTGCCTCAGATATCCTTTGTGTCTAACTTATCGGCCATGACTCACCTTCATAGAGTAGAACAGGTTCAATGTAGCACTCTAGGACACGTCTTCTAACAATAATTGACAATGATTTGTTATAATAGGTAATGGCTGCCAATTAAAGAGGGCACAAGGGATGCAACTGTGGTATTAATGACAGTGGTAGTTCGGTGGTACCGAGATAGAACAGTTGATGTGACTTTACCGAGACACTGTGAGATAAGGGCAGGTCTGCTGACTGATTTGTGTATAGATTGGTGTGTTGGGATTCCTGGCCTGTGAGTGTAGAGGAAACATAGAGACTGACAGATAGATAGAGAAACAAACACAGAGACTGAGAGATAGATAGAGAAACAAACACAGAGACTGACAGATAGATAGAGAAACAAACATAGAGACTGACAGATAGATAGAGAAACAAACAAAGAGACTGACAGATAGATAGAGAAAAAACATAGAGACTGACAGATAGATAGAGAAACAAACACAGAGACTGACAGATAGATAGAGAAAAAACATAGAGACTGACAGATAGATAGAGAAACAAACACAGAGACTGACAGATAGATAGAGAAACAAACACAGAGACTGACATATAGATAGAGAAACAAACACAGAGACTGACAGATAGATAGAGGAACAAACAAAGAGACTGACGGATAGATAGAGAAACAAGCAAAGAGACTGACAGATAGATAGAGGAACAAACAAAGAGACTGACGGATAGATAGAGAAACAAGCAAAGAGACTGACAGATAGGCAAGAGAAACAGATCGTGAGGCGAGTAGATGTATAATTTAAAATAATTGTATATAGATGGATAAGGTGAGGGGATGGATCAATGGGTGCATGAAGGGATGGAAGATGGGTGGGTGGATGGATGGACAGACGGGAGAATGGATGGATAAAGAGAGATGGACAGAAACCCACCAAGTTCGCGCCTTCGCATAATCAATAACCTTCACATAATTAATCACCTTCACATAATCAATTACCTTCACATAATTAATCACCTTCGCATAATCAATAACCTTCACATAATCAATCACCTTCACATAATCAATCACCTTCACATAATCAATCACCTTCACATAATCAACCTTCACATAATCAATCACCTTCACAATCATCTGTTGAACAACTCAGCACTAAACCTACCTTCTTTTAACATAATCTCAATCTCTCTCTCTGTCTCTCTCTCTCTCCTTCTCCCTCTCTCTCTCCCTCTCTCTCTCCCTCTCTCTCCCTCTCTCTCCCTCCCTCTCTCTCTCCCTCTCTCTCTCCCTCTCTCTCACACACAAACATCCAGCCCCTTCTTCATCCTACCCGTCCTAAAGTGTCTCCGTTCTGTCTTTCCAAACTTCTCTAGCCGGGCCTCGGTAGCCGAGTTGGGAACACCGCCCGACTGGGCTACCCACGTTCGGACAACCCGTGTTCGATTCCCGCTGGGAGCAGTGTGAGTTGTACTCGTGGTTGGGAAAAAAAAAATACCCCCACGGTCGACCCAGCCGTTGGCAGAAATGGGTACCAGGGTATTACCCTGGGAAGGTGAGGAATGTCGCCTCGCATCGTGAGTTTCGATGCTTGAAGCGACACTATACAGAAATCTCCGAACATTTCTGGATAGGCGGCCGAGCACATATGGGTGGAGACTCGCGTGCTAAGACGCCGGTTCAAGACTCGTACTTGACCTTGACTTCTCTAGCCGTGAAGCTATCTCGATGTCACAAGTTGATATACATGTATAGAACATCAGCTGCGGCACACATAAAAAACAACGGCCGTTGTGTGTGTGTGCGCGCGCGCGCACTTGCGCGTGATATTAACATGTTCATCTGTAATCAACAATTCAAAACTTGCACTCCTCTACTGCTAGTCATTACGTTATCTTTTCATTCGCTACTGAATGTTTATCCTGCTTCGTTTTACTGCTGGTTTATCAACCCGGAAAATCCGATTTCGGCAGAATAGCTATTTGATGATACCGACCCTTTTTTAGACTTCCTTGCTTTATTACTGTCACTCCCACAAGCGAGGCAACACAACTAATATTTAACATGGGTACAGCTCTTAGTTTTTAACCCAAAAGTGGCACTTTAGTTCTCATTAAAAAAAAAAAAATTCAGCAGCGTTTATGGGAGAAGATATCTGGAGCACATTCCTCCCATTTTTATAATTCGAATAGTGTATGGAAGTGGTTTCAATTTGTGGCAGCGCACATAAAATGTAACATTTTTAGCTAACGTCAATATGTTGGTGAAAACATGTATTTTAGTTGTCATGTACGTAATAAAGGTAAAAGATTGGCAGATTTGAGAGTTTCGGGGGGGGGGGGGGGGATGTCATATCCAGTGTCTGGCTTGTGGACGTCATTCTACAGAGGAAATGAAAATACTATGGCTATATAAAAAGACACTGAGGTCTGGAAAGAACAATAATGGAAGGCATGGTTCCTGGGCGACGCATCAAGGGGCAGGTTAAGAAGAGGGTGGTTTTAAGATTTCAAGAAGACATTGAACATGACAACAGAAGAAGTGGGAGATCTGTCTAGAGACCTCATCAAGGCCAGCTCCTTGTCGTGGGGATGGGGCTTAACAGTCACCAGGGACTGAAAACTAAGACTGGCCAGGCCTTCCTACAACCGAGCAAGACCACAGTCTGCTCTAGCAAGTTCAAGTGCTGAAGTCGGAGGCAACCAGCCAAAAGGCGCACGACAATCAGGATGCCACGCACTCAACGCAAATGGAAGTATGTCTATAACCGCAAATCGATATGGCACTCGCCCTGTGATGGGCACTCAGGCAGGTGCAGTGCCGGGCCCTCAGCCTCGAAAGGGCCCAACCTCTATTACTGGATGTCCTTCTCAACCGCTCTGTGGAGTCAGGGGGCGAGAGAATAGAGCTACTGGCCAATCCAAAATAAGACCACTAAAAATAATGCACTGGAATGCTGAAGGCATCAACAGCAAAAGAGATGGGTACAGTAAAAAGATAGAATTAGAAAATATCCTGCATGAAGAACAAATAAGCATATGCTGTTTGCAGGAAACCCATCTAAACAACGACATAGCCTTGAAGATTAGGGGATACCAGTGCTACCGATCTGACAGAATAAATAGACAAAAGGGCGGAATACTGACTCTTGTAAGGAACAACATTAATGCATGTCAGATTGAAGTGTATATGGATGGGGCGGAATATCAAATACTGCACCTCAGGACAGGAAATACAGACTTCCATCTACTTAACTACTACTGTCCGAGTGACCGCCCACTAGCACTAGACACAATTATATTAAAAGAAAGAATAATTGTATGTGGAGACTTTAACAGCCACTCACAGAGCTGGGCTATGAACATATGGACAAGAGAGGTGAAGAGCTTGAAAATTGGCAGGATGACAATGGGCTTATACTATTAAACCAGGCAACAGATCCACCAACATTCTACTCCAGATCATGGCATACCACATCTACACCAGACCTTGCTTTCCATTCACCAGACCTGGATTGGAATATCACACGAATTGTTGGGAAACAAACTTGGAGGCAGCGACCACCGACCAGTCTTTTTAGTGGTACAAAATAAGGCCATCAGGGAGAGCAGCACTCTCTCCAGGTGGAATTACAAAAAGGCAGACTGGAAAATGTATCAACACTACACCAGTGTACTGACTAAAGATATAAATACAGATAGAGACATCAACAAAATAGTTGATGAATTCAGTAGACTAATAATACAAGCTGCCAGTGAAACAATACCTAGAGGGGCACGGAAACACTACAAACCATACTGGAGTAGTGAGCTAGAGCAACTGCACAATGACATGGAAACATCTCGAAAGCAAGCAGAAAATAACCCTTGCCAAGAACACCACAACAACTACCAGCATGCTAAAGCCAAATTTCAACGGGCTAAACTACAAGCCAGACGGAGAAGCTGGAAAGAGAAAACAGAGTCCTTGAATCTTGAACGAGACACAAGAAAAGTGTGGAAGCTTGTAAAACAGCTGAATGATGAGGGTACAGAAAGGAACACCAAAATTACACTGAAGAAGGATGGAAACATTCTAACAGGTAAACATGCAGCAAATTACTTTGCAGACTCCTTTGCAAATGACAATAATATTGAAATTAGCCTAGAAAAACGACAAGAGACCCGTTTAAAACAACAAAATGCAAGACAAGATGAGACCACACATGAAGTAATGGAAACACCCATTACACAAAGAGAGCTAGAGCTGGCAATATCCAAATTAAAAATGAAAAAGTCACCAGGCAATGATGGAGTGTCCAATGAAATGATTAAGAACTTGGGAACTGCAGCTAAAGCAAAACTACTGCAGATCTACAACATTTGCTGGATCACAGGTAGAGTGCCACAGGCATGGAGAGAAGCAATTATGATACCATTACGAAAGCCAGGAAAGATGGTTCAATGACATCCAGCTATAGACCAATCAGCCTTACAAGCTGTTTGTGTAAAACAATGGAACGTATAATCAATCTCAGACTGCAGTGGTACCTGGAAAGTGAAAATCTCCTTGTCCCACAACAAGCAGGCTTTAGACAGTGTTACTCTACCGAAGATCAAGCAACCTATCTTTCCCAGGAAATTGAAGATGCGTTTCAAGAAAAGAAACTGGTACTAGCAGCATGGATAGACCTAAAGAAAGCATTTGATAAGGTATGGAAGGAAGGGCTTTTGAAGAAACTGAGAAATTATGGAGTAAATGGCAGGATGTACAAATGGGTCAAAGCATACCTGCATAACAGGAGAGCCAGAGTGCAAATGGATGGTCTTAAGAGTAAGAAGGTCTTATTGCGCCAGGGCGTTCCACAAGGAGGGGTACTATCTACAACACTTTTTCTGATCTACATCAATGACCTAGTTACTGAACTACCACATGGCATCAAAGTGGCAATGTATGCAGGTGACTTGGTAATGTGGTGCACAGAGGAGTATGCAACAGTGGCCTCCAAATTGCTACAAAGAGCTATGAATGCACTGAATTCATGGACAAATAGATGGTGTATCAGCATCAATACAGACAAATGCAGTACTACACTTTTCACACTCTCCCCAAAACAAAAAGCAGGAGCCATCTACATAAACAATGAGCCTGTGAAAGAAGACATACAAGCTACATATCTCGGAGTTACATTTGATAACAAACTATCTTGGAAACAGCAGATAAATAAGGCAACCCAAAAAGCAAGGAGGAAATTGGCTATTCTAAGAAAGTTGTGTGGAACCACATTGGGTGCGAGTGGGAAAATACTCAGTAAAGTTTACCAACAGAGTATACGCCCACATTTAGAATATGGATCATCCGCATGGTGCTCAGCATCAAACACAACATTGCAAGAACTGGATAAAGTACAAAACCAGGCACTTAGGGTCATCACAGGAGCAATGAAATCAACACCAATATTGGAGATGGAGAAATTGTGGAGGATACCAGCACTGAGAGAACGGAGAGACACAAAGGTGCTGATACAGGCAGAAAAATGTGTATGCATGCCGAGACATCCAATGAAGGACAGATTCCAAAATCTTGCATTGGGACGACTTAAGAGAAGCAGCTTTATCCACCAAGCCAAGCGTATTAGTAGACAAACACCAGACATGCCAAGAGTTGTTAAACCCCTTCTGCCCATACCAGAACAGACTCCCTGGACAGATGAATCAGGATTATCAGTTCAAATAAAACGGACAGAAGTGAAAGGAATAGTTGACAAAGAGGAACAAAATAGTCTACAGCGAAAAACAATAACTCTCAGTTTCCTGGATGAAGAATACCCACAAGACCTATGGATCCGTGTGTACACAGATGGATCAGCACAGAATGCAGTAAAGAATGGGGGAGCAGGTGCATATATAGAGTACCCAAATAACACTAGGGATATGAATAAAATAGCAACAGGGAAATATTGTCACAATTATGATGCAGAAATACAAGCAATAAAGTTGGCAATAGAAAAACTGCTGAACAGTAATCTTAGCCCACAGCCTGTAGTGTTTTTGACAGATGCAAGATCAGTACTCCAGGCACTACAATCCAGAAAATTACCACATCTGCAGACCTTACTGACTGAACTCTGCAAGCACCACAGGGTTGCCCTGCAGTGGATCCCGTCTCACTGTGGAATACCAGGAAATGAGAAAGCAGACCAGTTGGCAAAGGAAGGTTCAACAGGCACACAACTAGATACAGCAGTTACATACCATCATAAGAAACAGATAATCAAATCAATCAGAGGACCACAAGCCCCAAATCAGGATGCCTTTCATAATATGAATAGATATGAACAAGTTATCATTATGCGCCTAAGAACAGGACACAATCGACTCCATAGTCACATGTATACAAAATTCAAGATCGGCACATCAACTACTTGTACATGTGGACAGGCACCCCAGACTGCTGAACACATACTTCAAGACTGCACTGAATATAGTAGACTGAGGAAAATCCATTGGCCCATAGATACAACACTACAGACACAACTATATGGGCCACTGCAAGAATTACAAAAGACAGTAAAATTTATACAGGAAACGACATTGCAGATATAGACAATACTTCAGGCGAACGAAAGATAGATAGATAGATCTGTCTAGAGACTGAGATTCTTTCAGATAGGCTGTGATGAGTGTAACGTTCTGTGGGAGATTAGGCTAGAGACAGAGATTGTTACAGACGGGCTGTGGTGGGTGCAACGTTCTGTGGGAGATCTGGCTAGAGACAGAGATTGTTACAGACGGGCTGTGGTGGGTGCAACGTTATGTGGGAGATCTGTCTAGAGACTGAGATTGTTTCAGACGGGCTGTGGTGGATACAACGTTCTGTGGGAGATCTGGCTAGAGACAAAGATTCTTTCAGATGGGCTGTGGTGGGTGCAAAGTT
The DNA here is from genome assembly GCA_032433765.1 of Megaustenia siamemsis. Classification (NCBI taxonomy): domain Eukaryota; kingdom Metazoa; phylum Mollusca; class Gastropoda; order Stylommatophora; family Ariophantidae; genus Megaustenia; species Megaustenia siamemsis. The sequence continues at coordinate 6,887,922 of JAVIAB010000108.1, read as the reverse complement.
CTGTGGGAGATCTGGCTAGAGACAGAGATTCTTTCAGATGGGCTGTCGTGGATACAACGTTATGTGAGAGATTTGGCTAGAAACAGAGATTCTTTCAGACGGGCTGTAATGGATGCAACGTTCTGTGGGAGATCTAGCTAGAGACCTAGATTCTTTCAGACAGATTGTGGTGAATGCGACGTTCTGCAAAGGACACTTGACATGATGATGATGAATATTCAAATTTTAACTACAAAAGTTGTTTAAATATAGCTTATTGTAATAACATTAAATGTATAGTAGAGGCTGAAGCAGCGGGTGTATGTTATCTTGATGGAAGGACACACATGAGCAAACCATCTAAAGTATCACTGACAAACTGCTGTGTGGACCTAACAGGAGACAAATAATAATAAATGAATATTATAATGAAGGACAACTTCCGAGGTGACAGACAAGAGAATCATTTCAGGGGAAGAGGCCTATTTACAGCAGTCGAACAAGCTGGCCGTGTCCAGCAAGCAGTCTCTCATGGCATGGCGCTGGAGAGATACGGGTTCGATTCTACTTCGGGCTGTCTTATTGTTCTTTGTTTTTGTTTCTGTTGATTGTTGGTGATTGCCCCCTCCCCTTCAATCTTGTCGTACGTTTCAACGCACCATCCGCCATGCCGATTTCGGTTATGAACGTTTAGCCGCTCAGTGGTTAGTGAATTGGACTACAAAGGACAAGAGGTAGGGTTCAAAATCAACCGACGGATTCCGGGTTCACCCAGCCTTAAATGAGTACCGGATTTTTTCTGGGAAAGTAAAGCGGCACGGGCGTAATACCGACCACATTACCCCAAAATTCATGTGCTGAAGATCTGTAACATTTATGGTCATTAACACCATATTCTTTATACGCCACTTGGCGTGACGGGGTTTTTTTTTTTTTTTACGTATAGCCGCACAGTGCGTCACTCTCAATTTGGTTACTGTAAACTGTCATCAAATCATATTCTTTTCTCATGTCTTGTATTATCTTGGTATTGGTGAAATCTAATTCCTTGTTTAATTATCTACAAATTCACATATAATATGTTAATTGTTAGATAAATATAAACATGTAGATTTAAATACATGACAAATTTTGTCTATGAAATCTCGACCCCTAAACTGATAATATCGTTCCGTATTAAAAGAGTTCAATGATCATGTGGACGGACAGGTACTGCTGAGATTGTGCCTTTCTAACTAATCTCTGTGACGAGACCTGACAATCTACCGCCTGTCTCTAAGATTATTTCCCAACTAAACACAACCATGGCCAGGTAATTGTGGCCGGTGCACTTTCAAAAACACAACCATGGCCAGGTAATTGTGGCCGGTGCACTTTCAAAAACACAACCATGGCCAGGTAATTGTGGCCGGTGCACTTTCAAAAACACAACCATGGCCAGGTAATTGTGGCCGGTGCACTTTCAAAAACACAACCATGGCCAGGTAATTGTGGCCGGTGCACTTTCAAAAACACAACCATGGCCAGGTAATTGTGGCCGGTGCACTTTCAAAAACACAACCATGGCCAGGTAATTGTGGCCGGTGCACTTTCAAAAACACAACCATGGTCAGGTAATTGTGGCCGGTGCACTTTCAAAAACACAACCATGGCCAGGTAATTGTGGCCGCTGCACTTTCAAAAACACAACCATGGCCAGGTAATTGTGGCCGGTGCACTTTCAAAAACACAACCATGGCCAGGTAATTGTGGCCGGTGCACTTTCAAAAACACAACCATGGCCAGGTAATTGTGGCCGGTGCACTTTCAAAAAGCAGCACAGTGACGACACAAACACACACACTATTACAGACAAAAAATGCACACATTTCAAACTGTCATTCTATATGTACCGTCGGTAGTTCAAAGACGATCCCGCACAGACGAAACCAGTTTGCCTCGTCATTCCCAGGCCAGGTATTTATAAGTTGGTGACCAATTACCCGCGTACTGCGCACGTCACGCAGGGAAAATTATAAACTGTAGTCACAAAAAGGCAGACTCATCACCAGGTCTCTTGTCATTTGCAGAACGCTGTAATCACCACAGCCCGTCAGAAAGAATATCTCTGTCTAGCTAGATCTCCCACTTCTGCTGTCTGTCATGTTCAAGGTCTCCTTGATGTCTTGAAACCACCTTCTTCTTGGTCTGCCCCTGATACGTCGTCCAGGAACCTGCCCTTCCATTATTGTTCTTCCCAACCCGCTGTGTCTTTTGACGTGTTCATAGTATTTTAATTTCCTCTGTAGAATGGTGTTTATAAACCAGTTGTTTTCCATGTTTCAATCTGTTAGTATACCTACATTGCTCTATTTCATTATCCAAGGTATCTTCAGGATTTTTGTGCAGATTTTGTTTTCTCGAATAAATCGATTGTCTGCCTTGCTGTTTGCAGGAAGACGAAAAGTTCGGAAATCCCGAAGACACCCAAAGTTTGTAACTTCTTCAGCTAAGCGAGCTATAGACGATTGACGTTAATTTACCCACAACCGCCCATGTTCGCAAAGCTGGAAACGTCATACTAGTTGGGTTGTTTTACGATTTTATTTTCTACCTGCGGCCATCTGTGGCTGTGCACAGCCATCTATAAATTTACTAAGACACGTGGGCAAAATAAAATACGGAAACACTACCAACTAGCGTAGTAAAGTGTAAGTAAAGTACCCCGCCAAGTGGCATATAGGGAATATGGTGTTAGTGACCCTATATTTTACAGACCTTCAGCACATGATTTTTGGGGTAATGTGGTCGGTATTTCGCCCGTGCTGCTTTACTTTCCCAGAAAAAAAAATCCGGTACCCATTTAAGGCTGGGTGAACCCGAAAGCCGTCGGTTGGGATCGAACCCTACCTCTTGTCCTTTGTAGTCCAGTTCATTAACCACTGATACCAACTAGCGTGACGTGTTAAAATACAGGAGATATAGACGGCTGACTACACTATAACCTCAACTACCCCTGATCGGAAAGATGAAACGCAACGCTTATTGGTCGTTTTACAGGAATTCCCTCTCAGCCCGCAGGCCTAATAAAGCTATTGTTGGTTGCGGCTGTGGGTACGTGTTGTATGCTATTTATAGCAGGAGCGGAATAAAACAACAACATGGGATCTTCACAACTGGAGGAACGAAACGTGACAAAGGGAAATAACAAACAAAAACGGAAGTCACAGACAAAAACTGTTTTTGGACAATTGAAAACATGACAAATGTCAGCCTGACTTTCAAGTTGGAGTGAGGTCTTGTAATGCTATATGGAACATCAATACTGCGTTATGGTTGCGAAGTGAGGACACAATCAACAGGCAATTTGAAGGAGGATTTGTAGCAACAGAGAAGCGATTAATGAGAACACAGCAAAGTGCACCACATAATAAACTAAATGGGGGGAAAGAATGTGCAATAAGAACAATAAAGAACAATGGTAATACAAGAACATAGAAGTTTAGCTTAGCTTAGTTCAGTCATCAGATCATATTCATTGCACAACAGGTAAATACTTGGTGTTCAGATCCTCTCCTCAACAGGTAAATACTTGGTGTTCAGATCCTCTCCACAACAGGTAAATACTTGGTGTTCAGATCCTCTCCACAACAGGTAAATACTTGGTGTTCAGATCCTCTCCTCAACAGGTAAATACTTGGTGTTCAGATCCTCTCCACAACAGGTAAATACTTGGTGTTCAGATCCTCTCCACAACAGGTAAATACTTGGTGTTCAGATCCTCTCCACAACAGGTAAATACTTGGTGTTCAGATCCTCTCCTCAACAGGTAAATACTTGGTGTTCAGATCCTCTCCACAACAGGTAAATACTTGGTGTTCAGATCCTCTCCTCAACAGGTAAATACTTGGTGTTCAGATCCTCTCCTCAACAGGTAAATACTTGGTGTTCAGATCCTCTCCACAACAGGTAAATACTTGGTGTTCAGATCCTCTCCACAACAGGTAAATACTTGGTGTTCAGATCCTCTCCTCAACAGGTAAATACTTGGTGTTCAGATCCTCTCCTCAACAGGTAAATACTTGGTGTTCAGATCCTCTCCTCAACAGGTAAATACTTGGTGTTCAGATCCTCTCCTCAACAGGTAAATACATGGTGTTCAGATCCTCTCCTCAACAGGTAAATACATGGTGTTCAGATCCTCTCCTCAACAGTTTCCGCCGTATGAAGAATGTCCAACACAGGATAGAGAAAGCACTAAAGATGGTTTCGGATCTCATGAACTCAGTAGCACCGGCGAAGATCTCGCTTACGACAAGTCTGGCAGGTGACAGAGGCTATATGTTTCTACGACAAGTGTGGCAGGTGACAGAGGCTATATGTTTCTACGACAAGTGTGGCAGGTGACAGAGGCTATACGTTTCTACGACAAGTCTGGCAGGTGACAGAGGCTATACGTTTCTACGACAAGTGTGACAGGTGACAGAGGCTATACGTTTCTACGACAGGTCCGGCAGGTGACAGAGGCTATACGTTTCTACGACAAGTGTGGCAGGTGACAGAGGCTATACATTTCTACGACAAGTCCGGCAGGTGACAGAGGCTATACGTTTCTACGACAAGTGTGGCAGGTGACAGAGGCTATACGTTTCTACGACAAGTCCGGCAGGTGACAGAGGCTATACGTTTCTACGGCAAGTGTGGCAGGTGACAGAGGCTATACGTTTCTACGACAATTCCGGCAGGTGATAGAGGCTATACGTTTCTATACGTTTCTCGGCTTGTGTTGATTTGCTGAACAGTTTTTCCTACCCGTTTCAAAGTTTAACTGTCAAGAGTTCTTCAACGTGCTCGACTACACAGGAAGAGCGGGCTACATTTCCTGGTTTTTTTTTCACCGTCATCCGAGAGGGCTAGACATCGGATCTCACTACCCAGAGAGAGCTAGACATCGGATCTCACTACCCAGAGAGAGCTAGACATCGGATCTCACTACCCAGAGAGGGCTGGACATCGGATCTCACTATCCAGAGAGGGCTAGACATCGGATCTCACTACCCAGAGAGGGCTAGACATCGGATCTCACTACCCAGAGAGGGCTAGACATCGGATCTCACTACCCAGAGAGGGCTAGACATCGGATCTCACTACCCAGAGAGGGCTGGACATCGGATCTCACTATCCAGAGAGGGCTAGACATCGGATCTCACTATCCAGAGAGGGCTAGACATCGGATCTCACTATCCAGAGAAGGCTAGACATCGGATTTCACTACCCAGAGAGGGCTAGACATCGGATCTCACTACCCAGAGTGGGCTAGACATCGGATCTCACTACCCAGAGTGGGCTAGACATCGGATCTCACTACCCAGAGAGGGCTAGACATCGGATCTCACTACCCAGAGAGGGCTAGGCATCGGATCTCACTATACAGAGACCAGGGGTGGGTAAAGCCACGAACTAACCACGGATTCAAAGTGAAACATTCACACGCACTGCATGTGGCGGGATTTGAACCTCGGACCATTCCGTCCACAAGTCAACGACATACCTTAAGTAGACCGACCACCCAGTCCTCGCAGAAGTACTGAAACACTCAAATGATTGGTGGCTGTAGTCAACGAAGACACTGAGGCAGCTCACATGATGCTTGTTAGTTATATGTGTTCCGTAATGTCAGGCTAGACCAGGCTTATTGACACGGAACGCTTTTTCGCATGCTGTTGATATCTTCAGTTCAAAGCGCCACCATTAATATATAATGGACTGTCGCTATTGCTTTATGTTTTTGTTTGGTTCCGATCGATGTGTGCGCTCTCTCTCCAAGGATTGGGCTCTAATTACGTCACATACACACAACTTCGTTAATCGAAAGTTCGGTTTAAATATGGGCTGCAAGCACTAGGCTCAAGCTTGTAAATCCACACATAAAGCAGTCCTATTGTGTGGCTCAGGGACTTGGCACAGCTGTTTGTCATTGATACTTTTGTTCCTTTAAGCCTTTTCAGAAAGATAAAATACACATGCTTCTTCTATTAACTCCTTCCGTACGGTTCGACGCACTAAGCGCCATGCTAATTTCGGTTATGTATGTTGCGCCGCACAGTGTGTCACTCTCAATTTTGATGAATGTAAACTGTCATCAAACCATATTCTATTTACATGTCTTATATCATCGTAGTATTGGTGAAATCTAATTCCTTGTTTAATTATCTAAAAATGCATATCTAATATATTAAGTGTTTGATAAATATAAACATGTAGATTGATATCTAAAACCATGAAAAATGGTGTCTCTGAAATCTCTACTACTGAATTGACAAAAGCCTTCCGTACTGAAAGAGTTACATTTTTAAAGTAATGAGAAGAGGGTGTCATCATCATTGAGTGCTCTCTCCGCATCGAAGGTTGACTACCATGGAGCGCCATACCACTCTGTCTCTTGCTTTGATGGTGCAGATTGTCATAGGCTGACTTGTCCATCTTTTGATGTTACTCGTCCATGTTAGTCTTGGTCTGCCTCTTTTACCTTGTATTTTCCCTTCTACTATTACTTTTATCAGACTGTTGTGTCTTTTAACATGACCAAACAATTTCATTTGCCTTGCTCTAATTGTGTTTAGTAGTTCTTTCTTCATTTTTAGTTGTTTTAAAACTTCGTCTGTTTCTTTTCTTTCCATCCAATTCTACCTATTCTTCTATAAATCCACATTTCAAAGGCTTCAATTTTCAGTTCTGTTTTCTGGACTAATGTCCGTGTTTCTGCACCATACAGGAATATTGAGAAGACGTAACATTTTGCTATTCTTAGTTTCAGCCCTGGTGTTATTTGTTTTGATGTTAGTATATTTTTCATGGCATTGAAATTACTTTTTGCCATTCCTATTCTTTTATTTATTTCAGTTGTATCATTGGTTATAGTATGTCCCAGGTAGTTGTAGCTCTGGACTGTCTGAAGAGGGTGTATCTTCAAATTGTGTTCTTTTAAATGCTGAGCTAAAGGAATGAAATATTGTAGCCGGAAACTCTTGAGGTTTGCCAATCGTTTACTTACGAGCATTACTCTACTACAATGCGGTTGATAAATATTTACTTGAGCTAAAGTATTTTATGTTTTGCGATGGCTCAGACTAATTGAAACCACTTCCATGAAATACCAGTTTCAAGTATGAGGGAATGTACTAGCCTCCGGATACCTTCATCGATAAATGATACACAATTTCCAAGATCAGAACTATAATGTAACTTTAAGATGGACATCAACAACCGTGATGGAAGTGAATACACCGAAACAAATGATACGGACACAAATAAAATGTTATAAAATATAAATGTTCATTTCGAGCCGAATGCGGCGTATAGCACACATATTCTAGACTATCTGTGTCTGGCGATCTTGGTTGTCAGGTCTTCCGCGATGCTCTGTTCGCCACAGTGCGCATGTCGACCTCTAGAACCAGACAACCTTTACAAATGCGCCTTTTCCGTCTGTTCAGTTCTGTTCTGTCCAGTTCTGTTCTGTTCAGTTCTGTTCTGTTCAGTTCTGTTCTGTTCGGAGACTCAAGACACATGGATATTTTTGGGGTGACAGGTCGTGTTGCTGATTTTCATGTTCTCTTGCTGTGCTAAACCTTCAAGCTCTGCGTCTGTTAAAGCTTTCATATGTTGCATACTTCACAGAGATGTAAGACTGTCAAGTGTTGCATACTTCACAGAGATGTAAGACTTCCAAGTGTTGTTTGCATCCACAGAGATGAATATTAAGACTTTCAGGTGTTGTTTGCCTCCACAGAGATGAATTTTAAGACTTTTAGGTGTTGTTTGCCGCCACAGAGATGAGTGTTAAGACTTTTAAGTGTTGTCTGCCTCCACAGAGATCAGTGTCAAGACTTTTAAGTGTTGTCTGCCTCCACAGAGATCAGTGTTAAGATAAAACTTTCAAGTGTTGTCTGCCTCCGCATAGATGAGTGTTAAGACTTTCAAGTGTTGTCGATCTCCACAGAGATGAGTGTTAAGATAAAACTTTCAAGTGTTGTCTGTCTCCGCATAGATGAGTGTTAAGACTTTCAAGTGTTGTCTGCCTCCACAGAGATCAGTGTTAAGACTTTCAAGTGTTGTCTGCCTCCACAGAGATCAGTGTTAATACTTTCAAGTGTTGTCTGCCTCCACAGAGATGAGTGTTAAGATAAAACTTCCAAGTATTGTCTGCCTCCACAGAGATCAGTGTTAAGACTTTCAAGTGTTCTCTGCTTCACAGAGATGAGTGTTAAGACTTTCAAGTGTTCTCTGCTTCACAGAGATGAGTGTTAAAGACTTTCAAGTGTTCTCTGCTTCACAGAGATGAGTGTTAAGACTTTCAAGTGTTCTCTGCTTCACAGAGATCAGTGTTAAGACTTTCAAGTGTTCTCTGCTTCACAGAGATGAGTGTTAAGACTTTCAAGTGTTGTCTGCCTCCACAGAGATCAGTGTTAAGACTTTCAAGTGTTCTCTGCTTCACAGAGATGAGTGTTAAGACTTTCAAGTGTTCTCTGCTTCACAGAGATGAGTGTTAAGACTTTCAAGTGTTGTCTGCCTCCACAGAGATCAGTGTTAAGACTTTCAAGTGTTCTCTGCTTCACAGAGATGAGTGTTAAGACTTTCAAGTGTTCTCTGCTTCACAGAGATGAGTGTTAAGACTTTCAAGTGTTGTCTGCCTCCACAGAGATCAGTGTTAAGACTTTCAAGTGTTCTCTGCTTCACAGAGATGAGTGTTAAGACTTTCAAGTGTTGTCTGCCTCCACAGAGATGAGTGATGCAACGACGAACAATTATTTCTTATCTCCCCTTCAAGCCATCCCAACCATTTCGTGTATCAAAGCTATATAAGCGTTACACTTCCCACTCTTGCAGCTGCCTCAACAATTGCAGTTTCCTTGATGTTTTTACCCCATACCGGATATGCTTTCATTCCTTGTCATCTTCTTACGTATTTATGAATATAACTGACCAACAAAGAATTCTTTACAGCACAACCGTGCAACCTACGGCCAGCGGGCCAGATCCGGGATGCAAAACTATTTTCACAGGCACTCGTACTTGTTTTGAAACCTACTATAGACTTCACTCCCTGAACTCAAAAATAAATAAATAAAACGTAACGCATGAATGCACTAATCCTAACCGGTAGCTTTCTATTTATAATTTATTGTTAAATTTTCTCTCTCCTGCCCATTTTCTGTTTCACCCCTCTCCCTTTCAATCCACTCCCTTTACTGTCTTCCACGTTCCACCAATAATACTATTTTTACATTACAAAAGCTTGTGAATGCAAATTAGGTAATTATATATGATGGCTTCATTAGGTGATGGTATCTGACCATTGCCGGCGTCTTCATAGTTTTATGATCTGACCCTCAGAAAATAAAAGGTTGCCCAACCCTGCTCTACAATCACAAACCAAGCAGTGGGCATTTTTTTCCGTGGTTTCCTCGTAGCCCCCTTTTTTTCCCCCGAGATTCGATGTCTAGCCCTCTCGTATCTCTGAGATTCGATGTCCAGCCTCTCGTATCTCTGAGATTCGATGTCCAGCCCTCTCGTATCTCTGAGATTCGATGTCCAGCCCTCTCGGATATCGACGCTTCTATTCTGCACGCGTTAAAGAAATCCCGGTTGTTAAACATCGAAAAGAGTAGGCCAAAAATGGACGCTGCCCGGGCAAATGTTATTTATAAAATGTGAGCACGTGCCGATGGCGAATGTTGCTTTGTGCTGAACAGCTTCAGTTTCCCTCGTGGCTGAATTTGCCAATATTGGGTAGACTGATCTGGCCACAGAACGAACAAGATGTATTTATGGTTCCTGGCCTCGTCTCACTTCTCTTGCGCCTTATGTCTTCTGAACCTAATATCAGTGCTGTCTGGAAAGTTGCTGTGCCGGTATTTAATTTTCGTCTCCACGTGCTACGATTTGATGCCACATTTTCCCAGTTTCTTTCACTCATAGAGAATTCACCTCATGGAAGCCCTACAAACATCATTATATCTCAGCACTGGTCTGCCCTTTTGTCTTTTTCCGTCCTCAAGTTCGTCATACAATTTTTATTTCTGTATTTAACTTAATTTCTTTTGATTTCCATATGTTTCCCAGTGCAATGAAAGCTCCTCTTGCTTTTGAAATCCTTATTTTTGTATCATTTTCTGTTCCTCCCACTTTATTTATATTACTGCCCAGATATATGTAAGATTAACGTCTAGTAGAGGTATTTCTCCTAATTTTATTTGGTTATTGCCCACTGCATTTATTATCATACTGTTGGTATTATCTCAATTAATCTTCAGTCCTAGCTGTTGTGATCTCTCATCAAGTATGCTCATTTTATCCTGCATATGTTGATGGCTGTGTGATAGTAGAGCTATGTCATCAGCAAAGTCTAAATCATCAAGTTGTTTGGTCAGTGACCACTGGATCCCATTTCTGTTGTTTTTGAGTTATTTTCATAATCCAATCTATGGCTAGTAGAAAGAGAAATGGAGACAGAAGGCATCCCTGCAGACAGAATGCTTCTGTAAGCTGTCCTTCATGCACCACACTACATTTCGTTCCTTCATACATTGTTTTTATCAGGTTAATAATCTTTATGGGGATTCCGTAATTACTCGGCAACTTCCAAAGCATTCTTCTATAACATTGACTAAACTAAAACTAACAAAACTTCTATACCATTCTCTAAACTAAAACTAACAAAACTTCTATACCATTGCCTAAACTAAAACTAACAAAACGTCTATACCATTGCCTAAACTAAAACTAACAAAACGTCTATACCATTGCTTAAACTAAAACTAACAAAACGTCTATACCATTGTCTAAACTAAAACTAACAAAACTTCTATACCATTGCCTAAACTAAAACTAACAAAACTTCTATACCATTGCCTAAACTAAAAGTAAGAAAACTTCTATACCATTCTCTAAACTAAAACTAACAAAACTTCTATACCATTGTCTAAACTAAAACTAACAAAACTTCTATACTATTGCCTAAACTAAAACTAACAAAACTTCTATACCATTGCCTAAACTAAATCTAACAAAACTTCTATACCATTCTCTAAACTAAAACTAACAAAACTTCTATACCATTCTCTAAACTAAAACTAACAAAACGTCTATACCATTGCCTAAACTAAAACTAACAAAACGTCTATACCATTGTCTAAACTAAAACTAACAAAACGTCTATACCATTGCCTAAACTAAAACTAACAAAACGTCTATACCATTGCCTAAACTAAAACTAACAAAACGTCTATACTATTACCTAAACTAAAACTAACAAAACGTCTATACCATTGCCTAAACTAAAACTAACAAAACGTCTATACCATTGCCTAAACTAAAACTAACAAAACGTCTATACCATTACCTAAACTAAAACTAACAAAACGTCTATACCATTGCCTAAACTAAAACTAACAAAACTTCTACACCATTGCCTAAACTAAAACTAACAAAACGTCCATACCATTGCCTAAACTAAAACTAACAAAACTTCTATACCATTGCCTAAACTAAAACTAACAAAACTTCTACACCATTGCCTAAACTAAAACTAACAAAACGTCCATACCATTGCCTAAACTAAAACTAACAAAACTTCTACACCATTGCCTAAACTAAAACTAACAAAACTTCTATACCATTGCCTAAACTAAAACTAACAAAACGTCTATACCATTGTCTAAACTAAAACTAACAAAACATCTATACCATTGTCTAAACTAAAACTAACAAAACGTCTATACCATTGTCTAAACTAAAACTAACAAAACGTCTATACCATTGTCTAAACTAAAACTAACAAAACGTCTATACCATTGTCTAAACTAAAACTAACAAAACTTCTATACCATTGTCTAAACTAAAACTAACAAAACGTCTATACCATTGTCTAAACTAAAACTAATAAAACGTCTATACCATTGTCTAAACTAAAACTAACAAAACGTCCATACCATTGCCTAAACTAAAACTAACAAAACTTCTATACCATTCTCTATCCACGGGTACAGTAAATACATGACTGATCCTGCCAATCGCAATAACAGTGTATCTGACAGACATCGGATAGAAAATATGAAGTCACAATAACATAAAAGACAAGCTACGCCACGTCCCCTCATCCCCTCTGTTGAAACATAAAGGCTCAGAGCGCTAATGGATGATGGATAGCTGGAAGAGATCAAAAGGAGATTTAACGAAATAAATGCAAATATATGAGAGTAATGCAGGGAAGGAAGTCAATGATCACTAGGGAGATGAGCGATGAGAATGGTTGACTCAAATGAGATTTATTAGGAGATGAGTATGATGATTGGGGGTGGTGGGGGGGAGAGAAAGGAAAAGCAGATGATGAAGATGAATAACTCGGTGTGATGATTGTGGGTGGTATACGACATGAGGGGGAGATACGACAGGCAAGGGAGATAATGAAGCAAGAAAACTTTTAACAAGGTAATGGCAAGCAGAACAGGTGTAGCAGATTACACCTATGACTTTCTTAACATAGGATTTTCATTACATATATGACTTTCATTTCAATTATGACTTTCACTACACAGATTACTTTCATTTCATGTATCACTTTCATTAGACAAAGTACTTTCATTTCATGCTTGACTTTCATTACACAGATTACTTTCATTTCATGCTTGACTTTCATTACACAGATTACTTTCATTTCAATTATGACTTTCATTACACAGATTACTTTCATTTCATGTATGACTTTCATTATACAGATTACTTTCATTGCACACTAGACTTTCATTACACAAATTACTTTAATTGCACACTTGACTTTCATTACACCAATTACTTTTATTGCACACTTGATTTTTATTTCATGTATGATTTTTATTGCACGTAGGAATTTCAACGACAACAAAAGTCAGAACAAACTATGTGTTAACTTATCCTCAACTCTCTCGTTAGACACGGTTAGCTAACCACCCATCCCCGTTACGAACAAAACACACACAAAAACATGAATTCAAAAACATACACAAACACATGAATTCGTGTAACATTTTACAATTCAACACCCAGTCCTCCCCTCCAAAAGTGGGATTTACATGTGTTTCCCATTTACGAATTATGGGAAAGAATTCGCCCTGCGGGTAGCGAGACCTGTGACACCATTACGGTTAACAAATTATGTTGTGGGGCAAAAGATAACAACGCAGATTGACTGCTGTACAACGAAGGACTAACCAATAAGGGAAAAAAGAAATATTCGACCAGGAAATATGGAATATCAGGAAAAATATAAATTTATATAGAAATATGTTTATACTGTGTGGAAAAACAACAAAAGAAATAGAAAATACATAGGAGGCATTTGAGCATGTATGCGTTGGGATATTACATCGTATACCATGTGATTAGTTCAAGATTAGAGCAGAAATAAGAGAAATTATATAAGAAAAAAAATTAGCCAGTATAATTAAGAGAATTATCATCATCATCATCAAGTAACGTACCTGTTGGCGTGGGTGATGATGTCTCTCCACAACTTTCAATCTCGACAGTTATTTATTATTTCTGTTGTTGACCTTCTGCCAAGCCATTCTCTTAATAGGTCTGGTATTTTTTTCTCTTTGCTTGAGAGATCGCGGACGACAAAGCGAGAAAATATTGGATAGCTTGGTGTCATGGCATAGAGAACAGTCAACAACAGAACTGATACGGTGCACTGTAGATAAAAGATTGTGGAAGGACATGATCGCCTATGACAACCGGTATGGCACATGATGATGATGATAATATCATGTGATAATATCATATAATCAATATATATATATATATATATATATATATATATATATAGAGAGAGAGAGAGATATATATAGAGAGAGAGAGAGATAGAGAGAGAGAGAGAGATAGAGATTCCACAGTTTTTTCGCTTTAGTCTACCTTTTACAAAGCCATTTATTCTCTAGTGCATGAGATGGATAGTAGTCAGTCTTCTGAATTGTTCACCTTGTTGCTAAGTCCTGGTGTAGTTGTGCCATCATCAAGTACCGGGCCTGCTGGCGTGGGTGATCATGTCTCTACACAACTATCGTTCTCGACAGTTATTTATCATTTCTGTTGTTGACTTTCTGCCAAACCATTCTCTTAAGCTGTCGGGTATTTTTTTCTCTTTGCTTTCCTCTATCTCTTCGTCCCTCAATTTTCCCAGTTGATACAATATATTCCAGCTGTTCTCTTCTCATTACATGACCAAAAAATGATGATTCAAGAGAATAATGTGGTCATATGTTGGCTATGTGATGAGGTGAAGCAACAAGAGAATAATATGGTCATATGTTGGACATGTGATGAGATAAAGCAACAAGAGAATAATATGGTCATATGTTGGCCATGTGATGAGATCAGGCAACAAGAGAATAATATGGTCATATGTTGAGAAGGTACAACAAGAGAATCTCAAAGCAAGCCCTCGAATGGGTACCATATGGTAAAAGAAACAAAGGCCGGCCTAGATAAACACTGAGGCGAGGGGCAACAACAGCAGGCATCAATGCCATCGCCGAGATTCAGTGACCCGCCCAGAAAAGGCATGCATGACGAGATACAATGCGGGTCATGTGACGCATGATAATAAAGATCGTTGAACATAGAGAGTCTACAATATTTGCTTTATGTGCCGTCTTCGGCTCAAAAGGACATTATATATAGTGAGTTGGGACCCAACATAAAAACCCAACACTGCATTGATGTGAAAATAAATGATAATAGGAACTTACATATTGGACACAGCTACCTCAGCGGTGAGATAGGACTTACACAGCGAGTGAGGTCTAACCTTTACATATAAACTACAGCAGATATCTAATCTCACACAGCAACACAAACTAATGCTTCATCAGATGTCTAGTCTCAATCTAATAAAACAAACACGAAAGTTAAAATAGACCCATAGTCTAATTTTAAGACATGAAAGCTAAATTAGATGTTAAATCTAATTCCAAGACACTAAAGCTAAATTAGATCTCTGGTCTGATTCCTGAACATTAAAGCTAATTTAGATCTCTGTTGTGTGTATAGAGCAAGGCACACTAGAGTTAAATTAGACTTCTGGTTTAATTTTGGGACACCGGAGCTAAATTAGATCTCCGTTTTAATTTCGGAAAACAAAAGCAAAACTAGATATCTGCTCTAATCCCAGGACACTAAAGCTACCTTAGATGTCAGGTCTAAAACTAGCAAGATAAATTACAGCTATATTTAGACCTCTATATTTATATAATCTATAAACTAACGCAATCAAACTTAAGCTATATCAGATTTACAGTCAATAAATTAGCACAAACCAGAACTATCAGATTTATAGTTTATAATTAGCACTGACAAACTAACCCTACATTAACTCTATCATTTACACATTCCACAGATCAGTACTAAAACTGTATCTATTTTTGCACATTAGCACAGACAAGTCAAAACTATCTTAGACCTATATGAATTAATAGTCTACAAATTAACACAAACTAAACCATCAAACATTTATAATTCACAAATAGCACAAACTAACACTAATTCAACGATGAAGTTTTAAAACAACTAAAAATTAAAAGAGAGCTACTAAACACAATTAGATCAAGACAAATGAAATTTTTGTGGCATGTTAAAAGACACAACAGCCTACTAAAAGTAATATTGGAAGGGAAAATGCAAGGTAAAAGAGGCAGAGGCAGACCACGACTAACATGGACGAATAACATCAAAAGATGGACAAGTCAGCCTATCTGCACCATCAAAGCAAGAGACAGAGTGGAATGGCGCTCCATGGTAGTCAACTTTCGATGTGGAGACGGCACCCAATGATGACGATGATGAATACTAATTCAGATTTCCAGTATATAAATTATCACACACAAATTACAACTATTTTAAAATTATATAGTCTATGTATCAGCATAGACAAACTAAAATTATATAGTCTATGTACCAGCAAAGACAAACTAAAAATTATATAGCCTATGTGCCAGCAAAGACAAACTAAAATTATATAGTCTATGTACCAGCAAAGACAAACTAAAAATTATATAGTCTATGTGCCAGCAAAGACAAACTAAAAATTATATAGTCTATGTACCAGCAAGGACAAACTAAAATTATATAGTCTATGTACCAGCAAAGACAAACTAAAAATTATATAGTCTATGTGCCAGCAAAGACAAACTAAAAATTATATAGTCTATGTACCAGCAAAGACAAACTAAAACTATATAGTCTATGTGCCAGCAAAGACAAACTAAAATTATATAGTCTATGTACCAGCAAAGACAAACTAAAAATTATATAGTCTATGTGCCAGCATAGACAAACTAAAATTATATAGTCTATGTACCAGCAAAGACAAACTAAAAATTATATAGTCTATGTGCCAGCAAAGACAAACTAAAAATTATATAGTCTATGTACCAGCAAAGACAAACTAAAACTATATAGTCTATGTGCCAGCAAAGACAAACTAAAATTATATAGTCTATGTACCAGCAAAGACAAACTAAAACTATATAGTCTATGTACCAGCAAAGACAAACTAAAACTATATAGTCTATGTACCAGCAAAGACAAACTAAAACTATATGGAACCTATAATAACGATCAAATGTACACATTAAACATAAAGGCTGTCTGTAGGACCAGATAACGCCCACAAATACCCACGTATTAACCAGTTCCATAGAAACACTAAACCGACATCAATATCTTTAATATTTCCCAGGAAAAATAACAGAGACTAGAGCTGCTATTTAATAAATGTCATCACGAATAATTCAAGCACACGAACTAGTATCCAATATGTCCAAATCTGCCCGATGTCCCACTAGTGAAGTCCGCCATCACAATCCACCTGAATACAGCACTGTCGTACCAGACACCAGTCTTCTCGGATAGATTGCTCAGTATAGGATCACCTCCACAAACACGTTCCCTAACCAAACAGGGTGCGAGATTAAGCTAATAATAGCAAGGGTACCTTACAGATTAGAACAGGCCCTTGACGAGAATACCGTTTGAGAAACCTGCTACTAAAACCGAGCTGGGATTCAGTTTGTGTGTTGACATTTGTGAGGTAATGTAATGTGATCTGTATCAGGAATATGTGCCGTAACTAATGGCGTAGGCGATTACGACTAAGAGTAGTATACATGATATGGCTTTTTTTTTTTAATACCCAAGATAGCAGAATACACAAGAGAGGAGAATACCCAAGAGAGGAGAATACCCAAGATAGGAGAATACCCAAGATAGGAGACACCGGAGAATGTCAAAATATACTCCGAGAAGGCAGGTGTAAGTAAAGATGAAGAGGATGGGGAAGACATGGAATGATCTTAGCAGAATGGCAAGAGACAGGGCGGCTCGGAAAGTATTGAAGATCTATGCCAGATAGGGAGTTGAACGGAATAATAATAATAAGAAGAAGAAGAAGAAGGAGAAGAAAATGTGAAGAAGGAAGGCGGAGAAAAAAGGGAGAAAAAAGAGAAGAAAAAGAGGAAAAATAGGACAAAGAAGATGAGGAAAGAGAAGAAGAGAAGGAAAAAGAATACAACGTCACATACCGTTCTCTAGATTTTATGGAAAAGACGAAACAAGTAAGACAACAAAGGAGAACTAGATGAGTGCATAGCCAGCCAGATATTGCAACCATTAGTGTGTACACACACCCTGGATATGACTGACCACCTAGTAGTTTGTACAAGGAACCTATCCACATTTAATATTGAAACGAAAAACAGAAGCACAGAAATAGCTTGGCGAGAGCTAGGGAACAGGTGACAAGAACGTACATGCTATTTACACAATGACATTCGCAGGAACATAACAACTAATAAACAACCTTTCAGAAATGATTTCGTCTTCAAATATAGTTCAACACACAATTTCACATTTTTTTTATTTAAATTACTCGCAGGGGGTAAACGTACATATTTAATCTGATCTGTCAGGTGACACATATTCCACTGTCATAACTGACAAATCTGCTTTTCTCAGCTACATGTCAACGCACCAGAGAAAGACAGTTCTGTAGAAATCATTGTTTACATACTGGCTGGTATTTCTACCAGATTGTCTCTTTGTGATAATATACACTTTTTTTAAACTGCGACAACAAAACACCAACCAAATAATAATTGTTTTATTATTTGTCGATTGGAGTAAATAATATGGATCTCCAGATATTGGATAGGTACAGACTCTACGTATGTTACATTACCTGGAAGAATTCTGACTCTACATAAGCTATATCACCTGGAAGAATTCTGACTCTACATAAGTTATATCACCTGGAAGAATTCTGATTCTACATAAGCTATATCACCTGGAAGAATTCTGACTCTACATAAGTTATATCACCTGGAAGAATTCTGACTCTACATAAGCTATATCACCTGGAAGAATTCTGACTCTACATAAGTTATATCACCTGGAAGAATTCTGACTCTACATAAGCTATATCACCTGGAAGAATTCTGATTCTACATAAGCTATATCACCTGGAAGAATTCTGACTCTACATAAGTTATATCACCTGGAAGAATTCTGACTCTACATAAGCTATATCACCTGGAAGAATTCTGATTCTACATAAGTTATATCACCTGGAAGAATTCTGACTCTACATAAGCTATATCACCTGGAAGAATTCTGACTCTACATAAGTTATATCACCTGGAAGAATTCTGACTCTACATAAGCTATATCACCTGGAAGAATTCTGATTCTACATAAGCTATATCACCTGGAAGAATTCTGACTCTACATAAGTTATATCACCTGGAAGAATTCTGACTCTACATAAGCTATATCACCTGGAAGAATTCTGATTCTACATAAGCTATATCACCTGGAAGAATTCTGACTCTACATAAGCTATATCACCTGGAAGAATTCTGATTCTACATAAGCTATATCACCTGGAAGAATTCTGACTCTACATAAGTTATATCACCTGGAAGAATTCTGACTCTACATAAGTTATATCACCTGGAAGAATTCTGACTCTACATAAGTTATATCACCTGGAAGAATTCTGACTCTACATAAGCTATATCACCTGGAAGAATTCTGACTCTGCATAAGTTATATCTCCTGGAAGAACTTTACGTATCGTTATAGCACCTGAATAAAAACTGCATCTACATAAAGGTATATCCCCTCGATATGCACTGACCATATAAAGTTATATCACCTGGAAAGACATTGAGTCTACGTAAAGTTATATTCCATGAATAGGCACTGACTCTACATATAGTTATATGCATGAATAAACAATTCACGCTATATAACGATATATCACCTTAACACTGACTCTACATATAGTTATATCACACGGATAGGCACTAACTCTACATATAGTTATATCACCTAGATAGGCACTAACTCTACATACAGTTATATCACATGGATAGGCACTAACTCTACATACAGTTATATCACATGGATAGGCACTAACTCTACATACAGTTATATCACATGGATAGGCACTAACTCTACATACAGTTATATCACATGGATAGGCACTAACTCTACATACAGTTATATCACATGGATAGGCACTAACTCTACATACAGTTATATCACATGGATAGGCACTAACTCTACATATAATTATATCACATGGATAGGCACTAACTCTACATACAGTTATATCACATGGATAGGCACTGACTCTACATACAGGTATATCACATGGATAGGCACTGCCTCTACATACAGGTATATCACATGGATAGGCACTGACTCTACATATAGTTATATCACATGGATAGGCACTAACTCTACATATAGTTATATCACATGGATAAGCACCGACTCTACATATAGTTATATCACATGGATAGGCACTAACTCTACATATAGTTATATCACATGGATAAGCACTGACTCTACATATAGTTATATCACATGGATAGGCACTGACTCTACATATAGTTAAATCACATGGATAGGCACTAACTCTACATATGGTTATATCACAAAATGTGCAGGTAGCACAATTTCCTGGACTAGTTAAACCACTATTACATAGATAGTCACGGTTGCTTGTTTCAATCCCAAATTAGCATTTTAGTTCTAGCCCTATATAAGAGACTGTTTTATATGCGTGCGCAAGTATCATGAACAGTTGAAATGAAACA
The DNA here is from genome assembly GCA_032433765.1 of Megaustenia siamemsis. Lineage (NCBI taxonomy): Eukaryota > Metazoa > Mollusca > Gastropoda > Stylommatophora > Ariophantidae > Megaustenia > Megaustenia siamemsis. The sequence continues at coordinate 6,867,766 of JAVIAB010000108.1, read as the reverse complement.
TGGACCGACTAGCAATGTATTCTGGCAGGAACGACTAGCAATGTATTCTGGCAGGAACGACTAGCAATGTATTCTGGCAGGAGCGACTAGCAATGTATTCTGGCAGGAACGACTAGCAATGTATTCTGGCAGGAACGACTAGCAATGTATTCTGGCAGGAACGACTAGCAATGTATTCTGGCAGGAACGACTAGCAATGTATTCTGGCAGGAACGACTAGCAATGTATTCTGGCAGGAACGACTAGCAATGTATTCTGGCAGGAACGACTAGCAATGTATTCTGGCAGGACATCGCACTGAAGGACACACTGGGGATCAAAACGGAAGACAAACGAGAGAATGAACCAAAAGATAAAAGAAAGATAATGATTATCATCGTCATTATGTGTCACACTGGTTGGCGTACGTGATCATAACATTCTACAATTTTCGATCTACAGTGCATCTTAACAATTCTGTTGTTGACTGTTTTCCATGCCATGAAACCAAGCTATCCTGTATTTCCCCGCTTTGTCATCCGCAATCTCTCTTTCTCTATATTTTGCCAGTTTTAACTAAGGATTCCAAATTTCCTCTTCTCATGATGTGCCCAAAAATGCTGATTGTTTCTTTCCGATGTTTTTAGGAGCTCGTTTTTTTTTTTTTTGTGTTGGCCTCTTTGAGAATGTCCTCGTTGGTCTTTTTAGCAGCCCAGGGAACTTTCAATATTCCTTGACAAATCTCATTTCTGTGGCCTCTAATTGTCTTTTCATTTGTTTGTCTGCTGTCCATGATTTGCTTCCATAGGTCAGAATTCGTTCTATATAACAGTTATGAACTCTCTCACTTCTATTGTATTGATTATATGTGGGAATATAAGATCAAGTGATGCGCACTAATAGCAGCCTGCCTACAAGATAGGAGGCAGTAACATGGAGCAGAGATAGGCGGGCTCAACCTTCGTCATCAGTCGGCATTTACCGGAGAATATCGGAAGAAAATTCGGAAGACGTCATCAAGAGTGCTCTAAGGGAAGATAAGGTCACGGGACTCATGATGATATTGTGTCGGAATTACGCCATCGTGTGCAGTTAGAATGGCCTCAATGACTAGGAGAGTCGTGGGCAGGAATGATCATCAACGCTACTAGGCAAGGAATATGATGATGATGAGGCCTTCTCTCCCCCCCCCCCATTTGTTTACAATAAAAGTTACCGCACATCAACACCGTTAGTTAGTTAATTAGTAGCCTCCGTCAGTCATAGTTGACTATAGTAGCCTCCGTCAGTCATAGTTGACAATAGTAGCCTCCGTCAGTCATAGTTGACTATAGTAGCCTCCGCCAGTCATAGTTGACTATAGTAGCCTCCGCCAGTCATAGTTGACAATAGTAGCCTCCGTCAGTCATAGTTGACAATAGTAGCCTCCGCCAGTCATAGTTGACTATAGTAGCCACCGCCAGTCATAGTTGACTATAGTAGCCTCCGCCAGTCATAGTTGACAATAGTAGCCTCCGCCAGTCATAGTTGACTATAGTAGCCTCCGCCAGTCATAGTTGACAATAGTAGCCTCCGCCAGTCATAGTTGACTATAGTAGCCTCCGTCAGTCATAGTTGACTATAGTAGCCTTCGTCAGTCATAGTTGACTATGGATTTTGCAGCGTCCCTAGGAAATGTTCTCTTTTTCTATGAATCTGTCTACTTCTTGTTTGAGTTGGAGCTTTAGAGTGTGTTTCCAAAGATTGCGGTCTGCAGGTATTTCTTCCCAGGGTGCATGGTATATGTTCAGACTCTTCATGTCACGTTTACAAACGTCTATAAATCGGAGTTTTGGGCGACCCCTAGTTCTTGTGCCACCTGCTAGCTCTTCATATATTATATCTTTTTGGTGTGCGGCCATCTTTCATACGGTGTAAGTGTCCAAGCCAGAGTAACCTACGTTGTTTTAGCAGCGTGTAGATGTTCCTGTGTGAGTGATGAGTGATGACCTCCACGTTTGTCACTTTGTCCTTCCAGGTGATACCAAGAACACGGCGCTGACATCCGCTGACGTCACATAAGGAATGCATTCCTCTCTTGCTTGGCATAAAGTTACAATAAATGTTATCAACAATGCACACGTTCATATTTCTTAATACACCACCCCTAGTTACACATGTCCCGTAGGTGAAAATGTGTACCAGAAGGCAGTTATTATTATAAGATTATTAAAATGTGTCCCCCAGCGCCTATCAGGTCAGAGACAAGGGCGGTGAACTGGCTTGACAATAATTCGTGTAATATGTGAAGTGCGGCTATGTCAGTTGTCTCCCGCTGTTGGGCTAAGCCCAATAGCTTAATTACATTAGTCTGTGTTTACATTTCTACCAAGCAGTGGGAGTCTCTCTCTATCTGTGTGTGTACGTACATGTTTGGTGTGTGTGTGTATTGGAAACAGGCAAATAAATGCAACGCTCTGGTAAAGCTACAACAACAAAGGTCTCGGTCTGAAAAGTAAGAAAGCAGAAGTAATGGCCATATCGAAGAATCAATTCATCCCCATCATGCAGCATAAAAAAATAAACAGGACAAATCTGAAACAAGTGCAGAGCGTCAAATACTTAGGCACAAAAATAACATTAGATGAAAGATGCACCAGAGAAATAAAAAGCAGAATAGCTCAAGCCAAAATATCATTTCAGAAAATGAAAAACGTCTTATGCAACAAATCTATGTTAAAAGAAGTGAGAAAGAGAGTTCATCGGTGCTATATATAGTCAATTTTGATCTATGGAAGTGAATCACGGACAGTTTACAAACAAATAAAAAGACGATTAGAGGTCACAGAGATGGGAATTCTCAGGAGAATGTTGAAAGTTTCCTGGACAGCTAAAAAGACCAATGAGGAAATTCTCAAAGATGCTAGTACAAACAGGGAGCTCCTAAAAAACATGAGAAAGAAACAATCAACATTTTTCGAGCACATCATGAGAAGAGGAAAATTGGTTGCAACTTGAAAAGTACAGGGAAAGTTAGATAAAGAGAGAAGATACTAGATAGATTGGTGTCGTGGCATGGCATGGAAAACAGTCAACAGAACTGATACTATGCACTGTAGATAGAAGATTGTGGAAGGGACATGATCGCCTACGCCAACTAGTAATAAAACTAATACTACAAAGATGGAAGAGATCAAACTATAAGAAAATACGTTAGGAGATTACACTATATTACATGTATGAGAGGGTGTCCGTTAGCGCAATCGATAGGCGGTTGGCTTACCACGGCAACAGCCGGGGTTCGTAATCCTGGCGAGGACACCTGGGTTTTACTAATTCCCTAAAAATTAGTAGGAGCCGCGATAGCTCAGTGGTTAGTGAACTGGACTACTACGGACAAGGGGTAGGGTTCGATCCCAACCGACGGCTCCGGGTTCACCCAGCCTTAAATGGGTACCGGATTTTTTCTGGGAAAGTAAAAGCAGCACGGGCGTAATACCGACCACATTACCCCAAAAATCATGTGCTGAAGGTCTGTAAAATATAGGGTCACTAACACCATATTTCCCTATACGCCACTTGGCGTGACGGGGGGTACTTTACTTTTTTTACTTACATGTATGAGAGAGAGGGGGGAGAGAGAGAGGGGGGGGAGGAGAGAAAATGAAGGCTAAAAAGTAATGTATAAGAAGTGTCTAATAAAAGTAATATTAGAAGGGAAAATACAAGGTAAAAGAGGCAGAGGCAGACGAAGACTAACATGGACGAGTAACATCAAAAGATGGACAAGTCAGCCTATGACAATCTGCACCATCAAAGCAAGAGACAGAGTGGAATGGTGCTCCATGGTAGCCAACCTTCGATGCGAGAAGGCACCCAATGATGATGATAAAAAGTGAGTCACAAAAGCTGAACCGTCATGTGTCCTGTCAGAAAGTGGGATATGGCAAATGTGAGAGGAAATTACGGAGAGAGGGGCAAGGACATGGGATAGGACCAGAAATCTGAAGAAAAAATGTCTGTTTTGTTGTTATGGAATCAGAAGTATGTAAGCTGATGCCCTTCGGCCCAATGCCATGTAATGATACATGCAGGTATTACTGAGTTCCCTTCTAGTTCCCTACAAGGTGTTCACTTATCAAGTCTTTGAGGGAGTAGAGTTGTTCTGATGTCAGTGAGCTTTGGACAGTCAAAAAGGTGATGTTCTACGTTTTCATGTGGGTGTTCATAGAGCGGACATGCTGGAGTTTGCTTTCGCTGTATTCTATTGATGTGGTTGTTCAGTGGTACATGACCCTCGTTGTATTCTATTGATGTGGTTGTTCAGTGGTACATGACCCTCGTTGTATTCTATTGATGTGGTTGTTCAGTGGTACATGACCCTCGTTGTATTCTATTGATGTGGTTGTTCAGTGGTACATGACCATCGCTGTATTCTATTGATGTGGTTGTTCAGTGGTACATGACCATCGTTGTATTCTATTGATGTGGTTGTTCAGTGGTACATGACCATCGCTGTATTCTATTGATGTGGTTGTTCAGTGGTACATGACCATCGTTGTATTCTATTGATGTGATTGTTCAGTGGTACATGACCATCGCTGTATTCTATTGATGTGGTTGTTCAGTGGTACATGACCATCGTTGTATTCTATTGATGTGGCTGTCCAGTGGCACATGACCATCGTTGTATTCTATTGATGTGGCTGTCCAGTGGCACATGACCATCGTTGTATTCTATTGATGTGGTTGTTCAGTGGTACATGACCATCGTTGTATTCTATTGATGTGATTGTTCAGTGGTACATGACAATCGCTGTATTCTATTAATGTGGTTGTCCAGTGGTACATGACAATGGTTGTATTCTATTGATGTGGTTGTTCAGTGGTACATGACAATCGTTGTATTCTATTAATGTGGTTGTCCAGTGGTACATGACCATCGCTGTATTCTATTGATGTGGTTGTTCAGTGGTACATGACAATCGTTGTATTCTATTGATGTGGTTGTTCAGTGGTACATAACCATCGTTGTATTCTATTGATATGGAATAATAGAACAAAGAAGTATGTGTTAGCACTCGGAAAAATTGACAGACAAACAACAATAGAAAAAAACGAAGAACAATATATGGTCCGAAGTGGGATCGAACCCGTACTCAGTGGCACCGCGCCTTGCCACGAGAAGCCGAACGCTTGGTACACTGCCACGCAGCCAACTAAAAAATTGGCTATTGCAGTAGTGTCTTCCACGAAAGGCGATCTCAATGACTATAGCATAGGGTAACGATCACAGACCGGAAATAAATTGTATATTTGTACTTTCCTATTAATACAAGTATCTCCCAGTAGGGCTGAATACTTGTGTTGTAGACAAACATTTATTGGACGAAACAGCACGAATAGTAGTTCCCAGTGGTTATATACTGGGTACAAATAATAATACATAAATATTATTATATGGGGAACTTCCGAGGCGATAATAGGGAATAATAGAACAAAGAAGTATGTGTTAGCACTCGGAAAAATTGACAGACAAACAACAATAGAAAAAAACGAAGAACAATATATGGTCCGAAGTGGGATCGAACCCGTACTCAGTACTTATATACAATTTATTTCCGGTCTGTGATCGTTACCCTATGCTATAGTCATTGAGATCGCCTTTCGTGGAAGACACTACTGCAATAGCCAATTTTTTAGTTGGCTGCGTGGCAGTGTACCAAGCGTTCGGCTTCTCGTGGCAAGGCGCGGTGCCACTGAGTACGGGTTCGATCCCACTTCGGACCATATATTGTTCTTCGTTTTTTTCTATTGTTGTTTGTCTGTCAATTTTTCCGAGTGCTAACACATACTTCTTTGTTCTATTATTCCCTATTACCTATTCTATTGATATGATTGTTCAATGGTACATGACCATCGTTGTATTCTATTGATGTGGTTGTTCAGTGGTACATGACCATCGTTGTATTCTATTGATGTGGTTGTTCAGTGGTACATGACCGTCGTTGTGTTCTATTGATGTGGTTGTTCAGTGGTACATGACCATCGCTGTATTCTATTGATGTTGTTGTCCAGTGGTACATGACCATCGTTGTATTCTATTAATGTGATTTTTCAGTGGCACATGACCATCGCTGTATTCTATTGATGTGATTGTTCAGTGGTACTTGACCATCGCTGTATTCTATTAATGTGATTGTTCAGTGGTTCATGACCATCGTTATATTATATTGATGTGATTGTTCAGTGGTACATGACAATCGTTGTATTCTATTGATGTGGTTGTCCAGTGGTACATGACAATCATTGTATTCTATTAATGTGGTTGTCCAGTGGTACATGACCATCGTTATATTATATTGATGTGATTGTTCAGTGGTACATGACAATCGTTGTATTCTATTGATGTGGCTGTTCAGTGGTACATGACAATCATTGTATTCTATTAATGTGGTTGTCCAGTGGTACATGACCATCGTTGTATTCTATTGATGTGGTTGTTCAGTGGTACTGATCATCGCTGTATTCTATTGATGTGGTTATCCAGTGGTACATGACCATCGCTGTATTCTATTGATGTGATTGTTCAGTGGTACATGACCATCGCTGTATTCTATTGATGTTGTTGTCCAGTGGTACATGACCATCGTTGTATTCTATTGATGTGATTTTTCAGTGGTACATGACCATCGCTGTATTCTATTGATGTGGTTGTTCAGTGGTACATGACCATCGCTGTATTCTATTGATGTGATTGTTCAGTGGTACTTGACCATCGCTGTATTCTATTAATGTGATTGTTCAGTGGTACATGACCATCCTTATATTCTATTAATGTGATTGTTCAGTGTTACATAACCATCGCTGTATTCTATTAATGTGATTGTTCAGTGGTACATGACCATCGCTGTATTCTATTGCTGTGATTGTTCAGTGGTACATGACTGGTTCTCAGTCTGAAGATGGTGGTTTGGTCTCTTATTTTTAGGTTGTTAAAGCTGTCATAGGGGTTATGTATTGACATCTTTTTTTTTTTAATCTCTCCTTGTTGTTTCCCGTGGTTCATCCATTCAGCCAATCTTCTCTACTGTTGGAGTTTATGATTTGTTTGGCTGTGTTTAATGAGATGTCGGTGTTAAATTGTGTGTCTGGATTCTCTCTTAGCTAATGTGTGTATCATTTCATTTCCGGGGATCCAGTTAATCACTTTATATATAGTGACGTAACTAGGCCAGCCAAAACAAACCCTCAATAAAAGTCCAGGTGGAACGTGGACATGTTTTATTTCATCAAATCAAGGAGGAATGTGGACATGTTTTATTTCATCAAATCCACGAGAAATGTGGACATGTTTTATTTCATCAAATCCAGGAGGAATGTAGACATGTTTTATTTCATCAAATCCAGGAGGAATGTGGACATGTTTTATTTCATCAAATCCAGGAGGAATGTGGACATGTTTTATTTCATCAAATCCACAAGGAATGTGGACATGTTTTATTTCATCGAATCCAAGAGGAATGTGGACATGTTTTATTTCATCAAATCTAGGAGGATGGTGGACATGTTTTATTTCATCAAATCCACAAGGAATGTGGACATGTTTTATTTCATCAAATCCACGAGAAATGTGGACATGTTTTATTTCCTCAAATCCACGAGAAATGTGGACATGTTTTATTTTATCAAATCCACGAGAAATGTGGACATGTTTTATTTCATCAAATCCAGGAGGAATGTGGACATGTTTTATTTCATCAAATCCAGGAGGAATGTGGACATGTTTTATTTCATCAAATCCAGGAGAAATGTTGACATGTTTTATTTCATCAAATCCAGGAGGAATGTAGACATGTTTTATTTCATCAAATCCAGGAGGAATGTGGACATGTTTTATTTCATCAAATCCAGGAGGAATGTGGACATGTTTTATTTCATCAAATCCAAGAGGAATGTGGACATGTTTTATTTCATCAAATCCAGGAGGAATGTGGACATGTTTTAATTCATCAAATCCACGAGAAATGTGGACATGTTTTATTTCATCTAATCCAGGAGAAATGTAGACATGTTTTATTTCATCAAATCCAGGAGGAATGTGGACATGTTTTATTTCATAAAATCCAAGAGGAATGTGGACATGTTTTATTTCATCAAATCCAGGAGGAATGTAGACATGTTTTATTTCATCAAATCCAGGAGAAATGTAGACATGTTTTATTTTATCAAATCCAAGAGGAATGTGGAAATGTTTTATTTCATCAAATCCAAGAGGAATGTGGACATGTTTTATTTCATCAAATCCAGGAGGAATGTGGACATGTTTTATTTCATCAAATCCAGGAGAAATGTGGACATGTTTTATTTCCTCAAATCCACGAGAAATGTGGACATGTTTTATTTCATCAAATCCAGGAGGAATGTAGACATGTTTTATTTCATCAAATCCAGGAGAAATGTAGACATGTTTTATTTTATCAAATCCAAGAGGAATGTGGACATGTTTTATTTCATCAAATCCAAGAGGAATGTGGACATGTTTTATTTCATCAAATCCAGGAGGAATGTGGACATGTTTTATTTCATCAAATCCAAGAGGAATGTGGACATGTTTTATTTCATCAAATCCAGGAGGAATGTGGACATGTTTTATTTCATCAAATCCAGGAGAAATGTGGACATGTTTTATTTCCTCAAATCCACGAGAAATGTGGACATGTTTTATTTCATCAAATCCAGGAGGAATGTAGACATGTTTTATTTCATCAAATCCACGAGAAATGTGGACATGTTTTATTTCATCAAATCCAGGAGGAATGTAGACATGTTTTATTTCATCAAATCCAGGAGAAATGTAGACATGTTTTATTTTATCAAATCCAAGAGGAATGTGGACATGTTTTATTTCATCAAATCCAAGAGGAATGTGGACATGTTTTATTTCATCAAATCCAGGAGGAATGTGGACATGTTTTATTTCATCAAATCCAAGAGGAATGTGGACATGTTTTATTTCATCAAATCCAGGAGGAATGTGGACATGTTTTATTTCATCAAATCCAGGAGAAATGTGGACATGTTTTATTTCCTCAAATCCACGAGAAATGTGGACATGTTTTATTTCATCAAATCCAGGAGGAATGTAGACATGTTTTATTTCATCAAATCCAGGAGAAATGTAGACATGTTTTATTTTATCAAATCCAAGAGGAATGTGGAAATGTTTTATTTCATCAAATCCAAGAGGAATGTGGACATGTTTTATTTCATCAAATCCAGGAGGAATGTGGACATGTTTTATTTCATCAAATCCAGGAGAAATGTGGACATGTTTTATTTCCTCAAATCCACGAGAAATGTGGACATGTTTTATTTCATCAAATCCAGGAGGAATGTAGACATGTTTTATTTCATCAAATCCAGGAGAAATGTAGACATGTTTTATTTTATCAAATCCAAGAGGAATGTGGACATGTTTTATTTCATCAAATCCAAGAGGAATGTGGACATGTTTTATTTCATCAAATCCAGGAGGAATGTGGACATGTTTTATTTCATCAAATCCAAGAGGAATGTGGACATGTTTTATTTCATCAAATCCAGGAGGAATGTGGACATGTTTTATTTTATCAAATCCAAGAGGAATGTGGACATGTTTTATTTCATCAAATCCAAGAGGAATGTGGACATGTTTTATTTCATCAAATCCAGGAGGAATGTGGACATGTTTTATTTCATCAAATCCAAGAGGAATGTGGACATGTTTTATTTCATCAAATCCAGGAGGAATGTGGACATGTTTTATTTCATCAAATCCAGGAGAAATGTAGACAAGTTTTATTTTATCAAATCCAAGAGGAATGTGGACATGTTTTATTTCATCAAATCCAAGAGGAATGTGGACATGTTTTATTTCATCAAATCCAGGAGGAATGTGGACATGTTTTATTTCATCAAATCCAGGAGGAATGTAGACATGTTTATTTCATCAAATCCAGGAGAAATGTAGACATGTTTTATTTTATCAAATCCAAGAGGAATGTGGACATGTTTTATTTCATCAAATCCAAGAGGAATGTGGACATGTTTTATTTCATCAAATCCAGGAGGAATGTGGACATGTTTTATTTCATCAAATCCAAGAGGAATGTGGACATGTTTTATTTCATCAAATCCAGGAGGAATGTGGACATGTTTTATTTCATCAAATCCAGGAGAAATGTGGACATGTTTTATTTCCTCAAATCCACGAGAAATGTGGACATGTTTTATTTCATCAAATCCAGGAGGAATGTAGACATGTTTTATTTCATCAAATCCAGGAGAAATGTAGACATGTTTTATTTTATCAAATCCAAGAGGAATGTGGACATGTTTTATTTCATCAAATCCAAGAGGAATGTGGACATGTTTTATTTCATCAAATCCAGAAGGATGGTGGACATGTTTTATTTCATCAAATCCAGGAGGATGGTGGACATGTTTTATTTCATCAAATCCAGGAGAAATGTGGACATGTTTTATTTCATCAAATCCACGAGAAATGTGGACATGTTTTATTTCATCAAATCCACGAGAAATGTGGACATGTTTTATTTCATCAAATCCACGAGAAATGTGGACATGTTTTATTTCATCAAATCCAGGAGGATGGTGGACATGTTTTATTTCATCAAATCCAGGAGGATGGTGGACATGTTTTATTTCATCAAATCCACGAGAAATGTGGACATGTTTTATTTCATCAAATCCAGGAGGATGGTGGACATGTTTTTTTTCATCAAATCCAGGAGGATGGTGGACATGTTTTATTTCATCAAATCCAGGAGGATGTTGGACATGTTTTATTTCATCAAATCCACGAGAAATGTGGACATGTTTTATTTCATCAAATCCAGGAGGATGGTGGACATGTTTTATTTCATCAAATCTAGGAGGATGGTGGACATGTTTTATTTCATCAAATCCAGGAGGATGGTGGACATGTTTTATTTCATCAAATCCAGGAGGATGGTGGACATGTTTTATTTCATCAAATCCAGGAGAAATGTGGACATGTTTTATTTCATCAAATCCATGAGAAATGTGGACATGTTTTATTTCATCAAATCCAGGAGGATGGTGGACACGTTTTATTTCATCAAATCCAGGAGAAATGTGGACATGTTTTATTTCATCAAATCCAGGAGAAATGTGGACGTGTTTTATTTCATCAAATCTACGAGAAATGTGGACATGTTTGCGGTGCTTAATAAAAGTCTTTGCGGCCCCTCCTTCCAACACCCTCCCTTTCTGGCTGGCCCAGTACGTGTGTGGAGTGAGAACATTTCTATCGATCACTTATGTTATAGCATAAATGCGAGCCTGTGGGAAATACGGACTATGTGTGAGCAATCTACAAGAAATAAAGGAGATACTGTGATTGTTGTGGAGAGGGCAGAGCAAAGAGGAGGAAGAGAGGGGCGGAGCAAAGGATGGGAGAGAGGACAGACAGGTGAACGGACGGACAGACAAACAGAGGCAGATTGGGTGGTTGGGAGAGTGGGTAGGTGGATTTGTAGTAGATAAGTAGAATGACATGTAGGTAGACAAACCGACTGGGAAATAGGGGGAACGGACATACAGATAGACAGGGAATAGAGGCAATATAGAATGTGATACAACAGCAAATGAAGCAGAGAGGAACATTGATATAAATATACAAAGACAGGTGGAAAAGGAAGAGAAGAGAGTAAGATAGCAGTGAACACGCACAGAAAAAGAACCAATGAAGAATGAAGTAGATAATTAAAACGACACAGAGACAATTATCACACCTGATCTCCTCCTCCCTCATTTTTATGTGTAAAGAACAAATATGAGAACACGTTTATTATTGGTACGGCCAAACAAAAATGCATCTCGCAAAAGAAGTCAGTAAAATGCTAATACAACGCCCTTTGTGATCAGTGGATAGAAAGTACTGGTGGAATGAGCTTGACTCTGTGGGGAGCTAGACCAGCATTTCTCGAACTGTGGTCTGCGGTCCCGTCAAAGGGGAGCCGAGAAGGCTTAAAGAATTGTACGACGTTTATGTAGCTAAATGGAAAGAGAGAATCAAAGTCTGGGAGTCCACGACTACAAAACGTATTTAATGGGGGTCCACGACTACAAAACGTGTTTAATGGGGGTACACGACTACAAAACGTGTTTAATGGGGGTCCGCGACTACAAAACGTGTTTAATGGGAGTCCACGACTACAAAACATATTTAATGGGGATCCGCGACTACAAAACGTATTTAATGGAGGTCAACGACTACAAAACGTATTTAATTGGGGTCCGCGACTACAGAACGTATTTAATGGGGGTCCGCGACTACAAAACGTGTTTAATGGCGGTCCGCGACTACAGATCGTATTTAATGGCGGTCCGCGACTACAGATCGTATTTAATGGCGGTCCGCGACTACAGAACGTATTTAATGGGGGTCCACGACTACAGAACGTATTTAATGGGGGTCCACGACTACAAAACGTATTTAATGGGGGTCCGCGACTACAGAACGTATTTAATGGGGGTCCGCGACTACAGATCGTATTTAATGGCGGTCCGCGACTACAGATCGTATTTAATGGCGGTCCGCGACTACAGAACGTATTTAATGGGGGTCCGCGACTACAGAACGTATTTAATGGGGGTCCACGACTACAGAACGTATTTAATGGGGGTCCGCGACTACAAAACGTATTTAATGGGGGTACGCGACTACAGAACGTATTTAATGGGGGTCCGCGACTACAGAACGTATTTAATGGGGGTCCACGACTACAGAACGTATTTAATGGGGGTCCGCGACTACAGAACGTATTTAATGGGGGTACGCGACTACAGAACGTATTTAATGGGGGTCCGCGACTACAAAACGTATTTAATGGAGGTCAACGACTACAAAACGTATTTAATTGGGGTCCGCGACTACAGAACGTATTTAATGGGGGTCCGCGACTACAGAACGTATTTAATGGGGGTCCACGACTACAAAACGTATTTAATGGAGGTCAACGACTACAAAACGTATTTAATGGAGGTCAACGACTACAAAACGTATTTAATGGAGGTCAACGACTACAAAACGTATTTAATGGAGGTCAACGACTACAAAACGTATTTAATGGAGGTCAACGACTACAAAACGTATTTAATGGAGGTCAACGACTACAAAACGTATTTAATGGAGGTCAACGACTACAAAACGTATTTAATGGAGGTCAACGATTACAAAACGTATTTAATGGAGGTCAACGACTACAAAACGTATTTAATGGAGGTCAACGACTACAAAACGTATTTAATGGAGGTCAACGATTACATAACGTAATTAATGGGGGTTCGAGGTAAAGGACAGTTTTAGAAGCTACACCACATTCTGTTCTACAGTGATTCCCACTCGCTACCGAACCCATTTCCTCAATAGTTCTTACACCGATGGAGATGTTGCAACGAAATGTGAACATAAGTGTGTCCATTGTGCAAGAAATAAAAGAAAATAAAACTGCGCGCGTGAATCATTTCATGGAAGGAGGCATGTTAACAGCACTCGGAACACAGTTAGAAATAATGAACAACAGAAATAAAACAAGGAACAAGAGACAGCCCCAAAAGCAGGATCGAACCTCGACACATCGTCTATATCGCCTTGAAAGTTTCCTTCTGCAATAATATTCATTGAGTGTTGTCTCCCGTGTTTGTGTGTATGAACCTCAATTGTTCCGATACAGAGTAGCGCAGCCTGCCTGACGTGCCTCTCTGCTGATCCATATCTCATTTGGCTGAGCGTGCCAACACAATACGGATATTGTTGGTGAGCGCTAGAGTACAGTGTTAGTGACGTCACACAGGATAGCTGAATACTGTGTTCGCATGCCCTGGAGGAGAGAGTATAAACGGTAAAACCATTACAGAAATGTCGGGTTCTGTAGAGAGTTAGTCCCCCTGCACTTTGATAACTCAAGTTGTGCGTTTCCATATCTTACTAGTCCAGTTATTAGTGCAGAAAGGCAAATGGTGAAATAAAAAAGAAGTTAATTATGCGTTGTTATATACGTCTAAAATAAATCACATAAGGGAAATAGCAATGAAGATATTCACTGTTGTCTTTAATGTCCCCATTTTGTGAATTAAAACCAAATAGTTTCATGACTTCTTTTAAGGTTCAGTGAGTTGTGTTTTTCTCATTTTAAATAATGAATGTACTTTGAAAAAAATTGGTTAATGAAAGTGTATTCATGAAAGTACCGAACTTTTTAACACAATTGAACTCATCATTTATAAAAAAGCAAATACCTATTAGCTATCTAACTAATTTACCGGTTAATTAACTAAGTAATTTACCAGCTAATTAATAACTAATTTACCGGTTTATTAACTGACTAATTTACCGCTTAATTAACTAATTTACCAGCTAATTAACTAAGTAATTTACCGGTTAATTAACTAATTTACCGGTTAATTAACTAACTAATTTACCGGTTAATTAACTAATTTACCAGCTAATTAACTAACTAATTTTAACTAATTTACCAGCTAATTAACTAACTAATTTACCGGTTAATTAACTAACTAATTTACCGGTTAATTAACTAATTTACCAGCTAATTAACTAACTAATTTACCAGCTAATTAACTAACTAATTTACCGGTTGATTAACTAATTTACCAGCTAATTAACTAATTTACCGGTTAACTCACTAATTTACCAGCTAATTAACTCACTAATTTACCAGTTAATTAACTCACTAACTTACCAGCTAATTAACTCACTAACTTACCAGCTAATTAACTAACTAATTTACCAGCTAATTAACTCACTAATTTACCAGCTAATTAACTCACTAACTTACCAGCTAATTAACTCACTAACTTACCAGCTAATTAACTCACTAATTTACCAGCTAATTAACTAATTAATAACAGTTGACAATTCACGGAGCATAACTTCAATTAATTCACATTAGTTTCTATTTGTTCTTGGCAATGATCCAACAAAGCAGCTAAAAAAAGCTGCCGAGACGTCACCTAATGGAGACTACAACATAACTCCAACAACAACCTGCCCAGATTGTTGCTGTCATGTATTTTATTATAAAGCAAAAGCATCAACTTACAACATTCTATTTTTAACCTTGAATTGTGTTAACTAATTCCTTTACGTCCGCGCTTAAGACTACCTCAAAGTACTGTCAATACACACGCGCTGAACAACATATTGACATTACCAAACTTAAACACACGAGGCTAGAGCGAGGGTAACAAGAAAAAAAAAAGAGAGAAAGCCCACGGTGTCACTGGCGATATTTTGCACTGCAATAGTTCTGTACGCTTCAATTACAAAACAAATTTAACTTTAAAAATGGGTTTAAAGGTTGGGTTGGGTGGTGTGAGGGGGCGGAATTACAGATCCAGTGTAAAAGGTTATTACAGGTCAAAGTACAACTCATGTAGGAATACAGAGATAACACTGACTGAACTCAGTGGGTCGGACTATTTTCTTATAGAGATTCCCTACTGTTAGGGATAAAGACTTGCAGTTAAGTAATCGACGTGCATACAAACTTGCGTATGGCTAAAGAAGTCAGTGGATACAGAACTAGGGAGAACTAATCACGACAACGTTTTGTTCATGAACAGTCAAACTGTGTGGTCACGATTGTTTGTTATTGATAATTTAGTCGATTTATTCGTGTATGCCTTGCAGGCTTCTTCTGTGTACCATCCAACATGGTTAGAAGAGGCTGTCGCTTAAAATAATAATTTATTTTTTTTTAAAACATGGTTAAAAACAGAATATTGCTAGGAAGTCTAGTGACAAATGACTATTCACGTGCAGTAGAAATAGACTCAAGATGCAAGAAAGCTTGTCAAATCATCAGACAACTATCACTACAATTGTCCAACATGGAAATTACTCTTGAGGCAAAACGGGCACTCTACAATAAAATCTTCATACAAATATATGCAAGAACTGAAAGAATAATAACGACTACCGAGATGAAATGTGTTAGACGCATGACAGGAAACAGTTTGAGAGATAAGATCAGAAATGAAATGTGTTAGACGCATGACAGGAAACAGTTTGAGAGATAAGATCAGAAATGAAATGTGTTAGACGCATGACAGGAAACAGTTTGAGAGATAAGATCAGAAATGAAATGTGTTAGACGCATGACAGGAAACAGTTTGAGAGATAAGATCAGAAATGAGATGTGTTAGACGCATGACAGGAAACAGTTTGAGAGATAAGATCAGAAATGAAATGTGTTAGACGCATGACAGGAAACAGTTTGAGAGATAAGATCAGAAATGAAATGTGTTAGACGCATGACAGGAAACAGTTTGAGAGATAAGATCAGAAATGAAATGTGTTAGACGCATGACAGGAAACAGTTTGAGAGATAAGATCAGAAATGAAATGTGTTAGACGCATGACAGGAAACAGTTTGAGAGATAAGATCAGAAATGAAATGTGTTAGACGCATGACAGGAAACAGTTTGAGAGATAAGATCAGAAATGAAATGTGTTAGACGCATGACAGGAAACAGTTTGAGAGATAAGATCAGAAATGAAATGTGTTAGACGCATGACAGGAAACAGTTTGAGAGATAAGATCAGAAATGGAATGTGTTAGACGCATGACAGGAAACAGTTTGAGAGATAAGATCAGAAATGAAATGTGTTAGACGCATGACAGGAAACAGTTTGAGAGATAAGATCAGAAATGAAATGTGTTAGACGCATGACAGGAAACAGTTTGAGAGATAAGATCAGAAATGAAATGTGTTAGACGCATGACAGGAAACAGTTTGAGAGATAAGATCAGAAATGAAATGTGTTAGACGCATGACAGGAAACAGTTTGAGAGATAAGATCAGAAATGAAATGTGTTAGACGCATGACAGGAAACAGTTTGAGAGATAAGATCAGAAATGAGATGTGTTAGACGCATGACAGGAAACAGTTTGAGAGATAAGATCAGAAATGAAATGTGTTAGACGCATGACAGAAACAGTTTGAGAGATAAGATCAGAAATGAAATGTGTTAGACGCATGACAGGAAACAGTTTGAGAGATAAGATCAGAAATGAAATGTGTTAGACGCATGACAGGAAACAGTTTGAGAGATAAGATCAGAATGAAATGTGTTAGACGCATGACAGGAAACAGTTTGAGAGATAAGATCAGAAATGAAATGTGTTAGACGCATGACAGGAAACAGTTTGAGAGATAAGATCAGAAATGAAATGTGTTAGACGCATGACAGGAAACAGTTTGAGAGATAAGATCAGAAATGAAATGTGTTAGACGCATGACAGGAAACAGTTTGAGAGATAAGATCAGAAATGAAATGTGTTAGACGCATGACAGGAAACAGTTTGAGAGATAAGATCAGAAATGAAATGTGTTAGACGCATGACAGGAAACAGTTTGAGAGATAAGATCAGAAATGAATGTGTTAGACGCATGACAGGAAACAGTTTGAGAGATAAGATCAGAAATGAAATGTGTTAGACGCATGACAGGAAACAGTTTGAGAGATAAGATCAGAAATGAAATGTGTTAGACGCATGACAGGAAACAGTTTGAGAGATAAGATCAGAAATGAAGAACTGAGAAAATAAAACTAGGAATAGCCCCCGCCATATAGTTCATAAACAAAGAACAGATAACATGGTTCGGTCACGTGACAAGGCAGACATAAAAAAAACACAACACAAGCCTTCAATAAACGTTGCGAGAACACAGAGGCAAGGACCGACCACGAAAAAGATGGATTGATGAAATATTAGAAACAGCAGGAAACAAACAACAGGAACGGCCAACGGAAGAGCAAAAATATCGCAAATTATATCTTCCCCGACGAGGACAAGTAAATGAGGAAGGAAGGAAGAAGAAGATAGTTCCAGTTTATTCTACTAAAATATCATATATAAATATTTACTTCAGATATCATTGTAACGTTTTGTATGAAACCTTTCCAATAAAATATATCAACTTTGGGAATAATGAGGATATAGAAAGCTGCTCAGGATATCTTCAACCGTAATAAGTTGCTAACTTTCACAGATCTAGAACTAAAATGTCACTTTGAGATGAAAACAAAGAGCTGTGACAAGAAAGTCATGGCGACCTCGGATGTTAATGGATGTCCTGACAATTATCATATCTTGGCAGTCCGCATACAACGACAACAATAAAAGGTGTACCAGCGAGGGAAGTGGACGGACACAGCTCCACAGGTGTGAAAAGGTGTGGGGGACAGTAGGAAGTATCACTCTACTACAGAGTCAACGGATATTTTAATTTAACATCTATACAACCAATCTACTGCAGAGTCAACTGATATTTTAATTTAACATCTATACAACCAATCTACTACAGAGTCAACTGATATTTTAATTTAACATCTATACAACCAATCTACTACAGAGTCAACGGATATTTTAATTTAACATCTATACAACCAATCTACTACAGAGTCAACGGATATTTTAATTTAACATCTATACAACCAATCTACTACAGAGTCAACGGATATTTTAATTTAACATCTATACAACCAATCTACTACAGAGTCAATACACAAACGACATTCAAAATCTGTGGTAATCAATCTTAGAAGCGGAGACGGCACCCGACATGACAAGAAAGCATTAAAAGAGCCATTCGGACATGGGCGTGGCACAACAAAATGTCCTGGAACCCCCCCCCCCCCACCCTTTTTCTCCACAATTCAGTAACGACTGACAACCACGTGCTGCACATTCAACGTTAGATATTTATAATCCTTCCCAACTTTCAATTGAAATGTATTTGCATTTTAATTGTCCCCGCCACAGTCCTATTGACCTGAACGTCAGTTTCCTTTATTAACTGCTACGTTTACCTATTTACTGCCGTAGGTAGAAAATAAACAAGTTCATGTTTTGGCTCCCTTACCACGCCCTCTAACCGGAGAAAAGGCAATGACTGGTATGTGTGTCCTGGGTTCTTACACGGGTGCTCTCCCTGCACACACCGGGTAGCCGAACCATTCTCGTGGCAAGGCGCTATGCAAAGGAGTACGGGTTCGATCCTGCTTAAGATCATATATTGTTCTTTGTTTGTTTTTTTCTTTTCTGTTGTTGGTTATTTGTCATTTTGTCCGAGTGCTGTAAACATACCTCTTCCTCTGAATTGATTGGCCGAACTGATAGCATGTCGTGCGCCAAAATAGGAGAACTCTGATCCGATCACCTGTAGGGCGACACGTTGTTTTCTCCTTCTATCAGGGGATGGGGAAAGTAAGAACTCCGATCCGAGCACCTCGAAATGTCTACACTCTACAGGCAGCCTTTTCTCCTCCAGCCCCATAAACCCCCCCCCCCCGCCACCCCAGTAACAAGATAATGCCATAATTTAATTGTAGTTTTCACGTCACCACCGATATCTCGAGCCTGCCAGCTGAAGGGGATTTCCCGAAACACACACACGCCCCCCCCCCCCACCCCTGACAATACTGGTGACGTATCGAGCTAGAGATGGCTGGCCTCATTTTACCCAGAACCGTTCCTGCTCGCAATCCTGAAAACGTCACAGCTATTGGTTGGTCCCCTCCCATCAGCGGTCAGGCTTTGAGATATCGGTGGCGACGAGTTTTCATGGCACTGCTTGACTGTCTGACCTTGGGGTTTTGACTTTCTTGCCGAGCCTGGCCCGTTTAACCTCCAGACTATATCTTCTAGGTTATATTAGGGCGCGTTGTCGGTAAAAAGGAAAATAGTTCGTGATGTTGCTTTTAAACAGTATATGATAGTGTTGCTTTTAAACAGTATATGATAGCGTTGCTTTTAAACAGTATACGATAGTGTTGCTTTTAAACAGTATACGATAGTGTTGCTTTTAAAACAGTATACGATAGTGTTGCTTTTAAACAGTATACGATAGTGTTGCTTTTAAACAGTATATGATAGTGTTGCTTTTAAACAGTATACGATAGTGTTGCTTTTAAACAGTATACGATAGTGTTGCTTTTAAAACAGTATACGATAGTGTTGCTTTTAAAACAGTATACGATAGTGTTGCTTTTAAACAGTATACGATAGTGTTGCTTTTAAACAGTATACGATAGTGTTGCTTTTAAAACAGTATACGATAGTGTTGCTTTTAAACAGTGTACGATAGTGTTACTTTTAAACAGTATACGATAGTGTTGCTTTTAAACAGTATACGATAGTGTTGCTTTTAAACAGTATACGATAGTGTTGCTTTTAAACAGTATACGATAGTGTTGCTTTTAAAACAGTATACGATAGTGTTGCTTTTAAAACAGTATACGATAGTGTTGCTTTTAAACAGTATACGATAGTGTTGCTTTTAAACAGTACATAATAGTGTTCCTTTTAAACGATGGACCAATGCATTACATCCGTCGTTGACCAATCATAGATGTCGGCTCGATTTCTGGTAGAATTAAGGCTTTCTATCTCGGGGATGAAATATAAAACCCTAGCCTGTCCACTGCGTGGTTACCGCACTGAGTATGTAACTTTTAGTCACATTCATCAGATGCTCCTATGTTTAGGGTGTTGAAAAGGTGGTACTTTAAGTCTGTTATGGTCTGTTCGGAGTCTAAACGTTGTTACTTGTTCTTCTCTGTATTATTATTATTATTATTATTATTATTATTAGTAGTAGTAGTAGTAGTAGTAGTAGTAGTAGCAGCGGCGGCGGCAGCGGCAGCAGTAGTAGTAGTAGAAGTAGACTGGATAGCTTGGTTTCATGGCATGGAAAACAGTCAACAATAGAACTGATACGATGCACTGTAGATAGAAGATTGTGGAAGGACATGATCGCCCACGCCAACCGGTATGGCACATAATGATGAGTAGTAGTAGTAGTAGCCTCCGTCAGTCATAGTTGACTATAGATTTTACAGCGCCTCTAGAACTGTTATGTTTTCTTTTCTTTCGCCGCGTATTCTCTTTTTCTATGAATCTGTCTGCTTCTTGTTTGAGTTGGAGCTTTAGAGTGTTTTTCCAAAGATTGCGGTTTTTTCTGTAACAGGCATCATTTTACTGGTAGCACTGGTATTCTAAATTGGGCTTGAGATCAATCATGAAAAGACTAAAGTTATGAAAAGTTTAATGTGACGACAAAATATACATGGAAAACAAACCAGTAGAAGAGATCGATCACTTTATCTATCTTGGAAGTCACTTTGATCAGGATAGGGATACAAGTAAAGAAATTAGAATCAGAATAGCTAAAGCAGCAATGTGTTTCAGAAGCCTTGAAAAGTTGTGGAAATCAAAACTCATCAGCACAAACATCTTTTGCCAATCAACCACTAATATCTTCAGTAATCAAGAAAAGACGATGGTCATATGTTGGACATGTGATGAGGAGAGATAATAACCGAATAGCAAAGCAAGCCCTCATGTGGGAAACAACAGGTAAGAGAAAAAGAGGAATACCCAGAGAGACACTGAGAAAAATACTGATGAGAGAGGCAAGAGCAGCAGGAGTCGGCTCCCTCAATGAGATATAGCTGCTTGCACAGAACAGAGACAAATGGCGAGATTTGATAAAATATCTTTAAAAGAATTGAAAACTGCTAGAAGAAAAATTCAGATAAGAGAAGGAGTATCTTGGTCTACGCCCTATGGGCCAGTTACGGCTCGAAAGGTCAATAGATAGATAGAAAGACTGGTATTCTATACTGTATTTGTTTATGTATTAGTTCCTGACAGAACTCTTTGATTCCTCATAAGTTGTACTTGTATTTGCCTGCTGTCATTTGCCACTTTCCTTTGCCAACCAGTCTGCCTCAACGTTTCCAGGAATGTTACAGTGAGATGGAATCTGAATCACAGCTCTGCATCTCTAGCAGAGCTTGTAGGGTATTTCTCTTAGATAGTCCAGGTTTACGTTTTCATGACTCCCCACAGGGCTGTAACTACTGACATAGTTTGTGTAGGGTATTTCTCTTAGATAATCCAGGTTTTCATGACTCCCCACAGTGCTGTAACTACTGACAGATCTTGTGTAGGGTATTTCTCCTAGATAATCCAGGTTTTCATGACTCCCCACAGTGCTGTAACTACTGACAGATCTTGTAGGGTATTTCTCTCAGATAATCCAGGTTTTCATGACTCCCCACAGTGCTGTAACTACTGACAGATATTGTGTAGGGTATTTCTCTCAGATAATCCAGGTTTTCATGACTCCCCACAGTGCTGTAACTACTGACTTTTCATGACTCCCCACAGTGCTGTAACTACTTCAGCACTAAAATAAACCTTCAACGGTTACGCCCCACCACAATTCCAAAACCAACACGAGCAAATGAAACATGGGGGGGGGGGGGGGGTATGGGGTAAAAGTAAGATAACAACTAAAACAAAGTGACTGAAATGACGCTGCAAAAGTGTCGGCCCTCCAGACGTCATCCATCACAGGTAACGCAGGTCATTCAAAAATGTAAAAAATACACCAGCACACTGTGTGTGAAGAGACGGAACAAATCAACACACGTGAAGGCACATAAAAAGTAAGTGTCGGACTACAAAGTTTTGTTAAACACAAATTAGGTCTACACATCAGTGGCGTCCACACTGTGGCAGGTGAACGCCTTAACAACTGTTCTGTGTGAGTGCATCTTTCTTACACTGATATAAGTGTTGCGCTGTAATAAGCTCGTTCAAGAACAAACAGCATTTTTTTTATTATTCAACCCTGAATGTACCCCCGTGAGGTTCTGCGTGGGACTTGTCCATTCATTTTTGCAACTTCCATTGTACTTATCAAACTAAACATCTACACGTTAAAGGAAAGGTAAAATAGAGAGCCCAGTCACGCCCCCTGGTGGCATATAGATAATGTTCTATTCATCACCATCATATGCCATACCGGTAGGCGTTGGCGATCATGTCCTTCCACAATTTTCTATCCACAGTGCATCGTATCAATTTTGTTGTTCCCATGCCATGACCCCCAACCTATCTAGTGTATCTCCTCTCTTGTCGTCAACGATGTCTCCCTGTTTTTTTGGCCAGCTGTAACCAAGTATTCCAACTTTCCTCTTTTCATGATATGCCAGAAAAATGTTCATTGTTTCTTTCTCATGTTTTTAGCAGCTCCCTTTTTGTGTTGGTCTCTGAGAATGTCCTCGTTGATCATTTAGCTGTCCAGGAAACTTCCAACATTCTCTTGAGAAATCCCATCTCTGTGGTTCTAATCGTCTTTCCATTTGGTTGTCTACTGTCCATGATTCGCTTCAATACACCAGAATTGCCTCTATATAACACCAATAAACTATCTTTCTCACTTCTATTGACACAGACTTGCACAAGATGTTTTTCATTTTCTGTAATACTACTTTGGCCTGAGGTATATTCCTTTTTATTTCTGCGGTGCATCTTCCATCTGATGTTATTATTGTGCCCAAGTATTGGACGCTCTGCACTTTGTTCAGATTTGTCTTATTTATTTTTGATGCTGCATGATGTTGATGATTGTTTCTTCGATATGGATGTGGTATTAGTGCCCAACTTCTTGTTTTGACCTTCGGCACATTAGTTTTTTTGGGCAATGTCGTCAGCATTACGCCAGGGCAGTCTTTCTTTCCTAGAAAAATCCTGTACCTATTTAAGGCTGGGTGAACATGGAAGTCATTAACTCTTGTTCTCAGTGGTCCAATTCACTAAACAATGATCTAAGGCGGTTTCCACAAGTGCACGTATATAGAAGGTATAGACGGCTACAAAAGATTGTTATAATTTGGACGGTCTCCACACAGTGTCCAAATGTTTACATTCTATAACATACCTTTGAAACTATACATACATAAAGCAACAGAAGTAGGAATAGCAGTAATAACATTAGCTGTTCTAGCAGCAGCAGCAGCAGTAGTAATAACATTAGCTGTTCTAGCAGCAGCAGCAGCAGCAGTAGTAATAACATTAGCTGTTCTAGCAGCAGCAGCAGCAGTAGTAATAACATTAGCTGTTCTAGCAGCAGCAGCAGCAGCAGTAGTAGTAATAGTAATAGTAGTAGTAGTAGTAACATTAGCTGTTCTAGCAGCAGCAGCAGCAGTAGTAATAACATTAGCTGTTCTAGCAGCAGCAGTAGTAATAACATTAGCTGTTCTAGCAGCAGCAGCAGTAGTAGTAATAGTAGTAGTAGTAACATTAGCTGTTCTAGCAGCAGCAGCAGCAGTAGTAGCAGCAGTAGTAGTAGTAACATTAGCTGTTCTAGCAGCAGTAGTAACATTAGCTGTTCTAGCAGCAGCAGCAGTAGTAGTAATAGTAGTAGTAGTAGTAGTAACATTAGCTGTTCTAGCAGCAGCAGCAGCAGTAGTAATAACATTAGCTGTTCTAGCAGCAGCAGTAGTAATAACATTAGCTGTTCTAGCAGTAGTAGTAGTAGTAGTAGTAGTAGTAGTAGTAGTAGTAGTAGTAGTAGTAACATTAGCTGTTCTAGCAGCAGCAGCAGCAGTAGTAGCAGCAGTAGTAGTAGTAACATTAGCTGTTCTAGCAGCAGTAGTAACATTAGCTGTTCTAGCAGCAGCAGTAGCAGTAGTAACATTAGCTGTTGTAGCAGCAGCAGTAGTAGTAGTAACATTAGCTGTTGTAGCAGCAGCAGTAGCAGTAGTAACATTAGCTGTTCTAGCAGCAGCAGTAGTAGTAACATTAGCTGTTCTAGCAGCAGCAGCAGCAGTAGTAGTAACATTAGCTGTTGTAGCAGCAGCAGTAGTAGTAGTAACATTAGCTGTTCTAGCAGCAGCAGTAGCAGTAGTAACATTAGCTGTTCTAGCAGCAGCAGTAGCAGTAGTAGTAGTAACATTAGCTGTTCTAGCAGCAGCAGTAGCAGTAGTAACATTAGGTGTTGTAGCAGCAGTACTAGTAGTAATAACATTAAGTCTTGTAGCAGTAATTCTACAACATACCTTTTAAACTATATAGTAATAAAGCAACAGAAGCAGGAATAGTAGTAATAACATTAAGTCTTGTAGCAGCAGCAGTAGTAGCAGTAGTAACATTAGCTGTTCTAGCAGCAGTAGTAGCAGTAGTAACATTAGCTATTGTAGCAGCAGTAGTTGTGGTAATAACATATGTGATATGTGTTGTAGCAGCAGCAGTAGTATCAATAACATTAGATGTTGTAGCAGTAGTAGTAATAACAATAGATGTTGTAGCAGTAGTAGTAATAACATATGTGTTGTAGCAGAAGTAATAGTAGTAGTGATTGTACTAGTTGCAACAGAACAGTAGCAACATTAATTGTTGCAGTAGCAACAGTAATAGTTGTTACTTCAGAAGCAGCCACAACAGTAGCTACAGTAGTAGTATTAATAACAACGATCAATGCAAAACATAAGTCGCTACATCTGGGAATTGAACCAAGACGATTCTAATCTATAATGAGCGCACTACCCATCCAGCTATATCCAGTGTGAAAGTATTAAGTACTTTAGAAACAATCTGCATACGCTTCGAGAAAAGCTGGGACAGGTGATGGAGCGGATATGGGGATGCCTCGGCTGCGATGAAACTGATTCCATGAACAGAATAGAACTAAGTGCCCATAAAGTAATTCCAGGTTACAGTTGTATGGCCCTTTTCGTCTTGTCAGACGGTCTAGTGGAGGCTATTGTGTATTTTTTTTTTTAGGTTTTGTTTTTATCAAGCAACTTCTCTGGTAGCTAATTCTACCAATGTTTGACAAACACACACGGCCACAGAATGAACAAGTCAGGCCAACTGATCCACAGAGTTTTCCATCCTTTTTCATGAGTCTTTTCTCTTCTAAGTTTTGCCTTAGCACAGTCTCAAATGATGTTATAGCATTCCTTATACATGCTCTCCATGATGCGCGATCACTTGCCAGATTTTCCCAGTCATTTTCACAGATGGAGAAGTCATTCAGAGATGATTTACAGATATATCGTAGTTTAGGGCTGCCGATTTGTCTTTATTCCGTGTCTTAGTTCAACATATAGTATTTCTCTTTATTCCGTGTCTTAGTTCAACATATAGTATTTGTCTTTATTCCGTGTCTTAGTTCACCATATAGTATTTGTCTTTATTTCGTGTCTTAGTTCAACATATAGTATTTGTCTTTATTCCGTGTCTTAGTTCACCATATAGTATTTATCTTTATTCCGTGTGTTAGTTCACCATATAGTATTTATCTTTATTCCGTGTGTTAGTTCACCATATAGTATTTGTCTTTATTCCGTGTGTTAATTCACCATATAGTATTTATCTTTATTCCGTGTGTTAGTTCACCATATAGTATTTATCTTTATTCCGTGTGTTAGTTCACCATATAGTATTTATCTTTATTCCGTGTGTTAGTTCACCATATAGTATGTCTTTATT
Organism: Megaustenia siamemsis; assembly: GCA_032433765.1. Classification (NCBI taxonomy): domain Eukaryota; kingdom Metazoa; phylum Mollusca; class Gastropoda; order Stylommatophora; family Ariophantidae; genus Megaustenia; species Megaustenia siamemsis. The sequence continues at coordinate 6,841,405 of JAVIAB010000108.1, read as the reverse complement.
CCGTGTGTTAGTTCACCATATAGTATTTATCTTTATTCCCTGTGTTAGATCACCATATAGTATTTATCTTTATTCCGTGTGTTAGTTCACCATATAGTATGTCTTTATTCCCTGTGTTAGTTCACCATATAGTATTTATCTTTATTCCCTGTGTTAGTTCACCATATAGTATTTGTCTTTATTCCTGTGTTAGTTCACCATATAGTATTTGTCTTTATTCCCTGTGTTAGTTCACCATATAGTATCTGTCTTTATTCCCTGTGTTAGTTCACCATATAGTATGTCTTTATTCCCTGTGTTAGTTCACGATATAGTATGTCTTTATTCCCTGTGTTAGATCACCATATAGTATTTGTCTTTATTCCCTGTGTTAGTTCACCATATAGTATCTGTCTTTATTCCCTGTGTTAGTTCACCAAAAACTATTTGCCTGGGGATGCGCTTTTCTTCCATAAACAGTTACAGTTGGTGGGTGGTACCATTTCCTCCTCTCCCACCACCCACCCAATTCCTCGTAGACCAAATGTTTGAGGACATCCAGAGAAAATGGATCAATACCAACGTGTTTTATGTTCCAACACATTTCGTTATTGAGTTAGTCAGCAGAGGGAAGGAAGTCGTTACAAGACACACGCTCGTACAACAGTGCTGGCTTATGTACGGATATATAAAACAAACATAACATGGTCACAAGCAGCTAAACATAAATCGAGACGAGCTAAACTATGACGTTTCGGCAAAAGCATTCATCGGGTCATCATCATCATGTGCCATACCGGTTGGCGTAAGCGATCATGTCCTTCCACAATCTTCTATCCACAGTGCATCGTATCAGTTCTGTTGTTGACTGTTTTCCATGCCATGACACCAAGCTATCCAGTATTTTCTCTCTTTGTCGTTCACGATATCTCTTTCCTTTTATTTTGTCAGTTGTAACCAAGTATTCCAACTTTTCTCTTCTCATGATGTGCCCAAAAAATGTTGATTGTTTCTTTCTGATGTTTTTTTTAGAAGTTTCTTTCTGATGTTTTTTAGAAGTTCCCTTTTTGTGTTGGCCTCTTCAGAATTTCTTCACTGGTCTTTTTAGCTGTCCAGGGAACTTTCAACATTCTTTTGAGAAATCCCATCTCTGTGGTCTCTAATTGTCTTTCATGTGTTTGTCTACTGTCCATGATTCGCTTCCACAGGTCAGAATCGGCTCTATATAGCACCGATGAACTCTCTTTCTCACTTCTATTGACATAGATATTGTTCATTTTCTGAAATGCTATTTTGGCCTGAGCTATTATGCTTTTTATTATCATTGAATAATCATGCATCGAGTACAAAACAAATATTAATACAAAAACACACACAAAAGGCAAGTACTTATCAATCTCAAAAAGGGTCACGCGAAGCGGTCGACTTGTGAAGGGTCCGAATGACCGGAATATGAAGCGACCAGGACCAAAGTGCCTGTTGGTTACATTACAAGTGGTCAATAGGCCAGACAGGAACTCAATGGCAAAACAAAAAAAGAGCCAAAAAATTAGGGGTTCTCTGAGGATGGATGAATTGAGGGGTCCCACAATGTCGAAGGAAAAAGAGAGAGAGAGAGAGAGAGAGAGAGAGAGAGAGAGAAAGCAGAGGTGGCAAGAGGGGAGAAAAGTAGGAGATACGAGAGTAAAAGAGGAGACAACCAATGAAAGGAAAGAGATTAACCTCCTCGGATGGAGTGTGCCAAAAAAGGCTATTAGTCGGTTCTCCAAGGCGAACCAGCTATGGTTTCTGATTGGAGACAAATAATAATAAATGAATATTATTTTAGAGGGAAACTTAGTAAAAGTAAAGTACCCCCGTCACGCCAAGTGGCGTATAGGGAAATATGGTGTTAGTGACCCTATATTTTACAGACCTTCAGCACATGTTTGGGGTAATGTGGTCGGTATTACGCCTGTGCTGCTTTACTTTTCCAGAAGAAAATCTCGTACCCATTTAAGGCTGCGTGAACCCGGAAGCCGTCGGTTTGGATCGAACCCTACCTTCTGTCCTTTGTAGTCCAGTTCACTAACCACTGAGCTATCGCGGCACCTAGAGGGAAACTTCCGAGGCGATCATCAGCGAATCAATTCAGAGGAAGAGGTATGTTTACAGCAGTCGGAAAAAAAAATGACAAAATAATCAAACAACAGAAAGAAAAAAAAAACAAAGAACAATATATGGACCGAAGCAGAATCGAACCATATACTCAGTGGCACAGCGCCTTGCCACGAAAAGCCAAACGCTAGGGAACACTGCCACTCAGCTAACTAAAATGGTTTATGAGGAGCAAGAGACGATTCAAGTAACCCGGAAGTCCTCAGAGGTGTCATGGTTATAGGGATAAACGTAGAGTAATGTCATGCACAATATGCTCATTTGTATTATGAAAATATAATAAACTGTCGTTATATGTTAGTTTCATCAGGGGAATTAACTAGAACCAACTTGCAAGATTTAATACAACATCCAAATATGGACACAAGAGAAATCTAGATCGTGGTTAAGCGGCAAACATACTACTTTATATACAATGTTTACCACAGGTGTATCGCAGTCATGTTCATCCATTTATACATATTCCCTCTCCCCATTCCCCTTTAGGGAGGGAGTGGTTGGAGGGATGAGACTGATGGGCATGAAATTCTAAACACAGAATGTGGAAGATGCTTTTAAAAGAGTGAAAGAAAGGAAAGCTGTAGGTCTGAAGGAAGGAGATGATGTATTATAATACAAATATTTGTAGATTATTGATGTTTTACTTTGTCTTAAAGTTATCTTGATCTAAATAGATCATGATAACTTAACAGAACTCGATAGAACTTATAAATAGACCTCGATGAAGCCGCAATCAGTCCAGCAAGAGACACAACGAACCTTCGAATAGAGGTCACAATGCTTGAGATTGCACATGTTAGCTAAGCCGACTTTGCCAGGGAAAGGTCACGTGACAAAGTTTCCTGGAAAAAAAATCTCTTTCTCTCTTTTCTTTTTTTTTTTTTGGAAGCAATAACACATGGCGTAAGTGGGTAGCAAGAAAAGATATGACAATACTGAAGTAGATTACGACAATAAAATGAGAGAATAAAGCGAAGACTTTATCTCAGAGGTGGGCAACCTATGGAGCGCGGACCAGAATCGGCCAGCCAAACGATTTTGACCAGTCCTTGTACATGATTTCAAAGCTATTATATACTCCATTCGCTGAGCTAACAATAAATAACAACAAAGAAATGCTCAAGCCCTAAGTGGTAAGCGTTCGATTTATAATTTATTGTTGAATTTTCTAACCCTTCTCCATTTCATTCCACTCTCTTTTCTGTCTTCCACTATCAACCACTAATAATATTATTACATTATAAACGCTTGTGGATTCAAATAAGGTAATCATATAATGGCTTCATTAGGTGAGTGTCTGACCCTCTGCGGCTTCAGAGTTTGGAGATATGGCCCTCTGATAATAATAAGCAGTCCACACCTCCTATACATTATCAACAGCTGTAAAAAATGACTATAGTAGTCTCCGTCAGTCATAGTTGACTACAGTAGCCTCCGTCAGTCATAGTTGACTATAGTAGCCTCCGTCAGTCATAGTTGACTATAGTAGCCTCCGTCAGTCATAGTTGACTATAGTAGCCTCCGTCAGTCATAGTTGACTATAGTAACCTCCGTCTGTCATAGTTGACTATAGTAGCTTCCGTCAGTCATAGTTGACTATAGTAGCTTCCGTCAGTCATAGTTTATTATAGTAGCCCCCGTCAGTCATAGTTGACTATAGTAGCCTCCGTCAGTCATAGTTTATTATAGTAGCCCCCGTCAGTCATAGTTGACTATAGTAGCTTCCGTCAGTCATAGTTTATTATAGTAGCCCCCGTCAGTCATAGTTGACTATAGTAGCTTCCGTCAGTCATAGTTTATTATAGTAGCCTCCGTCAGTCATAGTTGACTATAGTAGCCTCCGTCAGTCATAGTTTATTATAGTAGCCTCCGTCAGTCATAGTTGACTATAGTAGCCTCCGTTAGTCATAGTTTATTATAGTAGCCTCCGTCAGTCATAGTTGACTATAGTAGCCTCCGTCAGTCATAGTTTATTATAGTAGCCTCCGTCAGTCATAGTTGACTATAGTAGCCTCCGTCAGTCATAGTTGACTATAGTAGCCTCCGTCAGTCATAGTTTATTATAGTAGCCTCCGTCAGTCATAGTTGACTATAGTAGCTTCCGTCAGTCATAGTTTATTATAGTAGCCTCCGTCAGTCATAGTTGACTATAGTAGCCTCCGTCAGTCATAGTTTATTATAGTAGCCTCCGTCAGTCATAGTTGACTATAGTAGCCTCCGTTAGTCATAGTTTATTATAGTAGCCTCCGTCAGTCATAGTTGACTATAGTAGCCTCCGTCAGTCATAGTTTATTATAGTAGCCTCCGTCAGTCATAGTTGACTATAGTAGCCTCCGTCAGTCATAGTTGACTATAGTAGCCTCAGTCAGTCATAGTTTATTATAGTAGCCTCCGTCAGTCATAGTTGACTATAGTAGCCTCCGTCAGTCATAGTTTATTATAGTAACCTCCGTCTGTCATAGTTGACTATAGTATCCTCCGTCTGTCATAGTTGATTATAGTAACCTCCGTCTGTCATAGTTGACTATAGTAGCCTCCGTCAGTCATAGTTGACTATAGTAGCCTCCGTCAGTCATAGTTTATTATAGTAGCCTCCGTCAGTCATAGTTGACTATAGTAGCCTCCGTCAGTCATAGTTTATTATAGTAGCCTCCGTCAGTCATAGTTGACTATAGTAGCCTCCGTCTGTCATAGTTTATTATAGTAGCCTACGTCAGTCATAGTTGACTATAGTAGCCTCCGTCAGTCATAGTTTATTATAGTAGCCTCCGTCAGTCATAGTTGACTATAGTAGCCTCCGTCTGTCATAGTTGACTATAGATTTTGCAGCGTCCCTAGGAAATGTTATTTTTTTCTTTCCTTTCTCCGTATATTCTCCTTTTCTATGAATCTGTTTGCTTCTTGCTTGAGTTGAAGATTTAGAGTGTGTTCTGCAGCTTTGTCTTCCCACACTATATATTTTATGTTCAGAGTCTTCATGTCATGTTTACACATGTCTCCTAAATCGAAGATGTGGGCGTCCTTTTAGTTCATGTGCCATCTGCTAGTTCTCCAAAGACTATATCTTTTGGTATGCGACCATTTTTCATACGGCGTAAGTGGGCAAGCCAGCGTAACCTACGTTGTTTGAGCAGCGAGTAGATGTTCGGGAGGCTTGTGCGAGTGAGGACCCCTACAACCAGCAAATATAATTTGTTGGAAAACTAGTAAAAGTTGTGGTATGTCACAAACATGGTATATCTGCCGAGTCGCAAAGATTATGTGAGATCAAGAGCAGCCCCACGGAGCAAATCTAAATTAGCTGTAGATTATGTCAATGACATACAGTTTTCTAGATCATAAAACAAACCAAAAGTGCCCCCCCAAATTATGTGACTACTGAATAAATGTCAGTAAAAAAGTAAAGTACCCCCGTCACGCCAAGTGGCGTGTAGGGAATATGGTGTTAGTGACCATAGATACTGCAGACATTCGGCACATGATTTTTGGGCAATGTGGTCGGTATTACGCCCGTGCCGCTTTAATTTCTATGAAAAAAATCCGGTACCCATTTAAGGCTGAGTGAACCCGAAGCCGTCGGTTGGGATCGAACCCTACCCCTTGTCCTTTGCAGTCTAGTTCACTAACCAGTGAGATATCGCGGTTCCCACTGAATAAATGTAGCTAACATTAATGCAACAGATCAATAATAGCCCAAAATAATGATAGAAATAGACAGCAGCCCGATATTATAAAATTAAGAAACATATGCCTCGTTTTTTGTCAAACAATTGAACCGTCATCGACGCTTGGTGCTACATTAGTGTTTGTTTGTTTCTTGTTAGGATCATCATCAATGCGTACCAGAAATCCAAAGGTGCTCCGAAATCCCCCTCGAGAATCTCGAGAAAAAACCATGGAAATCCTGGTCGGCGTGCACGAGCTCCGTTACACGGTCTGTGATCCACGATGTTCGTAGGTTTTTAATGACACTTTTGCCCTGGCAGCAGCCATATTTATTGATTTTACAGTTCTCTACTTTTATAGATTTTAATCTTGTGTATTCTTATAGATTTTAATTTTGTCTTTCGTTCGTTCGTTCGCTTTCGTCAGCTTTGACCTCTGACGAAGTCCCACCCACTCAATTTTGTGGGACTGAATTTTGCGTGTAAAGTCTGTTTTATCCCATTACAGGATGCCCCTCGCCATGCAGGCAGATTTACTCCGACTTCAGAGGTACTAATTTTTAGGGAATTAGTAAAACCCAGGTGTCCTCGCCAGGGTACGAACCCGGCTGTTGCCGTGGTAAGCCAACCGCCTATCGATTGCGCTAACCGGACACCCTAATTTTGTCTATTCTTATAGATTTTAATCTTGTCTACTCTTATAGATTTTAATCTTGTCTACTCTTATATATTTTAACCTTATCTATTCTTATCGATTTTGCCTCTCTGCTCTTATAGATTTTTATTCTTCTTTACTCTTATCTATTTTACTCTTGTTTACTCTTATCTACTTTACTCTTGTTTACTCTTATCTATTTTACTCTTGTTTATTCTTATCTATTTTACTCTTGTTTACCTTTTATCTAATTTACTCTTGTTTCCTCTTATCTATTTTAACAGCCAATGGATCTTTAATGCGCGCGATACCATAAAGAACCTCACGTTTGTTGCCATTATCCGAGAGGGCTAGACATCGTAGCTCACTACCAAAGAGATCAGAGGAGAGTAACGTCACAAAGAAACCACGGATTAATTTTCCCCATTAAAAAAAAAAAATGACTACCGCTTCTGGCTGGCTTTGACCCTGGTCTTCATGAGGCCGACGTCGTGCCCCTAGACTACCCAGCTGACGAAGGCAACTGTAGTCAACTATGACTGACGGAGGTCACTATAGTCAACTATGACTGACGGAGGTCACTGTAGTCAACTATGACTGACGGAGGTCAATGTAGTCAACTATGACTGACGGAGGTCACTGTAGTCAACTATGACTGACGGAGGTCACTGTAGTCAACTATGACTGACGGAGGTCACTGTAGTCAACTATGACTGACGGAGGTCACTTTAGTCAATTATGACTGACGGAGGTCACTGTAGTCAACTATGACTGACGGAGGTCACTTTAGTCAACTATGACTGACGGAGGTCCCTGTTGTCAACTATGACTGACGAAGGTCACTGTTGTCAACTATGACTGACGGAGGCTACTTATAGTCAACTATCACTGACGTAGACTACTATAGCTCCAAATATGACTGACGTAGACTACTATAGCTTCAACTATGACTGACGTAGACTACTATAGCCAACCCTGACTGACGTAGACTACTATAGCCCCAACTATGACTGACGTAGACTAATATAGCCCCAACTATGACTGACGTAGACTACTATAGCTCCAACTATGACTGACGTAGACTACTATAGCCAACCTGACTGACGTAGACTACTATTGTCAACTATGACTGAAGGAGGTCCCTGTTGTCAACTATGACTGACGGAGGTCACTGTTGTCAACTATGACTGACGGAGGCTACTTATAGTCAACTATCACTGACGGAGGCTACTTATAGTCAACTATCACTGACGTAGACTACTATAGCTCCAACTATGACTGGCGTAGACTAATATAGCCCCAAATATGACTGACGTAGACTACTATAGCTTCAACTATGACTGACGTAGACTACTATAGCCAACCCTGACTGACGAAGACTACTATAGCCCCAACTATGACTGACGGAGGTCACTATTGGTGTCAGGTTTGATCGGTCATGGCTGAGGCAGTCAGAGCTGGCCCATGTCAATTTACCAGTTGTATTATTTATGCTGGTGTTCATCACTCGTCTGTGTCCACTCTTATCTTATTCTCTGCCCTATACCCCATTCAAAACAAAATATACTTAGCTGAACTTTACTTTATCGGTTCACTGGAAACATACACAAGTTATTGTGTTGATACATTCCATTAAGCGCGGCACCAAATAACAGAATTCTCGCAACTCAAATAAACTAAACATCAAATGACTGTTGAAAAAAAAAAAAAAACAAATAAACACACTTTATGAAGATCGCAGATCACAAACTCTAAGTATCGAAAAACACAGACCACTATAAATATGTAGGAAGAAAAAAAAAATACGAGAAATTCGAAAAAATACATAAACCACTGTGGAGATCGACAAAGCACAAAACTATAAAGATCGACAATATCAAAGCAGGTCTATTCCCCGTACATTTCTGAATCTACTTTAAAATACGATGACCTGTATTACTGAACGCATTCAACCACATCACAAGGAGCCATTGAATGTGTGTGTTTTGATGACGCACTCTCCAAACTTGACAAATTAAATATGTTTTGGTGGAGTTTTCTTTTTTTTTTTTTTAAACAGCGCCCAGGGGTTTGGTGGTGTGTAACCTATTAAGGCGGTCGAGTGTAGCACGCCGCCTCTGTCAGGTGCAACATGCCTGACTTCATGAAGACCTTTGACAAGCCCCATCTCACATCTGGGGAGTAGTAACATATATTCATAGCAAACCTTCCACTGACCTAGAGCATTTCTACTATTGGCAAGCCTTTCACTGACCTTAGAGCATTTCTACTATTGGCAAGCCTTTCACTGACCTTAGAGCATTTCTACTATTGGTAAACCTTTTATACAGCTGCTGTGACAAACCTTCTACTGACCTAGAGCATATCTACTATTGGCAAACCTTCCACTGACCTAGAGCATATCTACTATTGGCAAACCTTCCACTGACCTAGAGCATATCTACTATTGGCAAACATTTTACAGCTGTTGAGACAAACCTTTCACTGACCTAGAGCATATCTACTATTGGCAAACCTTTCACTGACCTAGAGCATATCTACTATTGGCAAACCTTTTATATGGCTATTGTGAGAAACCTTCCACTGACCCAGTATGCAGCGACTGTGTAAAACGCCTTACTCCATTAATCTTCCAAATGAAATATAAACACACACACACACACATAATGGCAGTATCCTTAAACACATATTGTATGGCGAACTTAAGAATGGAAAGATACCAGAGGGCAGACCAGGGTTAATATATAAGGATATTTGCAGAGCTTCCTTGAGGGAATTCTCTATCAGTGACAGAAACTGGGAATGTCTGGCATCAGATCGTAGCACACAGAGAACAAAAATATAACATGGCACAGCAAGATTCGAAACAGCGTTGATATTAAATTCAGAAGACAAAAGGTGCAAGAGAAAGAAGAAGAGGCCATAAACCACAAATTCATCTTGTTTATTCTGTGGTTGGATCTGTCTATCCAATATTGGCAGATTCAGCCACGAGAGAAGCTGTTCAGCAAAACAGCATGAATATTAATATTTTATCAAACTACTGATAAATCTAAATAAATGATGAAAAATCTAATAAAAGTGTTAGACGAATTACAGGAAACAGTCTGAGATAAGATCACATATGAAAAAAAAGAGAAAAAAACTAGGAATAATTCCCGACCTAGAGTATATAAAGAAACAGTAGATAAAATGGTTTGGCCACGTAATAAGGCCGATAGAACAAAACACAACACAACGAGCCTTCGATAAACTTTGCAAGAACACTAGACCCAAGAGTCGACCACGAAAAAGATAAGAGTATTAGAAACATTTGGAAACATAATAGCAGCAGAGACTAAATAAAGAGTAAAAGACGACAAATTGTATCTCCCCTCGACGCTGAAAGGCAAATGAGGAAGGACAGATGAAGAAAATATATATATAATTCATCATCATCATTGAGTGCCGTCTCCGCATCGAAGGTTGGCTACCATGCCTTCCACTCTGTCTCTTGCTTTGATGGTGCATATTGCCATAGGTTGACTTGTCCATCTTTTGATGTTACTCATCCATGTTAGACTTGGTCTGCCTCTGCCCCTTTTACCTTGTATTTTCCCTTCCAATATTACTTTTATTAGGCTGTTGTGTCTTTTAAGATGCCCCAAAAATTTCATTAGTCATGCTCTAATTGTGTTTAGTAGTTCTCTTTTCATTTTTAGTTGTTTTAAAACTTCATTGTTTGTTTTCTTTTCTTTCCATCTAATTCAACCTATTTTTCTATAAATCCACATTTCAAAGGCTTCAATTTTCTGTTCTGTTTTCTTGTCTAATGTCCATGTTTCTGCACCATACATGAATATTGAGAAGTTGTAACATTTTGCTATTCTTAGTTTTAGCCCTGGTGTTATTTGTTTTGATGTTAGTATATTTTTCATGGCATTAAAATAACTTTTTGCATACCTATTCTTTTGTTTATTTCAGTTTCACATTTTCCATCACTAGTTATAGTGTGTCCCAGGTAGTTGTAGCTCTGAACTGTCTCCAGATGTATTCCTTCAACTGTGATATTTAACTGCAGGTCTTGAGAATTGTCTTTGTTATGATCATAGTTTTAGTGTTTTTGATATTCATATCTAATCCATATACTTTGCTTGTCATCTTTATTACATTAAGTAATTGTAGATCTTTAAGATTTTCTGCTAGTAGTACAGTATCATCAGTATATTTTAGGTTATTGATTATCTTTCCATTAATGTTTAGACCTTATATAATTACGCACATTACATTAAGAGATATAAAATGAAAGAAAAACTTATTTCGAGGACAAAGTTAACTAAACGAGCATCAGCCCAATGACTGGCACAACAAAGAAACATGCCGGAGGTCCACATTCAAAGAAACAGAAGAACAAACATAACGGCGTGGACAGATAATAATAAGTGCCAAAAACATAGCAGATAATGTACCGTCCCAAACCAAAGCATGGACATTAAGAGGAATGCAGCGAACGATTTGAGCGGCTCAGGAATAGGGGCATAATCCCGATAATAATTAGACAATACTTAACTTGTCTCTTGATTACATTCCCTGGTCTTCCATTACATGATGGGATTGGGGGGGGGGGGGGGGTTTAGTCTAGAGGTACGACGTCAGCATCAGGACAGGAAGGACCAGGGTTCAAAGGTCACTAGAAGCGTTGGTGATTGTTTGTAAAAAAAAAAGGAACAATTAATCTGTGATTTCTTGATGATGTTACCCTCTCCTGATCTCTTCGCTAGTGGGATCCGATATGTAGCCCTCTCGGGGAAGTCACGTGTGCACTGGCGCACGTTAGAGAACCATTGGCAATTAACATCGAACAGAGCATGCCATAAATGTGGTCGCTCCCGGGGATGATGATATCAATAACAAGAAAGATGAAATGGTTTGAGCATGTCACAGTGAGAGCCGACATTAAGGGGCAACATAGGTGGATGATCAATACAGTAACATACATCACGACAAACTCTATACAGTAACATACATCACGGCAAACTCTATACAGTAACATACATCACGACAAACTCTATTCAGTAACATAGACTCCATAGTTTCACGATGAGCAACATACAGAATATAGACTCCATAGTTTCACGATGAGCAACATACAGTACATAGACTCCATAGTTTCACGATGAGCAACATACAGAACATAGACTCCATAGTTTCACGATAAGCAACATACAGAACATAGACTCCATAGTTTCACGATGAGCAACATACAGGACATAGACTCCTTAGTTTCACGATGAGCAACATACAGGAAATAGACTCCATAGTTTCACGATAAGCAACATACAGAACATAGACTCCATAGTTTCACGATGAGCAACATACAGAACATAGACTCCATAGTTTCACGATAAGCAACATACAGAACATAGACTCCATAGTTTCACGATGAGCAACATACAGGAAATAGACTCCATAGTTTCACGATGAGCAACATACAGGACATAGACTCCTTAGTTTCACGATGAGCAACATACAGGAAATAGACTCCATAGTTTCACGATAAGTAACATACAGAACATAGACTCCATAGTTTCACGATAAGCAATAAATTAGAACATCGACTCATTTTATTTGCTTTCGACGCTGAAATGTAATAGAGACGGAGAGAAGTAAGTATTTAGAAAATGTTTCCTTTGTGATTTAAGAAGTAAGAAATATGGTGGAGATATAATATGAATGTCCACATTATTCAACCATCAGCGACACATTGTATGGCTGACATGGTCGGTATTACGCAAGGCTGATGTACAGTTTTCCAACAACAAAAATCCCAGGATCCCATTTGTCAGTGCCTGGGTGAACCCCGAGGTTATCTCAATTTGAAAAAAAAAAACTGGTCACATCTTGAAACTTATTAATTGAACCAGGACACTTACGTTCAGTGGCGAGGACACTAAACGCGCTGCCACCGTAGCTTCATTGTCTCCCTGTTGATGATTATTTTACCGTTTGCTGTAGGCGGGTCCCATTGATAAGGAAATATCACACTCACGCGCCACCTAATCATCCTAGCAGAAACTCAACAGTTTATTTTTATGAATTATTACTTGTACAGGGCAAGGTGAAGGACATTGATGGTGGGGGTGTGTCTGTGGAATGCACGGAGGCTGCGTTGATAAGTTGATGGAATTAAGGAGAAAGTGAGGGGTGATTTTGGTTTATCTAAGGAGAAAAGGGGAGGGGGGTGATTTAGGTCTATCTAAGGAGAAAGTGAGGAATGATTCTGTGGACCTAAGGGGAAGGGGAGGAATGATTCTGTGGACCTAAGGGGAAGGGGAGGAATGATTTTGTGTAACAATAGGATAACGAGGAACTAAAAGACAATGTCAGTTTGTTAAAACAGCAGTGGTTCTTAGTTCAGGGAGCAAATGGCTGGGATCACATAGCGGAACTAAATGAGCAAAATAACAAGGTCTTAATGACAGTTAATGAACATAATTATTTGGCATTAATAAAGCAGTAGAGAAGGAAGGGAGACACGGAAGTCCACATTCTAAGAAAGGGAGACACGTTTATTTTCATTTAAAGAAAGGGAGACACGCAGACCTCCACTGGACAGCAAATATATATTCTGTGCCAATTTGTAGACGGGACTCTCATACAACGAAACAGCTTCCATATCACTCCCATCATCTACTTGGAAGCAACAAAAACCACATACAAGAAAGTCAAGCTAAGACAACAATAGAAGTCGAAGTCAAAGTGAAGCGGACTAAGACAATTAAAAAAAAATAGAAGGTTAGGAGAGAAGTGAGGATCCAAGAGAATAATTAAGTGAAAGTCAAAGACAACATGGACAACACACACAAAAACGTTGAAGTGAAAGCTAAAGACAACATGGCTAAGACACATAGACATAGAAGTGAAAAAGCCCAAGGAAAGATCAAGAGGGGCTGAGAGACTCACACTATCATCTAGTTCCCTAAGTTAATGGTCGTCATCATGTTATTGGTGTCGAAGAGATATCTAAGAAGAGGATGCAACAGAAGAGACAAAGAACTACCAGAGAGGTCAAGGTCAAGTACGAGACTTGAACCGGCGTCTTAGCACGCGAGTTTCCACCCATATGTGCTCGGCCGCCTATCCAGAAATGTTCGGAGACTTCTGGATAGTGTCGCTTCAAGCATCGAAACTCACGATGCGACATTCCTCACCTTCCCAGAGTAATCCCCTAATTCCCATTTCTGCCAGCGGCTGGGTCGACCGTGGGGTATTTTTTTTTGTTTGCAAGCACGAGTGCAACCCACACTGCTCCCAGCGGGAATCGAACACGGGTTGTCCGAACGTCGGTGGTCCAGTCGGGTACGACCAGAGAGATAAAGACCAAACAGAAACTGAATCAAAAGTAAAAAAAATAAAATGTTACAGAATCTGAATCTAAGGTAAGAAATAGGAAACAAAATGTTACAGAAACTGAATCAAGACAGCAAAGGAATAAAGAAAAAAGTATGCGACAAAAAGAAACAAAAAGTAAAGAAGCTCCTGCTTGATGGACACAAAAAAATGTCTTAAGCTGTGACATTATAAAAGTGGAAGTCTTTCTTTATTCGGCGATTAAACGCAAGTCAGCATGTTCATGATGATTGGCGTAAAGCGATCACGGCAAATAACAAGAGTGACAAGAGATAACCACTGATAACAGCACTGGGGTGGATAGCCCTTCCACGAACTGTGCTAACCTGCCATTGTTGTTTGAACACCAGGGCCCGCAAGTACACTTATCCCACGAGAAGATTTTCCCACTCCACTACTCTTTCCTTAGATTATTTTCCATGTGGAAAGATTCTGAATTCAAAATTCTATAATAACTTACAAGTTTGTAAGTTATAGGAAACGTTATACAGAGCTTTGTAGCAGGAGGCAATCTGATCATCAGAAGTGACCCCGTCCAGCGAGTATTTAGGGGCGTCAGCTTCTTGACACCCTAAGGGAGGTGGGATCGCCTGGGTCATGAACTGCATTGAAGTTTACAAAATATTCGGCACAAAATAACAACACTTATTCTAGGCAACGCTTCTGCTCGAATGTAAGGTCTATACCCGGTCGTATACTGCTTGTTTCAGCTTGAACCCAGCACACTGATGATCTCTTCGTGATGACAGCAATCTAAAGTCGTGTAATTGGAACGTCCTTTTATATATACTCGTGAACACGCTGCTTTTTGTCATGGCGTAAATCAGCACGAATGAGTGGATCGGTAGCAAATAAAAGGTGATAAAGATAGGTCGGTCTCAGACAACTACTCCATCAGCACCTTATGCTACCAGTGTCGAACATTGTCACTCACGACAAGTTACAAGATGAATATGTTTGGGAAAATGGAAAGAATTTTAAACTAGAAATGAGACCAGAGAAAGAGCTGCTAAACCAATCTTTGACATGATTAATCTTCAATATAAAATATATAAATGCACAATTTTCATCCCAACGTTGCAACAATGTCACAACTGGACTCTAGACTCAAAACACAACACAACGAGCCTTAAATAAATGTTACAAGAACACCAGCTTCAAGGGCCGACCACGAAAAATAAATGCATTGATGAAATATTAGAAACACTAGCAAGTATAGCAGAAGAAACCAACAGAAGAGCAAAAGACCACAAATTTTATATATATATATATATATATCCCCTCAACGCTGAAAGGTAAAGAAGGAATTAAAGAAGAATATAACGACGTTATAATAGTCTAATTATCCACTTCGTGTTTTAAAACCCTCGACGCTGAAAGGCAAATCAGGAAGGAAAGAAGAAGTATTTTAAAAATACCGTAGTCTCAACAAAACAAAACACAAAAAACATTAAAATTTACATTAATATAAAATATTTGACAGATCGCCTAAGATATATGTGTTTGCTATTATTCAATGGATCGTCCTGCTGCCTCCAAACATTCACCTAGAAGCCTACTCTAATTGTATTTCAGTCCATGAGAGTTGATGTGAAATCACTTTGTGGATGTGGTCGGAGACGTTACCGCGGTTATACAGTTATTCGAAGGCCCCGGTATCACTGCAAACGAGTGAAGATCCATAACTACTCAACCAGTGCCAGTGGAATCATTCGAATTAACATCTCATCAAATATCCAAACAATGAAAGGCAGCTGCAGTCTCCATCATATCCGCTAAAGCATACGCCAAATGACATAAGGCCAAGTGACACCGAAAGTGAACGATATCATTCATCGTAAGCAATCTGAATATAGAAACACCATCCGGATGAAAAGCACAGCTCACGGTGTGCACAGAGCACTAAACCTAGTAGCTCCGGCAGCAAGCCGGACTTGGGATATGAGTAAACTGCAACAAGGAACACTTTTCAGACAGTGACTCAAAAGTTCATTTCGCCTATCCGCCATATTAACCGGAAGTTAGGACAGTGTGGCACTAGAAGCTAAACGAGACGCGTTCAAGAGATTAGCATAAGGATACCAAGCTGTGGACACAGCTGTCTGACTGTCTACAGCTGCCCCGTGTGGCTCACCGGGGTCTCCACGGTGATGCGAGACGAGAACAAAGCCACTGTTACATGCCACGCATGTCGTAAGCGGCGGTTAAGGAAGTTTGGAAACGTCGCCAATGCTGTCGAGTAGGTCATGCACGGAGCGAACTTGTCAACAGAATTTTGCTGATGCATTTGGGGAAATACAAGTGGTGGAGTGGATATGGTGAATTCCTGACCGCAATGAAACTGGTTCCATTGATAGACTAGATAGGTTCTCCTAGCCGTAAATGGGTACCGGTTTTGTTCTGATAACAAGATAATAATAAATAACAGCACTGGCCTAATACTGGACACAATGTCCAAGCACGTGTCAAAGGTTAAAAAGAAAAAAAAATATACTACCACTCTCCCGAGAAGACATGACACTGCAAATGTTCTTTGTTTTCCACAGTTATGGTTAAACTTGTCCTACTTAGCGCTGCTTCAGTTACAATAATTTTTTTAGTTGTAGTAAAATCGGTATTACTTAGCGCTGTTTCAGTTACAATCAGTTTTTATGTTACAGTAAAATCGGTTTAATTTAGCGCTGTTTAAGTTACAATCAATTCTTTTATTACAGTAAAATCGGTTTCACTTAGCGCTGCTTAAGTTACAATCAATTCTTTTATTACAGTAAAATCGGTTTCACTTAGCGCTGTTTAAGTTACAATCAATTCTTTTATTACAGTAAAATCGGTTTCGCTTAGCGCTGTTTCAGTTACAATCAATTCTTTTATTACAGTAAAATCGGTTTCACTTAGCGCTGTTTCAGTTAGTCATAGTTATTATGAACCGAACCAAAGCGTTAAATCAGGGACATAAAGAGCGACAGCAAAGAGAAATCCCACCTGGGAAGAATGGTGACCCCGCACTAGACAGTGAACGAGTGTACACACGGAAGTGAACGTGGAATCAAGAGCCCGGGGCAAGCCTGGAGAAAGATCGAGTGATAACATAAAAGAGATTACAACAACATCACGAGCTGGTTGAGAAACGAAGTCTTTGTATCTCCCTCGATACTAGAGCATAGGGGGAAGCGGAGATGATCTCGGTACATTCTAGGTCTAGTACCTGTGTTCTTGGAGAACGGATCCTGTGATCTCATGAAGGATTTCTTGGCAGTTGACGGACAATAGCTCTACAGATGGGAAAAGACAAACTGCGTGGCAAAGATACCAGACACAGGAGATGCATTTCGGTAAACATTCACTGCGGAGACGGCACCTGGCTTAATAGATGATGACGATCAACAAATGCTACGTAACAAAATGAAGGCTAAATAGTTTCAATGAAGTAAATGAGAAGATCATCCCATTATAGAGCCACAGAATGGACCAGGCTACCAGGTTGGCTACCATCAAGACTAGCTTCATTATGTTTAGGGCAGTCTTTCTGTGAGACACAATCAATGACGACAGATTGGGATGAGGGACAACCTCACTGTGATGCTCAATCAATGACAACAGATTGGGATGAGGGACAACCTCACTGTGATGCGCAATCAATGACAACAGATTGGGATGAGGGACAACCTCACTGTGATGCTCAATCAATGGCAACAGATGGGGACGAAGGAAAACCTCACTGTGATGTTCAATCAATAGCAACAGATGGGGATGAGGTACAACCTCACTGTGATGCTCAATCAATGGCAACAGATAGGGATGAGGTACAACCTCACTGTGATGCTCAATCAATGGCAACAGATGGGGACGAAGGAAAACCTCACTGTGATGTTCAATCAATGGCAACAGATGGGATGAGGTACAACCTCACTGTGATGCTCAATCAATGGCAACAGATGGGGATGAGGTACAACCTCACTGTGATGCTCAATCAATGGCAACAGATAGGGATGAGGTACAACCTCACTGTGATGCTCAATCAATGGCAACAGATGGGATGAGGTACAACCTCACTGTGATGCTCAATCAATGGCAACAGATGGGGATGAGGTACAACCTCACTGTGATGCTCAATCAATGGCAACAGATGGGGATGAGGTACACCTCACTGTGATGCTCAATCAATGGCAACAGATGGGGATGAGGTACAACCTCACTGTGATGCTCAATCAATGGCAACAGATGGGGATGAGGTACAACCTCACTGTGATGCTCAATCAATGGCAACAGATGGGGATGGGGTACAACCTCACTGTGATGCTCAATCAATGGCAACAGATGGGGATGAGGTACAACCTCACTGTGATGCTCAATCAATGGCAACAGATGGGGATGAGGTACAACCTCACTGTGATGCTCAATCAATGGCAACAGATGGGATGAGGTACAACCTCACTGTGATGCTCAATCAATGGCAACAGATGGGGATGAGGTACAACCTCACTGTGATGCTCAATCAATGGCAACAGATGGGGATGAGTACAACCTCACTGTGATGCTCAATCAATGACAACAGATGGGGATGAGGTACAACCTCACTGTGATGCTCAATCAATGGCAACAGATTGGGACGAAGGAAAACCTCACTGTGATACTCAATCAATGACAACAGATGGGGATGAGGTACAACCTCACTGTGATGCTCAATCAATGACAACAGATGGGATGAGGTACAACCTCACTGTGATACTCAATCAATGACAACAGATGGGATGAGGTACAACCTCACTGTGATGCTCAATCAATGGCAACAGATGGGGATGAGGTACAACCTCACTGTGATGCTCAATCAATGACAACAGATTGGGACGAAGGAAAACCTCACTGTGATACTCAATCAATGACAACAGATGGGGATGAGGTACAACCTCACTGTGATGCTCAATCAATGGCAACAGATGGGGATGAGGTACAACCTCACTGTGATGCTCAATCAATGACAACAGATTGGGACGAAGGAAAACCTCACTGCGATGCTCAATCAATGACACACAGATTGGGACGAAGAAAAACCTCACTGTGATGCTCAATCAATGACAACAGATGGGGATGAGGTACAACCTCACTGTGATGCTCAATCAATGACAACAGATGGGGATGAGGTACAACCTCACTGTGATGCTCAATCAATGGCAACAGATGGGGATGAGGTACAACCTCACTGTGATGCTCAATCAATGGCAACAGATGGGGATGAGGTACAACCTAACTGTGATGCTCAATCAATGACAACAGATGGGGATGAGGTACAACCTCACTGTGATGCTCAATCAATGGCAACAGATGGGGATGAGGTACAACCTCACTGTGATGCTCAATCAATGGCAACAGATGGGGATGAGGGACAACCTCACTGTGATGCTCAATCAATGGCAACAGATGGGGATGAGGTACAACCTCACTGTGATGCTCAATCAATGGCAACAGATGGGGATGAGGTACAACCTCACTGTGATGCTCAATCAATGGCAACAGATGGGGATGAGGTACAACCTCACTGTGATGCTCAATCAATGGCAACAGATGGGGATGAGGTACAACCTCACTGTGATGCTCAATCAATGACAACAGATGGGGATGAGGTACAACCTCACTGTGATGCTCAATCAATAGCAACAGATGGGGATGAGGTACAACCTCACTGTGATGCTCAATCAATGGCAACAGATGGGGATGAGGTACAACCTCACTGTGATGCTCAATCAATGGCAACAGATGGGGATGAGGTACAACCTCACTGTGATGCTCAATCAATGGCAACAGATGGGGATGAGGTACAACCTCACTGTGATGCTCAATCAATGGCAACAGATGGGGATGAGGTACAACCTCACTGTGATGCTCAATCAATGGCAACAGATGGGGATGAGGTACAACCTCACTGTGATGCTCAATCAATGACAACAGATGGGGATGAGGTACAACCTCACTGTGATGCTCAATCAATGACAACAGATGGGGATGAGGTACAACCTCACTGTGATGCTCAATCAATGGCAACAGATTGGGACGAAGAAAACCTCACTGTGATACTCAATCAATGACAACAGATTGGGACGAAGAAAACCTCACTGTGATACTCAATCAATGACAACAGATTGGGACGAAGGAAAACCTCACTGTGATACTCAATCAATGACAACAGATTGGGACGAAGGAAAACCTCACTGTGATACTCAATCAATGACAACAGATTGGGATGAAGGAAAACCTCACTGTGATACTCAATCAATGACAACAGATTGGGACGAAGGAAAACCTCACTGTGATTCTCAATCAATGACAACAGATGGGGATGAGGGACAACCTCACTGTGATTCTCATCAATGGCAACAGATGGGGATGAGTCTGGAATCGTCGCCTATTAGTGTTGCATGGTAGTCGACCCCGTCAACTGAATTTGCCAACACCAGCACGCTTTGGAGGGAGCTGTAACATGAGTGGAACAGGTATGGGGACTTATCAACGAGAGTGAAGCTGTTTCCAATAACAGATCAGAACGGAGTAGACACTCACCATGGCTCCAGTAGCTTTCTGTTTATGAACAATCTCTTATTTGATCACTACATTACGTTCCCGACAGTCTCATTGTCAAACTCAATCAATGACAACAGATTGGGGTGAGTAGGGATTTCGTGTGGTTCCAGTAGCTTTCTACTTATGGACGACACATATCTGGTCACAACTATTCTGAACTTATTTAAATGTCCTAATGTGTTACATGTTGTGACTTAAAATTGAGAGAACATGCAAACATTAAAGATGAGCCGCCTAAGAAAACCTGAATGTAACAAGAAGGGACAGGAAAGAGGACATAAGGAAGAGGTTGGGGTAACACTAGTGCTAGATCATATCAGGAAACGTAGGATCAAATGGGTTGGACATGTTCATCACCAGTCATTTCTACATGAACGCTTAGGAAAATCTAAAATAAGGTATTTCAGTCATCTCAACATTGAAAATAAGGTATTTAGCTATCTCAACATGAAACACTTAGGAAAATCTAAAATAAGGTATTTCAGTCATCTCAACATAGGAAAATCTAAAATAAGGTATTTAGTCATCTCAACAAAGGAAAATCTAAAATAAGGTATTTAGTCATCTCAACATAGAAAATCTAAAATAAGGTATTTAGCCATCTCAACATGAACACTTGGGAATATCTAAACTAAGGTATTTCAGTCATCTCAACATGAAACACTTAGGAATATCTAAACTAAGGTATTTCAGTCATCTCAACATGAAACACTTAGGAAAATCTCAAATAACTTATCTGTAGATGGCATCTGAAATAGTTTAGTACCACTGAAATAATATATAAATGATGTCTGAAAAGGGTTATGTATAAATTGTCTCTTAAATAGTTTATCTACAGATTATCTGTATGGTAGGATGACCTATGGAAGCGAATCATGGACAATAAAGAAACAAATGAAAAGATGATTAGAGGCCACAGAGATGGGATTTCTCAGAAGAATGTTGAAAGTTCCCTGAACAGCTAAAAAGACCAACTAGGACATTCTCAAGAGACCAACACAAAAAGTGAGCTCCTAAGAAACATCGGACAATCAACATTTTTCTGACACATCATGTGAAGAGGAAAGTTTGGATATTTTGGAAACAACTGGCAAAATACAAGGGACGAGAGATCGCGGACAACATAGAGAGAAAAATACTAGATAGCTTGGTGTCATGGCATGGAAAACAGTCAACAGAACTAATACGATCCACTGTGGATAGAAGATTGTGGAAGGACTTGATCGCCTCCGCCAACCGGTATGGTACATGATGACAGATTATCTATGTCACAAATACAGTATTGGTTTATTTACAAGAATTCATTTCCTGTTATAACACTCTCACAACATGTGATAACTATTTTTAAAACTGGGAGATTAAAAGTACAAAGTTGTCTACCCCTGATTAAATTATCTCTGATTAGGCGCCTGCAGGATGTGGCAAATATAAGAGTTGAGGAAACAAATATTTATTTTAAACAAATTACTTGGCAGCACCACTACAACTTTAAGAGGCTGAACGAACACGTAAGAGTTCTATACACTGCTCACGGCTGCGTGCCACATCCTACTAGCATTTTAGTTTCATACTCTTGACTCATAGAACATTTGTATGTAAAGATACCTTGAATCTACACAATTTTCCTCATAATTAAAATGAAAATTCCTGACTGTAGTTTCAAGTTTTGACACCTCACACGTTTATTACCATTATTTTTTTTTTAAGTTATTGCATGTTTTAGCATAACGTTATGAGAAGAAATATGTAAAATATTATGCCTCTAATAGCTTTACGTTACAACCAATTACTATTTCCCCACTACATATAGCTGTAATATGAAAAACAACTCCCACCACTAAACATTTATTTAACATAATAAATACAAATCATCATCATCATCGAGTGCCGTCTCCGCAACGAAGGTTGGCTACCATGGAGCGCCATTCCACTGTTTCTTGCTTTGATGGTGCAGGTTGTCATAGACTGACTTGTCCATCTTTTGATGTTACTCGTCCATGTTAGTCTTGGTCTGCCTCTTTTACTTTGTATTTTCCCTTCCAATATACTTTTAGTAGGCTGTTTGTCTTTTAACGTGCCCCAAAAATTTCATTTGTCTTGTCTTAATTGTATTTAGTAGTTCTCTTTTATTTTTTGTTGTTTTAAACTTCATCGTTTGTTTTCTTTTCTTTCCATCCAATTCTACCTATTCTTCTATAAATCTACATTTCAAAGGCTTCAATTTTCTGTTCTGTTTTCTTGTCTAATGTCCATGTTTCTGCACCATGCAGGAATATTAAGAAGATGTAACATTTTGCTATTCTTAGCTTCAGCCCTACTGTTATTTGTTTTGTTGTTAGTATATATTTCATGGCATTAAAATTACTTTTTGCCATACCTATTTTTTTGTTTATTTCAATTTTACATTTTCCATCACTGGTTATAGTATGTCCAAGGTAGTTGTAGCTCTGAACTGTCTCCAGATGTATTCCTTCAATACAAATAGTGCCCCTATTTTTCCATGTCCGTCAACATAATTACAGGTGATGTGGTCAGTATCACACCAGGTCATCGTACTATCTAAGAAAGAATCTCACTTGGAAAGTGTACGACCCACTTCAACAACAGAGCACCCTATTAAATATGAATGCAGCTAAAATAACATAATCATATTCTTGAACGAGAGCCAGATAACATAATGAAACAACTGAGATATGTGATGGAAATAGTGTGGTTAACACCCAACAACAGCAGCCGCCTTAAACAACAGCTGCCTTATTAATAAAGAGTAGATAAGAACACAAGTGTTCTCTTATTGCAATCATCATCACCAGCAGGAATAAGAATGATCAAGTTGGAGCCATATCAAGGTTAAATAAAAAAAGTTAAGGTTCCCTCCATCCCTTGATATTGAGATTATTTGCGGGTCATCATCATTTCATCTGAACATGTCCATAGGTGCTTAGATCCCTCCTCAACAAGTCTCGAAGTGTCCAGCGACTGACGACTCCAGTTCTGTGTTGGTTGATAAATCTTCTTACACGCCCACTAAGTTTCTCGTTTCTGGCTGTGCCCATCTTAACTCCCATCTTTTTCATCCGAAGGAGTGATGTGGGCTCATGGTTGTCGAAGTCCTTCCCACATCACGGAGGACTTTGATGATGTCCGCCCGATCCATTGGTTGACCGTCCTCAAAAATAGCACAGCTAGCCAACCTGTCCAACCCTTGATATGTGTATGGGGAATATAGTGTCAGCAATGATATTTTTCCATGACCACGGCAGGCCGCCTGCTGTACCAATTTTTAGAAGCTGGATGAATCCAGAAGCCTTGTCTGTCTGGAAAAGAAATTTGCCACTTCTGTAATTGAACTCGGACTCATCTGTCAGGAAGCAAGCACACTAACCACTCAACCACAGAGCCTACCAGTAACAAGGTAAACCAAGTAGCAGAGCAGAACAAACTATGGCAGGCCACAAATTCTGCTTATTTCCCAATTACACTGAACGTGACAAGCTGTAATTGTGCCAATTCCACTCTCAAAAAAGCAGTAAAGTAGAGTTGCCAAATATAAATGATACCTCAAGCAGGCAGATGTAGGGAACACTTTGAAACACTTGAAAATGAAATCTTAAACAGACCACAAAGATGAATTATACAAGAACAAGGCTGTTAAATAAAGTATGATAGTCTTCTTCTTCCTTTCAGCTCCTGTGGAGCATAGGTCTTGAACAAAAACTTTTCAAGCTGATCCATTTCTTGCCACTCTTTTAAGATCATTCATGTCTTCCCCATCATCTTCATCTCTGCTTCCACTTTTATCCAAGAATATTTTAGTCTTTCTCTCTTTGTCTTTTCCTCTAGGGATTCCAAAAATGGATTTGTCTTGTAATACTCTCAAATGAATTCTGCAGTGTGTGCCCTATTAAGCACCATCTTCTTCATTGTATCTCTTTGTTCACTGGTATTCGATTGGTACTTTTCCATAATTCTATGTTAGTGATTTTGACCAACCATTTCCATCTTCTTACTCTGCTCAAGCTTCATTAATGAAGGTCTATATTTCTGTGTTTGTCATTTTTGTTGTTCTCCATGTTTCGTAGCCACATAAAAGGACTGATTTAATATTGGAGTTGAAAATTGTAATTTTTGTGCTTAACCTAATTTCTTTGGCTCTCCATATTTTTCCTAGTGCAACGAAGGCTCATCTTGCTTTCTGTATTCTGATTCTGTTTGTGACTTGCACAGTTCGACATGTCTAAAAGCATAGCAAAAGTTGACCATTGAAGTTACGATCAAGTGAGAATAACATTTTTTTAATTTCAAAATATAAAGAGTAGACAGAAAAATAATTCCTTACATCAACAGGAAATAAAGAACATAAAGAAGTACATAAATTACATAGCAGAACAGATATTCTTACAGATCCCAGAGAAATCCATAAACAAACAAAACAAAAAGCAGATAACAGTAGACAGGCCACAGCAATCTTCTATGTATTTTCTGTTGTTTATGGATTTTTTAGAAAGACCATAATGATATCTGCCACTCTATATAATTTATATTGTCTCCCGCCCCAGATTTGACATCTTTAATAAATAATTATTTACTTATTATTATTAGCTAGCATTTCTGTTTTCAGCTGCAGGTGGAATATAATGTCTATTGACAAAACAAACAGCCAATCCAAAATCACCATAAAAAAGAGCTGGAAATTGTAACAAACTATGAATATCTGAGATCAGTAGTAACTAACAATGGAGACTGCCAGAAAGAGATCAAAAGAAGATTAGCAATAGCAACACACAATTAAATGCCATGAAGAACATGTGGCACAATACCTGCAAGGCAGTAAGTTAAAATTACTGAGGGCTTGTATCTTCCCGATAGCGACATGGTTGTGAATCATTGACAATCTCGCAAACAAGAGAGAAATATATTTATTCGAAACAAAGTGCCGTAGGAAAATCCTGAAAAGATACCTTGGATTATGAGAGTGCAATATAAGTAAATTAAACTACTTAAACATAAAAAAGAACTGGCTTATAAACACCATTCTACAGAGGATATTAAAATACTATTCCCATGTTAAAATACACAGTGTGCTGGAAAGAACAATAATGGAAGGCATGGTTCTGGACAACACAACAGGGTAGACCAAGAAGAAGGTGGTTTGAAGACATCAAAGAGGCCTTGAACATGACAACAAGAGTGGGAGATCTGGCTAGAGACAGATTCTTTCAGACAGACTCTGGTGAATGTAATATTCTGCAAAGAACATGCAATTTGATAATGATGATAGGAATTGACAATTCAGAGGGAGAAATAACAATGAAAACAAGTCACAACCAAACTCCTCATCAAGGCCAGCTCCTTGTCGTGGGGATGGGGCTTAACAGTCACCAGGGACTGAAAACCAAGACTGGCCAGGCCTTCCTACACCCGAGCAAGACCACAGTCTGCTCTAGCAAGTTTAAGTGCTGAAGTCGGAGGCAACCAGCCAAAAGTGCACTACAACAATCAGGATGCCATGCACTCACGCCATAGATATGAACAAGTTATCATTATACGCCTCAGAACAGGACACAATCAACTCCATAGTCACATGTACACAAAATTCAAGATCGGCACCTCAACTACTTGTACATGTGGACAGGCGCCCCAGACTGCTGAACACATACTTCAAGACTGCACTGAATATAGTAGACTGAGGAAAATCCATTGGCCCATAGATACAACACTACAGACAAAACTATATGGGCCACTGCAAGAATTACAAAAGACAGTACAATTCATACAGGAAACGACATTGCTGATATAGACTATACTTTGGGCGAACGAAAGATAAATAGATAGACAACCAAACTGAGATACATATAATAAAATATAAAGAATTCCCTTTTTTTTTAAATAGGAAGAAGGAAAAAGCAAGGTAAAAAATGTTTGACTGATGTCATGTTGAAGAAATGGGGACTGGTTGGTCTCAATACAAGATGTCATTCTTCAGACAGAGAGATTGAGGTCAATTCCTGGCTGCACCAGTTGGGATATTTATTTATTATTTCTCTCTGTGGTAACCACCCCTGATCTCGGTAGCGAGGCCCGACTTGAAGCGTCAATTACTATCCAATGGAAAGAATAGAAGTACCTCCGAAGTTGGAGTTATCTGCCTGCGCAGCGAGGGACACCTGTTCAAACAGCTGCCAGGGAAAAATGGATTAACACAAAAAATGTAGTTCCTATACCTTAGGGATTTTGTCACACGTGAAAGCTGGCAAACGAAAAAAAAGTTTTGAAGAAATTGGAGGAGAAAGTTTGTAATAAAAAACAAAGCCACAGGAGAAGGTTGTATTTTAAACAAAGAAGAAATGTTAACAGACAAATGTTTAACATTGGATGGCAGGAATATACAAAAAAGCTTCTTCATGATAAAAGGGAAATGTGAGTAACAATAGACTGATGGTTACAACAACAAGTGAAAGAATTCCAATTTAGGCATCACACTGACATATAACATTGCAAGCAACAAAATAGACTTAAGATGTAACAAGGTTTGTCAAATTATTGGACAGATTTCACCATTACTGTCTACAGAAGATGTAATTAGAAGTGAAGCTGCTATTTTTTAAAGAATATCTTTATCCCAATGTTGTGCTACCAGTGCCAGACATGGATCTTAGAATCAACTATTAAAAAAATACCACCACAGAAACGTAGTGTGTCACACACAGGAGAACAGCCTGAGAAGATAAGATAAGAAGAAGTTGCAAAAAACTAGGAATGGAACCCAGCTTCTGAACACATAAAGCGACAACAGATCAAGTTTATTCAAGCGTGTGATAAGACCTAAAGACTAAATCTAATACCGTGAATTATCAACAATGATACGGAAAACACCGGATCAGAGGCCGACCAAGAAAAAAGTAGGCAACAGAATACTAGAAACTTTACAAGATATGACTGGAGCATCCAAACAAACTCCAGAGCATACACTACAGGACTGCAGCACTCTAAATACACAAGAACACAAGAAGGAAGGAAGGAAGGGAGGAGGGAGGGAGGGAGGGAGGAAGGGAAGGAAGGAAGGAAGAAGGAAGGAGGAAGAAGGAAGGAAGGAAGGAAGGAAGGAAGGAAGGAAGGAAGGAAGGAAGGAAGGGAGGGAGGGAGGGAGGGAGGGATGGGGGAGGGAAGGAAGGAAGGAAGGAAGGAAGGAAGGAAGGAAGGAAGGAAGGAAGGAAGGAAGGAAGGAAGGAAGGAAGGAAGGAAGGAAGGAAGGAAGAAGGAAGGAAGGAAGGAAGGAAGGAAGGAAGGAAGGAAGGAAGGAAGGAAGTAGACTGATGGGTCATGAAATTCTAAACATAGAATGTGGAAGATGCTTTTAAAGAGTGAAAGGAAGGAAAGCTGTAGGTCCAGTGGTGGTCGCAGTAGAAGGAATATGGCATTGAAGCGATCATAGATTTATTTGAAAACATACATGTTACCATCAATGTGTGAAAAGCTGGCATTGTACAGAATGCCTAGATAATCTGCAGAACACAGAAAATAAGACGTCAAAGTAGTAAATGTTTAATATTCAAAATTTTCTGGCCTTTCTTGTTGCAAAAGTAGATCAATGGTCTTTTTCTCTTTTTTTTTTTTTCAGTTGCTCATTTTCATGTACAAAGTTGGCGAGGGATCCCTGTGCACACGGCTGCCAGGGAAAAATGGATTAACATGCAAAATTCAGTTCCTAGTCTCTAGGGACCTTGCCAGAGTTGAAAGCTGGTGAATGCAACAACAACAACAATTTTCAAGTACGTCTACTCAATAAAAGCTTTTACGTGTCTCTTCATACCTTACCTAAGTAGTAAGGCATTCTATAGAAAGATTTCCGCACATAGTCAGTAACATATAACACTGGTCATACTGGTTAAAACTGAGAACACCAAAATTGGTTTATCTTAGAGAATCATCAATGCATTAGAACAAAGACCCCTGATGAGCTTTGGAACAAGCATTTTTACCAACTTTTATCATTTTATTGCTAAGAGTCCAAAATGAAACCATTAGATAAGTGAGTAAACAAAAATTAAGATTTACATGAAACTGCAGGATAATGTAGACATCTTCAGTATGAGAATGTTAATAGAAAAAAAATTTTCACAAGCAAGTGATTAATGATGCACAGACTAGATCAAAGTTTTTGACAGGGTGTAGAATAGTTTATTATATTTTATCAACATATTTGTTTTTTCCAGCTGAAAATGGCACAAAGAGGCAGAAATTCTAGACTATTGTGTCCGACGATCTTTCAGCTGTCAGACCTTGCACAGGACCTGCATTGTGTCTTGCTACACACTGCTCTGTTGTCGTTGTTGTTGCCTCTTATTTTAATGTTCTTTTCAGTGTTTCTCTAGATCTGCCTCTTTCTTCTTTTACCCTCTGGTTCCCTTTGAGGGCCTGCTTTGAGATTATCCTGTTTTCTCTTCTCATCACATGGCTAACACATGACCACCTTCTTCTCTTGATTATAGTTGATATTTTGGATACCTTGTTATTTCTCTTTTTCTGCGCTAGTCTTGAAGTTATTTATAGGAAGCATTAAAAAAAAGGATACATCCTCATATCTTAGTGTGTGTCTGTATTAGTCATATCTCATATTTTGGTGTATGTCAGTGTTAGTCATGCCTCAAATCGTTGTGTGCATGTCAGTGTTAGTCACATCTCATATCTTTGTGTGTGCATGTCTGTGTTAGTAACCTCTAGTGACTTGGGCTGATGGTGCTCGTAAACCTGGGAGGGCAGACCATCTAAGGGCAGAATCCCCCTACAGAAAAGACAATCTGCTGCCTTGCAGGAAGATTGGGGACAATCAAAAGGCTAAGGAAAGCAAACCTGAACAAAATGCTGGCTGAAATCGGATGCACTGGACCACTGGCGCAGAACACAGTGCAACGTTTTAACAGGTATTCAAGCAGAGTAGATTTAAACACTCTAATTGACTTTAATTATGATGTCAATTCACTTAAACAGACAGCTGTCTTCATGTGAGAGTCTGGAATCCTACTCTGATTGAGTCCTGATCGCGTAGAGAGAGAGAGAGAGATGATAGCGATATAATCTGATATGTAGCTTATCCTGGAATCAAACAAAGAACAGTACTCAAATTCAACAAAGAGAACTCTGACCATAAACAGATAAGCCAGTATAGAAATCAATGGAAATATAATTAACAATGAAAGAAGTATAAATAGCATTCACTGACCAGGAAAAAAGCATTCGACTGAGTAAACAAAGAGCAACTGTGGGAGATAATAACAACATGCGGAGTAAGCCAACTTCTAACCACCTAATTAAAAGTCTCTACATCAAGAGCAGCTGCACAGTCAAAACAGCAGACGTCTACACAGACCACTTCAAAGTTAGATCAGGTGTAAGACAGGGGTGTGTACTATCTCCCCTATTGTTCATTACATACCTGGACCCTAGATGCAAGAACAATAATAAAAATAACCACTACCAGATTAAATGAGTTAGACAAATGACAGGAAACACCTGAGAGATAGGATCAGAAATGAAGAACTGAGAAAAAAAAGCTAGGAATAATTTCTGTCAAAGAGTACATAAAGAAACAACAGATAAAATAGTTTGGCCATGTGACGAGGCAGAAAGATCAAAACACAACACAATGAGCTTCAATAAACATTGCGTGAACATCAAACCCAAAGGCCAACCACGAAAAAGATGGATTGGTGGAATATTACAAACACCAGGAAGCATAACAGGAGTAGAGGCAAACAGAAGAGCAAAAATTGCAGATTATATCTCCCCTTGATGCTGAAAGTCAAATGAGAAAGGAAAGAAGAAGAAAAGAAGAAGTCTACTGCTGAATTGGTAACAATGACATCCAATATGAAAAAAGGAATAGTAAAGAAGGAACAACCAGAAGATACTGATTTACAGTTTAGATACAAAAATGAACAAACAAAAAACACATCACTCACTTGAAATAAATAATAAACAGGCTATAATTATGAAAATGGAGGAGTCACCATTAGAATAAGTCTTTAAAAAATTCAATTATTTGGGACATATAACACTGATTGACCAAAAAATGTGATAAATAGAAGAATACAAATGACAAAAAAGTATCTTTAACAATATGCAATATATTTTTATATACAAACAAATGTTACCAAGGCTAAGAATTGTCAATTGTTATTTCCATTCAACACTTTTGTACGATTCAGAAATATAGACACTGAATTAGTTAACTGAAAAGAAAACTGAAGACTGAAATATGGACACTGAATTAGTTAACTGAAAAGAAAACTGAAGACTGAAATATAGACACTGAATTAGTTAACTGAAAAGAAAACTGAAGACTGAAATATGGACACTGAATTAGTTAACTGAAAAGAAAACTGAAGACAGAAATATGGACACTGAATTAGTTAACTGAAAAGAAAACTGAAGACAGAAATATGGACACTGAATTAGTTAACTGAAAAGAAAACTGAAGACAGAAATATGGACACTGAATTAGTTAACTGAAAAGAAAACTGAAGACAGAATATGGACACTGAATTAGTTAACTGAAAAGAAAACTGAAGACAGAAATATGGACACTGAATTAGTTAACTGAAAAGAAAACTGAAGACAGAAATATAGACACTGAATTAGTTAACTGAAAAGAAAACTGAAGACAGAAATATGGACACTGAATTAGTTAACTGAAAAAAACTGAAGACAGAAATATGGACACTGAATTAGTTAACTGAAAAGAAAACTGAAGACAGAAATATAGACACTGAATTAGTTAACTGAAAGAAACTGAAGACAGAAATATGGACACTGAATTAGTTAACTGAAAAGAAAACTGAAGATAGAAATATGGACTAAAAAGGAATGAAAAGATTAGTTAATGGATAAAAATAAAAAAGAAGCTTAATGAAGTCTTGAAATAGTTGAGAAATTACTAAGTATTGGTTAGATAGTTTTAAAAAAATGTAATGAAATCTTAGAATAATTGAGAATTACTAAAGCATCAGTTGGATGGAAAGAAGAAAGTGAAGTATTGGAACAGTTGAAAATTAAGAAAACAATATAAAACACAACTTGAATAAGACGCAATAGTTTGGGCATAAAAAGATATAACATAATGTACGTAATCCTGAAACAGTATATATGTTTTTTATGAAAGAAGTAACAGCAACATTTTTCTAAAGCATGAAATGAATATGTTTCAAATAAATTCTTTAGTTCTTAAGTCATTTTTATTACCATTCATTTTTTGTTTGTTCTCTTCTTATGAAAAAATGCATGGCTATTTTATATCTTTGAATAATTCTTCAGACTTTGGAAGATGTGTTTTTTCATGTGATGGGTTTGTAGCATCTATTTGTTGACTTTTGGAAGGATGTGTTTTTCATGTGATGGGTTTTTAGCATCTATTTGTTGACTTTTGGAAGGATGTGTTTTTCATGTGATGGGTGTGTAGCATCTATTGTTGACTTTTGGAAGTGTGTTTTTCATTTGATGGGTTTGTAGCATCTATTTGTTGACTTTTGGAAGGATGTGTTTTTCGTGATGGGTTTGTAGCATCTATAGGGTGTTTAAAGTCTCACTACACTTGGTATCTAGGTCAATTTGAAAAAAATGTTTATGACGTCATCACAATATGTGCTCAATGGTAAGTTCACTTGTTGCGACAGTTTTTCTTAATGACTTGTCTGGACTTTTAGGATTCTGTCTTGGATATCTAAACATATTTCATCATTCACAGCAGGCCTACCAGATCGTGGAGCATCTTCCACATTTCCAGTAGCAATAAACTTATTCAACAAATTTCATTGACAGTGGCAGCACATATTGTGATGACGTCATAAACATTTTTTTTTCAAATTGACCTAGATACCAAGTGTAGTGAGACTTTATAAACACCCTGTATTTGTTGACTTTTAGAAGGATGTGTTTTTCAATTGATGGGTTTGTAGCATCTATTTCTTGACTTTTGGAAGGATGTGTTTTTCATTTGATGGGTTTGTAGCATCTTTTGTTGACTTTTGAAGGGTGTGTTTTTCATTTGATGGATTTGTAGCACCTATTTGTTGACTTCGGAAGGTTGTGGGTATTTCACTAAACATTTTAGTGAATACAAACATTTCTGGACATCTGACTAACATCTCACACTACAGACATGTAAAAGAATCAGGTGGACACTAGAGGATACATTTTATATGGCTAGAGAAAAGTAACATGACACCATGCCATTTATAAATAAGTCGCTGGCTTCATATATATATGTTGAATACATATATGATATATGTTGTTTACAAATATTCCAGAGAGAAGGAGGATATTGCTACAGCTACAGTTATTTGAGCCTAATTATTTCTCTCTGTGGCTTTGAATATGTTGTTTACTTTTATGCTGTGCCTCTTTCATGATTTTTTTATTTGCCAAATTGTCATATGATATCGTATTCATTAAATTATTTTTATTGTGTGGTCTATTCGTTTCTTATCATTTATTTGAGAATAAATCTTTCAGCTTTACTTTCCTTCTATACTAGATTTCTCATTTTTCATCGTGCGATAACATCAAACAATGACTTCTTTCATTCTGCTGCTTTCTATTTATCTGAAAGCTCTTCTATTTACCTTTCATCATTATAAATTTCAGATTATACTGTTTTTTTTTTCCCCCCTTTCTTCACACCCTTTCTGCTTTATAGCAGTTGAAGTTTTTATTTTATCATTCCTTCCTTAGCATGTGCACATCCTAGACTGCCACCAGATATAAAGATTAAATATATTCTTTTACTTTCTTTGATAATTTCCTTCGCACATTAAATAGCTTAAATAGCTACATTTTTTTGTTGTTGCTAATTTAAAAAAATTAATTTATGATATAAAAAAGGAATTTATGTTTTCTTACAACCATATAAGATTATAATATTTCACATATTTTAAATAAGCGATTTAATTGTTAGCATGTCTGACTGACTCAACTTTTAACAACTATATTAGTTACTTCGTTTCGGTTTAGACTTTGAGTTTAGTTTTGAGAAGAAAAAAGTGTTATTTGGTAAACAAATTCATGAAATGTTATTTATTGTATCAAGTACATTCATCAAAACTAATCATATTCATTCTGTCTCGGTCGTAAGTGGTATAGCTAATTATAGTAGTTGTAAGTTGGTCTTTCAGATCGATCTGTTACTGTTTTTACATTACTTCATTACACTGTAACTAGTGTAACACAGACTGAGAAGAACATTGATGAGAGAGGCAAGAGCAGCAGAATCGGCTCCCTCAATGAGATAGAACTGCTTGCACAGAACAGAGACAGATGGCGAGATTTGATAAAATATCTTTAAAAGAAACTGCTAGAACAAAATTCATATAGGTGAAGGTGTATCTTGGTCTACGCCCTATGGGCCGGTTACGGCTCGAAAGGTCAATAGATAGATAGTGTAACACTATACTATCCTCTCGAAAATATTTCTCACAGAGTCTGGGTGTGTCCTTCTTGATCATTATTTGTTTATATCAAACAATAACACTTACATTAAGCTTAATTGCTCTTATTTAATATCACGTCTACCTGATACTATCATTTCATGGCTGTCAATGTTTTTGTTTTAAAAACACCAAATTAAATGTTCATAATCGGAGCAGAAATTTCAAAGTCGGCGCTACGGACATGATGATGGTGATGGCAGTTTATAGCAGTAGGAAATCATCGTATTATTGTTATTTCTCTTTATAGTTAATGTTTTAATTTTAATTGACTAGCAGACACCACTATTATTGCTTATTCTAAAGGTTTGGTTCTTTGTTCTAGAAATGGAAGACGGCGTTTTATTTAATGCTATTTTGTGTGAAGCTTGTTAAAGGCTTAATGCCAAACTGCGAATTTGAAAATGACGTAACCGTTGTACTTTCTAGCTATTATTACTTTCCGTAACTACGATCTAAGGCCCCATTCTGACAACTTGGTCG
Organism: Megaustenia siamemsis; assembly: GCA_032433765.1. Taxonomy (NCBI): domain Eukaryota; kingdom Metazoa; phylum Mollusca; class Gastropoda; order Stylommatophora; family Ariophantidae; genus Megaustenia; species Megaustenia siamemsis. Next base: position 6,807,020 of record JAVIAB010000108.1, on the reverse strand, counting down.
ACTAAAATGGTCTGGCCTAAACGAACTTGTGATCTTTGGTCGTGAAGTCAGATTGCTAACCGAGCTGCTTGACAAGTCCTCTGAAACTGTTTACATCAATTTGTAAACACGAAACCGGCATTAACTGCTTATCATTAACACCCAGCTACAAGAACACATAAATAAAAGGGTTAAACAATTGCAGAACGTGCCATGTAAGAGGTTTCGAAGTTTATTTTATTTCGTGTCCTTTCAAAATACACAGGCAGAAAATAAGGTGATAAGAAAAGTGAACTATAACTGACCAGAATCTGTTTAAATTTGTATATGCGCTGCTCTTCTTTTACTGCTGTGGTGGCCAACTTGAGGTTGGCAGAAGGTCGAATATAGCCAAGGCCTAGACCAGAGGGCGAATTATATATAGCCAAGGCCTAGAGCAGAGGACCGAATTATAGTCCATGCATGGAGAAGAGGGCCGAATTATAGCCAAGGCTTAGAGCAGAGAGCCGAATTATAGCCAAGGCCTAGAGCAGAGGGCCGAATTAATAGCCCATGCATGGAGAAGAGGGCCGAATTATAGCCAAGACCTAGACCAGAGGGTCGAATTATATATAGCCAAGGCCTAGAGCAGAGGGCCGAATTAGTCAAGATCTGGACCAGTGGGCCGAATTATAGTCAAGATCTGGACCAGATAGCCGAATTATAGCCAAGATCTGACCAAGGGCCGAATTATAGTCAAGATCTGGACCAGAGGACCGAATTATAGTCAAGATCTGGACCAGAGGCCGAATTATAGCCAAGATCTGGACCGAGGGCCGAATTATAGCCAAGATCTGACCAAGGGCCGAATTATAGTCAAGATCTGGACCAGAGGGCCGAATTATAGTCAAGATCTGGACCAGAGGGCCGAATTATAGTCAAGATCTGGACCAGAGGCCGAATTATAGTCATGATCTGGACCAGAGGGCCGAATTATAGTCAAGATCTGGACCAGAGGGCCGAATTATAGTCATGATCTGGACCAGAGGGCCGAATTATAGTCAAGATCTGACCAGAGGGCCGAATTATAGTCAAGGCATGGAATAGGAGGGCCAAACTTAGAGATCGTCAAAAATGACATGATTAGATGTAGTCATATATAAATAACGCACTTACACTTTGACGACATATTTTATCATTTGTAACAGACACGCCATTATTTATTTCAAATTACCTTTATATTATTTTGTTTTAACCGGCCTAAGCTTTGTTTTTTATTTATAGATATTTATTATAGTAATCTATGTGGGCACTTCAAGGAGAAGAATAATAGGCTGGTGGGCCGCATGTGGCCCGCGAGCAGCCATTTGGCTGTTACTGACTTACAGCTATAAAAGTGTCATTGATTCAGAATGGGATTTCGGATTCTCTATGAAGTCTGATGTTTCTCTATTCAGTTTGATGTCTGTTTCTCTGTGGAGTCTGATGTTTGTTTCTCTGTGGAGTCTGATGTCTGTTTCTCTGTGAAGTCTGATGTCTGTTTCTCTGTGAAGTCTGATGTCTATTTCTCTGTGGAAGTCTGATGTTTATTTCTCTGTGAAGTCTATTCTGTTTCTCTGTGAAGTCTGATGTCTGTTTCACTGTCAAGTTTGATGTCTGTTCTCTGTGAAGTCTGATATGTCTATTCCTCTGTGAAGTCTGATATGTCTGTTTCTCTGTGAAGTCTGATGTCTGTTTCTCTGTGAAGTCTGATGTCTATTCCTCTGTGAAGTCTGATGTCTGTTTCTCTGTGAAGTCTATATGTCTGTTTCTCTGTGAAGTCTGATATGTCTGTTTCTCTGTGAAGTCTGATATGTCTGTTCTCTGTGAAGTCTGATATGTCTATTTCTCTGTGAAATCTGATATGTCTGTTTCTCTGTGAAGTCTGGTATGTCTGTTTCTCTGTGAAGTCTGATATGTACGTAGGGAGGTCAAAAAGTAATGCACACCAATTTTTTTCTCGAAACTATTCGGGCAAAATGTGTGAAATTTTCACAGATTGTAGCTGAACATCCCCTTGACACTACCTATTTTTCAACATAATCTCCGTCCAAGCGTATTGCCTTACGCCAACGCGAAACTAGGTCATGAATGCCTCGTTTGTACCAAGTTTTGTCCTGCTCGCGTAGCCATTTTTTAACTGCACGGATCACATCCTCATCATTGTCAAAGTGTGTCCCACGCAGGAATTTTTTGAGTGGTCCAAACAGATGGAAATCTGAGGAGCCAGATCAGGGCTGTAAGGAGGATGGGGCAGTACAGTCCAACCAAATTTGTTGATTGCTTCCCGTGTTACCAGACTTGTGTGAGGGCGTGCATTGTCATGTTGAAGCAACAAATTCTGCAGATGGCTTATTAGGCCGAACTCTGTGGAACCGATTTTGAGTTTTGTCAGTGTATTGATGTAAGCTGTCGAGTTGATTGTCTCACCTCTTGTCATTACATCAACAAGAATCACACCATCAATGTCCCAGAAGACAGTGATCATCACCTTTCCGGCTGATGGAGATGTTTTGAATTTTTTTCTTTTGGTGACTGCGGATGATGCCATTCCATTGACTGCATTTTTGTTTCAGGCTCATAATAATGTGCCCACGTTTCGTCACGGTAAAAATTTTTGACAAAAACATTTCTCCTTCAACACCGAAACGCTCCAACAATTCAGAACAGAATGTTTTCCTTTGAACTCTGTGATCATTTGTTAGGCACCGAGGAACCCATCGAGCGCAAATCTTTGAATATCCGAGAGTTTTAAAAATTGCGATTGCACTTCCCTTGCTGACTGTAAGCTGCAATGCCAATTGCTGACTAGTGATACGCCTATCCTTACGAATAATGGCATCAGCCCGGTTTAACATGTCTGTGCTGGTAGCCGAGGCAACACGTCCAGAACGCGGTAAATCATGCAGCTCCACTCGTACACTTTCTGCAGCTTTAATTCTCTGAACCCAGCGACTAACTGTGCTCCTATCGACTGCAGAACATTTGTACACTGCACACAGTCGTTTATGAATGTTTGCCACAGTTTCTTTTTCCGCAACCAGAAATTCTATGACAATTCGCTGTTTGTAACGGACATTGTTGACAAGCTCCATTTTAACGGTTCATAGATTGCGTAATATTTATCAGAATGCTGTGCAATTTAGTGCAAATAATTGGAACATGTCATATTCCAAGTGTGCAAAATTTCATATTCCTATCTTTATTATTAGCCGAGAAAAAAATTGGTTGGCATTACTTTTTGACCTCCCCTGTATATTTCTCTGTGAAGTCTGATATGTCTATTTCTCTGTGAAGTATGATATGTCTATTTCTCTGTGAAGTCTGATGTCTATTCCTCTGTGAAGTCTGATGTCTGTTTCATGTGTTTGGTTGCACCGTAGGGTCTTCCATGGTGGTGAGCATGGATAGCGTTTGTCTCCTCACGTCTGTGCACCGGAGACAGTCTTGCAGAACGTGTTGTTCTGCCATGTCTGTTAGGATGTAGTTACACAGACTGATGGTACCTATCTGGAGTCTGGAGAACATTTGGTGCCTTATTCTGTTGTGGCAATTGAGGTAAACAATTATGATAACTTGGTCTCGCCTTAAGAATTGATATCCATTTCCCTCTTTGAGTTTTGAGTGTATGTTTATTTGAGTTATGAGCGTATGCCTATTTGAGTTTTGAGTGTATGTTTATTTGAGTTTTGAGTGTATGTCTGTTTCAGTTTTAAGTGTATGAGTTTATTATTGTAATAAGAACAACCTGACTTATATGATGATGCAGGGCCGGATTTAGGCCTAGGAGGCTAAGTTCTTTGGTTCTCGCAATCAGGGGGCAGTTCAAATATGTTGTTAATGTAACCTAAGAAAGAGACCTTATCAGTAGCATATTCTCTATGATACCGCAGCTACCGCCGGTAGCCTGAACATATTAACGAAATACAGAAGGAAGTGATAATTTATTCTATTTTTTAATAATTATATTACAAATTTTCGAATATTCTATAACACATTTCGTAGGCCGATATGATTTATTTGCTTTGATTTGCATTTATTAAAGCAAGGTTTTCTTCTGGCCATTATAACGTTTGTGAATGAACAAAAAAACTACTATACATTGAAACCTCTAGAAGTCAGCGATACATTTTTCCTCTATCCGGACCTTGTATTAACCACCTTGACATTCAAAAATGGGAGTCAAAATATATAGCGGGTGTTGCCGCAAGAGCAATGCGGTTTCATGGGGTTATTTTTAGCTCTTGCCAATCAGAATCGTCACATTGATGATATTTAGACACTTGAGACTAGGACATTGATTATATTTAGACACTTGAGACTAGGACGTTGATGATATTTAGGCACTTGAGACTAGGACGTTGATGATATTTAGGCACTTGAGACTAGGACGTTGATGATATTTAGACACTTGAGACTAGGACATTGATGATATTTAGACACTTGAGACTAGGACATTGATGATATTTAGACACTTGAGACTAGGACATTGTCGAGATTTAAACATTCTTGGCACTTGGACATTGTTTAAATTTGGACATTTCATTTTACTTCGACATTGAAACAAAAATGGAGATGTTTTTGATTTGGACACCTTTTTTTATGTGGACATATTTTTAAAATAAGATTTTGACATTATTCTTTTATCTTTGCATATATTTTTTAAGATTTTGGAATCTTTCTTTGGATTTGGATATTTTTTATTAGACGTCATTTTTTTTAATTGGGCATTTTCAGATTTGGATATTTTCTTTCAGATTAAGACTTTTTTTAGATTTAGATATTTTTTTAGATTTAGATATTTTCTTTCAGATCAGAAATATATATTTGTTTTTTGGATTTTGATATTTTCTGTTAGATTTAGACAATTTTTAGATTAATTTTTTTTTTAGATTTGGACATTTTTAAAAATAGATTTAGACATTTTTTTTTTTATATGTACATTTTTAGATTTTTTTTATTTTTTTTTTTTTTAGATCTGGACATTGTTGAGACTTGGACCTTATGGATACATGGACACTGTAGACATTGGGCGTTGTTGATATTTGGATATTTTACAGACTTGAAGTTATATATATGTTATATTCATATATAAACACGTGCAGTTCTATTACCTCTCGATTTTCACTTTTTGTAAATTTTTTTATTCTTTTCATTCTCTCTCTCTCTAATCCATCCATCCATCCATCCATCCACCCACCCATTCACCCACACTATCTTATCTTATCTTATCTTATCTTATCTTATCTTATCTTATCTATCTTATCTTATCTTATCTTATCTTATCTTATCTTATCTTATCTTATCTTATATCTTATCTTATCTTATCTTATCTTGCCTGCCTGCTGTCAGTCTGTCTGTCTGTCTGTCTCCCTCTCTCTCTCTCACACACACCTTCAGTTATCGTTTTGTACCCCACGCTATATCTCTACCATGTCTTTAAATTCCTCACTTAAAACCTCCCTCAAATCTCATTCACCCTCTCGTCCGCTCGTCACCTTCCTAATTCCGAGAACATTCTCGCTGATCAATAATATTCCATAACCCAGAGGGTCAGCGCGAGACATTCAGGACAGACTCCGAGCACAGATGGAGCTTGAGAGAGGGCATCCCGGGGGAAGAGTGCTGGACATGTCCTCACTTCCACTCGTCGACCCGTTCTCATAAATTGATAGAAAGAAAGGCTGGCGTATAAACAGTTGGGTATCAGACATTCAGGATGGAAAGACATATATGCTGGTAAAGATAGACAGACGTGATAGACTTTCATACAAACAGAGAGGCTATATATAGTAGGTTTTTTCCTGCTTGATGATAAAGAAAAGAACACACGCAGGCCCAAAAAAAATCAGACAAACAGTAAAAAGACAGACAAAAAGACAAACATTTTGAACGACAAACATATGTTTGTGTTGACAAGTGATTCGTGCATTGACTGGCTAATAGACAAGACATAAAAAAAACAGACATGCAAGCCAGACAGATTTACAGGCATTCATTTGGGAGTCAGTTTGACAGATTTACTGACAGAAGATTGACTGTAAGATGACAGTAATATTGATAATCAGACTGACACAGCATTTGACATACAGACATTGTGACAAATATAAAGACCGAAAGATTGACATGAAGACATATTGACAGATAGAATAACATAGAGACTAGTATAAAGACATAATAACACATAGAGCGACAGAGCAACTAGTATAAATACATAATAACACATAGAGCGACAGAGCAACTAGTATAAATACATAATAACACATAGAGCGACATAGCAACTAGTATCAATACATAATAACACATAGAGCGACATGGCAACTAGTATCAATACATAATAACACATAGAGCGACAGAGCAACTAGTATAAATACATAATAACACATAGAGCGACAGAGCAACTAGTATAAATACATAATAACACATAGAGCGACATAGCAACTAGTATCAATACATAATAACACATGATAGAACGACAGAGCAAACTAGTATAAATACATAATAACACATAGAGCGACAGAGCAACTAGTATAAATACATAATAACACATAGAGCGACATAGCATCTAGTATCAATACATAATAACGTATAAATACATAATAACACATAGAGCGACATAGCAACTAGTATCAATACATAATAACACAGAACGACAGAGCAACTACTATAAATACATATTAACACATAGAGCGACAGATCGACTAGTATAAAGCTATTAACACACAGAGCGACTAGTATAAAGACATATTAATACATAGAACAACAGAGAGACAAGTATAAGGACATATTAACACATAGAGCGACAGATCACTATTATAAAAACATATTAACACAGAACGACAGAGAGATAAGTATAAAGACATATTAACACATCGAGCGACAGAGCGACTAGTATAAAGACATAGACAGATGTAATGACAGAGAGAGACTAGTATAAAGACATAGACAGATGTAATGACAGAGAGACTAGTATAAAGACATAGACAGATGTAATGACAGAGAGACTAGTATAAAGACATAGACAGATGTAATGACAGAGAGACTAGTATAAAGACATAGACAGATGTAATGACAGAGAGACTAGTATAAAGACATAGACAGATGTAATGACAGAGAGACTAGTATAAAGACATAGACAGATGTAATGACAGAGAGACTAGTATAAAGACATAGACAGATGTAATGACAGAGAGACTAGTATAAAGACATAGACAGATGTAATGACAGATAGACTAGTATAAAGACATAGACAGATGTAATGACAGAGAGACTAGTATAAAGACATATAGACAGATGTAATGACAGAGAGACTAGTATAAAGACACACTGGCAGACACATTAACTGAAAATTGAGAAATACGTAGTTGACAATCGAACCGACAGACAAACTGACAGACATTTAGACAGAAAGACATTTTAACAGAGATAAGACATGTGAAAGGACGGCTAGTGAGTTAGAGACCGAATATCCTGTGGATATAAAGACGGGCGGATTGACAGACAGACAAATGCAGACAGTTATGTGAGCATATAGATGGGGAAGGACACAGTTGACAGACATTCATAATGGCTAACAAATAAACCAACAGAGATGTAGGCTGACGGACGGACAGACAGACAGGTAACTAGAGATGTAGGGTGGCAGACAGACAGACATAATCGGACGTGGAGTGACATGAATTCAGACCGCCTTTTAGAGAGGTGTGACTCTATAAGAAGATAAACAGACTTTGTAGACATACATAGACCGGTAATCAGACAGACTCATGGGTAAGCAGATAGTGAAAGAGACATACGCCATAAAATATGCAAAGATAAATAGGTATACTATACAGACAGACATAGTCCAATTGAGATTGAGATTGATATATATATATACGTATATGTCCACCTTGTGTATGTGGATATATATGCACTGGTTGGCACATATTGTGATTGCGATAGTTTTCTACATGGAAGACATACAGAGACAGTATGGCAAGCAAGTATTCAGACAGAACAAAGTGGTAGAACAGAGAGGTAGAGATAGAGAATTGGACAGGGAGATATGCATCAACATAGAGTTAGATAGACAGGTAGATATAGAGAATTAGACAGGGAGTCATGAATCAACATAGAGTTAGATAGACAGGTAGATATAGAGAATTAAACAGGGAGTCATGAATCAACATAGAGTTAGACAGACTAGTAGATGTAGAGAATTAGACAGGGAGACATGAATCAACATAGAGTTAGACAGACTAGAAGATATAGAGAATTAGACAGGGAGACATGAATCAACATAGAGTTAGACAGACTAGTAGATATAGAGAATTAGACAGGGAGACATGAATCAACATAGAGTTAGACAGGCTAGTAGATATAGAGAATTAGACAGGGAGACATGAATCAACATAGAGTTAGACAGACTAGTAGATGTAGAGAATTAGACAGGGAGACATGAATCAACATAGAGTTAGACAGACTAGAAGATATAGAGAATTAGACAGGGAGACATGAATCAACATAGAGTTAGACAGGCTAGTAGATATAGAGAATTAGACAGGGAGACATGAATCAACATAGAGTTAGACAGACAGGTAGATATAGAGAGTTAGACAGGGAGACATGCATCAACATAGAGTTAGACAGAGAAGTAGATATAGAGAGTTAGACAGGGAGACATGAATCAACATAAAGTTAGACGGAGTTATAGATATAGAGAATTAGACAGGGAGACATGCATTAACATACAGTTAGACAGACAGATAGATATAGAGAATTAGAAACGGAGACATGCACTGACATAGACTGAGACAGAGATAGACGGAGAATTAGACAGGGAGACATGCATTAATATAGACAGACAGACACAAACAGTTGAACATATATATGGTGTACTCACCGGTACTTCCTCCGTTGCCCACAGACGCCTGGAATGCCGTAACGCCCTGTCACCGTCATGGGTGTCCCAAACGCTGACACTAATCAGCTTAGCGCTGGGCATATGCCTTTGTGCCCCTGTTCTCGGCGACAGCACGATTATATGTTCCGATGATTCTGTCACCGCTGCTGCTGTTGTTTCTGTCGATGTTGCTGAATCCACGCTGGTTTGACTTTCATCTGAAGCTAAAAGGGATGACGATGTTGCTCCCATGAATAATCCACACGGTAGCTGTTGGTTGTGTTGATGATGCTGTAATGATAGTTGTAGTGGATGCTCTTGATGATGATGTTGGTCTGATTTAGAAATCCTTGCCACGATATCCGCCACCACATTCAGTGACGTCATGGCATCGTCAGACTGTGGCAAGAGGGATAACTCGTCATTTTCATGATGATCATCCTCGCCAGTTGTTGACACGTCATCATGAGGTTGTCTTGACCTGGTGTCTGGCATAAACTCAGCGACCTCTTGCGGCAATGATGTGGCTGGCGAAGGTGGAAGTGATCTCTCTGAGTCCTCGTAAACTGGCTTCCAGTTGCTCTTGTTGTCAACTGTTGTAGTAAAGTTAGGATCCAAATTTGATGAGTGGGCGGCGTCAGAACCCAGGTTTGATGAGTGGGCGTCCTCAGGAGCTAGATTTGATGAATGGGTGACGTCAGAAGTTAAATTTGATGAGTAGGCGGCTTCAGGAACTATATTTGATGAATGGGTGACGTCTGACGTTAAATTGATGAGTGGCGGCCTGAGAAGCTAGATTTGATGAATGGGCGGCCTCAGGAACTAGATTTGATGAATTGGTGACTTCAGAAGTTAAATTTGATGAGTGGGCGGCCTGAGAAGCTAGATTTGATGAATGGGCGGGGTAGGAAGTCAGACTTGACGAGTGGATGGCGTCCGAAGTTACATTTGATGAATGGGTAGCAACAGAAGCTAAAGATTCATGAGAAGAGCCCGGATGTGCCCGAGGCAGAGTTCTGTCGTCTGACAACATTCTGTTACCTTGAACCTCGGAACACTTGACCTTTGAACTCGATAATATAAATTGTGAAGCTTCTGCAGATGTTACAGATTCCGTTGAAGACTGTAGACATACTTACTAGTCGTCACTTCTCTGACAGGTAACTTGCTGTCACTGTTGCTGCACGGTTTTAGTACAGCACAATCATGATCGTTGCTAGCTTGGTGTGAGTGTCCATGCTCGATGTCCACAGTGGATGATTGTTTATCGTCAACACTTCTCTTGTTGAAAGCTCTCACCCCCTCCCGTACATCTTGCTTCTCCTTAAACCCAACGCTGGATCCCTTCGTAACCCTGAAAGCCAAGCTATCCCTACTGGAAGACATCATCAATTGTTGCTCTCGTTTCCGCAGTAACTGCCCACTGGGCGGATGTCCAGCGATGGACTTCTGAAACCGCTTTAGACTCTCAGCAACTGTTGGCCACGTATGCTTTTTTGGCTTCTTATTCTCCAAGTCCACAGTCCCGCAGTCCGACTGCACTTGTCCAACATTTGAAATCACGTTTCCAAGAAGCGTTGAGTCATTCTTCAAATTCCCAACACCTTTATCAGTCTCAGCTTCCGCGGGTTCTGTTAGGATAGTTTCCTGAGAGAGTGTGGTCTCCCCTTGGCTGGAAGCCAAATCATTTTTTGCAGCATATGAATTTGGCTTTACTGATAAATTAACAGGTTTTGGAATTCCTGTCCACTCAGAGATATGTTAGGATTGGTGTCGTTGTTGAGGCTTTTATCACATTTATTTTGGTTCGTGTTTGCAATGGGTTTGGTTTGGGAATGCAATGAAACACCGCGTTGTTCCAAATCTGTTTCAGCAGGTGAGATCGCCATATCTTTGAAGTTATAATCTTCCACGAAATTCGAAATTGGCTCTTTCGCTGAATGGGAGGAATTATCTCTTGACAGCTCAGCTACGATGGAAGATTCTCCGTGATCGACGCGGTACTCGTGGTTATTGAGCTCGTTGTCAGTTGTATCAGGAAGGACCACAGGTTTTCTAGTTCAGACTCCAGCACTAAGTTCTTCACGAACACACAAGGTAACAAGTTGTGAGATCCATCGATCACTGGCTCTGTTGAAAGTTTCTGACAAACTTTCTGTAACTCCCTTATATTGTCTTCTCCTTGGGTAGTCCCATGTTCAGCAAGGCCTCCAGTGGCAAACACGTTGCTGGGAATTCCACCACCGCTTTCAGAATTGTTGAAACATTGTGTCCTCTCAGGTTTACTTAAACACACACCCCAACCAAAAGCCACGCTTACCTGACGCTCCGACTCTGCACAACCACTACCGATCGTTCTGCTGCTACAATCTTCCTCCAAATCTTTCTCATAATTTACACAATCTTGACATCTATCTTCATCGGTTGTCTTCACATTTGTACAAGCAAATTCATTAATTTTTACTTTGTCCTCAAACGAGAAGCCATTAATCGTTGAACCAGCCCACGAATCACTGGACGAGGTTTCCAATTGTAACGTCGAGTCATCGTAATACGAGAGAGCATGACAGTGTGTATTGTCTATATTTTGAACGGTTACATTTTGCTCTCGACATGTTTCGGCAGGTTCTCAGCACTCGTGAAAGTATTCTCGTTGAGTTGGACACTCACAGATTGTCGGGTTTCGTCGCTGGTCCCACGTCGAGGGTGGATATCGATTTGTCTGCTTCTGGGATCAATTTGTCTGCTTCTGGGATCGATTTGTCTGCTTCTGGGATCAATGCGTCTGGTGACACGTTCAGACATTTGCTCCCATTTTGACTGGCTCTTTGAATCCAACTTGTTCATATTAGCCTTGTCTGCACCTGTATCGGCAAGTCCTTCGTCTGCCCCTAAGGTTGGGTACCCGTTATCTGGCTCTACGTTCCGATCTTCCTCATCTGTCCCTATGCTGTGGTGACCTTCATTTACCTCTTCATTGGGTTGTCCTTCAAAGACCGCAAGATCAGGATAGCTTGCATCAAGATCAGGATAGCTTGCATCAAGGTCAGGATAGCTTGCATCAAGATCAGGATAGCTTGCATCAAGGTCTGGATAGCTTGCATCTATTCCCAGATTGTAGTCCCCACCCTCCGCCCCCAACCTCTGATATTCACTATCAGTATCCATGTTAACATGCCCCTGAAGTTTTACTTCTGGCGATTCTAAAGTTATCGCACTTAACGAAGTTACCCCAGCATTCTCGCTGCTAACTCCGCCTGGACCTGACGACCCGCCTGTGGTGGCAATGTTATCAGAACCTTCCACGTAGGTTATCTCCCTGTACTTCTGTTTATCAACATCCAACTCGTACAATCTTTCACCAACATGGATGCCACCACATTCTGGAGAACCTCTCCCTTGGCTTCTCTTTAGCGTTGACTCTAAACAATCCTCTGCCTTTGACTTTCCTAAAGAACTGGCAATAGCCTGCACTGATCCCATGGACATGTTTTGTAATGTCCGGCGAAGATTGATTGTTGTCGTTTCTCTCTCCACACAGGTTTACGTCATCTTGTGTTCCTACATTGGTCAACTGAATCCCAATGAATGGTTCAAAGGGCATAGCACTGGGGTCAGAGGTCGAGGAATTTCCCTTCTGCTCATTCTCTTGCACGTCTTCCTTGCTGATGTCATCCAGATACAACTTTTTCCAAATTCCCGACTCACCTCGCGCCCATTTATACTTCCTGGGCGGTGTCGGTGAAATTGGAGGCGGCAAACTTGATCTGGTCTCGCTAGCTCCTGTAAGTTTCACTTTCAACGATTCGCGAATGGCCACAACTCTGGATTTTTCACCATGGATTTCCACTTGTTAATTACCCTCATGCCACTGAGTCTGGCTTGTTCTTCCGGGGTCAAGGAAGTGAACTTTGACACCACGAGCTTATCTGCTTCAGCCTTGGATACAGCGGGTTTTGCACGAGGATATGCCCGGTTCTCACTGGAGGAGACTTTACTGAGGAGTTCACAAAACTATTTCTAGAATCAGCGGACTCTTCTCCCTTGGGGGTCCATCTCCATGTGGAGATGGGCACGGCCATCTTGGTGTGTGTTGTTCGGTGTTTTCATTGCTGTAACATATATTAGGAGCGTCTAAAGGAATGGAAAGTTTGTTCAAGTTGGTCCCGTGTCGCGAACTTGCAATGTTTCCACTACCTATGAGCTGGGAACTACAGTTACTTACCTCCCTTTGTTCTATTTGACTTGATTTGAGTGAGAACGATGTTCTTTCAATGCTGGCATCCATATTCTCAATGAAACAATGGCTGTCTGTGCCTGCGCCACTGGACGAGACTGTGTCGAGTTTTTCTATTTCAGCAGCAGCCGAGTTATCTTCGTGAGCTTTAGCTGGTGATATATTCAAGTCTGCTGCCATCACGGCAACTAATGAACGTGAATAATCACAACCTGCTGGGGGAGCAGCCTTTTCAGTTTTTGTTTGATGACATTTAGATGACAATTGCAAACAGCAGTCGCATCCTAGGGATGATTGTAAATAGGTATCACATTTTAAGGATGGTTGCAAGCAAATGTCACATTTTGACGATGATTTTAAGCCATGATCACACTTTGACGATGATTGCAAGCAGGTATAACACCTTAATGATGTTTGCAAGCAAATGTCACACTTTGACGTTGATTGCGAGAAATTGTCACACTTTGACGTTGATTGCAAGAAATTGTCACACTTCGGCGCAGATCTGAGACCCTGATGAAAGTGATCCACCCAACACTGCTGAGACAATATCGTTGGACACTGTTTACTTGACCTACTGTGTTCTGTTGCTATGGTTACCGGGCTGTCTGTGAGTGTATATTTGGCACAAGGCCCGGGTTGTACATGCGATGTCGTGGAATGAACCTTCACTCCAGAGCAGTGTGTATAATCGTTATGAAAGTCTTGACAATGCCCTCTTGTGGTCTTGTCGCTCATGTTTGAATTGCACTCAACGTCATCATTAAATGCGCACTCGCTTCCTCTGAACGTAGCACCACTTTCATAAATCACATCCGGGAACTCGGGAAACTTTGAGATTTTCACCAAATCTTTCACTTCCCCCAGCACAGTGAAATTACAGCTGTCCGTATCACTATCAGCTGTCAGAATATCACGTTTTGTAATTAAGTTGCACTCTTCTTGCGATGCAACTCTCCCTCCATCGAATACCAGGCATGGTGAATTAGAAGCACTCTCCGGGTAAGTAGATACATTTTCTGATTTGCTGTCATGATGACATTCATTGCTCGGTATGGATTCTCTCGTTTTTTCAGTTACCAATATGTAACTCGCGTTAGCCTCGGATTTGATATGAGTGGTGTCTCGTGTGGAACAAGAATCCAGCAATCCACATCCGCTTCCAGAATGCACAGCAGTGTTATACGCAGCTGTTATGTAATCTGTGATGTGTGTACAGCCGTGTGGATGTCCGAATTCCTGACGTTCTGTATTTACACCCTGTTCAGCTCTCCTGCTCATCAGATTATGCCAAGGGCAAGCTAATGGCCCATCGCCACTCACGTGAGGAGGACAACACAGGAATCTGTTTCTGACGAGTGAGTCATCGAACAGGCTGGGAGCCTGCAAGATATCATCTATCTCATGCTCAGCATTTATCCCGCTGGCATGTCGTCTCCGCTCAAAACAGATCTTATCTGATGTCTGTCCAAGAGCCGGCCCGACACTCATGTTAGAAATATCACTGGCTACATCATGTGAGTTACACACTGCTGTAAAATTGTTACACTCCACATGTGAGTTACACACTGGTCTGAATTTGTTACACTCCACGTGTGCTTTACACACTGGTCTGAATTTGTTACACTCCACGTGTGCTTTACACACTGGTCTGAATTTGTTACACTCCACGTGTGCTTTACACACTGGTCTGAAATTGCTGCAATCTTCATGTAAGGTATCTACTAACCTGAAATTGTTACAATCCACTAGTGAGTTACTTGCTGGCCCGTAATTGTTACACTCTTTATGAACATGACTTATTGGTCTGAAACTATTACCATGAAAATTACTTACAGGCATGAAAGTGCTACAGTCTCCGTCCAAACTTTGTATTGGTTTGAATTGTTACACTCGCTGAGTGAATCACTGATTGGTCTGAAAGTTACACAATCGTCACATGTATCACGTACTGGTCTGAAATTGTTACAATCCACAGGAGAGTTAATTGATGTTATATTTTGTTATTATATTTCTCGAGTGTTATTACTCTTTCGCTACACTCTGAATTAAGATCATCCTCCAATCCACGGGGAGACTGTTCGTTAATCGGTTTCCGAGTGGAGGTAACGCCTGTCGAATGACCGGTGTCTGAAACATAATCAATCACTGTCTGATTGCTGTAAGCTCCATCACTTTGGAGGCTAGCCGTGGCCTCGGTGGTCAAGCAGCGACAGACACACTGGAGTACATTGCACTGTTTCTTGATGCACACACATGCAAAGTTATCGCTGTGCTGCTCTCGTGTAGTGTTCGCTTTGTTTACATCTGCCCGAGACTTGTACGAGGTTTCCTCGTTACATCTACACTGAGGGCATATCTGGTACCGACAACTCCCAGAAAATCCTGCCGCCCTTATCGCTGCGATTTCATCTTCGTCTCCTCCTCTTTCCCCCGCCTCCCGGCACCGCATCTCTCCCAGTTCTACCTTCGTGCACTTTTCAAAGCCGCCATTTAGAACTCTGAGTGTGTCTAATCTACCCTCAGGGGCGCTACTAAGTAGAGATATTTCAGCTTCGGAGTTGTCTGTGCTTGTTTCGTTTTTCATAAAATGAATTTTCATTTCAGAATTTTCATGAATGTTTGATCTACCAAATGGCGGATGATTTAAAGCGTTGTATGACACAAATGCAGCCATTCTATTATCGTTGTCTGTCTTAGATTCTAGACTGTCTGATATTGTCTGCACAGAATTTAGACTGGAATTTTCGATTTCATTGACGGGGGATCTCACATCCGGGGATTTAATATCAGAAGAGTATCCACTCTCAAATAGGCTGGCTCTGATATCGTGGGCCTCGAGCGGGGCTCCAGCCGGATGTAAGGAGAACTCTTTTGATTGGCTCTCGCTTAAGTCCGAGAAATACTGAAGCGAACGGCTTTCCTGTTTGTTGCTGTCAGTGATGTGTAGTTCACTCTCTGCTGATGGATTGTCTGCTAATGCCGGGGCATCCAAGTCTGAGTTATGCGTTCTCTCGGATGCCTTTGTGGGACATTCTTCGTTTGATGCTACCTTACTGCTACTTCCGATTAATATTGAAAGTTCTTCGCTGTACAAACAAGCTACTTCATGGTTTAGACTCTCGCGTTCAGGAATTAAACTATTGCATTCAGGGTTTAAATTACCACCTTCAGGATTTAAACTTACATCCTTGCTATTACCAGGAATAGTTTCTTCTAACCCTGGTTTACTTCCGGTTTCAATTTTAGAGTTGATCTCGTTGAGGTTTTCACAAATTTGGTCATTTTGATGATCTTCACATTTTGTGCCACTTACGTTTTGGCTATCGTTGTCTTCCTGGCTATTTGCCAGTTTTATCTGGCTATTTGTATTTAAGAAATGTGTATGCTCACTTGTCTGTGGTGTCTGCATTTCATCAATCAATTTTCCTCGGTCTTTAACAGAAGTAACTCTCGTGAGTCTCTTTGTTTGTAACTTTGAAGCAGAGCTCTGCTGGCGATCTTTTTGTGCCATTTGTCTACTCCCTGCCTCGGAAGAGCTGTTAATGTTTTCTTGTGGCAGAGCCGGAAGCCATGTTTGGTGCTGAACGTTGGACACACTCTTGTTGCCTTTTGAATTGTCCCTCGTTGTCAGTTCACTTTCTGGAAGCCGGGTTACGTCACCACACGTGTCATCAGTGTCTGTAAACTTCAGGTCGCTATAAACTATGTTCAATGTTGCACTTCCGCTACCGGATGTAACCTCCGTCGGTCGATTCTGATTGGAGCTTCCAGTAGCCTCGTCCTTGGCATTCACGTTCTGGTCGGTCAGGAGTTTTTGAGGGAGTTGGGTATTTTGATCAATTGCTAGAATCTGGGCTCGTTGTTCTTCATTATAATCATGTTTGTGTTCTTCACTATAATGATGTTTGTGTTCATCATTATAATGATGTTTGTGTTCTTCACTATAATGATGTTTGTGTTCATCACTATAATGATGTTTGTGTTCTTCACTATAATGATGTTTGTGTTCTTCATTATAATGATGTTTTTGTTCATCATTATAATGATGTTTTTGTGAAAGAGATGTAATGTCCCTCGCTGCGTCCTCGGTGTGTGAAGTGACTAGAGACTTACCTCGCTGCACCGCAGGTGTGGGTATCTTTGTTGACCTTGATGGCTCTACTGAGAAGGAACGGCCAGGGAGATGGGAATCAACTTTAGTTTCAACGTTTCTTTTGTGGCGGGATTTTCGTTCTGTCGTCGTTGTTGCTCGTGTTTGGCATGATGATGGCGGAGACACGGGTAATGGTGACACGTTTCTAGCTCCATTCATAGAATTCATAGAATTCTCAGAACCTGATTGACATAAGACACGTGTGTCTGAGACTGGCTCATGGAAAGGGACAGAGGATAACGTCGTTGCTTTAGAATAAGCTACAGCATACAACCCTCGTCCGTGTGACATCTGCCTCGTCGGGTGACCCCGTGAGCTAGTAATTGCACGTGGTATTGTTGAATTCAATGGCGACCTGGCGCACCTTCCTTCAAGCACTCCCCAGACATCATTTAGTGAGGTTGTCCTGTTTAGTCCAGTTGCGCTCATAGATCTTTTCTCCCTTGATCCAACGATCTTTGCAGTTTCCCCAGGCCTTTATCTGCGCTCTCTACGACGGACTGCGCCGATACTGCACAAGACGGAGAAGACAGTAACCATTTTGTGTTATCAGTTGTTAATCCTTCATCCCCAGAACTCGGAGACTTCTTCATTAGGAAAGAACATTTTGGTGAAACACCTAAGCGACTGTTCTTCGATGACGTAGTACCATATCGATGATGCAATGATGCTTTAGGAGTTGACGTCATCTGTAGAGATTTTGGATATCTTACGTCTGCTGTATTTTTAACAGCCATAAAATATGTATCAAGTTGAACTGAGTTATATCCCCTGGCTATCTCCTCCTCCTGGCCCTCAGGCGCAATATCCTCCAGACTCTCGGAATCAAAAACCATCAACTTGGCCATGCCCTCGCCAGCCTTCCTCGTGATGCATCCTTCAAAAAGGAGAAGTTCTCGTGTAGGTGGAGACATGGCAGTCATTAATATGTCTGACGTGGCCGATTGAAAGCTCGACTCGGAGCTGGCAATTGATTCGGCATCATTGCTGTCATTGTCGTCATCATCTACCTCATCAACATTAACATCAACATCGTAACCATCATCAACAACATCATCCGCGTTTGTGATGTCATAATCGTTAAAAATATCGTCACGATTGTTGTCACGCTGTAAATGTAACATGCTTTCCAAAGCTGACTCGTACAAGGAGCCGTTCCTACTGATCTCTGACAGCAGTTTACTTCCAACACTGCACGCAACAACCAACTCTTCTCCAACATCCGCCTTTTCTTCTTTTCCTCCGTCTCTAACCTCAGAATTAGAATGAGGAGGCGTGCCGTAGGAAATCGTATCTCCATGTTTGCCATCGCTGGACTCAGAAAGTGACTTTGTTATATACGGTGTTTGACAGGAGGATTCCCCGAAACACCCAGATAAGTCAGCATCTGTGCTATCGCTGTCCGTATCATCGTTCCCTTGCGGACGTTGATAACCTTCGTGTTGATAAACGTCCACTTTCAGATAACGATGTTCAGTTGGATAAAATGATGCAGAATCATCACTTCCTGCAACAGCATCATGTGCCGTTTCGACTAAGCTAAAATGAGAATAATCTTTAGAGTTGACATTTAGCGAACCGCTGACTGCCTGCTGAGAACTAACACCGTTAAGCGTTTTCAAAATTAGTTCATCTCGGTCCGACATTAATTTGGCAAAACACGAATCGTTGTTGTTGAAACGTGTCTGGTTTGAGTCGAGGGAAAACAGTGAGATCTGACGCATGATCTTCACGACATTTACTCTGTACACTCTTGTAGCTGACGTCATCGGTGTGCCCACCACTGGCCATCATGATGTTGTTCATATTCTCATCTCCTGAAGTTCGGTTCATAATTACATCATCGTGACATTCCCTGTCTGTTGTCGATCTGTCGACGTGACCCGGAAGTAAATTAGAAATAAATGTATTTTCTGATGGCTGGATTGTAAGAGTGTCACACTGGTGTGACGTTCCAGACGACTCTAACATCATTACGTCTCTCTGGCTGTTGGACTCTAACATCATTACGTCTCTCTGGCTGTTGGACTCTAACATCATTACGTCAGTCTGCCTGTTACCGAAGATATTAGAGACGTGGTCTGGGTTGTATTCGGGATTTAACAGAACTCCTGAGATGTTCTCGCTACGGTGCTCTCTGTTTTCAATTTTTAAGAGCCCGTGCTCTGTTATTGTGTCACATGACTTAACAATACAGTCTGGGTGTTCTAAAATATCCGATAGAATCCCATGAAACGTTTCACTGGTATTTTTCGCGATGTGACCGTCTGAAGAAATTCCATGAAAACTTATATTTTCTACAAATTTCACATCGTGACTACCAGATGAAATCCCATGAAAAATGTCACTCTCTGTTTTCACATCGTGGCTACCCGATGAAATCCCATGAAAAATGTCACTCTCTGTTTTCACATCGTGGCTACCCGATAAAATCCCATGAAAACTTTCACTTTCAGAATTCACACAACAAGCGATTTCTTTGTTTTCTCCGGAACTGGGAATGTGAGTCTCCCTACACACGTTAGATCTGCACTCGTCACGCTCACAACCGACACAAGACGAGCTTAATCGAGAGGAAACCAAGGGCAGTGTGAAAGTATTATCTGTTTGTACTTCCCCCTCCTTCTCTCCTTTTTGGAGTCCCTCTCTTTGTCTGCTGACGTCCGTTTTTCCATCAGTGTACATGTCAGAAACTGCGGCCTTCACACCGGAAGCAGTTCCACTCTCAATGGCTGTAACTTGATACGAATCCCCGAGTTTCTTTTTCCCCAGCCCCTGTTTGAGTGTTGCCCCACCCCGCGTCTTTTGGCGGCTGGGGGTGTAAGAAGTTGTCTTTGCCTGGACTGTGGCCAATGGCATGGTATCAACACGAGGCGCGGTGGAGGGCCGTGCGTTTCTTGAACCGAGAGGTTCTGCCCGCGGGGATGTTTGAGTACACAGTGATATCTCCTTGCGGGATCTCCCCGACTTGTGTGCTGTTGACACACTTAAACCTGCAGATGGGGAGTTATTATTGCCAAAATAATCGCGTTTATCAATTTGTTCTTTTCTTTCACTATGTCCTGAACTTCTAACACAACAATCATCAACGCCTGCCACGCATTTCCCCCCCTCGGTCACGTCTATCTCCTTTCTACCCTCGATTATGTGCTCGGTTTTTTCATGACCCAAATTATCCTTCTCGCCAATGACATCACAGTCATTAACATCCGTTCGCATTTTCATTTGGAGATCCACGTCTTTATCTACATTACCTGACAGTATGTAGCAGCTATCCCTGTTGTCTGAGCTGATTATCTCTAAGATCTCCTCTTGATTCCCTTCAACATTTATCTGGACTATCTGTCTCTCCACTTCTTTCCCAGAACCCATCTGTCTCTCCACTCCTTTCCTAGAATCCATCACCCTTTCTTCCACCCCACGTTTTCCAGTATTTATTTGAGTTACTTCCCTTGCACCACATTTATCACTGCCAAGGGCCTGTCGTTTCTCAATTAAAGTTCTGTTACTTCCCTTTGATAGTACAGTCCCGTTTTTAGTGTGAACTTTAGCGATTGTCTTAGGCGTAATTAGCGACTGTTTCGTCGGTCGGTTGCTTGACAATGACACAGGCATACATGTTGTTGTTGCATTGTTTTTGTGGCCGGATGGGTTTTTTAGTTGGAGACCATTATTTGAAATATGGCTGCTTTTTGGCAATGTCGTTTTCATAGGTTTCCCCGTTCGGGCTACCGTACGTGTGACAGAGCGTGATGACACCGAAAATGATGTTACTGATAAATCAGAGGTCACAGAAGCTGTGTCGTCATCAAACCGAGTATCCACTGAACTTTCACGGGTTGAGGTACGAGACTTCACTTCCAATACAAAAGGGGAGGTAGTCGATGTAACTTTCTTTTGGGCCAGCCCTCGCAACCGCCTCGTAATATCATTTCTAGTGACCGTTCCTTGTTTAGACAATTCACCACCTGACAACCCTATCTTTGACCTTGACATTCCCACCTCCGTCATTTTTGTCTCAGCTTTTCTTGGAAGTTTAGACTCCGCTGTTTTTCCACGAACATTGCTCAACTCTACCGACTGCACTTTATCATTTTGAGTGCAAGTTTTTGTCGCATCATCGATCGGCCCTCCTTCTTCAGATACGCGACATGAAATATTATCTGCCCTCCTCTGCTGTGTCTCAGTTTCTGAAGGACGCTCCAAGTCTGCCCCACCCTTCTGCTGTTGCTGTCCAGACTTTGTGCGGTCTTCACATCGCGCCGTCTCCTTCTGTTGGTGCCGAAGCAAATTTGGCGATCGTTCTTTCTTGCGAATATTTTCATTTTCTTTCGCCGTTTTCTGGAACTTTCCATTATTCTTAGCGTGTGCGTTCAAAGACACAGATTTATCAACGCTCCGTGGTTGAGCGTAACTTTCAGGGGAGGTAACTTTCACAGAGCTCGACTTCTCTGAAATTGTTTTTGAGTTCTCTTCACTTTTGTGGAGATCTCTTTTGAGTACTACGTCATCAAGTTTACGGCTAATTTTAGAAGAATCGATTGCATCTAGAGACGGATACTCACTGCCAACTTGGTTCTCTCCATCCAGAAGAAACGTGTTGTACTCGGCCTTCGATTCTGCCCGTTCGTGAGGTGGAATCGCCCGCAGTGTTTCTTTCCCACACTTCACGTGGTCAGCAGTATCGATTGGTCCCCTCACCAGTTTGAGCTCACCCTGTCGTACCAATGGACGGCCATTTCTATCGACAAATTCATTGAGATCAACATCACGTGACCTTGGGATATCTGAACAGATCATGTCCCCTCTAAAATGTTCTTTACTGCTGGACACGACGTTTCCATGCTCTGACGTGTTCGTGAGGTCAAATTCCTGACCTGTTTGTTCATCTTGACCTGGGGTGTATTTACTGAGTACTGATGACGTTTCATGTTGGTGAGTTGACGGATCTACAATGTTGCATCTGCCGTTTGTTTGTTTAACAAGAGGCAAGAAAGAAGGTGACCTATTGTGAGAAGTTCGGTGTGTGTGACAAGGTAAATCTGTTGTGGTGGTGGTGACGATTTCCGTTAACAACAATGGCGA
This sequence comes from Megaustenia siamemsis, assembly GCA_032433765.1. NCBI lineage: Eukaryota > Metazoa > Mollusca > Gastropoda > Stylommatophora > Ariophantidae > Megaustenia > Megaustenia siamemsis. The sequence continues at coordinate 6,784,661 of JAVIAB010000108.1, read as the reverse complement.
TGATGATGGTTGTAGAGTGAACTGTGTTGTAAAGGCCAGAGATAATTCAACTTTCTCATTTGGTTGTAAAACTGGTGATGTTTTGGATTTGATTACATGTGACGTCATTTCCGGTTTTTCGGCCCGTGACGTAAATGTGTGAGCTTTAACCTTTGTGGATGGACACGACTTGCTCGTGGAGTGTCTCTGCTCACTTGGCGAGGCTATACACGAGTCTGATACCGGCGAGGGCGACTTAGAATGACGAGCGACTGATGACGACTTTAGGAAAGACTTATTTTCATAATCTAATTTCCTGTCCCTACTCGTGGCAGTCAAATCTTTTTCCGAGATAGTTGGCGAGTTCATGTCATTCTCGGACCGAGTTGGCGACGTGAGCGGAGACAGGACTTCCGGCGATGTCGACATTCCCAGAATTCTTAGCTTTTCTCTGTTTCGAACATTGGTCCGAGAATCCGAACAGACATTTTCTTTCCTGGAAGCTTTTCTCAGAATAGGGGACATAATCGCTTCCTTTTCCGCTCTCTTGCCACTTGTGGTCACGTTATTTTCAGAAGCTGGGCTAGAAGCAGGGTTAGTTCGTGCCGGTCTACTGCTCCTCTCCGACATCTTTGATGAATTCATTTCCTTGCTGCCACCATCTTTCGACTTCCGGTGTAAAACGTCGGAGTCTGGTTTGGTCTTGGCGGATGGCGCATTCTTCATTTTTAACAACTGTGACTGCGTCTGTCGCAGGAAACCCATCGACAAAATTACTTTACCTGTAGCTTTCTTGCCGGCATCTTTTGAAGTTTCCTTCGTGCTCAGAATACATGACTTATCTGTTATCAGAGTTTCGCCCTGAATACATGTCTTATCTTTTATCCGTGTTTCTGAACTGCTTGTCTGCTCCTCTTTTAATGCACTGAGTAAACTTGTGACGTTGCCTCCAGAATCTACTCCTGGTTTAGGGTCTGCCATTCTCTGGCCTGTCTTAAGCCTGGTTAGACTCGTCCGTCTATTTATATGAAGCGTACAGTTCTGTTCCTGACCCCCAGTTGGTCTTAAATATTTAGCGACATTTGATTGGTGGAGAGTGAAGGTCTATTTATAGAAGCCTGGTTGGGCATGATTCATGACCCGAAGATAACTTGACATTCTGAAACAAACAACTCGTCCCACGAGTATCTAAATATCCTCGAAACGCTCGACAATAGGTGAGCCGTCTGCTTGTTCCTCGGAAGTAAGAAGACGAGCTCAAAAGAAATCATCAGACACAGAAACAAAACTATCAACTCTGAGAATCGTAAAGTGGGCACAGGTTGGTCAACGAGCAACATGTAAATACTTTACAACACCAACCTGATTTACATTGCTGTCAATCAGTTGTGTTCATGAGTACAACTTGACAGAACTGGATAAATTTCACGAGCCATTTGGGTCTCCGTAATGTCTGTGCCACAGCTTGTAGGATATCTCCAGTACCACAACTTGTAAAATATCTCCAGTACCACAACTTGTAGGATATCTCCAGTACCACAACTTGTAAAATATCTCCAGTACCACAACTTGTAGGATATCTCCAGTACCACAACTTGTAGGATATCTCCAGTACCACAACGTGTAGGATATCTCCAGTACCACAACGTGTAGGATATCTCCAGTACTACAACGTGTATCTCCACCAGCGCTTTTCTCATAAAACAATCACTTTTGAACCAACTAAGCCCATGTGGCACAGACACGTCATTTGCGTCATCATTTCATCAAAACAAAATCCACACAATAACAAACAATGTGTCTTTATTATTGATAGTGACCATATTCTAGAATGTTTCTGTGTTTATGATTTCATATTCTAGAATGTTTCTGTGTTTATGATTTCATATTCTAGAATGTTTCTCTGTGTTTGTGATTTCCTGTCCAAACTATTCTCACTTCCCTGCGATATTTCCACATTTAACAAACCATCCTGGCATTATCGCCCCTGATGTTTTGATCTTCCCTGCCGCCCTTGTTGTTCCCCTTGTATTCTCCATGTATGGCAGTAATCTATGCAGAGGCGTATACGACAGACAATGTATGTGTGGGTCTGATGTTGGCAGAGCTCGTACGAGTCTGCCTGTTATATCTTTGCTTATTACACTTCCACTGTCACGTGACTGAAGTAGCGAGGCGACACTCATCGATCCATGTACTACTATCATCTGCGTTAGAGGAATGGATCTTTGCAGGGCCTGGACAGATCAGGGCGTATGTGAAAGTGGTTAGTTACGATTGAGGTGACGACCCAAAGATCGTTGGATCGGAAAATGGTGAACACACTCGACCCAGATCAGATGTAAAAATGTAGCTCATCACAGCATGAGGCAGTAACTCACTTCATTTTCAAGTGATACCATGACGTCAGAGCTCTAGCCACAATGTTATACAACTACATTTATCTTTTAAAGGCATCTGACGGAATTTATCTGATAAATTTAGTCCTGCGATAGAAGAATCAGTGACAGCCTCGTTCTGGGTAGATGAAAATGTAACAACCTCGTTCTAGAGTAGATCAGATTGTAGCAGACTCGTGGATTATGTCAGATTATGTCAACCTTGTTCTAAAGTAGATCTGACTGCAGCAGTTCTGGATAAGTGAGATGATAACAACCTCGTTTATGAGGATAAAGCTGAGGTAGATTGGAATCTGATGGGATTGTTATAACCTCGTTCAGAAGTACACCAGATTGTAAGAGCCTCTTATGGAGTAGATCAGATTGTTACAGCCTCGTTCTGAGCGAATCTGATTGTAAAAGCCTCGTTGTGGAATATACTAGATAAGCTCACCCCAAGTGTACACAATCACTGCCCTCACAAACTCAGCAAATAGTGATAGTTGTGAGATATATCAATCGCACTATCCAACGCATTTACATTTATTTACACCCAAGACATGGTTGGGGGAATTCACGTCTGCTGTCAGTGTTCCATTTAATGTCAGTTTCCCTTTTGTAATGGACAGGTCGTGATGTAAAATAAGTACAAGGGAAACAATGCAGGAATAAGAAGAGGAAGGATAACTATTTCACTAGATCGTGATTGGTGGGAGCGACCTGGCATGGATGTAATGAGCCCAGATGTGGTTTGTCCTACTTTCTCGGGGAAATCTTCCGAAGTAACTTTGCCAACGACACGTCTAGCCCGGTTGTTGTTGTTGTTCACGTATCCATGTTGGTTGAGCTGCCCTACCTGCCGATGAATTCTAAGATCAGCTTCGGGTGACTGGCACGAATCTGCAAGCAGCAACAGTTTCTTCTCGTCACGATCTGAAATATGAAAAGTATAGTTTAGATTATTCAAAAGATACAGTTTTGCTCAAATATATATATATATATGTTACAACTGAGAAGAGCAAAGAAATCATATTTTGATTAGTTCATTATTATGAGGTGTGGCAGAGTCGATAACCTCCAGGGATCAAAACCTTGAAAACGCGGGTTCAAATCCCCGTAGGGTCAAAAGTTTTTTTTTTTAATGGAATTGGGAAAAGAGAGGTGGGGGAGGGGGTGGAGTGGTGTGATTAAAAACTCAGACCCGAACACCTAGATGCGACTGCACTGGATAAGCGGCCCACAAGTCCCCTCCGTTAGATCCCAGTAAAAGGAATATGCTGTCACGATAGTTTTTTTTCCCCTCTCCTTCACAGTGAGTCGTGTTTACTTTATCCGTGTTTTTCGTATCCAAGAAAGCGATTTCATCTACTTGTGGTAGCCGACAATCACACCCCAAAAATATCGATTCTTTCCACAAGAACACAAATATGGCGCACAGAAACAAGACAAGTTATGTGTAACCAGTGATAACCTCAAACCTTCTTCGTGTCCGTGCTGGTCTACATAGCTACACGCAGAGCAATCGTTGATGGATTTAGAAGATTGCTGGACGATCGGGAACACATCACTTACTCTATAAACCCACAATGCAAAGCGAGACCAGTAATTCAGCCAATCAAAGCTACAGAATCAGTTATATTACTCTTAACAACCAGCCCTATTTCAAATAATGGTCTCGAAGTAAAAAACACACCCGTTTTTAGTGTGGTCTTTAGCAGTCGTCCATGACACGGAAAGCTATTTCCCACGCGTGTTCCTTGTCTAGCTAAGTGGCCTCTATTTACAACCTCCCCACTTTGTTAAACAACAGTATCATCAATAAAAGCTATGCCAGCATCAACATCAACTTTTGTGAAGATCAACAGACTCCAAATCTACGCAATGAGAACTATAACTGAACAAAACCCACTGTACAACTGGCAAAAAGGATATCACATTTGCAATCAATAGACGAGAGAGGAAGCACCAGCGTAACTCTTTCGATGGCAATTAAAAAAAACAAATGGTATGGTGGCAGCTTTACGTGGTAAAGGACAAAACAAAAGTCGACGTTTCGGCCAAGTAGGCCTTCAGCTGGAACAACAAACAACATATATATATATATATAAGGATATGTAAACAAATCTAACTACATGGCGATAATATGCTAGATACTCAAAAGGAAATTTAAAAAAGGGACACTTCCCTGTGTTCCAGAGCATGGTCAACTACTGAATGGACTAGCATGAGAAGGCGGGATGACCAACTATATATCTCACTGACCAGGCAGTCAGGCGAGAAGACGGAACGGAAGGGTTCTAGAAATATGGGGAGGTGGGTACAAGATATTGATAAACTGTGCATATTTAACTCATTTGATGCTGGCTTGCGAATCTGTTATATATTATTGTAACTTGTTATATTTCTTATGCTTCTTAAAATATCTTTTATATATTCAACTCTTTCATCATGTCTTGATGTATTACTCTTCAGGCCGCCTCATTTACACACATTTAACACATTAACTAACAATAACCGTAACACATTTAACATATTAACTAACAATAACCATAACACATTAAACATATTAACTAACAATAACCGTAACACATTTAACATATTAACTAACAATAACCGTAATACATTTAACATATTAACTAACAATAACCATAACACATTAAGTAACAATAACCATAACACATTAACTAACAATAACCATGACGCATTTAACACATTAACTAACAATAATCATAACATATTTAAGACATCAACTAACAATAATCATAACACATTAACTAACAATAACCATAACACATTAAATAACAATAACCATAACACATTTAACACATTAACTAACAATAACCATAACACATTAACTAACAATAACCATACCACATTTAACACATTAACTAACAATAACCATAACACATTTAACACGTTAACTAACAATAACCATACCACATTTAACACATTAACTAACAATAACCATAACACATTTAACACGTTAACTAACAATAACCATAACACATTTAACACGTTAACTAACAATAACCATAACACATTTAACACATTAACTAACAATAACCATAACACATTTAACACATTAACTAACAATAACCATAACACATTTAACACATTTCTAAGTTCGCTCTAATACGTAACACATATTTCGTTCATGCTAATAATCGACAAATGTCTGAGATGTTCCGTAACACAATCACCTATTTATTGATGTTCCCAGTTTACAGGACCGTGGACACAATTCACATGAATATAAATGCATGATTATATTATTAGCACGTTCATTATAAATCAATACCAGCTGGCAGTCTACTCTAGCTCTAACAATAATGTTCACATAAAGTCCTGTTGTCTACTATAGCTCTAACAATAATGTTCACATAAAGTCCTGTTGTCTACTCTAGCTCTAACAATAATGTTCACATAAAGTCCTGTTGTCTACTATAGCTCTAACAATAATGTTCACATAAAGTCCTGTTGTCTACTAGAGCTCTAACAATAATGTTCACACAAAGTCCTGTTGTCTACTCTAGCTCTAACAATAATGTTCACATAAAGTCCTGTTGTCTACTATAGCTCTAACAATAATGTTCACATAAAGTCCTGTTGTCTACTCTAGCTCTAACAATAATGTTCACACAAAGTCCTGTTGTCTACTCTAGCTCTAACAATAATGTTCACATAAAGTCCTGTTGTCTACTATAACTCTAACAATAATGTTCACACAAAGTCCTGTTGTCTACTAGAGCTCTAACAATAATGTTCACACAAAGTCCTGTTGTCTACTCTAGCTCTAACAATAATGTTCACACAAAGTCCTGTTGTCTACTCTAGCTCTAACAATAATGTTCACACAAAGTCCTGTTGTCTACTATAGCTCTAACAATAATGTTCACACAAAGTCCTGTTGTCTACTCTAGCTCTAACAATAATGTCCACACAAAGTCCTGTTGTCTACTATAGCTCTAACAATAATGTTCACACAAAGTCCTGTTGTGGACTGTAACTATGCTGCTCTACCTTTGATATAACATCGGTCTTGTTCTAACGTCTTATACATCTAAACTAGATTTTGACCGCGTGTCGTTGAGCATATTGACAGCCTTTCTGATGGAGACATCTAATCACTCTCTGACTTCCGTTTCCAAGATGGTGGATCTAGCCCGCGTCCTCTCGATCGCTGCAGAAAGTGCAACAATGGTCTGATTAATTTCGGATCTCCGTTGCACTTTTCTGCGTTAAAGTCAAATTGTTGATATACTTAATACATCTGTGTCGCTAAAGCGAGGTCGTAGGCCGACAACAGTCCGTTTTTTGACAAATCAAGTGTTGTGAATGAGATCTTCCACCTTCTAGACTTGAACTGCGCTTTACGTCACATTGTGCTGTTCATGACCGTTGTTGGAATTCTTTGACGCAAGTTATTTCTATGTTACACATTAATGTAAACTACTTCGTCAGCCGCAGTTTTGTCTCTTTGGGGAATTTGTTTCGTGTTTTGTTCGTCGTAGGCTGCTTACACTAGAGTAATCAAACAGAAATCTGAAGGGAGCGAGATTGTGTGTTCGGCGACATTGTTGTGTGCTACGTCATCGTAATGGTTTCCTAAACCGGCCGTGCGCAAATCTTACGGTCTGCTGTTTGATGTACGATGGGGATAATTTGACGACTGACTGTGTGTCTATATGTTCGGAATTGGAGTCATCAACGATGGCCTAACATCATCAAGTGCTACGACGGTCATCATTTTCAAGAGGACGTGACTTAGCGGTATATGGGGATAGGCGGCGGGAACAGTTGGAGGCTGTGCATGAAAAGTGATCCTTGTTGCAGTTTCCACATATTACAAGTCGCATGTCTGTGTTAGTCACCTCTAGTGACTCGGGCAGATGGTGCTCGTAAACCTGGGAGGGCCGACCATCCAAGGGCAGAATCCCCCTACAGAAAAGATCATCTGCTGCCTTGCAGGAAGACTGGGGACAATCAAAGGCTAAGGAAAGCAAACCTGAACAAAATGCTGGCTGAAATCGGATGCACTGGGCCACTGGCGCAGAACACAGTGCAACGTTTTAACATGCATTCAAGCGGAGTGGATCTAACAGGCTTAAACAGACAGTTAGCTGTCTTCATGTGAAAGTCTGGAGTCCTACTCTGATTGAGTCCTGATCGCAGAGAGAGAGAGAGAGAGAGAGAGAGAGAGAGAGAGAGAGAGAGCGAGAGAATCACTCTCTGCCTTTCCTCTGTGTCTGGTCTCAATCTGTTTGTGTCTGGTCTCGCTGTGCCTGCCTCTCTGGGAGATGAGGTGCTAGTTCGTATATACTATCCACTGTTATCCACCCACATGTTGACGTATCTTATTTCTTTTATTTTCGACGCCCAAACGTTCCGGTTGTCAAGCTTTACTGACCTCCTTAACTTCTCTGTCCGCCCACACTGTCTGGTCATCGACTCTTGGTCTATTTAACTGTGAAATATTCCTAACAACTTAAATGTTCTCCTACACAACTACACCAGGACTCAGCAACAAGGTAAACAATTCAGAAGAAAACTACTCATCCCATGTACTAGAGAATAAATGGCTTTGTAAAAGGTAGACTAAAGCGAAAAAACTGTGGAATCAATATATATATATATCATCATGTCACATACCGGTTGGCGTAGGCGATCATGTCCTTCCACAATCTTCTATCTACAGTGTATCGTATCAGTTCTGTTGTTGACTGTTTTCCATGCCATGACACCAAGCTATCCAGTATTTTCTCTCGTCCGCGATTTCTCTTTCCTTTTATATAGCCAGTTGTAACCAAGTATTCCAACTTTCCTCTTTTCATGATGTGCCCCAAAAAAATGTAGATTGTTTCTTTCTGATGTTTTTTTAGGAGTTCCCTTTTTGTGTTGGCCTCTTTGAGAATTTCTTCATTGGTCTTTTTTAGCTGCGCAGGGAACTTTCAACATTCTTCTGAGAAATCCCATCTTTGTGGCCTCTAATAGTCATTTCATTTGTTTGTCTACTGTCTATGATTCGCTTCCATAGGTCAGAATTGGTTCTATATAGCACCGATGAACTCTCTTTCTCACTTCTATTGACATAGATATGTTACATAAGATATTTTTCATTTTCTGAAATGCTATTTTGGGATGCTGCTTTACTGAACATCTTCTCTCCTGGCTGAATTTGCCAATCAAAGATATTTCCCGCGAAGCTGGAATTCATCACGCACTGTCTTTCTATAGTGTAGAGCGGTAAGACATGTTTATAATTTCCTCGTGAAACTGTATTCACTGCATCTAACTACCACCAACTAATTCACTCTACCCCTGTACACCCTACCATTTAGTAATGCGCACACGACTCCTTTTTACCTCTTACACATTACCTCTACATTACTTACTACATGACGATCTCTTCTACCACTACCCTATATACCGATCCTATTCTACCACTACCCTATATACCGATCCTCTTCTACCACTACCCTATATACCGATCCTCTTCTACCACTACCCTATATACCGATCCTCTTCTACCGCTACCCTACATACCGATCCAATCCTACCTCTACCCTACATTTCCTACTACATGACGATCCCTCCTACCACTATCCTACATTACCGACTACATACCGATTCCCTCCAACCACTACCCTACATTACCTACTACATACCGATCCCCTCCAACCACTACCCTACATGACCTACTACATACCGATCCCCTCCAACCACTACCCTACATTACCTACTACATACCGATTCCCTCCAACCACTACCCTACATTACCTACTACATACCGATCCCCTCCAACCACTACCCTACATGACCTACTACATACCGATCCCCTCCAACCACTACCCTACATTACCTACTACATACCGATCCCTTCCTACCACTACCCTACATTACCTACTACATACCGATCCCCTCCAACCACTACCCTACATGACCTACTACATAATGACCCCCTGCTACCACTACCCTACATTACCTACTACATACCGATCCCCTCCTACCTCTACCCTACATGACCTACTACATACCGATCCCCTCTAACCACTACCCTACTTTACCTACTACATACCGATCCCCTCCTACCTCTACCCTACATGACCTACTACATACCGATCCCCTCTAACCACTACCCTACTTTACCTACTACATACCGATCCCCTCCAAACACTACCCTACATTACCTACTACATACCGATCCCCTCCTACCTCTACCCTACATTACATACTATATACCGATCCCCTCCTACCTCTACCCTACATGACCTACTACATACCGATCCCCTCCTACCTCTACCCTACATGACCTACTACATACCGTTCCCCTCCTACCTCTACCCTACATGACCTACTACATACCGATCCCCTCCTACCTCTACCCTACATGACCTACTATATACCGATCACCTCCTACCTCTACCCTACATGACCTACTACATACCGATCCCCTCCTACCTCTACCCTACATTACATACTATATACCGATCCCCTCCTACCTCTACCCTACATGACCTACTACATACCGATCCCCTCCTACCTCTACCCTACATGACCTACTATATACCGATCACCTCCTACCTCTACCCTACATTACCTACTACATACCGATCCCCTCCTACCTCTACCCTACATGACCTACTACATACCGATCCCCTCCTACCTCTACCCTACATGACCTACTACATACCGATCCCCTCCTACCTCTACCCTACATGACCTACTACATACCGATCCCCTCCTACCTCTACCCTACATTACCTACTACATACCGATCCCCTCCCACCACTACCCTACATTACCTACTACATACCGATCCCCTCCCACCACTACCCTACATTACCTACTATATGCCGATCCCCTCCTACCTCTACCCTACATTACCTACTACATACCGATCCCCTCCCACCACTACCCTACATTACCTACTATATGCCGATCCCCTCCTACCTCTACCCTACATTACCTACTACATACCGATCCCCTCCCACCACTACATACATGACCTGCTATATACCGATCCCCTCCTACCTCTACCCTACATTACCTACTACATACCGATCCCCTCCCACCACTACATACATGACCTACTATATACCGATCCCCTCCTAGCACTACCCTACATACCGATCCTCTTCTACCGCTACTCTACATACCGATTCAATCCTACCTCTACCCTACATGACCTACTACATACCGATCCCCTCCTACCTCTACACTACATTACTTACTACATACCGCTCCACTCCTACCTCTACCCTACATTACTTACTACATACCGATCCCCTCCTACCTCTACCCTACATTACCTACTACATAACGACCCCCTCCTACCTCGACCCTACATTACCTACTACATACCGATCCCCTCCTACCTCTACCCTACATTACTTACTACATACCGATCCCCTCCTACCTCTACACTACATTACTTACTACATACCGATCCCCTCCTACCTCTACACTACATTACTTACTACATTCCGATCCCCTCCTACCTCTACCCTACATTACATACTACATACCGATCCCCTCCTACCTCTACCCTACATTACTTACTACATACCGATCCCCTCCTACCTCTACCCTACATTACCTACTACATGACTACCCCTTCCTACCTCTACACTACATTACTTACTACATACCGCTTCACTCCTACCTCTACCCTACATTACCTACTACATACCGATCCCCTCCTACCTCTACCCTACATTACCTACTACATAACGACCCCCTCCTACCTCGACCCTACATTACCTACTACATACCGATCCCCTCCTACCTCTACCCTACATTACTTACTACATACCGATCCCCTCCTACCTCTACCCTACATTACTTACTACATACCGATCCCCTCCTACCTCTACCCTACATTACCTACTACATAACGACCCCCTCATACCTCGACCCTACATTACCTACTACATAACGACCCCCTCCTACCAAGCCTGTAGACATCGGAATAGAAGACACTCAGGATGATCTAGCCTAAACATAAAGATGCTGGCAGATACAAGACCTCTCTTACCTGTCCTAAACACACACACAACACCTGTGTAGCCAGGCTATTTGTAGCCAGGTATTCTGAAATATTTACAACTCAATTATGACTCAGGTGTGCAAAGTCTTAACAAATGAAAGAGCAAAGACAATTTTTTTAGAGTCTTGCAGCTCTGAAACTTCTTCGATCTCAATTCTGTCCCGGGTTATCACAGCCAGGTCAGTTCTGTTAGCTTCTGGATGTCTGCATGGGTTACAGATGGCGGGAGATTTTCAATGAATAAAACACAACGGAGAAGGTTATTTGGAGAAAAGCCAAATCTGACAAAAACCTGACAAACTTATACAGAGAAATGATGGAAGGGAGAACGGGACTTGTACAAAGAAAATCAGACTTTTTTTTTTAATGAACAGATTTTTTTAAGATGAAATCAAGTTTTTTTAAATTGTTAGTTTATTTTGTCAATCAAAGGTAAAGAAGAGGGAACATCGGAGATAAAAGCCCAGAGAGGGCCAGACATAGGAACTCACTACCCAGAGAGGGCCAGACATAGGAACTCACTATCCAGAGAGGACTAGACATAGGAACTCACTGTCCAGAGAGGACTAGACATAGGAACGCACTACCCAGAGAGGGCTAGACATAGGAACTCACTACCCAGAGAGGGCTAGACATAGGAACTCACTGCCCAGAGAGGACTAGACATAGGAACTTAATACCCAAAGAGGGCTAGACTTGAGAACTCACTACCCAGAGAGGGTTAGACATAGAAACTCACTACCCAGAGAGGGTTAGACATAGGAACTTACTACCCAGAGAGGACTAGACTTAGGAACTCACTACCCAGAGAGGGTTAGACATAAGAACTCACTACCCAGAGAGGGTTAGAAATAGGAACTTACTACCCAGAGAGGGCTAGACTTAGGAACTCACTACCCAGAGAGGGCTAGACTTAGGAACTTACTACGCAGAGAGGGTTAGACATAGGAACTCACTACCCAGAGAAGGTTAGACATAGAAACTCACTACCCAGTGAGAGCTAGACTTAGGAACTCACTACCCAGTGAGGATTAGACATAGGAACTCACTACCCAGAGAGGGTTAGACATAGGAACTCACTACCCAGAGAGGGCTAGACATTGAAACTCACTACCCAGAGAGGGCTAGACATAGGAACTTACTACCCAGAGAGGACTAGACGTTGGAACTTACTAACCAGAGAGGGCTAGACATCGGAACTTACTACCCAGAGGGCTAGATATAGGAACTTACTATATATCGGAACTCATTACCCAGAGAGTGACTAGATATCGGAACTCATTACCCAGAGAGTGACTAGATATCGGAACTCATTACGCAGAGAGTGACTATATATCGGAACTCATTACCCAGAGAGTGACTATATATCGGAACGCATTACCCAGAGAGTGACTAGATATCGGAACTCATTACCCAGAGAGTGACTAGATATCGGAACTCATTACCCAGAGAGTGACTATATATCGGAACTCATTACCCAGAGAGTGACTATATATCGGAACTCATTACCCAGAGAGTGACTATATATCGGAACTCATTACCAAGAGACTGACTATATATCGGAACTCATTACCCAGAGAGTGACTAGATATCGGAACTCATTACCCAGAGAGTGACTATATATCGGAACGCATTACCCAGAGAGTGACTAGATATCGGAACTCAAGAGACCAGGAATGGTCAAGTCACGAGGAAACAAAACTCTACATATTCGAATTGCAAAATTCCCCAATGCATGTGGTGGGATCAGAACTCGCGACCTTCCAATCTAGTGCCGACGTTTAATCTTTAGACCACCCAGCCACCCCCCCCCCCCCCCACCGTATTATTTCTTCTTATGTTAGTCTTCATTTGCTTTTCAACGTCGATGGGAGATATAATTTACGCTCTTTTGCTCTTCTTTTCGCCTCTGCTACTGTTATCTCTCCTAGTGTTTCTAATATTCCGTCAATCTATCTTTTTTCGTGTTCAGCTCTTGGGTCTGGTGTTCTCGCAACGCATATCAGAAACAAGATGGAAAGAAAGTGGATACATACAAGACGATAAATATACATTTATATATTCAGGTAACACAACAGAACATCAAAGAGGAGTGGGCATTCTAATAAAACGAGAGCTACACAAATATATAAATACCCACTGGACATGCAATGATAGGATTATAATACTATTAAAAATGAAGGCAAAACCATTTGACATAGCAATAATACAGTCATACGCACCTACTCAAGACTATACAGACGCACAAATAGAGGCATACTATGAAGGTCTAAACACAGTTATGAAGCAAGTGAAATCATCAGACACCTTGATTATAATGGGTGACATGAACGCTAAGATAGGAAAAGGTAAATATAAGACCGTTATAGGAAATCATGGTATAGGAAAAAGGAATAACAGGCGAGAAAGATTAATACAATTTTGTGAAGAAAACAGACTGATAATGTGCAACAACTTCTTTGAGCAAGAGAAAAGGAAACTATACACATGGAAAAGCCCTGGAGACAGGAAGAGGAATCAAACAGATTACATAATGATAAAAGACAGATTCAGGAACAGCGTCAAGAAAGCCAAAACCTACCCAGGAGCAGATATTAGTTCAGACCACAATCCTGTAATGATAAAAATGAAAATCAAATTAAAGAGAAACAAACAAAAAACTAATTCAGCAACACCAATAGATATAACAGCGTTAAACCAGAAAGATGTAAAAGAAACTTATACTGTACAAGTAAAGAACACATATCAGAAGCTGCTAGAAGAGGGGATTGAGCAGCACAGAAGAGAAAATCCCGAGGAAAAATCACAACAAAATGGCAATGCATAAAAAACAGCATACAAGAATCCTGCAACACCCTGCCCAAAAAGGAAAGTAACAAAAAATAAAAATGGATAACAGACAAAATCTTAGAAAAAATGGAAGAAAGAAGACAAGCGAAAAACACTGCCAGATACAAGGATATTGACAATGAAATATGGAGAATGTGCAAAAAGGCAAAAGAAGACTGGCTCAACCAAAGATGTATAGAAGTCGAAACTATGGAAAGTAAACAAAATTAAGAGAGATGCACACAGAAATAAAGAGAATGTCTAATAAAGACAAAAAAAGCTGTAGGAAACGGATGTATTGCAAACAAAGAGGGAAGAATGCTAACAGACAACAAAGATATAATAGATAGATGGCAAGAATATATATCAGAATTATTTCATGACGAAAGGGACAAAATGCCAGACATAAAATGTACATACAACTATAAAATCCTGAAATCTGAAGTAGAAAAATCTATAAAAACAATGAAAAAGGGACGGGCAGCAGGACCTGACAATATACAGATAGAGATGATACAGGCTCTAGAAGATTTTGGCATCGAAGTGATCACAGACATATGCAATGACATATACCACACAGGGTACATACCAAATTAACTAAAAACATCAACTTTCATTGCATTGCCTAAAAAGAATGGTGCAGTTGAATGCAGTGACTTCAGAACAATAAGCCTAATGAGCCAGGTAACAAAAATTTTACTAAAAGTTATACAGGGAAGGATTCAGAAAAAAAATCAATACTGAATTAGATGAGCAACAATTTGGATTCAGGAAAAACAGTGGCACAAGAGAAGCCATATTTAGCTTGAGAACATTGATTGAAAAGTACATAGAAATAAACAAACCAATATATGCCTGCTTCATAGACTACACCAAAGCTTTCGATAGAATACACCATAAACAACTTATAGACTGCCGAAAGAATATAAATCTAGACGACACAGACATACGACTAATATGTAATTTGTACTGGGAGCAAACAGCAATAATAAAATATAACAAAGAGAACTCTACACCCATTGATATAAAAAGAGGAGTAAGACAGGGATGCATCCTATCACCAAGCTTATTCAATCTATACACTGAGCAAATCTTTAAAAACATCTCAGAGATAGCAGGCCTAAACATTAATGGAAAGATAATCAATAACCTAAGATATGCTGATGATACTGTTCTACTAGCAGAAAATCCTAAAGACCTACAACAATTGCTTAATGTGATAAACATAACAAGCAAAAAATATGGACTAGAAATGAATATCAAAAAGACTAATGCTATGATCATAAACAAAGCAAATTCTCAAGACCTACGATTAAATATCACAGTTGAGGGAATACATCTGGAGACAGTCCAGAGTTACAACTACCTGGGATATACTATAACCAGTGATGGAAAATGCTAAACTGAAATAAACAAAAGAATAGGTATGGCAAAAAGTAATTTTAATGCCATGAAAAATATACTAACAACAAAACAAATATCAGCAGGGCTGAAACTAAGATTGGCAAAATGTTACATCTTCTCAATATTCCTGTATTGTGCAGAAACATGGACATTAGACAAGAAAACAGAACATAAATTTAAGCCTTTGAAATGTGGATTTATAGAAGAATAGGTAGAATTGGGTGGAAACAAAAGATAACAAACGATAAAGTTTTAAAACAACTGAAAATAAAAAGAGAACTGCTGAACACAATTAAGACAAGACAAATTACATTTTTGGGGCATGTTAAAAGACATAACAGCCTACTAAAAGTAATATTGGAAGGAAAAATACACGGTAAAAGAGGCAGAGGCAGACCAAGACTAACATGGATGAGTAACATCAAAAGATGGACAAGTCAATCTATGTCAGCCTGCACCATCAAAGCAAGAAACAGAGTAGAATGGCGATCCATGGTAACCAACCTTCGTTGCGGAGAAGGCACACGATGATGATGATGATGATGATGATGATGATGATGATGATGATGCTGTTCTCGCAACGTTTATAGAAGGCTCGTTGTGTTGTGTTTTGATTTTTCTGCCTTATCACTTGGCCAACCCACTTTATCTATTGTTTTTCTATGTACTCTATAGAGGGAATTATTCCTAGCTTTTTTCCCAGTTTTTCATTTCTGATCTTATCTCTCAGACTGTTTCCTGTCAATCGTCGGACACATTTCATCTCTGTAGTGGTTATTTTTCTTATTGTTCTTGCATCTAGAGTCCAGGACTAGCATTGGTAGCAAGCACAACTATTGGGGTGAAGGTTGTATTGTAGAGTGCCCGCTTTGCTTCTAGTGTATCGTATTATTTAATATTTATAAATTACAAGTGGTGTGATGTAACAGCAAACACAATCAGTACTTCTTAAAACATAGTACATGCAATGATAAAAATAGTAAGTGCAAATAAAAAATTAATAAATGATTTGAAACATGACACACTATTCGACATAAAAATGTAAACAAATTATTTGAAATGTGGAAAAAAAAAAGATGAAAAAGTCTGATACTGCGTAAACTTATTCAACACGAGACCAAACTATTTGGTGTTGATTTGAAATTATTCAATACAAGACCAAACTATTTGGTGTTGATTTGAAATTATTCGATACAAGATCAAACTATTTGGTGTTGATTTGAAATTATTCAATACAAGACCAAACTATTTGGTGTTGATTTGAAATTATTCAATACAAGATCAAACTATTTGGTGTTGATTTGAAATTATTCAATACAAGACTAAACTATTTGGTGTTGATTTGAAATTATTCAAGTCGAGACCAATTTATTCCGTGTTGATTCAAATTAATCAACACAAGAAAACAAACTATTCCGCACAAAGGCAAAACGTATTCATCATAAGATCAAATTATTGACCATAATTACAAGATATTTGACATAGTGGCAATGTGCTAATCATACAAGACATGCAGAAAATAAGCATAAAATCGTACGTAGCAGTTAATCTAATAGAAAGACAAGACAAACTACAACGTTACGGCAAAAGCCTTCATCAGGTATAGCAAACAAACTATGCAAATGAAACACATAAATCCAAGCCAGAAAACACTACACATGCACCCTGTACATCGAAAAGCTGTTCGACACAGCGGCAACATTGTCGACATGTACCAATTATTCGAAACAAAGACAGGTTCTGCGGGACTACAGTAACAAACGTCCAGTAGAAAAAACACAACATTGGTGAAAATAAACAAGCTCCCAACATAAACAATAAATAACCATCCAACATAAACAAACATCCAACATAAACAAACATCCAACATAAACAATAAACAAGCAACCAACATAAACAACAAACAAACATCCAAGATAAACAATAAACAAACATCCAACATAAACAAACATCCAACATAAACAAACATCCAACATAAAGAAAAAACAAGCATCCAACATAAACAATAAACAAGGAACCAATATAAACAACAAAAAAGCATCCAACATAAACAACAAACAAACATCCAACATAAACAACAAATAAACATCCAAGATAAACAATAAACAAACATCCAACATAAACAAGAAACAAACATTCAAAATAAACAATAAACAAGCAACCAACATAAACAATAAACAAACATCCAACATAAAGAAAAAACAAGCAACCAACATAAACAATAAACAAACATCCAAAATAAACAATAAACAAACATCCAACATAAGCAATAAACAGCAACCAACATAAACAATAAACAAACATCCAACATAAACAATAAACATACATCCAACATAAACAATAAACATACATCCAATATAAACAATAAACATACATCCAACATAAATAATAAACAAACAAACAACCAACATAAACAATAAACAAACATCCAACAAACAATAATAAACATACATCCAACATAAATAATAAACAAACAACCAACATAAATAATAAACAAACATCCAACATAAACAATAAACAAACATCCAACATAAACAATAAACAAACATCCAACATAAACAATAAACAAACAACCAACATAAACAATAAACAAACATCCAACATAAACAAGCATCCAACATAAATAATAAACAAACATCCAACATAAACTAGCATCCAACATAAACAATAAACAAACATCCAACATAAACTAGCATCCAACATAAACAATAAACAAACATCCAACATAAACAATTAACAAGCATGCAACATACAAAATGAACAAACAAACAATTTGTTACTGCATTCTTCCTTCTGTTCAACACAAATGTCTGCCCCGTCGGCAGAATGGAATTCAAGAAAGTCAAAAGAAAACTATTTCCGTTGGCTGAGCTCCAAGTTTACTTTCCAAACGATTTGGTTCGAAAAACAAACACACACACGCACATGCGCGCACACACACGCACACACACACACGCGCAGTCTGGTTTCCATTTTGCCTCCCTCTCGTTCTCTCTTTTTTTTATCCATCTTCTTGAGTCTTTTCTCCCTTTCTCCTTTTCTTTTTCATTTCTCTTGGTCTCGTTCTCTCTTTTCTATTCTTCTGTTTCTTGTTCTCCTCGTTTTCTCTTTTCTTTATATTTCATTATCTAATTTCTTATCCTCTCCTTCTCCCTTTTCTCTTCCTCATCTTGTCTCTTCCTCTCTTTTCTCTTCCTTCTGTTCTCTATATTCTCTTGCTCTTATTTTCTCTTTTCTCTCTTTTCTCTCCATCTCATTTCCTCTTTTCTATTCCTCTCGTTCTCGCTTCCTCTCGTTTTCTCTTTTTTTCCCCTCTCATTCTCTCTTTTTTATCCTTCTCATTTTTTTCTTTTCTCTCTTCGTCTATTTCTCTCGCTCTCATTCTCTCTCTTCTGTTCATTTCGCTGTCTCGTTTCTCTCCCTCTTGTTCCCCCATTCTCTCATTTTCTTCTTTTCTCTCCATCTCGTTTTCTGTTTTCTCTCCCTCTCCTTGTCTGTTTTCTCTGCATCTCATTCTCTTTTTTTCACTCACTGTAATTCTTTCTATTTCGTTGTCTCTTTCTTCTCCCTCTCATTCTCTCTTTTCTCTACCTCTCGTTTTCTCTTACTCTCATTCTCTTTTCTTTCCCTCTCCTTATCTCTTTTCTCTCACTCTCATGTTCTCTTTTCTCTCACTCTCATTCTCTCTTTTCTCTCCCTCTCGTTCTTTCTCCTTTACTTTCTCTTTTTTCTCCTTCTCCTTCTCATTCTCTCCTGTCTCTTACTCTCGTTCTCCCTCACTCTCATTCTCTCTTTACTATCCCTCTCATTCTCCCTCATTCTCGTTCTCTCTCACTCTCATTCTCTTTTCCCTCCCACTCCATATCTCTTATCTCTCATTCTCATTTTCTCTTTTATCTTCCTCTCGTTCTTTCTCTTCATTCTCTCTTTTTCCCTCTGATTCTCTCCTTTCTCTCTCACTCATTCTCTACTTTCTCTCCCTCTCATTCTCTTTCCCTTTAATTCTCTCCTTTCTCTCCCTCTCGTTCTCTCCTTTCTCTCCCTCTCGTTCTCTCTCCCTCTCCTTCTCTCACTCTGTCTCTCTCATTCTCTCCTTCCTCACATTCTCTCCTTTTTCTCCCTCTCGTTTTCTCTCCCTCTCATTCTCTCCTTTCTCTCCCTCTCGTTCTCTCTATCTCTCAATGTCTCTTTTCTCCCCCTCTCATTGTCTCTTTTCTCCCCCTCTCATTGTATCTTTTCTCTCCCTCTCATTGTCCCTTTTCTCTCCATCTCATTCTCTCTTTTCTCTCTCTCTCATTCTCTCTTTTCTCTCCCTCTCATTCTTACTTTTCTCTCCCTCTCATTCTCTGTTTTCTCTCCCTCTCATTCTCTCCTTTCTCTCCCTCTCGTTCTCTCTATCTCTCATTGTCTCTTTTCTCTCCCTCTCATTGTCTCTTTTCTCTCCCTCTCATTGTCTCTTTTCTCTCCATCTCATTCTCTTTTTTATATCCCTCTCATTCTTTCTTTTCTCTCCCCCTCATTCTCTTTTCTCTCCCTCTCATTCTCTCTTTTCTCTCTCTCATTCTTTATTTTCTCTACCTCTCATTCTCTATTTTCTCTCCCTCCGATTATCTCTTTTCTCTCCCTCTCATTCTCTCCATCTCATTCTTTCCCTCTCATTCTCTCTTTTCCCTACCTCTCATTCTCTCTGCTCTCCCTCTCATTTTCTCTTTTCTCTCCCTCTCATTCTCTCTCGTTCTCTATTTTCTCTCCCTCTCATTATCTATTTTCTCTCGCTCTCATTCTCTCTTTTCTCTCCCTCTTATTTTCTCTCATTGTCTATTTTCTCTCCCTCTCATTCTCTCTCTCATTCTCCAGTTTCTCTCCCTCTCATTCTCTCTTTTCTCTCCCTCTCATTCTCTCTTTTCTCTAACTTTCATTCTCTCTTTTCTCTCTCTCATTCTCTTTCTCATTCTCTCTCTCATTCTCCAGTTTCTCTCCCTCTCATTCTCTTTTTTCTCTCCCTCTCATTCTCTTTTTTCTCTAACTCTCATTCTCTCTTTTCTCTAACTCTCATTCTCTCTTTTTTCTCGCCCTCTCATTCTCTCTTTTCTCTCCCTCTCATTCTCTCTTTTCTCTCTCTCATTCTCTCTCTGGTTCTCTATTTTCTCCCCTCTCATTCTATATTTTCTCTCCCTCCCATTCTCTTTTTTCTCTCTTTCATTCTTCCCTCTCATTCTCTCTTTTCTCACCCTCCCATTCTCTATTTTCTCTACCTCTCATTCTCCCTCTCATTCTCTCTTTTCTCTCCCTCTCATTCTCTCTTTTCTCTCTCTCATTCTCTCTCTCGTTCTCTATTTTCTCCCCTCTCATTCTATATTTTCTCTCCCTCCCATTCTCTTTTTCTCTCTTTCATTCTTCCCTCTCATTCTCTCTTTTCTCACCCTCCCATTCTCTATTTTCTCTGCCTCTCATTCTCCTTCTCATTCTCTCTTTTCTTTCCCTCTCATTCTCTCTTTTCTCTCCATCTCATTCCATATTTTCTCTCCCTCTCATTCTCTCTTTTCTCTCCTTCTAATTCTCTATTTTCTCTCCCTCTCATTCTCTCCCTTTCATTCTCTTTTCTCTCCCTCTCATTATCTCTTTTCTCTCTCTCTCATTCTCTCTTCCTCTCCTCTCTTTTTCTCCCTTTCGTTCTCTCTTTTCTTTCTCCCCCTCCCCTCTCCTACAAAGTGTCCTCGACATAAAATCACACAGCTCACAAATACACACACACAGAGGCTTGTACTCACAAAAACACACACACACACACACACACAGAGGTCTGTACTCACACAAATATGTTTGTACTCACACACACTTTAATAGCCTCAGGCACAGGCACACAGACAGCGCTGTACCCATAAACATTCACACATATTTGCCTTTATTATTCCACTATCTCTTCACCCCCGTCCCCCTACACACACTCTCTCTTTCTCTCTAACACACACACACACACACACACACACACACACACACACGTGCTACCACGTTCACACTCACATTAATGAGCACAAACATCTACCCACAACAACACACACATGCGTCGCCGTATCGTGTAAACACCTATGCTATGTCTATGCCATTCCAATATACCCCTCCCATATCTCTCGTAATTAACATATTTGCTACTCGTCTAGGCCTCGGCTCATCCGTAAAATTCCATTGTTCATGTTTTCTATAAATGTATTGATGCTCCTAATTCATCGTGGAGGCTGGTAATATATGGCTCTACAGCCAGACAGTTGTTCTAGCGGTTCGCTACTATAGTCCGTTCAGAAATTCATAATCACACCTGAATTAGTTTTGCGTGATAACCGCTTGTTATTTTGGTTTCACATTTTGCATGCAATCTTAGAATATTGATGACGCAAAGATTTTGGTATTTGTTATTCCACAAACACAAAGTTTTAGCACATCAGCGAATTCCTTTGATCTTTTATGACGATATCACACAAGTTGATTTAAATTTTAGAGTTTACAGTAATCGTGATAAATTGTCCAGTTTACTGCAATTCTTGTCAGAGGCGTATCTACATAGTGCTTAATTTTGGGTGTTGTTCGTTATGTGTATTTGCAAACATGAATTCAATTGATTACAATTAGTCTTGTCCTTCGGTCACCATTAGACCCCAGGACGTCCTAACTGCAGTTGGAATTGAATTCATCTTAATTTTAATCATTCCGAATCTGACGATTCCAAGAGGTTGATAATCATTACTGGCTGGACAAATAGTAATCCATCTCGTTTCCAGTACTCAACTTCCACCCGCAACACATGTTCAACACACTTCTTTTGCATAGTTATAAATTTGCATTTCAAACTCATTGTAATTTAGATATAAATGTTGGTATTTAAAGTCAACAAATTGTCTACTGAGTCTTCACAAAATTAATAAAGATACGCCTTCCCTTCGGTAATTAATGCCCAGGCCGTGGTGCGTCATGTCGTTCAATAACAATTCAGTTTTGTGCACGGGATTTTCCTGAAGTTAGTGTTTCTGCAATAGCCAAACTATTTTACGCCAACGACCGCGCCAAATTAATGTATATATCCTAAATTTTGTCAAATTCGAACAGGGTGAATTTAATATAGCCTAAAGAAGAACACTTTTAAACTAGATCAAATTTCTCAGGGCAAAAAATATTTCTATAACGTCATCAATATTCAAAGTTCCATGCAAAATGTGAAACCAAAATAACAAGCAGTTGTCACGCAAAACTAATTCAGGTGTGATTATGAATTTCTGAACGGACTATAGTAGCTACGGCGTCCTGGCCAAATCGAAGCATGACACGTGAGGTTCAAGGATGCAAAAGAGTGCCATATGTAAAAGGATGTAAAAGAGCGCCCTATATAAAAGGATGCAAAAGAGTGCCCTATGTAAAAGGATGTAAAAGAGCGCCCTACATAAAAGGATGTAAAAGAGCGCCCTACATAAAAGGATGTAAAAGAGCGCCCTACATAAAAGGATGTAACAGAGCGCCCTATGTAAAAGGATGTAAAAGAGCGCCCTACATAAAAGGATGTAAAAGAGCGCCCTACATAAAAGGATGTAAAAGAGCGCCCTACATAAAAGGATGTAAAAGAGCGCCCTACATAAAAGGATGTAAAAGAGCGCCCTACATAAAAGGATGTAAAAGAGCGACCTACATTAAAGGATGTAAAAGAGCGCCTTACATAAAAGGATGTAAAAGAGCGCCTTACATAAAAGGATGTAAAAGAGCGCCCTACATAAAAGGATGTAAAAGAGCGCCCTACATAAAAGGATGTAAAAGAGCGCCCTACATAAAAGGATGTAAAAGAGCGCCCTACATAAAAGGATGTAAAAGAGCGCCCTACATAAAAGGATGTAAAAGAGCGCCCTACATAAAAGGATGTAAAAGAGCGACCTACATTAAAGGATGTAAAAGAGCGCCTTACATAAAAGGATGTAAAAGAGCGCCCTACATAAAAGGATGTAAAAGAGCGCCCTACATAAAAGGATGTAAAAGAGCGCCCTACATAAAAGGATGTAAAAGAGCGCCCTACATAAAAGGATGTAAAAGAGCGCCCTACATAAAAGGATGTAAAAGGGCGCACTATGTAAACGGATGTAAAAGAGTGCGATAGGTAAAAAGACCAAGAAAAGGGACCTAGGTAAAATGACACCTTAAAGAGATCCTTAGGTAAAGGGGCGATATGGCGGTTGATCTAGCTGTGAAAATGTGTGCCTGACATGAATTGCTAACACGGGTGACAACACTGAATAAGAGAACGGGCCCCATCCATCGCCGTACTTATATGTTATTCCTTGAGGATCTTAGGACTTCGCAAACATTATCTACCTGCACTTGCAACTTGAAAAAGAACGGTGCAGTTGAATGTTGTGATTTTAGAACAATAAGCTTAATAAGCCAGGTAACCAAAATCTTGATAAAAGTTATACAAAGAAGGATTCAGAATAAAATAAATATGGAGGTAGAAGAACAACAATTTGGATTTAGGAAAAACAGTGAGACAAAAGAAGCCACCATATGAGGGGAAATAGACAAGAAATTAAGAAACCATTGTCTCCCTTTTTCTGTATCTTCTCTCCTTCTTCATTCATCTTTCAGCGTCGAGGGGAGATAACGTTGGTGGTCTCTTTGTGTGGCTGCTGGTGCTGTTGGTCCCTAGTGTTTATAATATCCATCTATCTTTTTCGTGGTCTGCCTTTGGGTCTTCTGTTCTCGCAACGTTTATTGAAGGCGCCTTGTGTTTTGTTTAGTTCCTTCTGTCTGATCATGTGGCCACGCCATTACACCGGTTGCTTCTTTATGTATTGCAGGAACGACGCCCTAGCTTATTTCTCCAGTGCTTCATTTTTCAGGCTGTTTCCTGCCATGCGTCTAACACATTTCACTTCTGCGGTGGTTATTTTTCTTTTTAAGTCTAACGTCCAGCTATAGAAACGTTGGGATGAAGATTGTACTGTAAAATCCAGGTCCGGCATCGGTAGCGCAAAGTTGGGCTGAAGATTGTACTGTATAATCCAGGTCCGGCATCGGTAGCTCAAAGTTGGGATGAAGATTGTATTGTACAATCCAGGTCCGGCATCGGTAGCGCAAAGTTGGGATGAAGATTGTATTGTACAATCCAGGTCCGGCATCGGTAGCGCAAAGTTGGGATGAAGATTGTATTGTACAATCCAGGTCCGGCATCGGTAGCGCAAAGTTGGGATGAAGATTGTATTGTACAATCCAGGTCTGGCATCGGTAGCGCAAAGTTGGGCTGAAGATTGTATTGTACAATCCAGGTCCGGCATCGGTAGCGCAAAGTTGGGCTGAAGATTGTATTGTACAATCCAGGTCTGGCATCGGTAGCGCAAAGTTGGGCTGAAGATTGTATTGTACAATCCAGGTCCGGCATCGGTAGCGCAAAGTTGGGATGAAGATTGTATTGTACAATCCAGGTCCGGCATCGGTAGCGCAAAGTTGGGATGAAGATTCTACTGTATAGTCCAGGTTCGACATTGGTAGAAACAACGTTGGGGTAAAGATTGTCTTGTACAGTCCAGGCTCGACATCGGTAGCACAACGTTGGGATGAAGCTTGTGTTAAAATGGTTTGTGAAACACGGAACGAAAGTAATGAAGTGATCAAATTATAGATTCAGTCTGCACGGCACGTGATGGTAGTTCTATCATGAAGTTATCTACCTTAGAACTAGTAACTTTCATGAGACAGCTTCATTACCTCCCTTAGTTTATATCAGCAATCATAATCTGCAAACCTTCCCGTGCCTGTTGGGGGGTTTATGGCCGCTTTGAAGTGCCCGTTACACGTCGGCCATATGAGACAGAATGGGCGAGTTTAATTATTGGAGTTTGTGAACCGAGGGGAGGCCGAGTGTTGGTAAATCTCAGATTATGTACTGTAAAACGTGTGTGTAGTCAAATCCAACCGCGCGTTGCTTGAAGAGCGTTTGGTCGAGTCGAGGCCAAGAATAATAAACAAGATGATGAACACTCCCTGGTGTACTGTAGTACATTGTAGCGAACTTAGAATACATTGTTATATAGCATTAGAGAAAGATACAAGACTAAGCTAGTCGACAGAAGTATAACAACAAATTATTCGAAACAAGATCTATTCGACAGAAGTATAACAACAAACTGTTCAAAACAAGATTTATTCGACAGAAGTATAGAAACAAATTATTCGAAACTAGATCCACTCGACAGAAGTATAACAACAACTTATTCGAAACAAGATCTATTCGACACAAGTATAACAACAAATTGGGAGCCGCGATAGCTCAGTGGTTAGTGAACTGGACTACAAAGGACAAGAGATAGTGTTCGATCCCAACCGACGGCTTCCGGTTCACCCAACTTTAGTGGATACCGGATTTGTTTCTGGGAAAGTAAAGCGGCACGGGCGTAATACCGACCACATTACCCCAAAAATCATGTGCTGAAGGTCTGTAAAAGACGATTAGAGGCCACAGAGATGGGATTTCTCAGAAGAATTTTGAAAGTTCCCTGGACAGCTAAAAAGACCAATGAGGGGTTCTCAAAGAGGCCAACACAAAAAGGAGCTCCTAAAAAACATCACAAAGAAGCAATCAACATTTTTCGGGCACATCATGAGAAGAGGAAAGTTGGAATACTTGGTTACAACTGGCAAAATAAAAGGAAAGAGAGATCGCGGGCGACAAAGAGAGAAAATACTGGATAGCTTGGTGTCATGGCATGGAAAACAGTCAACAACAGAACTGAGACGATGCACTGTAGATAGAAGATTGTGGAGGGACATGATCACCTACGCCAACCGGTATGGCACATGATGATGATGAAGGTCTGTAAAATGTATGATCACTAACACCATATTCCTTATACGCCACTTGACGTGACGGGGGTACTTTACTTTTTTTTTTTGTATATAACAACAAATTATTCGAAGCAAGATCTATTCGACAGAAGTATAACAATAAATTATTCGAAGCAAGATCTATTCAACAGAAGTATAACAACAAATTATTCGAAGCAAGATCTATGCGACAGACGTATAGCAACAAATTATTTGAAGCAAGATCTATTCGACAGAAGTATAACAACAAATTATTCGAAGCAAGATCTATTCGACAGAAGTATAGCAACAAATTATTTGAAGCAAGATCTATTCGACAGAAGTATAACAACAAATTATTCGAAGCAAGATCTATTCGACAGAAGTATAACAACAAATTATTCGAAGCAAGATCTATGCGACAGAAGTATAACAACAAATTATTTGAAGCAAGATCTATTCGACAGAAGTATAACAACAAATTATTCGAAGCAAGATCTATTCGACAGAAGTATAACAACAAATTATACGAAGCAAGATCTATTCGACAGAAGTATAACAACATTAATAACAAGCCCAGAATATGAAAGACGTTATTAGAAGAAGAGTACATTTAGCCCAGTTTTACTTTCTTTCTACAAGTATCGTGTCTTATGACTGATGAGATCATGCCTCCCCAACATTGTGTGTCTAAAAATGATGCCCTTCTGTACTGCTGCTGACTTGTTCCTGGACGATTATCTAAAACTTCTATTTTCTTGTGTTCCCTCCTATTTTTCTGTTCTCGTAATATTATCATAATCATCATCATCATCAAGTACCGTGGCTGCTGGCGTAGGTGATCATGTCTCTCCACAACTTTCGATCTTGGCAGCTATTTATCATTTCTGTTGTTGACCTTCTGCCAAGCCATTCTCTTTAAGATGTCTGTTATTTTTTCTCTTTGTTTCCCTCTATCTCTTCGTCCCTCAATTTTTCCAGTTGTTACAATATATTCCAGTTGTTCTCTTCTCATTACATGGCCACAAAATGACGATTGTTTCTTCCTAATATTGGAAATTAGCTCTCTTTTTGCTTTGACCTCTCTCAGAACATTTTCATTACTCTTCTTAGCTGTCCATGGTACTCTCAACATTCTTCTGTAAAACCACATTTCTACAGACTCAAGTAATTTTCTTGTCTGTTGTCCTATTGTCCATGATTCGCTTCCATATATTAAGACTGGCTCTACATAACATTTAAGAACTTTTTTCTTGTATCGTGATATAGTCCACCTAAAGAAGGGCAAAATATATGAAGATGGAAACGTTGCTGCTATTTTGCCTCTTTTAGAAGGAGCTCATTACCTTTAGCTATTCATTATACTCTCAACATTAGGGGAGAAGGGGGGGGCGGGGAGGCTGAGTAGTCAAGAGGCAGAACATGGGCCTCTGAACGGAGCGCAACCGAGTTCAAAACCCACCACAGACTGTGTTTATTTTTAAAATAAAAATAGGAACAAATTAATTCGTGGTTTCTTTATGACATTACCTCCCCTGATCTCTTGGGTAGTGAGATCCGATGTCTAGCCTTCTCGGATAACGGCGATAAACAGGTGGTCCAGTGTGCACTCGCGCACGTTAAAGATCCCTTGGTAGTTAAAATCGAAAAAAGTGGGCCATAAATATGATTGCTGCCCGGGCTAAATTATCAGCAGAGACCTACCCACATCGTGGGTCCCAGGCCGTGCTACGGAGTTCGTGCACGTGGGTCAGGATTCTCCTCGGACTTTCTCGAGATTCGAGGGGGATATCGGAGCACCTATGGGCTCGTCCGGAGGGCAGTGATGATGATCCTAACAAATAAATAAACAATCCATCCAGCGGTAGCCCTATTTACTTTCATGACGCATTTAATATGAGGTTATAGTTGTAAATTAGCTACAAAAAGCCCCCATTGAACGCAACATAGAGATGAACGTACAAGAACAATTAGTGTCAAAATCCTAGAAAACAAACAAATACGTAATGACCAGTCTTTAGAAATATTACAATATACCGAATCTCCTATCAAAATGCGATCAAATATAAAGAGAAATCAATACTTGAAAACAACATGGATAAATGATTGCATTAACAGGCCTGAGCAGAATTTGACAAGACAAATCAATCAAGATTACAGCACAAGATTAAATAAAAGTGTACACTTGTAATACCAATATCCTTAAATATCTGTTAAGTGTGGACACTGAAAGCCCGCGAAGACGGAGTGTCCCAGCAACGGTTCAAGGTTGGGGTAAAAAAAAAATGTCAGGATGCCCACGCAAGCATATGACTTGGGAACGCCACTGACCAGTCTTACGTCATCCTATCCCCATATGTCAGTTGATCACATTCGCGTGATCACATGACTTGAACTTAGAAGCAGAACAAGAACAACAAGGAGAATAGGAAGAAGAAGAATAGGAAGAAGAAATTTAGGAAGAAATATAAGAAGAATAGGAAGAAGAAATTTAGGAAGAAATATAAGAAGAATAGGAAGAATAAATTTAGGAAGAAATATAAGAAGAAGAATAGGAAGAAGAAATTTAGGAAGAAATATAAGAAGAATAGGAAGAAGAAATTTAGGAAGAAATATAAGAAGAAGAATAGGAAGAAGAAATTTAGGAAGAAATATAAGAGGAAGAATAGGAAGAAGAAATTTAGGAAGAAATATAAGAAGAAGAATAGGAAGAAGAAATTTAGGAAGAAATATAAGAAGAAGAATAGGAAGAAGAAATTTAGGAAGAAATATAAGAAGAAGAATAGGAAGAAGAAATTTAGGAAGAAATATAAGAAGAAGAATAGGAAGAAGAAATTTAGGAAGAAATATAAGAGGAAGAATAGGAAGAAGATTTTTAGGAAGAAATATAGAAGAAGAATAGGAGGAAGAAATATAAGAAGAATAGGAAGAAGAAATTTAGGAAGAAATATAAGAAGAAGAATAGGAGGAAGAAATTTAGGAAGAAATATAAGAAGAAGAATAGGAGGAAGAAATTTAGGAAGAAAAATAAGAAGAATAGGAAGAAGAAATTTAGGAAGAAGAAATTTAGGAAGTAAAATAAGAAGAACAGGAAGAATAACAATAGGAAAACTAATAAGAAGAATTGGAAAAGAATAATAAGCAGAAAATGATGAGAATAGAAAGAAGAAGGATAATAAGAATAGGAAGAATAATGATCATGATTGCATGCTACCAGCCGTCTATTAAGACGATAAAAAGGTCATACAATAGAAAACAAGGGAAGTAAATATATTTATCGGGAAAGAATCAGAAATGATGGTCTGTACAACTGGTCTATTGGATATAAGATTACAATCGACGGTTTCTAGGTCCACCCATCCTTAATATGGTACTGAATTTTACTGGGAAAGAAACACAGCTCTTGCGTAATACTGTCCACATTGTCTATCTCCACTCCACCCACCCCCTCAAACAAAATGTCGATGGTTTAAAAATATGTGCATAGGTTCCATATTTGCCATAAGGCATGAGTGCAATGGTGGCGTTCTTTCTATTTCCGGTCCCATTACAAGACAACCGGCCATCTCACGGGGAGCAATGGTTGGTGAAAACCTCCACAGGTTCATGACGTCAAACACTGGACGTGCTAGCATTCCCAGGCAATGCCAGGCAACAGAGATAAATGGAACAATATCTACACAACAGCAGAAAATATTGGCGTTTCATTCACTTTGTCTATGAGGTTAAAGAAATACAATCTTCCTCTTCTTCGTCTTCCACATTTGAGGGAAGATAAAATTTTCAGTCTTTTACTCTTCTGTTGGCCACTGCTGCAGTTATGTTTCCTAGTGTTTATAATATTCCATCAATCCATCTTTTACTCTTCTGTTGGCCACTGCTGCAGTTATGTTTCCTAGTGTTTATAATATTCCATCAATCCATCTTTTACTCTTCTGTTGGCCACTGCTGCAGTTATGTTTCCTAGTGTTTATAATATCCCATCAATCCATCTTTTACTCTTCTGTTGGCCACTGCTGCTGTTATGTTTCCTAGTGTTTATAATATTCCATCAATCCATCTTTTACTCTTCTGTTGGCCACTGCTGCTGTTATGTTTCCTAGTGTTTATAATATTCCATCAATCCATCTTTTACTCTTCTGTTGGCCACTGCTGCTGTTATGTTTCCTAGTGTTTATAATATTCCATCAATCCATCTTTTACTCTTCTGTTGGCCACTGCTGCAGTTATGTTTCCTAGTGTTTATAATATCCCATCAATCCATCTTTTACTCTTCTGTTGGCCACTGCTGCTGTTATGTTTCCTAGTGTTTATAATATTCCATCAATCCATCTTTTACTCTTCTGTTGGCCACTGCTGCTGTTATGTTTCCTAGTGTTTATAATATTCCATCAATCCATCTTTTACTCTTCTGTTGGCCACTGCTGCTGTTATGTTTCCTAGTGTTTATAATATTCCATCAATCCATCTTTTACTCTTCTGTTGGCCACTGCTGCTGTTATGTTTCCTAGTGTTTATAATATTCCACCATTCCATCTTTTACTCTTCTGTTGGCCACTGCTGCAGTTATGTTTCCTAGTGTTTATAATATTCCATCAATCCATCTTTTACTCTTCTGTTGGCCACTGCTGCTGTTATGTTTCCTAGTGTTTATAATATTCCACCATTCCATCTTTTACTCTTCTGTTGGCCACTGCTGCAGTTATGTTTCCTAGTGTTTACAATATTCCATCAATCCATCTTTTACTCTTCTGTTGGCCTCTGCTGCAGTTATGTTTCCTAGTGTTTACAATATTCCATCAATCCATCTTTTACTCTTCTGTTGGCCTCTACTGCAGTTATGTTTCCTAGTGTTTACAATATTCCATCAATCCATCTTTTACTCTTCTGTTGGCCTCTGCTGCTGTTATGTTTCCTAGTGTTTACAATATTCCATCAATCCATCTTTTACTTTTCTGTTGGCCTCTGCTGCAGTTATGTTTCCTAGTGTTTACAATATTCCATCAGTCCACCATTTTCGTGTTCGACCCTTGAGCCTGGTGTTCTCGTAACGTTCGTTGTGTTGTGTTTTGGTGCTTCTATCTTATCGCGTAACGAAATCATTGTATCTGTTGTTTTATTATATACTCTATAGCGGGAATTATTCCTAGCATTTTTTGCTCATTTTTTCACTTCGGATATTATTTTTCTTGTTGTTCTTGAGTCTAGCGTCCAGGTCTGGTATTGGTAGCAAAACAAGGAAGGCAATTTTTCTTCCTCTTATTTCCTTCCTCGTTTGCCTTTCAGCGTCGAGGGAATATATAGTTTTCGTTCTTTTGCTCTTATGTTGGCTTCTGCTGCTGTTATGTTTCCTAGTGTTTCTAATATTCTGTCAATCCATTTTTTTCCCGTGGTCAGCTCTTGGGTCTGGTGTTCTCGCAAAATTTATTAAAACCTCGTTGTGTTGTGTTTTGATCTTTCTTTCTTATCACGTAGCCAAACCATCTTATCTGTTGTTTCTTTATGTATTCAACGATGAAAATTGTTCCTAGCCTTTCTTCTCATCTTCGATTTTATCTCTCAGACTTTTCTGTGCATCTAGGGTCCAGTTCTGGCATTGGTATCAAAAAAAAGGAAGGCAATGATAATAGAAAATATCGGAGCTAATTGGCGCGGATGTCAGCAGAGACAAACACGAATGATGTGGGGAATGTACTAACATACATGTAAAACAGGCCACGCTGTGCCAAGAAGTAATAAGAAGGGAAAAAAACAGTCATGAAATCAATTGTTGACAATGCAGGGTGACACGCAACATGATGCTAGTGATATCTACACATCTCATTAGCAACGAGTCAACAAGACTGGTCTCCCCTGCCTGTTGCTTTCGTTACGGAGAGTTTCAAGGTCAGAACAATGACTTATGTAAATCTGTATATTGACCTATGCAAATTAGCGCGCGAGTTTAAGCTCGTCTTTGGTGTGTCACGCTCCGACTGACACAACCTGCACCTGGTCACATGTGTTTGCTTGGTCCATGACATTACATACGTCAAACAAGAATTCTCTGGAAGGCTGAAAGTACCAGAGTTTGTCCACTGCGATCCGGAAAATGAAAACAGGAACTGAAATCGCAATCGTAATAGTGGCCAAACTGTAGTTTTTAAAAAAAAAGTACCCCCGTCACACCAAGTGGCGTATAGGGAGTATGGTGTTAGTGACCATAAATTTTACAGACCTTCAGCACATGGTTTTTGGGGTAATGTGGTCGGTATTACGCCTGTGCCGCTTTACTTTCCCAGAAAAAAAACCGGTACTTATTAAAGGTTGGGTGAACCGAAAGACATCGGTTGGGATCGAACCCTACCTCTTGTACTTTGTAGTCCAGTTCACTAACCACTGAGCTATCGCGGCTCCCGTGAAACTGTAGTCTTGAATGGGAATGTGATAGAGGGAGGAAGACCATGGACAAACTAGTGGAGGATAGTGGAAAGAGTGTAAGCCAGACTTGGGGAACCCAGCAAGGGATGGTTAGGAACTGCACGAGACGGTGAACTTAATTGTTGAACTACATGACACTACCACGAACAGGGCGTGACCATGTAGGGAGGTACTCAGGAAGAAAGCAAATAAGGAGAAGAAGAAGAATAAGAAAAAATGAGGAGAAGAAGAGGAAAAAGAAGAAGATGCAAAAGTAAAAGAAATTGAAGAAGTAGAGAAGAGAAAATGTAATCTCTGGCATGGTGCCGCCACTAGTCAAAGGCGTATCCAAGATTAGATGTGGGCACATTGAGGAATGTAGGTGTGTTCATACATAGGTCATTGGTGGCATTGTCCCGCACATTGTTGGATCAAATCATATGGACACACATACAACAGAATTGTAACATCGACGACTGTTGCATTTATTGTTGCTTTTATTGTTAGATTTTCTTTTAATCCAGCTCAAAAGTTGTAATTTTTCTAGACAGTCGATAAATACAACTTTGTGGAGAGGTAATAAGATGAAGTAAAGAATTATAACACAACTAAATGTCTATATCACAAACTAAATGTCTATATCACAAACTAAATGTCTATATCACAAACTAAATGTCTATATCACAAACTAAATGTCTATATCACAAACTAAATGTCTATATCACAAACTAAATGTCTATATCACAAACTAAATGTCTATATCACAAACTAAATGTCTATATCACAAACTAAATGTCTATATCACAAACTAAATGTCTATATCACAAACTAAATGCCTATATCACAAACTAAATGTCTATAACACAAACGTCATATCTATATCTCAAACGCCATGTCTATAGCACAAACGTCATGTCTATATCACAAACGTCATGTCTATATCATAAACGTCATGTCTATATCTCAAACGTCATGTCTATAGTAGTGGGATCTGATGTCTAGCCCTCTCTTGGGTAGTGGGATTTGATGTCTAGCCCTCTCTTGGGTAGTGGGATTTGATGTCTAGCCCTCTCTTGGGTAGTGGGATTTGATGTCTAGCCCTCTCTGGGTAGTGGGATTTGATGTCTAGCCCTCTCTTGGGTAGTGGGATTTGATGTCTAGCCCTCTCTGGGTAGTGGGATTTGATGTCTAGCCCTCTCTGGGTAGTGGGATCTGATGTCTAGCCCTCTCTTGGGTAGTGGGATTTGATGTCTAGCCCTCTCTTGGGTAGTGGGATTTGATGTCTAGCCCTCTCTTGGGTAGTGGGATTTGATGTCTAGCCCTCTCTGGGTAGTGGGATCTGATATCTAGCCCTCTCTGGGTAGTGGGATCTGATGTCTAGCCTTCTCGGATAATAAACAGGTAGTCCCGGTTGCACTCGCGCGCGTTAAAATTCATTGACAGTTAAAATAAAAAAGAGTAGGTCATAAATATTGGATGACTTAATGGTCAGCATAGACCTGCCCACACTGTAGGTCCCGTGCAACGGAGTTCGTGCACGTGGGCCAGGTTTCTCCTCACGTTATCTGTAGGAGACTGCCGTATCACCTATGGATTCGCCCGGTGTGCAGTGATGGTGATCCCAACAATAAACAAGTGTTTATGTGTGTTGTCACGTGACTTCGTAGAAATGTAATTCATTCATTGAGTGCCGTCTCCGCGTCGAAGGTTGGCTACCATGGAGCGCCATTCTGCTCTGTCTCTGGCTTTGATAGTGCAGGTTGTTATAGGCTGACTTCTCCATCTTTTGGTGTGACCCGTCCATGTTAGTCTTGGTCTGCCTCTGCCCCTTTTACCTTGTATTTTCCCCTCCAAGATTACTTTTAGTAGGCTGCTGTGCCTTTTAACTTGAACCAAAAATCTCATTTATCTTTTGCTTAAATTGTGTTTAGTAGTTCTCTTTTCATTTTTCGTTGTTTTAAAACTTCATCCTTTGTTTTCTTTCCATCCAATTCTTCCTATTCTTCTATCAGTGCACAATTCAAAGGCTTCAGTTTTCTGTTCAGGAGTAAAGGCATCAAGATGCACCACGAGAGACATCAAGATGCACTACGAGAGACATCAAGATGCACCACGAGAGACATCAAGATGCACCACGAGAGACATCAAGATGCACCACGAGAGACATCAAGATGCACCACGAGAGACATCAAGATGCACCATGAGAGACATCAAGATGCACCACGAGGGACATCAAGATGCACCACGAGAGACATCAAGATGCACCACGAGAGACATCAAGATGCACCACGAGAGACATCAAGATGCACCACGAGAGACATCAAGATGCACCACGAGAGACATCAAGATGCACCACGAGAGACATCAAGATGCACCACGAGAGACATCAAGGTGCACCATGAGAGGCATCAAGATGCACCACGAGAGGCATCACGATGCACTACGAGAGACATCAAGATGCACCACGAGAGGCATCAAGTTGCACCATCAGAGACATCAAGATGCACCACGAGAGACATCAAGATGCACCACGAGAGACATCAAGATGCACCACGAGAGACATCAAGATGCACCACGAGAGACATCAAGATGCACCATGAGAGACATCAAGATGCACCATGAGAGACATCAAGATGCACCACGATGCACAGAAAAGCGATGTTGCTGAAAAACTGATGATAATTTTTAAGAAAATATTTTTTTTTTAAATTGTCATTGTTTTAAATTTTCTGTTCTGTTTTCTCGTCTAACGTCCATGTTTGTGCACCATACAGGAATGCTGGGAAGACATAACATTTGGAGGCGAAGGCACGCCTACCAGCACCAGAGCTGGAAGTTGTCAGCGACCCACAGCTGATGGCTTGCGCCAGGATCGGTGAACCAAAACCATCCAGACCCTGCTCCACCTCTCCGTGGTGCCTCCAGTGACAGACTAACCTGTCTAGTCTGGCCAAGCGTGCAGGGATCGAAGAGGGAAGACAACCCGGCACTCAAATATGTTGTGCTGAAGTCGGATGTGTTGGGCCGAAAGTCGCAAATATAACAGTTATACTGCAAACCACAACACAACGCAGACACGTCCATTACGTCCTTGTAAGGGCGGATGATGAAGAGGAATATTCTAGCCTACCACGATACTCTAGAATACTTTAGTCATCGGGCGAACGCAACCAACCAACCACATAAGATTTGACTATTCTCAGTTTTAACCCAGGTGTTAAATATATGTCATAAATGACAACAAAGAGATCACAAAGTTCTACATATTGATGCAATATGATTTCAGTGAAGTTTGAAAAAGTCACAGCACAAAATGATGACGAGATACGCAGTTACAGCCTTCCACGTGTTGTTTGCTCATGTTGAACAATGGAGGTACTCAGGAAGACGAATATTGTTACATGAGGTCCTGCCATGTTACATGCAAACTAATGAGTCATTGGGGAAGGAATGAACTGTACTCGACGATAGGTCTCAAAGTGTTCCCCATGGGTGATCGGTGGTACCAATACAGAAGTCCTGTCAGCTACAAACTATTTTCACAATCATCATCATCAAGTACCATGCTTGCTGGCGTAGGTGATCATGTCTCTCCACAACTTTCGATCTCTAAAGTTATTTATAATTTCTGTTGACCCACAGGCCATTCTCTTAAGCTGTCTGGTATATTTTCTCTTTGCTTTCCTCTATCGCTTCGTCCCTTATTTTTCTAGTTGTTACAATATATTCCAGTTGTTCTCTTCTCATTACATGGCCAGAAAATGATGATTGTTTCTTCCCAATATTGGAAATTAGCTCTCTTTTAGCTTTGTCCTCTTTCAGAACGTTTTCATTACTCTTCTTAATCTTATTTCCACAATAGTTCTGAGAATTATTTGCCGCTTCAAATATTTATTTTCTCAAAAAACCTAACTGGTACTAATCTACAAGAATTCATCTTTTAATGAACAACAATTTAGAATGCAAGTTCGTACAAAAAGGAAAAAAAAGTAGGTAAAGATTCCCGTCACGTGGCTTTTAGGGAATATGGTGTTAGTAACCATAATTGTTACAGACATTTTTTGGGACATGATTTTTGGGGTAATGTGGTCGGTATTATATTTTCCCAGAAAAAAAATCCGATACCTATTTACGGCTGGGTGAACCCGGAAGCCGTCGATCAGTATAGAACCCAACCTCTTGTCCGTTGTAATCCAGTTCACTAACCACTGAGCTATCGTGGCTACCCTTTCTTTGGTAGAGTTCCTAATTTGTGAACTATCTTCTTTTATTTCACAAATTGTGCTTTCTCTTGTTTTGTTTTATAAATCATGAACTATCTGCTATTATTTCAAAATTTCACAAAATTCAGTCCCTTTGGATCTTCGTTAGAGAAGTGAATCTGTAAACAACAAACATACAATGTAAACAACAAACATACAATGTAAACAACAAACATACAATGGGCCACCCAGAACAGCAAAGCTTGAGAACCACTGGCAGTGTGTAAGTTGAATGGATCGCCGTGCTCCCTGCGACTTATAGTACTACAACTTTCATTTACACAATAAACAGGAAGTCGTGTTGTAAATGTCACAGGACAGAGAAACAGGAACAGCTCAAAAATTCATGAACAAATTAAAACCCAGAACTAAAATACACGACCAAAAAAACCACAATTTTCACATTTTGGCAATCTAACTGGAACTTGCAGTTCAAAAGTAAAAATGGTATCCAATCAAATTTAACAGAACATTTGAGTTGGTTTACTTACCAAATGATCAAATTGTAACAGCCGTGCTCATTGGGTGACAACCATAATTTGGTAAAAGCCAGTTTGAACTGTCTCCTAACATAAATGGTACAACCCTGAGCTTGGAGTCAATGAAATGCGATATCCAAGTGTTGTAACTTCTGAGTAGTAACAGTAACAACGATTAGAGTGCAGTAATTACCTTAAACAATGATAAAAGTACGGTAAATACCTAAAACAACGATTACAGTGCGGTAAACATATACTATTATAATACTTGTAACAGTTTTAGAGTGTGGTATTTATAGATAACGACAACACAATCACACATAACGGTGAATATACTGCAATAATCACATATCACAGATATCTACATAGCGGTAATAACATACAGCACTAATTATAAAGCGGTAATCAAATATATAACGCGCTAACTACACAACAGTAATCACATATAACGCGTTAACTACACAGCGGTAATCACATTTAACACTAACTATCAATCTATTGACCTTTCGAGTCATAGCCGGCCCATAGGGCGTAGACCAAGATACTCCTCTTATCTGAATTTTTGTTCTAGCTGTTTTCTTTTAAAGATATTTTATCAAATCTCGTCATTTGTCTCTGTTCTGTGGGAGCAGCTCTATCTCATTGAGGGAACCACAACACTAACTACACGACGATAATCACATTTAACACTAACTACACGACGATAATCACATTTAAAACTAACTACACAGCGGTAATCACATTTAACACTAACTACACAGCGGTAATCACATTTAACACTAACTACACAGCGGTAATCACATTTAACACTAACTACACAGCGGTAATCACATTTAACACTAACTACACGGCGGTAATCACATTTAACACTAACTACACGGCGGTAATCACATTTAACACTAACTACACGGCGGTAATCGCATTAAACACTAACTGCACGGCGGTAATCACATTTAACACTAACTACACGGCGGTAATCACATTAAACACTAACTGCACGGCGGTAATCACATTAAACACTAACTGCACGGCGGTAATCATATTTAACACTAACTACACGGCGGTAATCACATTTAACACTAACTACACAGCGGTAATCACATTTAACACTAACTACACGGCGGTAATCACATTTAACACTAACTACACAGCGGTAATCACATTTAACACTAACTGCACGGCGGTAATCACATTTAACACTAACTACACAGCGGTAATCACATTTAACACTAACTACACAGCGGTAATCACATTTAACACTAACTACACAGCGTAATCACATTTAACACTAATTGCACGGCGGTAATCACATTTAACACTAACTACACAGCGGTAATCACATTTAACACTAACTACACAGCGTAATCACATTTAACACTAACTGCACGGCGGTAATCACATTTAACACTAACTACACAGCGGTAATCACATTTAACACTAACTGCACGGCGGTAATCACATTTAACACTAACTACACAGCGTAATCACATTTAACACTAACTGCACGGCGGTAATCACATTTAACACTGCATTAATATTTCCAACGATTCATCATTATCGTCATACTTATCAGACTGCTGTTCATTGTAGATGGTTTCTCACTCTACGTCAAGTCTGACCTGCCTCAGTCCATGTAGTCTACACAGGTCGTTAACTTGCATTGTCAACACAGTGCGGTCAATACGTATACAACAGGGAATGGTAAAAGTCTAAAGTAGTGCTTGACGTAAGAC
Organism: Megaustenia siamemsis; assembly: GCA_032433765.1. Taxonomy (NCBI): domain Eukaryota; kingdom Metazoa; phylum Mollusca; class Gastropoda; order Stylommatophora; family Ariophantidae; genus Megaustenia; species Megaustenia siamemsis. The sequence continues at coordinate 6,745,319 of JAVIAB010000108.1, read as the reverse complement.
TGAGTTGTAACAATGAAAGATGTTGTCATACTTGGTTTTAACCTTCGACACATTGCGGTGACACAACTTTGACAACTATACCAAGGTCACGTTGAGTTTGAGGTAGAGCAGAGTTTTGTCAGGACATTAGAGGATCATCACTGCTGACGGTTTTCTGCTCAACGACATACGAAAAGTCCAGTGCTCAGAATTAACCCACGGCCAACTATCTCACAGCCCTGTGATTAACCCACGGCCAACTGTCTCACAGCCCTGTGATTAACCCACGGCCAACTATCTCACAGCCCTGTGCTTAACCCACGGCCAACTATCTCACAGCCCTGTGATTAACCCACGGCCAACTATCTCACAGCCCTGTGATTAACCCACGGCCAACTATCTCACAGTCCTGTGATTAACTCACGGCCAACTATCTCACAGCCCTGTGATTAACCCACGGCCAACTATCTCACAGTCCTGTGATTAACCCACGGCCAACTATCTCACAGCCCTGTGATTAACCCACGGCCAACTATCTCACAGCCCTGTGATTAACCCACGGCCAACTATCTCACAGCCCTGTGATTAACCCAACCTGGAATTTACGTTGAATCAAGGTCCAGAGCCCTCACTTAACCCTAAACTATAGGCCCTTCACAAATGTATGCCCAAACTCAACATTAATTTTCTCAGAAACTATTTGGCAGAATGTCGTCATTTTTGACATGCAGTCTTTGATTTTCTTGGACCTTAATAATTTGTAAAAATAGGACCAAAGGCAAAGCGAATTTGGCAAAATATGAGTATTTCTTATATAAATTGTGTACACAGACAAATAGTGTGCAAGAAATATTAGATTTTACATTACACATCAAACATTCCAATGTCACGGTGTTGTCTCTGGCCCGGTGCTGCCTCTCACTTTGTATTCTGGTAAGGTCAACGCTGTCTTCGGCGGCGATATCCCCACGCACTCTGAGACTAATGATTGTTTTTTTCACGTAAAATTGCAAAGTGTGCCATGTATTGAACGAGTGGGGAGGGGGGGGGGTTATTTACTGTTAATAGAAAAATAATTATTTTGACTGCAAGCAAAATGTCACAGCAATCCACAAAATAGTTTCCAAGAAAATTAATTCTGAGCTTGGACAACATTATCTGAAGGGTTCCCGTGTCTCTAGCGATGAACAGCGCATAAAATGAAAGCGGTAAGCGACTCCTAGCTGATTGAGTCAGAATCAGAGAATCAGAAATGTGGTGAATCTGCAAATAAACTGGCTGGTCTGTTGAAACGATTATGGATAGAAGAATGTTGAGGAAGCCGTCACAAGACAGCCGTCACAAGACAGCCGTCACAAGACAGCCAAATAGAGCTGTGCTGGAGCATTGGGTGTGACAGACTATGATTGTGCAGCTTATTTCACTTTCTGCTTCAACATACTGACTCCCGTCACTCGACGCTGCATGCCTGTTTTGTTTACATTTCTGTCACACTTGATACCGTTTTGGTTGGAATATTGTCTGCTTTCACCGAGTTATTTAAAGATAAGACCCTATGTCTGTGCTGTAACATGGAGGCCAATACCAGCAACTGGTTAGAGAGCGACTCCTGGCTATGTTTTTCTAATTATTTCTAATGATCTCCAGCTAAGTGTTTTACATTTTATTTATCTTTTTATTTGTATGTAATTATTTTCTTGTAATATAGCACTTTTCCCTCTCGATTTGTCATGTCGTACTGAAGACGGATGTGTCGGGCCGAAAGACGCAGATATCGTGACTTGACGTAAACTATCGACACAGTCGCATCAATTGCGATCATGGCTCATTCAGACTAGGACTCCGGACACTCTTATGAAGGCAGCTGTCTGTTTCAGTGATTCGGTTGTCCCGTAGAGTTTCTCTTCCAGGGTGGTGGGTGTGGACCACATTGTCCTTCTCAGGTCTGTGTACTGGGGGCAGTCGTGTAGAACATGTTTTGTTGTCATGTTATCCAGGGTAAAGTCGCACTGGCTGGTAGTTCCTATTTTGAGTTTGATGAACATGTGGTTTCTCATTCTGTTGTGGCCAGTGCGTGGGCGAAGTATGATGACTTGATCCCTCTTTGATAGTTGCAGGTATCCATCCCTCTCGTTATACTTTGATGTTCTTGTTTCCATTTTTCATGATACTAGCCTTTGATGATGGATTTGGCCTGATCGTAGCTGAGCATCAACGTTCTTGTAGGGAACGAACGATGGAGCGGAAGTGCCTGACAGAAGATGCTTCATGAAAACACCAACACAGTTTCTGCCACGCTCTCTCCATCAATCTAAACGTTGCTCTACGATCATGATAAATCTGACAATGTCACAGAGGAGGCGTTATTTCCTAATTTTTTTTCTGTTTTCTTAAACTATAATCTGCAGCTCTTGACTTGAGAAGGAGCCGCGATAGCTCAGTGGTTAGTCAACTGGACTACAAAGGACAAGAGGTAGGGTTCGATCCCAACCGACGGCTTCCGGTTCACATAGCATTTAATGGGTACTGGATTTTTTTCTGGGAAAGTAAAGCGGCACGGGCGTAATACCGACCACATTACCCCAAAAATCATGTGCCGAAGGTTTGTAAAATTGATGGTCACTAACACCATATTCCCTATATACGCCACTTGCGTGACGGGGTACTTTACTTTACTTTTCTTGAATTGAGAGAGTCAACGTCTGACGATCCTGCTTTGCCCTGTAAGCACCGAGAGAAATAGACTAGTTCCCATCACTTATTGATGTCTTCAATGTCCCCTTGTCACAACAGCTTGATAACCTCCCTTTAATCCATCCCGTAACTGTAACCTCTGATTTGACAGTTTTGTGTTTTCATTTATTTGTCTATTTTTTTTTTTTAGTTAAAGCGATTCCAGATTTCCAGCTGTCAGAGCGAGATCTCTTTTGAATAGTTTTGCATTAGACCTCCATGACATGATCTGTTTTTATGATTCTTGACGACTTTACTAATTTCACCCTCTCTCTATCTCTCTCTCTCTCTCTCTCTCTCTCTATCTATCTCTCTTTCTCTCTCCTAGTGGGGTGTCCAGATTGATACATCAATATTCATTTTAGCTTCAGGAAATTCGGAAACATCTTGCTCTGTGAAGTGTGTGCTGTTGTTTTTTTGTTATCGACAACAGTTCGCATTCGTCAGAACTTTTCTTGTTTTGTTCATTATCTTTAGAGCATCAACAACAGTTCGCTTCGTGTTCCGTTTATGTGATGATGAGTATTTTCCTCTTTTCTTTTTTATTATGTGCGCAATGTTGTTGTTGTTGTTATGGATTCATCCATGTAATGATATCTGCAGGTATTTCTGAGTTCCCTTGTAGTTCCATACAAGGTGTTCCATTATCAGGTCTTTGAGGAAGTAGAGTTGCTCTGATGCCAGCAAGATTTGGACCGTCAACAAGGTGATGTTGTTTCATGTGGGGTTCACAGAGTGGAAACATGCTGGAGTTTGCTTTTGTTGTATTCTATTCATGTGATTGTTCAGTGGTACATGACCGGTTCTCAGTCTGAAGATGTTTCTGCACCATACAGGAATATTGAGAAGATGTAACATTTTGCTATTCTTAGTTTTAGCCCTGGTGTTATTTGTTTTGATGTTAGTATATTTTTCATGGCATTAAAATTACTTTTTGCCATACCTATTTTTTAAATTTATTTCAGTTGTACATTTTCCATCATTGGTTATAGTATGTCAAAGGTAGTTGTAGTTCTGAACTGTCTCCAGATGTATTCCTTCAACTTTTAATATTTAACTGTAGGTCTTGAGAACTTTCTTTGTTTATGATCATAGTTTTAGTCTTTTTGATATTCATATCTAGTCCATATTTTTTGCTTCCCATTACATTAAGTTTATTAATTAACTTTATTACATTAAGTAATTGTTGTAGGTCTTTAGGACTTTCTGCTAGTAGTACAGTATCATCAGCATATCTTTGGTTATTGATTATCTTCCCATTAGTATTTAGGCCTGGCATCTCTGTGGTTTTTTTTTAAGATTTACTCAGTGTATAGGTTGAACAAGTTGATTAGAAGAAGCAGTTTCGTCTATTTTACATTCAAGTTGATTAGAAGAAGCAGTTTCATCTATTTTACATTCAAGTTGATTAGAAGAAGCAGTTTCTTAAAATTCTAAAAACTTGTGTGGTTACAAATTGAATATTATTTCTCCAAAGTTTTGTCAAACTTGTCAATCTTTTTGTGACCTGCATTAACTACTAAAATATCATTCACAAATTAAATATTTGCATTAATGATAAAAAAAATGTGACATTTGTGTGCTGTGTTACAAATTGAAATCACTTACACAAAATATCAATTTTAAGAATGAGTGGTACGCACTAGACTCAAGACATCTTCATCTATAAATGGTACAAAACTTACAAGACTAGAACTAAAGTGCCACTTTTAGATAAAAACAAACAATTGTGTGTCAGGAGCTTATGAATTGTTCTAGAAGCAACTAGATAGTGTTCAACGTGCTGTGGTCATAGAAAATCATGGTCATGCTATATTCTCCAGGCGCCTAGCAAGGCAAGGGGGTTACTTTATATAGTACAGTATGTATAGTAGTAACCCAACCTACGGCTTCCGGGTTCACCCAGCCTTAAATGGGTACCGGATTTTTTTTCTGGGCACAGGCGTAATACCGACCACATTACCCCAAAAAATCATGTGCCGAAGGTCTGTAAAATTGACGGTCACTAACACCATATTTCCCTATACGCAGCCACTTAGCTTGACGGGGGTACTTTACTTTTTTTTAAAATGTATAGTAGTATGGCCTTTAGTGTCTTGACAGACGGTTGGTAGCAAGCTACCAAGATACGTCAGTAGTTTAGTAAAGTAATAGTGTCTCATACTGGGTGCTGCTTTCCTGAACATCTTCTCTCGTGGCTGAATTTGACAATCCTGGACAGACAGATCTATCCACAGAACGAACAAGGTGTATTAGCTGTACCTGGCCTTGTCTCTTGCGCCTTTTGTCTTCTGAATTTATTTTCTATTTAAATATATATATATTTTGTGTTCTTACAATTTAATTGTTTCCTTCGCTTCATTCAGCATTCTCGCTCATTCATCAGCTCTACCTTCCAGAAAGAAGATTTCATTTTTTTCAGTTTATGAAGTTATGGTACCTATTTTTACGCCAGTAGTTTCCACTCAGGTTCCATTAGTGCCAGCTAACGAGCTCTGAGACTCACCCAGCGGCATAATTTAATGACATGTCGCTTCCCTAATGTGTTTGACATAAATAGACATGTAGGCTCTTTGCTGTAATTGCAGTTCTTGTGAACCAGAGAACCGTCTGGTTTGTCTGACCCGTGCTAGCTCGAACAGACGCAGTTTTGTTGAACGAGCCAGAAGTAAACTCCAGCCGTATAGCTTCCGGTGCAATCATGGCGTCCAAACATCGTCAAGTTGACTGCCTAATTTATAGCCAGACTTTGACAAGTTAGAAACGGATAGCAGCAAATCAATATGGCGCAAGTAAGGTAAAGGTAAAAAAAGACGATGGAGCTGGATAGGACACACACTACGGAAGCCAACTGAGAGTATTACACAACAGGCCCTTTTTTGGAATCCCCAGGGGAAAAGACAAAGAGGAAGACCAAGGAATTCTTAGAGAAGACAGATAGAAGCAGAGATGAAGATGATGGGGAAGACATGGAATGATCTTAAAAGGATGGCAAAAAAACAGAACGACTTGGAAAGTGTTTGTTGAAGACCTATGCTCCACTGGGAGCTAAAAGGTAGAAGAAGAAGAAGAAGAAGAAGAAGAGGAAGAAGAAGGTAAAGGTAAAGTACGAGACTTGAACCGGAATCCAGAAATGTTCGGATATTTCTGTATAGTGTCGCCTCAAGCATCGAAACTCAGATGCGAAGCGACATTCCTCACCTTCCCAGGGTAATACCCTGGTGCCCATTTCTGCCAACGGCTGGGTCGACCGTGGGGGTATTTTTTTTTCCAACCACGAGTACAACTCACACTGCTCCCAGCGGGAATCGAACACGGGTTGTCCGAACGTGGGTAGTCCAGTCGGGTGGTTTCATAACTCGGCTACCGAGGCCCCCAAACTTGCTTGGTGCAAGTATCAAGGTCAAGTGCACTTATATGCTTTGTGACGTCAGTGAAGAATGCTGTTAGTTTCCATGTTTTTCAGTTTCTTTGCCGTTTTGTTCTTGCAATGTTTCAATCATGCACTGAGGCATACGCCATCAGCAAGAGCTCTTCAATCCTCTCTGTACCGTCCTGTCTTTCAATCATGCACTGGGGCATACGCCATCAGCAAGAGCTCTTCAATCCTCTCTGTACCGTCCTGTCTTTCAATCATGCACTGGGGCATACGCCATCAGCAAGAGCTCTTCAATAATCTCTGTACCGTCCTGTCTTTCAAACATGCACTGGGGCATACGCCATCAGCAAGAGCTCTTCAATCCTCTCTGTACCGTCCTGTCTTTCAATCATGCACTGGGGCATACGCTATCAACAAGAGCTCTTCAATCCTCTCTGTACCGTCCTGTCTTTCAATCATATACTGGGGCATACGCCATCAGCAAGAGCTCTTCAATAATCTCTGTACCGTCCTGTCTTTCAATCATGCACTGGGGCATACGCTATCAACAAGAGCTCTTCAATCCTCTCTGTACCGTCCTGTCTTTCAATCATGCACTGGGGCATACGCTATCAACAAGAGCTCTTCAATCCTCTCTGTACCGTCCTGTCTTTCAATCATGCACTGGGGCATACGCTATCAACAAGAGCTCTTCAATCCTCTCTGTACCGTCCTGTCTTTCAATCATGCACTGGGGCATACGCTATCAACAAGAGCTCTTCAATCCTCTCTGTACCGTCCTGTCTTATCTAATCGTCTACAGTGGTTGTTTGTCATTGTTATCTATACATATATATGTCATCTCCGTGTTTTTCGTCCCCGCTTTATCTTTCCCTGTGACTTCCAGGTTTGAGATTATTCAGCGATGCTTGTAGTTGCTTTTCGAAGAGTATGTACCATCCAAACCTACCGTCACTTTCTTATTATATTTCCCACTGTGAACTGATTCATATTTCCTTGACATCTGCAATATTTGTGAGTGAAATGGTCAACACCACACCAAGCCAAATATTGTTTTTTTTTAAAGTTATGGTACCCATTTTCAGATGCTAAATAAACCAGAAAGATGAAAAATAAGCTTTGTCTTAGTTTATACTTGAACCCGGACCACTTGGTGAACAGACAAGGAAACTACTTAGCTACCATCGATTGAAATGTTATATCTGCTATGTTGTATATGTACTAAATTTGTTATATTCATTATGTTTGTATATGTACTAAATTTGTTATATTCATTATGTTTGTATATGTACTAAATTTGTTATATTCATTATGTTTGTATATGTACTAAATTTGTTATATTCATTATGTTTGTATATATACTAAATTTGTTATATTCATTATGTTTGTATATGTACTAAATTTGTTATATTCATTGTGTTTGTATATGTACTAAATTTGTTATATTCATTATGTTTGTATATGTACTAAATTTGTTATATTCATTATGTTTGTATATGTACTAAATGTGTTATATTCATTATGTTTGTATATGTACTAAATTTGTTATATTCATTATGTTTGTATATGTACTAAATGTGTTATATCATTATGTTTGTATATGTACTAAATTTGTTATATTCATTATGTCTGTATATGTTCTAAATTTGTTATATTCATTATGTCTGTATATGTTCTAAATTTGTTATATTCATTATGTCTGTATATGTTCTAAATTTGTTATATTCATTATATCTGTATATGTTATAAATTTGTTATATTCATTATGTCTGTATATGTTCTAAATTTGTTATATTCATTATGTTTGTATATGTTCTAAATTTGTTATATTCATTATGTTATAAATGTTACAAATGTGTATGTCATGTTCATGATATCATATGTGTTCTAAATTTATGTTATGTTCACTATATCTAGGGAGCCGTGATAGCTCAGTGGTTAGTGAACTGGACTACAAAGCACAGGATGTAGGGTTCGATCCCAATCGACCGGCTTCCGGGTTCACCCAGCTTTAAATGAGTACAGGATTTTTCCCCGGGAAAGTAAAACGGCACGAGCGTAATACCGACCACATTACCCCAAAAATCATGTGCTGAAGGTCTGTACAATTTATGGTCACTAACACCATATTCCCTATACGCCACTTGGCGTGACGGGGGTACTTTACTTTACTTTTTATATCTAGGAGTTATACATATCCAGGAGTTATACATATCCAGGAGTTATACATATCCAGGAGTTATACATATCTAGGAGTTATACATATCCAGGAGTTATACATATGAGTTATACATATCTAGGAGTTATACATATCCAGGAGTTATACATATCTAGGAGTTATACATATCCAGGAGTTATACATATCCAGGAGTTATACATATCCAGGAGTTATACATATCTAGGAGTTATACATATCCAGGAGTTATACATATGAGTTATACATATCTAGGAGTTATACATATCCAGGAGTTATACATATCCAGGAGTTATACATATCTAGGAGTTATACATATCTAGTGTTACCGGGGCCTCATTATGAGGGAAGTAAAGAATAGTGACACTGTGACCTTCCAGGCATGTCGTATGAGGCGACTAAGGAGGTTGATCGATGGCTTGACAAGCTGTCATTGTAAAAAGTATTGTTATGGAAACAGCGCCATATATTTTAGAGCAGTGATCTCTGCAATATGTGCCGCTTTGGCACGCAAGGTTTCTGATTTTGAGATTGTGGCTCTGCCCTATGTGCCGTCTTCGGCTCGAAAGGACAGTAGATAGATAGATACATATCTAGGAATTATACATATCCAGGAGTTATACATATCTAGGAGTTATACATATCCAGGAGTTATACATATCCAGGAGTTATACATATCCAGGAGTTATACATATCTAGGAGTTATACTTATCCAGGAGTTATACATATCCAGGAGATATACATATCCAGGAGTTATACATATCTAGGAGTTATACATATCTAGGAGTTATACATATCTAGTATGTTATATAAACAAGGCAACAGAAAACCACCGTCGTAACTGCTTTGTACAATCATGAATCGCCACAATAATAGAAAAGAGTTCTTAAATGTTATGTAGAGCCAGTCTTAACATATGGATGTGAATCATGGACAATAATAGGACAACAGACAAGAAAATCACTGGAGTCTGTAGAAATGTGTTTTTGCAGAAGAATGTTGAGAATACCGTGGACAGCTAAGAAGAGTAATGAAAACGTTCTGAAAGAGGCCAAAGCAAAAAGAAAGCTAATTTCCAATATTAGAAAGAAACAATCATCATTTTTTGACCATGTAATGAGAAGAGAAATAAAAAGCAGAATAGCTCAGGACAAAATAGCATTTAAGAAAATGAAAAATATCTTATGCAACAAATCTATGTCAATAAAAATGAGAAAGAGAGTTCATCAGTGCTATATAGAACCAATTCTGACCTATGGAAGCGAATCATGGACAGTAGACAAACAAATGAAAAGACGGTTAGAGGCCACAGAGATGGGATTTCTCAGAAGAATGTTGAAAGTTCCCTGGACAGATAAAAAGACCAATGAGGAAGTTCTCAAAGAGGCCAACACAAAAAGGGAGCTCTTAAAAACATCAGAAAGAAGCAATCAACATTTTTTGGGCACATCATGAGAAGAGGAAAGTTGGAATACTTGGTTACAACTGGCAAAATAAAAGGAAAGAGAGATCGCGGACGACAAAGAGAGAAAATACTGGATAGCTTGGTGTCATGGCATGGAAACAGTCAACAACAGAACTGATACGATGCACTGTAGATAGAAGATTGTGGAGGGACATGATCGCCTACGCCAACCGGCAGGGTACATGATGATGATGAATGAGGAGAGATCAACTGGAATATATAGTAACAACTGGGAAAATTGAGGGACGAAGAGATAGAGGGAAGCAAAGAGAAAAAAAATCACAGACAGCTTAAGAGTATGGCTTGGCAGAAGGTCAACAACATAAATGATAAATAACTGTCGAGATCGAAAGTTATGGAGAGACATGATCGCCTACGCCAGCAGGCCTGACACTTGATGATGATATCTAGGCGACAAATTATAATAAATGAATATTATTTTTCTAGAGGGAAACTTCCGAGGAGATAGATCAGTGAATCATTTCACGAGGAGAGGTATGTTTACAGCACTCAGAACAAACTTCACTGATAATCAAAACCAAACAAACAACAAAGAACAATTGACAGCCCAAAGCAGGATCGAACTCGACACCTCAACACCTGTTGGTTCGTTGACCGCAGGGCCTAGCGTTCGTTTCCAGTGACAGGGCGCTGTGTCTAGAAATACCGGTTCTGATTCGGGCTATTGTTCTTTGGGGTTGTTGTTGTTGGTTATTTGTGAATGTGTTTCCCCTCCGAGTGTTGTAAACATACCTATCCTATACAATTATAACTTCATATGTGTTCTAAATGTATACGTCTATATCCCGTATGTTATATAAACAAGGCAGACCAAGAGAATCATAAAGCAGAACAATTACTAAGGAGAACTAAACCACCAACCAATGGACTAATAAACAACCAAAAACTATGAAAAACTATGACTTCCGCCCTATGTGTTGTCTTCGGCCCGAAACAAAAATAAACGAATGTTATGTGATTTCCATATTTAGATGTCATATCCAGTGGGTTATATGTGAAGTTAGATCAAGCATGGTATAATCAATTTATTCCAAATGTGTACGTCATACCCAGCACGCACTCGTAATGTACAGGTAAAGGCATCAAGATGCACCAAGATGCGTAGAGATGCCAAGCTGCTGTAAAGCTGATGATAATAGCAATACTAAAAAAAAAGAAGAAGAAAAAGTGGTATGGTAACAGCTTTACGTGGTAATGGACAAAACAAAAGTCGACGTTTCGGCCAAGTAGGCCTTCAGCTGGAACAAACAACAAACACAATATATATATATATATATATATATATATATATATATATATATATATATATATAAGGATATGTAAACAAATCTAACAACATGGTGATAATGGACTAGATACTCAAGAAAAACTCGTAATGTACACGTGGGCGACATCTCGCGTGTGTCATTGTTAAAACACACGTGTAGTACCCCGTGTGAAAGCTGGAAAACAACAAAAGCGATTGAGAGAAATGTAAACACTTTTGTTGAAGATAAATGCTAACAAGGATAAGGTGTACAGTGGAATGTGTTCAAGACTAATATAGAGATAAGAGAAATGGTCATGCAACCAATGATCTCATCTACAATTGAATGTGTTCAAGACTAATATAGAGATAAGAGAAATGGCCATGCAACCAACGATCTCATCTACAATGGAATGTGTTCAAGACTAATATAGAGATAAGAGAAATGGTCATGCAACCAACGATCCCATCTTCAATGGAATGAATTCAAGACTAATATAGAGATAAGAGAAATGGTCATGCAACCAACGATCTCATCTACAATTAACGAAGAGAAGATGGACATATGTCTGATATGTGTTGAGAATAGACATCGAGAGAATTACAAAACAGGCTCTTCTTTTGGAACTATAGGATACAGAAAAAAGAGGAAGATCTCGAGAGACTCTGAAAGAAACACTTATAAGAGAAGCAAAACTGGCAGGCATGGACTCATTAGATAAGATAGAACATCTCACCCAGATTTGCGATGGATGGAGGAAAACTAAAGGTAAGGTCAAGGTCAAGTACGAGGCTTGAACCGGTGTCTTAGCACGCGAGTTTCCACCCATATGTGCTCGGCCGCCTATCCAGAAATGTTCAGAGATTTCTGGATAGTGTCGCCTCAAGCATCGAAACTCACGATGCGAGACAACATTCCTCACCTTCCCAGGGTAATACCCTGGTACCCATTTCTGCCAACGGCTGGGTCGACCGTGGTTTTTTTTTGTTCCAACCAGGAGTACAACTCACACTGCTCCCAGCGGGAATCGAACACGGGTTGTCCGAACGTGGGTTGTCCAGTCGGGTGGAACACTACGAGCTGCTACGGGAAGTCTACCGGGGACAAGGAGCCAGACAACAGCAGAGAGCTGGAACCTGCCAGCCACTCACAGCTGATAGGGAGCCGCGATAGCTCAGTGGTTAGTGAACTGGACTACAAAGGGCAAGGGGTAGGGTTCGATCCCAATCGACGGCTTCCGGGTACACCCAGCCTTAAATGGGTACCTGATTTTTTTCTGGGAAAGTAAAGCAGAACGGGCGTAATACTGACCACATTACCCCAAAAATCATGTGCTGAAGGTCTGTAAAATACAGGGTCACTAACACCATATTTTCCTATACGCCACTTGGCGTGACGGGGGTACTTTACTTTTTATTAACTCATAGCTGATGGCTTGCGCCAAGATCGGTGAACCAGAACCAAAAAGACCCTAACTCCACCTCATCGCGGTGCGACTAGGAACAGACTAACTAATAGTCTGGCCAAGCGAGCGAGGATCGAATAGGAAAGAAAACCCGGTACATAAAAATGCCGAGCTGAAGTCGGATGTTCTGGGCCAAAAGGCGCAATATCACAGTTCTACTGTAAACCTCAAAACAACGCATTTACGCCCACTTAACGCCCTTTTAAGGACGGATGACGAGGCGGACAATTAATTCCTTAAGCAGTCATCGGGGGAATGCCAGAATGAAAAGAAGTAACGGCTCTAGAAGGATCACGATCAAGACACACATATCTAAACTCACAAATGTTCAAGTGGAAAATAACACACCTGATAACAAACACTAGTGACAGGAATACGTCGTCGCCTACGCCAGTTGGTATGGCACCTGATAGTGATAACAATGTTCAAAAATAGACTAGACTTAACGACTTGTCTTGTTTGCCCTCAGATTATGGTCGACTCGTGACCTTCAAAACCCGAGCTACATGTCGAGTCTCATTAGTTTAATCACGGCTTAGGGCCTCACAAATATAAATGCCAAGGACGTCACGCTGTTTAAAAATAGCTTCGGAACACACCATATCAAGAATGATAAACTCGAGTTATTCGAACATATCTGAAGGTGAAAGTTGTTATCGTTGTGATTATAACCGACATCTTCATAACTTGTGGATGCACATGAATCACAACACTCAATGGAATTCATAATACAACTACAATACACATATATCACGTGGTTGTGAAGTCTCGATGTGTAACATGAGCACACGATCTTTTCTTCTAACGTTACACACTAGCACACATATCTATATGATACTCAACTATATCCATTTGAGATTAGACATTGAGACACTTCGCTAACACTTTTTTTCTAACTGATATTTATATTTCAATTTAAGCTCCGGAGCTATCTACATTTTATTTTCGTAAAGTACTAGTTTAAGCATATAAACTATTTCAGCGAAATGAGTAATTTCCCCCCCCCCCTTTTTAGTTGACGTCACAACAATCCGACAGTGGTTCTCAAATATTACAAAATAGGGTTAGGGGGTCTAGGCAAAGAAATGCATAAAGATGCAAAGCTACAGTAAAGCTTAATGTGAGGGAGAATTGCAAAACAAATAAAACGAAAAAAAATGGTATGGTAAAAGCTTTACGTAACTGATACACAACAAAAAAATAGGTTTGGGACTTTCGCGCGTGCTCAGCCTGTGGGTCAGGAAGGGGAGTAAAGAATTCTGGCGCTGTCCCCCCCCCCCCCCCAAGCTTTTCCCCCTCCTACCTAGCATTGACGTAAGAGGCGACTAAGGAGGGTTAGGCATTGGACTGGCTATCTTATTCTTTCCTTCCTCATCTGCCTTTCAGCGTCGAGGGGAGATATAATTTGCGGTCTTTTGCTCTTCCGTTCGCCTCTGCTGCTGTTATGTTTCCTAATACTTCTAATGTTCCATCGATCCATCTTTTTCGTGGTCGACCTTTGGGTCTGGTGTTCTCACAACGTTTGTTGAAGGCTCGTTGTGTTGTGTTTTGATCTTTCTGCCTTGTCACGTGGCCAAACCATTTAATCTGTTCTTTCCTTATATATTCAATCTATCTATCTATTGTCCTTTCGAGCCTAAGACGGCACATAGGGCAGAACCACAATCTCAAAAACAGAAACCTTTCGTGCCAAAATGGCACATATTGCATAGATCACTGATCTAAAATCTATGGCGCTGTTTCCATAACAATACTTTTTACAACGACAGCTTGTCAAGCCATCGATCAAACTCCTTAGTCGCCTCTTACAACTTGCCTGAAAGGTCACAGTGTCACTATTCTTTTATATATTCAATGGCGGGGGCTATTTTTTTCTCAGTTCTTCATTTCTGATCTTATCTCTCAGACTGTTTCCTGTCATTCGTCTAACACATTTAATCTCTTTAGAGGTTATTTTTCTTATTGTTCTTGCATCTAGAGTCCAGGTCTGGCATTGGTAGCACAACGTTGAGATGAAGATTGTATTGTATAGTGCTCGTTTTGCCTCCAGAGTTATTTCCTTGTTGGACAATAGTGGTGATAACTGTCCAATAATTTGACAAGCTTTTTTGCATCTTGAGTCTATCTCTGCTGTTTGGGAATTGTCGTTTGTCATTAGACTTCCTAGGTATTTGAATTCCTCTACTTGTTTCAGTTGCCTGTCTTCTATAGTTATGTTGATGTTCTGTTTATTTTTGGCGACGTTCATGACTTCTGTTTTGTTGATGTTGATCTTCATGTTGTATTTTGTGCCTGAACTGTTGACTGGCTATCATGTACTGTAAAAAAAAAGCTGCAAAAACTACACAAAACCGTGAAGTCAAAGAAAAGAAAAAAAAAGTAAATCCGTCATCAAAGAAAGATTAGAGTTATCTGTCTAAGATATGTAAGATGATGGGGAATACATGGAACGATCTTAAAAGAATGGCAAGAGACAGAACGGCTTGGAAAGTATTGAAGATCTATGCTCCACAGGGAGCTGAAAGGTAGAAGAAGAGAGGGTTAGAACGTTACCGTCGTGTTGTTTCTCTACAATTGTAGGGTCTTCTAAATATAGATTAGCGAACCACTGAATAAAGTGCAATGTTCATCAAGAGGATAATACTCTTCTGAACTTCAATAATTTATATGATTAAACTAGGACTTTACCTATTTTTTGTGACATCTATTTATATTATTTAAATTTAAGTTCCTGATCTGGGGCTATCTATATGATGTTATTATTTCCAGAAACAAGCAATAATAATAATAATATATTTATTATTGATCTTATAGAAATAAAAATTGCGGCGGGGGAAGACATAGCTGCAGATCGCAATCTTTGGAAACACACTCTAAAGCTGAACTCAAACAAGAAGTAGACAGATTCATAGAACAAGTGAATACACGGGAAAGTAAAGAAAAAATAACATCTCCTAGGGACGCTGCAAAATCCATAGTCAACTATAACTGACGGAGGCTACTATAGTCAACTATGACTGACGTAGGCTACTATAGTCAACTATAACTGACGGAGGCTACTATAGTCAACTATAACTGACGGAGGCTACTATAGTCAACTATGACTGACGGAGGCTACTATAGTCAACTATGACTGACGGAGGATACTATAGTCAACTATGACTGACGGAGGCTACTATAGTCAACTATGACTGACGGAGGCTACTATAGTCAACTATAACTGACGGAGGCTACTATAGTCAACTATGACTGACGGAGGCTACTATAGTCAACTATGACTGACGAAGGCTACTATTATCATCTATATAAATATAATTAATCTATTTTCTAAGAGCAAAAACAAAAACAAAAATTGTCCTACTTAAAGAACTTTTATTTGCTGACGATGCAGCCCTAGTCGCTCATAGTGAAGCCACCCTACAATCGCTGATCAGCAACCCGGATAAAGCATTCGGCCTTTTTTCACTGTCGATTAGTGTAACAGTAATACTAAGTCAAGGCGACATCAAACCTCTATTAATCACTCTAAAAGATTGTCCACTAGAATGAGTTCAGAAATTTACGTATCTTAGATCCACAATGGATCCACAATTACGCAAACCATTTCTCTTGATGATGAAATAAACAGTCGAATTGGCAAGGCAGCTACGACCTTCGGCAAACTCACAGAAAGGGCCTGGAACATCACGAAACTAACTCGAAAGACTAAACTCTTAATATATCAAACCTGTGTGCTTAGCACACTATTATATGGATCTGAAACCTGGACAACATACTCAAACCAGAAAAAAAGACTAAATGTCTCCCACAAGCGATGTCTCCGCAGAATAATGCACATCAAATGGCAGGATAAAATAACCAACTTAACTGTCCTGCAACGTGCTAAGACACCAGCAATCATGTCGATGCTCAGATATCGAAGGCTAAGATGACTGGGGCACGTCCAACGAATGGAAGAAAAACGCATCCCCAAGCAAATACTATATGGTGAACTAACACACGGAAAAAGACAAATCGGCAGACCTAAACTACGATATAGAGATATCTGTAAATCATCTCTGAATGACTTCTCCATCTGTGAATATGACTAGGAACATCTGGCAAGTGATCACACATCATGGAGAGCATGTATAATGAACGGTATAACATCATTTGAGACTGTGCTAAGGCAAAACTTAGAAGAGAAAAAAAGACTCATGGAAAAAAAATACACAATAGCATCTACTAGACTGACAAGACGAAAAGGGCCACACTATATAAATACTTACACGCGCTCTAACACATTTGTAACATTTCAATTTGAATGATTTAGGCACATTTCAATAGCAACAATTCGACTATCTACATTTATTCTACTTCATCAACACTTTCGACTTTCTGTATCTAGAACATTTGTTTCAAGTTCATGTAAATTTAAACGCCCGAATACAAATCTAATATAATAAATAGGCTCTAATATTGCATCAACACTGCTACAGGTATACTAGTCCTACTTTAGCGTCGTTGCGTCATCTACTCTAAACGAGTAAACTCCCCTGATTGACCACACGTATTGTAATGTATCAATTGCTTCTAGTTTTTGTCCATTTTTATGTTGAATTTTATTTGTCAACAATGTTTAAGGTTAGAGTATTCCTTACTCTGAATTTAGCCCATGGGTCTTCAAATGACAGATTACAGATTACTGATTCAAGTGCTAGGGTATGTTACTTCCAACTGAAATAACATAACGACGCTTAACTAGGAGTATCCTGTAACAAACGCATGTTAATGTTTGGGTATCTATCTTGAATCTCTAAACACATTTAATGTATCAACTGGTGTTGGTTATCCGCCCGTCCGTCCATTAATCTACTCTATTATACTCTACCATACTTCTGTTTCTACTCTACTCTACTCTACTCTACTCTACTCTACTCTACTCTACCTCTACCTACCTACCTACCTACCTACCTACCTACCTACCTACCTACCTACCTACCTATCGATCTATCTATCTATCTATCTATCTATCTATCTATCTATCTATCTATCTATCTATCTATCTATCTATCTATCTATCTATCTATCTATCTATCTATCTATCTATCTATCTATCTATCTATCTATCTATCTATCTATCTATCTATCTATCTATCTATCTATCTATCTATCTATCTATCTATCTATCTATCTATCTACATATTCCATTTCACTTCCTCTATCACAAACGAAATCCACATTCAAGAAACCTTAAATCGTTGAGAAAACACAATCCTCCTGGTGTGGAATAGTCCATGCAGCTATTGCTGAACTTAGCCCGACTAGAGTAGACACATTTGTGTTTCCAGTCAGCGAGTTCGAACAGCCCGCGTTTAACAGCCAATACCCCAGCAACCAGCACACACGGTGTCACTCGGGACCGATTGATCTCGACTCTCATCGGCTGGAGAGTTTGGTTTGCCGGGAACCTCTCAGTCGCCACCGACTGTCTCTTCGGCCGGGTCCGGGATTAACACCAGGCCGTTGTGAAACCCCGGCGCAACTTCACGAACCGGGACGTGCCCGCCGGGAAACTGCCTTGACATTGTCCTGCAGGTCAAGCTGAGCGGATGTTGATTATGGTTCACTGTTCTAGCTGGCGTGGGCGATCACTCCACCCCATCGTCCTTGTTGGTGTGCACCGTTTGATACTTCATTTATTTCACATCACAATATTATTATAATGCCCCGCATACTATTTGTACTTATTTATTGTATATTATTAATTTTTATTATGTGTGCTTTCGAACATACCCTTTCTCTAGAGACAAATAATAATAAATTAATATTATTATAGAGGGAGACTTCCTTTTTATCTTTCATTCCCAAATTTGTCGGTTACAACGAATTTTTCTTCTTTTTTAAAAATTTATTTAAAATTTGTTCATAATTTGTTCACGTTGTAATTATGACTGTTTCCGTTTATTTGTCTACACGTATATCCACTAGCTGTTGTAGTAACTATCATTGTTAGCCTTTCTTTACAATTATATCTTTGATTTGTTTTCGTTCTAACTGTTACTATTATCTTTTCCTTGAAACCATGGTTTGTTTTCGAAGTGATTTATATTTCACCTTTCTTTACATCTATGCCCTTGATTTGTTTTTGTAGTAATTTATTTTTTTTTACCTTTCTTTACATCTATGTTCGTGATTTGTTTTTGTAGTAATTAATTTTTTTTACCTTTCTTTACATCTATGTTCGTGATATGTTTTCCTAGTGACTATTATATTATGTCCTACTTTTCATTTATGTCAACGAATGACGATTAAAGATAATCATAAACACTATTATAAATGATTGGGCGTCTGTTGCAGAATATTCACATAATAAATGATTGTATTTATGTACACATTGCGTACAAAACAAGATTAATTCTAACACACACTGCAGTTCGTGGTGTGTACATCTAGAAGAACGTGCTCACACAGACTGACGATCCTTGAAATTGTCTGCGTTGTGTACCACACAGTGCAGACGTCAGTTGACTGTTAGCAGATGCTGCGTTCCAGGAATAGACACCAGGTGGGGAAAGTGAAATTTCTTGACTGGGCGAGTTACCTGGGCCAGGTGAAACTTGAACTAGCTCAAGGTGGAATGATGTTCTGTTTTATCGCAAGATGTTGAGAACGTTCCGTCCAAGGTGGTGTAACAGATGTTGTTGAGGTGGTGATGACAAAGCAGGTCTGTGAATGAAGGAGGGGGATATGATGTCGGTACGTTCCATCAAACTCAAACTCTCACGTTTCCTGTTCTACTCCACCACAACAGCATCGATAATATACTATGTCGTACTCCACCACAGTCACCTCTAATATATACTGCCTTACTCCACCACAGTCACCTCTAATATATACTGCCTTACTCCACTATATACTGCCTTACTCCACCTCCACCACCTCTAATATATACTGCCTTACTCCACCACAGTCACCTCTAATATATACTGCCTTACTCCACTATATACTGCCTTACTCCACCTCCACCACATCTAATATATACTGCCTTACTCCACCTCCACCACCTCTAATATATACTGCCTTACTCCACCTCCACCACCTCTAATGTATACTGCCTTACTCCACCTCCACCACCTCTAATATATACTGCCTTACTCCACTATATACTGCCTTACTCCACCTCCACCACATCTAATATATACTGCCTTACTCCACCTCCACCACCTCTAATATATACTGCCTTACTCCACCTCCACCACCTCTAATGTATACTGCCTTACTCCACCTCCACCACCTCTAATATATACTGCCTTACTCCACCTCCACCACCTCTAATATATACTGCCTTACTCCACCTCCACCACCTCTAATATATACTGCCTTACTCCACCTCCACCACCTCTAATATATACTGCCTTACTCCACCTCCACCACCTCTAATGTATACTGCCTTACTCCACCACCTCTAATATATACTGCCTTACTCCACCTCCACCACCTCTAATATATACTGCCTTACTCCACCACCTCTAATATATACTGCCTTACTCCACCTCCATCACCTCTAATATATACTGCCTTACTCCACCACCTCTAATATATACTGCCTTACTCTACCTCCACCACCTCTAATATATACTGCCTTACTCCACCTCCACCACCTCTAATATATACTGCCTTACTCCACCTCCATCACCTCTAATATATACTGCCTTACTCCACCTCCATCACCTCTAATATATACTGCCTTACTCCACCTCCATCACCTCTAATATATACTGCCTTACTCCACCTCCATCACCTCTAATATATACTGCCTTACTCCACCTCCACCACCTCTAATATATACTGCCTTACTCCACCTCCATCACCTCTAATATATTTTGACCCACTTTACTTCCATCATCTCTAATATATGTTGTCCCAATCTACCTCCATCACCTCTAATATATACTGCCTTACTCCACCTCCATCACCTCTAATATATACTGCCTTACTCCACCTCCACCACCTCTAATATATACTGCCTTACTCCACCTCCATCACCTCTAATATATTTTGACCCACTTTACTTCCATCATCTCTAATATATGTTGTCCCAATCTACCTCCATCATCACTAATACATATTGCCCAATACCCACATCACCTCAATTATATGTTGCCCCACACCTCCATTACCTCTATTAGATGTTGCTCCACACCTCTATCATCTCTATTATATATTGCCCAACACCTCCATCACCTCTGTTATATGTTGCCCCACACCTCCATGACCTCTATTATATATTGCCCCACACCTCCACCACCTGTATTATATGTTGCCCCACACCTCCATTACCTATATTATATGTTGCCCCACACCTCCATCACCTCTATTATATGTTGCCCCACACCTCCATCACCTCTATTATATGTTGCCCCACACCTCCATCACCTCTATTATATGTTGCCCCACACCTCCATCACCTCTATTATATGTTGCCCCACACCTCCATCACCTCTTTTATATGTTGCCCCACACCTCCATCACCTCTATTATATGTTGCCCCACATCTCCATCGCCATCGCCTCTATTATATGTTGCCCCACATCTCCATCGCCATCGCCTCTATTATATGTTGCCCAACACCTCCATCACCATCGCCTCTATTATATGTTGCCCCACATCGCCATCGCCTCTATTATATGTTGCCCCACACCTCCATCACCTCTATTATATGTTGCCCCACATCTCCATCGCCATCGCCTCTATTAAATGTTGCCCCACACCTCCATCACCATCGCCTCTATTATATGTTGCCCCACATCTCCATCGCCATCGCCTCTATTAAATGTTGCCCCACACCTCCATCACCATCGCCTCTATTATATGTTGCCCCACATCTCCATCGCCATCGCCTCTATTATATGTTGCCCCACACCTCCATCACCTCTATTATATGTTGCCCCACATCTCCATCACCTCTATTATATGTTGCCCCACACCTCCATCACCTCTATTATATGTTGCCCCACATCTCCATCGCCATCGCCTCTATTATATGTTGCCCCACACCTCCATCACCTCTATTATATGTTGCCCCACATCTCCATCGCCATCGCCATCGCCTCTATTATATGTTGCCCCATACCTCCATCACCTCTATTATATGTTGCCCCACACCTCCATCACCTCTATTATATGTTGCCCCACACCTCCATCACCTCTATTATATGTTGCCCCACACCTCCATCACCTCTATTATATGTCGCCCCACACCTCCATCACCTCTATTATATGTTGCCCCACACCTCCATCACCTCTATTATATGTCGCCCCAAACCTCCATCACTTCTATTATAACCCCCCCCCTCTTTTCCCCCCACCATATTTTCTCTATACCAACCCCACACGTTACCAACCTCCGACCTCTCGCCCTTGACCTTGCTAGGCAGGTAGAGTGTAAGATGCGGACAAGGAGATGAGAGAAGGACTATAAAGACGATTTCGTCGATGATGGCAACGATTGTGGCGATAAAAACTGACATATACGTCACTGTGTAAGTTCAGTTCGTGATCACAGCAAAATGGAAACATGCACAGTCGTAGTGTATGGAATGGTTAGTGGAGGGAAATAGAGTAACTTACGAAATGAATCTGCGGAGTACGGGCGGGTGGTGGAGGAAAATTACTGGGGCTTTTAGTTTATAAAATTGTTGATCCATTTAAATCAGGAAGTAAAGGGAATATTGGGAATTGGAGGCAGGGCAGTAACAATGTAGGGAAACTTAGGTAGGGTAGTAACAATATAGGGAAACCTAGGTAGGGTAGTAACAATATAGGGAAACCTAGGTAGGGTGGTAACAATATAGGGAAACCTAGGTAGGGTAGTAACAATGTAGGGAAACCTAGGTAGGGTAGTAACAATGTAGGGAAACCTAGGTAGGGTAGTAACAATGTAGGGAAACCTAGGTAGGGTAGTAACAATGTAGGGAAACCTAGGTAGGGTAGTAACAATATAGGGAAACCTAGGTAGGGTAGTAGCAATATAGGGAAACCTAGGTAGGGTAGTAGCAATGCAGGGAAACCTAGGTAGAGTAGTAGCATTGCAGGGAAACCTAGGTAGGGTAGTAGCAATGCAGGGAAACCTAGGTAGGGTAGTAGCAATGCAGGGAAACCTAGGTAGGGTAGTAACAATATAGGGAAACCTAGGTAGGGTAGTAGCAATGCAGGGAAACCTAGGTAGGGTAGTAGCAATGCAGGGAAACCTAGGAAGGGTAGTAACAATATAGGGAAACCTAGGTAGGGTAGTAACAACGCAGGGAAACCAGCAAATAGCCACAAGACTGGGCTTGAGATCAATCATGAAAAGACTAAAGTTATGAAAAGCTTAATTCCAACAGACGACAAATTATACACGGAAAATAAACCAGTGGAAGAGATCGATCACTTTATCTATCTTGGAAGTCACTTTGATCGAGAAGGGGATACAAGCAAAGAAATAAAAATCAGAATAGCTAAAGCAGCAATGTCTTTCAGAAGCCTTGAAAAGTTGTGGAAATCAAAACTCATCAGCACAAACACAAAACTTAGACTATTCAAATAAAATGTACTATCAACCCTTACGTAAGCGTGTGAAAGCTGGAAAACAACAAGAGATATAGAAACAAAGTTGAACGCATTCGAAAATAAATGTCTAAGGAAAATACTTGGTATAGCGTGGAACGAATTCAAAACAAACGAGGAAATTAGAGAAATCGCCAATCAACCACTAATATCTTCAGTAATAAAGAAAAGACGATGGTCATATGTTGGACATGTGATGAGAAGAGATAATAACCGAATAGCTATGCAAGCCCTCATGTGGGAAACAACAGGTATGAGGAAAAGAGGAAGACCCAGAGAGACACTGAGAAGAACATTGATGAGAGAGGCAGGATCAGCAGGAATCGGCTCCCTCAATGAGATAGAGCTGCTCCCATAGAACAGAGACAAATGGCGAGATTTGATAAAATATCTTTAAAAGAATTGAAAACGGCTAGAACAAAAATTCAGATAAGAGAAGGAGTATCTTGGTCTAAGCCTTATGGGCCGGCTACGGCTCGAAAGGTCAATAG
Source organism: Megaustenia siamemsis (assembly GCA_032433765.1). Classification (NCBI taxonomy): domain Eukaryota; kingdom Metazoa; phylum Mollusca; class Gastropoda; order Stylommatophora; family Ariophantidae; genus Megaustenia; species Megaustenia siamemsis. Next base: position 6,721,755 of record JAVIAB010000108.1, on the reverse strand, counting down.
ATAGACAGACAGACAGACAGACAGACAGACAGACAGACAGACAGACAGACAGACAGACAGACAGACAGACAGACAGACAGACAGACAGACAGACAGACAGACAGACAGACAGACAGACAGACAGACAGATAGATAGATAGATAGATAGATATATAGATAGATAGATAGATAGATAGATAGATAGATAGATAGATAGATAGATAGATAGATAGATAGATAGATAGATAGATAGATAGATAGATAGATAGATAGATAGATAGATAGATAGATAGATAGATAGATAGATAGATAGATAGATAGATAGATAGATAGATAGATAGATAGATAGATAGATAGATAGATAGATAGATAGAACACCATATTCCCTATACGCCACTTGGCGTGACGGGGGTACTTTACTTTTACAGTAACAATGTAGGGAAATCTAGTCAGGGCAGGACAAAATGTAGGTAATTCGGGGCAGGGAAACAGGAATAAAGAGATGTCCTTTAGTAACATTTGAAAACGTGTCATAAAGTTGTGCACTTGACATAACTATACCAATATATTATCATCAAGTACGATACCTGCTGGCGCAGGCGATCATGTCTCTTCACAACTCACGATCTCGACAGTTATTTATCATTTCTGTTGTTGACCTTCTGCCAAGCCATTCTCTTAATCTGTCTGGCATCTTTTCTCTTTGCTTTTCTCTATCCCTTTGTTCCTCAATTTTCCCAGTTATCACAATATATTCCAGCTGTTCCCTTCTCATTACATGGCCAACAATTTATGATTCTTTCTGTCTAATATTGGAAATAAGCTCTCTCTTTGCTTTGGCCTCTTTCAGAACGTTTTGATTACTTTTCTCAGTTGGCCATGGTGGTCACAACGTTCTTCATAAATCCACAATTCTACAGACTTCGTGATTTTCCCGTCTGTTATCCTTTTGTCCATGATTCACATCCATATTTAAGACTGGCTATACAAAACATTTAAGAACTCTTTTTCGGGTTGTCATTGCCGAAAAAAGCAATTTGATGATTTAGACTTTGCTGATGGCATAGCTCTCCTATCACTCAAACATCAACAGATGCAGGATAAAATGAGCATACTTGATGAGAGATCACAACAGATGGGACTAAAAATAAATAGAGATAAGACCAAAATTATGAGAATTAATGCAGTTGGCAATAAACAAATAAAAATAGGAGAAATACCTCTACTAGACGTACAATCTTACATATATCTGGGCAGTAATATAGATAAAGAGGGAGGAACAGAAAATGATACCAAAATAAGGATATCAAAAGCAAGATGAACATTCGTTGCACTGGGAAACATATGGAAGTCCAAAAAAATTAGGTTAAATACAAAAATAAAAATTTTCAACTCCACTGTTAAGTCAGCCTTATTATATGGCTGTGAAACACGGAGAACAAATAAAATGACAATCATGAAGATACAGACTTTCATTTAAATGGATGCTTACGGAGAATAAAAGAATGGAAATGACAGGACAAAATCACTAACATAGAATTATGGAAGTGTACCAGTCAAATACCAGTAGATAAAGAGATACGTCGAAGACGATGGCGCTGGATAGAACACATACTGCGGAATCCAATTTAGAGTATTACACAACAGGCCCTTTTTTGGAATCCCCATGGAAAAAGACAAAGAGGAAGACCAAGGAATTCTTTGAGAAGACATATAAAAGCAGAGATGCAGATGATAGGGAAGACATGGAATGATCTTAAAATAATGGCAAGAAACAGAACAGCATGGAAAGTGTTTGTTGAAGACGTTGCTCCACAGGGAGCTGAAAGGTAGAAGATTGCCAAAAATGGATAGCACAGTATCGTCCCAGTTTTTTGGAAAGATGTTTTTGTCTGTTATATGCACCCATATATAGGAGAGCAAAATAAAGAGAGGAATATAGCCACGGGTAAATAAACGGTGGTATATCAGCAAAACTACCTTGGACATACTATAAACTAGTGATGGACATACTATAACCAGTGACGGACATACTATAACTAGTGATGGACATACTATAATCAGTGATGGACATACTATAACCAGTGATGGACATATTGTATACTGTGATGGACATACTGTAACCAGTGATCGACATACTATTACCAGTGATGGAATACTATAACCAGTGATGGACATACTATATACGGTGTTGGAAAATGTAAAATTGAAATAAACAAAGTAATGGGAATGGCAAAAAGTAATTTTAATGTCATGAAAAATATACTAACATCAAAACAAATAACACCAGGGCTAAAACTAACAATATAGCAAAGTGTTGTATCTTTTCAACATTCCTATATGGTGCAGAAACATGGACATTATACAAGACAACAAAACAGAAAATTACAGCCTTTGAAATGTGGATATGTTGAAGAACAGGTAGAATTGTATGGAAAGAAAAGAAAACAAACTATGAAGTCTTAAAACGACTAAAATTGAAGAGAGAACTACTAAACACAATCCAAACAAGACAAATGCTATTTTTGGGGCGTGTTAAAAGACACAACAGCCTACCAAAAGTAATTTTGGAAGGGAAAATACAAGTTAAAAGAAGCAGAGACAGACGAAGGATAACGTGGACGAGTAACACCAAAAGATGGACAAATCAGCCTATGACAACCTGCACCATCAAAGCAAGAGACAGAGCAGAATGGCGCTCCATGGTAGACAACCTTCGATGCGGAGGAGTTTCTCAATGATGATGATACCACCACCAACAAATGTTAGGGACACATTGCAACCAGCTTTTGATGCGGAGACGATACCCGTCTGATCTGATCACCTCAGTTTATAAAAGAATGAGAGAATGTGAATGAAGAGAGAGAGAGAGAGAGAGAGAGAGAGAGAGAGAGAGGACAGACAGAGAGAGAGATAAATATCGTGAATACCGTGAGACCAATACTGCTGTAAAAAAACATGGACCGGTTATAAGGCTGAAGCCGGAAGCTAATGAAATATTCCAGGAAATGTGTCAGGAATATTCATAGCTTATTTGTACATGATGTTGAGCTGTTCTCTCCGTCTGTCTCTTCTAATTTCATATTAATGACTTGTCATTTCATTTCGGGTTTCTATTTACGGTGCACGCAATCATTTCAGACCAAAATGGAAAATAGTTGAGACAGATAAAGATATTACGTGTTTAGACAGACAGGGAACTGAAAATAACTTGTAACAGAGCAATAGGTACGGATACATGATGAATCTTATATAAATTAACTAAGAAATGCTGAATGACAGACAGAGAAATAGACGAGAAGAGATATTGCCAGAGATAGAGACATAGATAAAGAGACAGATGCAGACATAGATACAAAGGAAAGTTTAATGGTGAACAGAGATAAAGTCATATAGGAAAGCTGAATGGTGGATAGAGAAACAGATATAGAGAAAAGTAGAATGATAGAGCATATAAATGGACACAGGAAGGTAGATTTAGAAACAGAGTAACAGATACTAAGTAAAGCAGAATAACAAAACATATGCAGAAGAAAGTAGAACAGAGGCATTCAGACCATTAAACGGACGCAGATACTCAGACATAATCATTGACAAACAAGATACCGGAAAGACAATCATACCTTAAAATAGACGAACCATAGACACGATAAAATATAAGTTATCAGACGTGATAACAAACAGAAAGAGACACAAACGCATCTAGACAAAAGCTCAAACATACAAAAGAGAGGAAAAGGGAGCAGTCAGGGGAAATTATTAGGCTCACATTAAGACAACCCCCAGAAAGTGTGTTTACCAGAACAGAAAATTCAATTACCAGGCCGTGAAGTTCTAGTAATTTATACCCACAGCTGAGCTCCTTACCCCATTAGCCCTCAATCACCTGCTCGGTGTTTGAGTGGTTGAGAGTACTCGCGATGTTTACATGTGAATATAGACAAACGCGGAAAGGACTGTTTTAGATCAAATACAAATGTAGTGCCGCATACCTCCGCTATCAAAGGACTTCGTCAGGGACACATGCAAATATGTGCGCTCATGACCAGAGAGAACGAGGAATTAAATTCTATTTTGGTCGGACAATTAAAGATTATTACAACTTCTCATTCAGATCAAGAAATAGTCTATTACATTCCTGACCAACATCAAGTAACAGTCTATTACATTCCTGATCTACATCAAGAAACAGTCTATTACATTCCTGATCTACATCAAGTAACAGTCCATTACAATTCTGAATTACATCTACAAACAGCCTATTAACAGTTTTAATCACCTCTAATTAATAGTCTATTAACAGTTTTAATCACCTCTAATTAATAGTCTATTAACAGTTTTAATCACCTATAATTAATAGTCTATTAACAGTTTTAATCACCTCTAATCAATAGTCTATTACCGCTTGAATGTATCTTAAGTCTATTATAATCTAAATGGAAGGTCTCTTCTACCAGGACGAGGCGGGGACAACAGGTGGGAACCGTTGCACCAACTAAAAAACGCCCTGTGTGCCCAACAACGGGACAGGTCATGAGAGTAAGAGCCACAAGCAAAGCTCTATCCACGGGGAAGGACACCCCGGAAAACAAAGCACTGCTTGCTAGCAGTTACCACGGGGAGAAGTAAAGGCTATGAGAGAACACTCAGACAGAAACCTCTGGCAGTGTGGGCCTAACAGCCCTTCCCGGCATCCTGGGCCCAACATCCTGGCCGGTATCCACCCTCATTATCATCAAGTACCGGGCCTGCTGGCGTAGGTGATCATGCCTCTTCATAACTTTCTATCTCGACAGTTATTTATCATTTTTGCTGTTGACCTTCTGCCAAGCCATTCTCTTAAGCTGTCTGGTTTTTTTTTCTCTTTGCTTCCCTCTATCTCTTCGTCCCTCAATTTTCCCAGCTGTTACAATATATTCCAGTTGTTCTCTTCTCATTACATGACCAAAAAATGATGATTGTTTTTTCCTAATATTGGAAATTAGCTCTTTTTTTTTTGCTTGAGCCTCTTTCTGAACGTTCTCATTACTCTTCTTAGCTGTCCGTGGCATTCTCAACATTTTTCTGTAAAACCACATTTCTACAGCCTCCAGTGATTTTCTTGTCTGTTGTCCTATTGTCTATGATTCACATCCATATGTTAAGACTGGCTCTACATAACATTTAAGAACTCTTTTTCTTGTTTCTATTGTCAACAATGAATGGCCAGTATCTTCCTCATTTTTTGGAAAGCTGAGTTCTCCCCTACGAGAAGTAAAACTCTTAATGTCGGGACTAGATCCAGCCTGCCGAAGACAGAGTGTGCCAGCCACGGCGCAAGTTTAGGGGAAAAAATCAGGACACGCGCATATACTAGTACCGGCCATAAGATCAGTTCATCATGTGTCATGTTGTCGTTACCCGTCCATCATGAAACTGGGGAAAGAGTCGAGTTTGCATGACCACAAGACTAGAACGCTGAAAAAGAAGAACAATTATTACTAACCAAGCAGTTTGTTACAACTGCTTCGGACCATATATTATTCTTTGGTTTTTTTTTTTCTGTTGTTGATTATTTGTCATTTTTTCCGAGTGCTGTAAACATACCTCTTCCCATGAAATGATTCGCTGATCAATCGCCTCGGAAGCTTCCCTCTATAATAATATTCATTTATTATTATTTGTCTCCAGCCTAAACCACTGGAAACTACTATTCATGCTGTTTCGTCCTAAATGTTTGTCTTGCAACGCAAGTATTCAGCCCTACCCTATTCGGGAGATACTTGTCTTAATAGGAAAAATAGATACACAATTTATTTCCGAGCTGGGATCGCAGCCTTATGCTATAGTCAGAAAACCTGCGTGAAAGACATCGCCAATGATGGCTATTTTTGTAGTTAGTCGAGTTGGCAGTGTTCCCTAGCATTTGGCTTCTCGTGGCAAGGCGCTGTGCCAAGGAGTACGGGTTCAATCCTGCTTCGGAAGTAGTATGTGTGGCTGTGAACCCACCTAAAAGTGCACGCACATGCACCGAAAGACAATAGATTTGGCACCAAAACCGCACGAAACTGGCACCAAATCCGTGCAAAAGTCCGATAATCGACTTATTATCTCGGTGGTCGTGACGGTAATCAGCTTATCTCGGTGGTGTGCGTTGGTGCGTGACGATCGGTGGTCGTGGTGTGCGTTGCTGCGTGACGGCTTATCTCGTGGTGATCGGCGCGTCGCTCGCTCGCCGGTTATCGGACAGCGGTTCTAAAAGGGGTCGGGCAACAGCGGTTCTAAAACTTGTGGGGATGGCGGGTCGTCGCCGGCTATCGAGGCGAGCGGGTGGGGAAAGGGGGGGGGTGCCTTTATTAGTCGAGTGTTATTAGTATCATCATGTGTGAGGTGGGTATTAGGCAACAGGAGGCGACATGTAAAAAAATGCTGACAAGCAATGACGTTGAAGGGGGGTTAGGAAAAGGTAAATACGACTATCTCGCGTGCGACGATGGTGGGGGAACGGGGTTGGTCGCTAACATCATGTACCAGGTGTGATTATAGCGATTTTTTAGTGACACATCATCATCATGTGCCACCCTCAATAAAATCATCAACCCTTCCTATCATCATCATGTGCCACCCTCAACACAATCACCCCTTCCTATCATCATCATGTGCCTCCCTCAACACCCTCATCATCCCCTTCATGTCCTATCATCAAGCCACACAAAGTATCAACCACCGAAACTGTCTCTCTCTCTCTCTCTCTCTCTCTCTCTCACACACATTCATGGTAAAGCAAAACAAAATTCGTTCTATATTTCTCACAGCTTTATTATTAATACAACAAATATACGACACATATTTGAAAATATATTACTGTCCGGTTGTTGATAATTTTAAGCGTCGGGGTTTCCTCCCTCCTGTTTTGGTGGTACTGTTTGTTAAATGTTTATCAAACACGGGTGCATAGGAAGTTTCATTAGCCTTCAAAACACAACCGCCCTCCATTTTGACAAAACCTTGATCAAAGCTGGAATAGGTAGTCGGTGACTCTGCTGAAACACCCGCGGCATTCATATTGGCTGCCGGATCTGTCGTCTGATTAACAAGAGCGAGGTTCCCTTGATTAACAAAGGGGGGCGTGTAGTCGACGATATTCGGATTAACAAGATATGGTATGTAGTTTTGGTGGTTAACGAGAGGCGGCGTGTAGTTGATCTGATTAACGAGAGGTGGCGTGTAGTTGATCTGATTAACGAGAGGTGGCGTGTAGCTGATCTGGTTAACAACAGGTGGTGTGTAGTTGAGGTTAGCATAAGCCGTTAAAATTTCCTCTCGCATTTCGACTAACCTGATAAATTCCTCTCGCGATAGTGTTATCCCAGTTCTGGTAGGAAACTTAAAAAAACTATCACCGCTATATGTCCTTATATTTATCAATGGTCTGTTACGAAAAACACAAACCGAGACTGCCTTAACGCTATCTTTAGACAATGGAACTACAGTCTCATTTCCACGTGACATAAATATGCGCTGATCACTGACATCAAACGAAATTGGCGTATTCAAGCTACACGACTCCATATTCAAAGAAAAACAAACACAAACCACCTGGCAACAGACGTTGGTTATGTGTGTGCGTGTACACTGCTCGACTGGGGGGTTTTTATACCCGTTTATCGGGTCGAGGACCGTCTATTTATAGCAGCTAACGCAATACGTTATCAGGCGTGGTAATCAGTCGTGTTGCGACATGTTCAGTGACCTCTGGAACTGACCCAATAGGGTGATGTGTGGGGAAATATGATGCGTGTAACAATTCGGTCTCAGGTAATGCGGCTTGAGACTAGGAAACTCCTCCCCCTGTAGTGTTTATATAGGTTGTGGCTTATAAAAATAGGTGTTAGTTGAAGAGGGGGAAACCTCGCGCGCTGACCTAAAATCACTCGTTGTTATTTTCGTCGGGGGGCGTAATAATTAAAGTTAGTAGCACTTGTGAGGATGGATCCCCGATGGAATCATCCTTTCACAGCTCTGATAGCCGGTCCTACCGGGTGTGAGAAAACGGTATTTGTGCAAAAGTTTATACAGAACCTTCACGAGCTAGCTGTCCCCGTACCGGAGGAAGTTATATAGTGTTATGGGGAATGGCAATCGATATACGAGACTATGGGGTCAGTGAGATTTATCGAGGGTCTACCAGGCGTCGATAAATTGGAAGGTGGTAAGAAGAGAAGACTGATCGTCGTCGATGACTTGATGTCTGAGACGGACGAGCGGGTAACAAAATTATTCACCAAAGGTAGTCATCACAGAGATATTAGTGTGATGTACATTGTTCAAAATCTATTCGGAAAAAATAAAGAACATCGAACCATAAGTCTCAATACGCACTATTTAGTCCTTTTCAAGAACCCGAGAGACGGGAGTCAAATTATGAATCTGGGTAAACAAATGTACCCGGGTCGGGTGGGGTACCTCCAAGATAGTTTTAAGGACGCGACAGCGACTCCTCACGGTTATTTGCTGGTCGATCTCCGTCAGGACACACCTGATAATCTTAGGTTGAGAACAAAAATATTCCCGGGGGAGAGACAAATCGTCTACGTGCCAAAGTAGAGAATCATGTGTGATGAAGCACTTAGACGGCACGGTGAAATGTTGAAATGTATGCGCGCCGCCTCGCCGAGCGGTTTAAGAGCCATATTAAAAACAGCCTCTCCCAAACTCATTAACTTTTTGTGCGAGTGTTGTCATAACATATTAAAAGGTAATGTTAGACTCACTCAGCGACAGAAGTGCGAGCTACGTCGACACAAGAACAAGTTGAGACTTCTCACTAAAAAGAAACCGAATCTTAAGCGGCGGAGAGAGATTCTATAAACCGGTGGGTTCATAGGTGCTTTGCTCCGTCCTATATTAAGTATTCTCGGTGGAGTACTAGGTGCGTAACAATGGCCAAAAAAATGATTTTGATGGATCCTCGATTCCTCGAGGGTCTTAAACAGACTACTAGCACGTCGTATAGCCCACCCGAGGCGATCGGTGACAACTTGAGAGATTTAGATGATGAAATGCAACGTATCCTATTCCGCGATGATTTAGCACCCGCCGATAAGGCCAGAGTGTACCAACGTGCCCTGCATCAATATTTAACTAGATTGGAGCAGTATAAACGACGCTCATTGGGCTCGGTCGATCTCATTCAACACAACACGGCAACAGAAAAAACACCTTCCCCACCACCATCAATCGAGGTATCACCAGAGCAGACCAAGACACCACCACCACCAGCGGAAACCCCAAAGGTAGGTAATGAAACCACTCCGCCCGTGACCACATATAAACTGAGACCTAAAAAAAGAAAGAGCGGAATCCCTACACCAAAATTGGAACGGTGGAGAAAATATTGAGACGTCGTTACTTTGACCCTAGTCGACCAGGGGCGTATAGTGGTGCAACGGCCCTGCAACGTAACACCAAACTGGGACTCGCAAAGATCAAACAGTGGCTGAGTCATCAGGATACCTACACCCTTCATAAACCAATTCGTCGCAGATTTGAAAGGCGCCCCATTATAACGAGTGGCCCCCAACAGCAATATCAGGCAGACCTAATCGATTTGAGACATTTGAAAAAACACAACGACGGATATTCCTATTTGGTTTCTTGCGTGGACGTTTTCAGTAAATTCGCGTGGTCTTTACGGATACGAACCAAAACGGGAAATCCTTAGTGGAAGCCTTCGGTAAGATATTTCTCGATGGGAAACCTGCGAGTTTTCAAACCGATAAGGGGTCAGAGTTTCTGAACAGAACATTTCAGAAATTCCTCGCTGACAACAACGTTCACTTTTTCACTACGCAGAACGAAGATATTAAGGCCGCCGTGGTAGAACGCTTTAATAGGACTCTGAAACAACGGATGTGGCGATATTTCACGAAATCCAATAAGTTGTCTTATGTCCGAGTCCTACCCGCTCTACTTCGAAGTTATAACCATTCGTATCACAGGAGTATAAAAATGGCACCGGTCGACGTCAACGCAGACAATCACGAACAGGTATGGAACACGTTGTATAATAACAAACGCAACTTAAAATTTCAAAGACCCCCGTATAAGCCCGGTGATCGAGTTAGACTGGTCCTGGGCAGAGCCAATTTTAAAAAGGGTTATGCCCCGGCTTGGACGGAGGAACTGTTTTCCATCAGTCGAGTAAATGAAACAAACCCCGTTACATATGTGTTGAAAGACGATAAGGGCGATGAGATAGAGGGGTCATTCTACATAGCGGAAATTCAAAAAGTTGGAGACAAGCACGAGTACAGAATCGAGAGTATCATAACCGAGCGTCGCACATCCTTTGGGCGAAAGGAGAGTTTAGTCAAATGGTTTGGGTACGATTCCTCATTTAACAGTTGGATACCGTCCAAGGACATTGTCAGATACAAAAACTAGAGATGCGAGAAGAAGCAGAAGAGGAAGAAGTGGTAACTTTTGGCGGAGCGCCCGATTTGCGAGCCGTAAACTCGGGAGTCAGGAGAGACGGCGAACCACGCTGCTAGGGGTCGATGTTTGGGAAACTATCCCCCTACTTAGAACTTGTCTTTATTTGTCAAGTGGTAGTTATATATACAGTTGTAGCGGTCTCGCTGTTCAATCTGACCACCGAAAAGCCAGACGCGAAGGAGGGAAAACTGTGGATAGCCCTACTGAGCAGCTGTTTGGGTTACATGCTACCGAATCCAAACTTGGAGAGGCGACGGTGAAACGAGTAAAAAAAAATGTGTTTTTATGTCACCCTGCCCAGCAATACATCTATGGAACTTTTTAAGGATAATAATCCCGGCCACTTTTTTGTTAAACTCCCTCAGACCATTGACATTTCGACGCAGTATGAGATCGCACTGGTGGAGATACAGTTTCCGCTAAATTATTTCAATGTAATAGAGGGTGATGTCTGGATTCGCTACGAATCTCTCAATAACGACGATATTTGCGACGCCAGATTTTATTTCAACGTGACATTGGAGCCTGGGTTATACACGAAACCCGATGCGTTCATCGGCGCGTTGAACGCGTCGATCGTAAAAGCGGAGGATGAGTCGTACAGGGGAGTGAAAGGGAAAAAAATGAGATTCATTTACGCAAAAGAGGTGAATAAAGCCATCTTGAAACTTTACGAAAAAGGAGTCAGTGTTACCATAAGCGACACTTTGAAAAATATGTTAGCCTTCCCCACGACCTCAATATCAGACACGGCTCCCGATATCTTCAGCGTGGGTGTAATGGACTTGGAAAGTGTTGCGAAGAATGTCTACGTCTACTGCGATCTCGTTTCCCCCAGACCGGTCGGGGATGTGATGGTGCCTCTCCTCAGGAGCGGGCCTGTTCTCAATAGAAATCACACATCGGTGTTTCAGATCTACGATAAGCCTCACTACCTACCCCTGAGTAGATTTTCCTTCGATACCGTCGAAATCCTTTTAGCCAACGAACACGGAAAAACCATTCCATTCACCAGCGGGACGTCGGTGCTAACGGTACACTTTCGAGTCAAGAAGCATCTCGAGCTGGTATAATGGTGAAACACACTCCCCTTCATAGAGATGTTGAGTTATACGAAGACTTTTACTGCTGTCAGGCGGGTGATGGAATGCCCGTGTTTATAGGAGGTCGAAGTCAGAGTGGTCGAGGAATCGGTAGTTTCTTCGGTGGAATCGGGAAGGCTATTTTACCCTGGTTAAAAACCGGCGGTAAGGCCTTGCTCAGAGAAGGTTTGGGGACCGGTCTGCAGGTCGCACAGGACGCATTAGCCGGGAAAAATGTCGGTGAAGCTTTCAAAGTACGAGCTAAGGAGGCCGGTCAGCGGTTGCTACACGGGGCCGTAGACCACCTGCGTGATAACAACCAATCAGGAAGTGGTTTACGTCAAAGCAGAAAGCGAGTTATGAAGTTACCTCCACCAGGAGAACCCGTTACGAAGAGGATAAAACCGACAGCTGGACGGTTCCCCCTTCATTCGGTGCACAACAGCGGGAAGAAGACGAAGACGAGGGTGGCAAAGGATATTTTCGACTAATAATGTCCCTCATTCACCCCAAATCGTGTGAATGTCTTCACTCTGGTTTGGATTTATTTAGCGTTCCACCCACACAGACATCTCTAGACTCTGGCCAGTTTATTGAAATTCGTCCGATCGCAGCTTTGTCGCATAGCGCACCGATAGAGTTTTTCATTTCTGGAAACAGCGAGGAGTATCTAAGATCTTTTCAACACGTTTTTACATCTGCGGGTCAAGATCACCCTCCCGAATGGTGATAGTGTACCACCTGATGCTGAGGTAGGACCGGTCAACAATTATCTTCACAGTCTATTTTCACAAGTCGACGTATCGCTAAACGACACGTTGGTTACACCGTCGGAGAATACCTATCCTTTTAGAGCGGTGTTTGAGGCCACGCTAAATTACGGGGAGGATGCGAAAACGGGATACTTGACGGCCGCTCTGTTCTACAAAGACACAGCTGGCCACCATGACGATTTGAAAGAAAATGAGGGTTTTAAAACACGGCGCGATTTGACTTCGGGTAGTAAAGAGGTTGAAATGATGGGTCGTTTGCACTCTGATGTCTTTGTGCAGGATCGTTACATGTTAAACAGAGTCGACGTAAAGATAAAACTCACGCCCTCGAAGGATGTGTTCAGCCTCGCGGCTCACGATAGCTCTGTGGGTTATAAGAGTGTTATCCCCTACGCCGCGCTCGTGGTCAGGAAAGCTAAGCTAAACCCCGCGATTTCTCTGGCCCACGAAAAGGCTCTCTTAAGCGGGAATGCGCGGTACCCAATCAAGAGGGTTACCATCAAGACATTTTCCATCGCTAGCGGGATGTTCTCCCACAGTGAAGACAATTTATTTTTGTCTCAAACACCGACCCGTATAGTGATAGGTCTGATTACAGCCAGTGCTTTTAATGGTGTTTACACAGCTAACCCGTTCAATTTTCACTTTGGTCTGATTTATATGAACCTGACGGTCGAGGGGAAATGTATCTCGGGAAAACCTCTAACTATGGACTTTGAACGAAATTAATACGCGAGAGCTTTCTTAGGCACAAATCTGGCCATGGGTCTGATTGGTAAAGACCCTGGGAATAACGTTGATTATAGAGAATTAAAGGACGGATACTGTCTATTTGGTTTTGACCTCTCGTCCAGCCTACTGGACGGCCCCATTTTGAGCTAGCCACAAGCGGACCCTTGTCGATAGAACTCAAGTTTGCCGCTCCCACCACTACTCCCCTACAAGTTATCGTCTACGCCGAGTTGGACTCGGTGCTCGAGGTGTCCAAGACAAGGCACATTCTAACAGACTTCGCCGTTTGAGAGAGAAAGAAGGAGAAGAATGTGAACACGAGGGAGATTTACAACCTTTTGATGTCGGATATTTTCGTTCGACGTTGTTCCCTTGTTAGTGTCATTCCACGAAACCACTTACCGCCAAGCATCGACCCAACGGCGACCGCGGCCTTTGTCATAAACACCGACCCTGCCCACGAACCCGGAGAGCATTGGGTGGCCCTATTTTACAACGGACTCGGTGAATGTGAGTATTTCGATTCCTACGGTTTGCCTCCCAGACACGTGAATATTTTAAACTTTATAGAGCAAAACTCACACGTTCCATTCGTCTACAACCTGCAAGATTTGTTTAGCAACACGTGCGGTCTATATTGTGTTTATTATATACTTCTTAAGTGTCGTGGCGCGAAACTTAACAGAATTATCATGCCTTTTTCATCGAGACAGCACATAAACGACCGTATCATTTATCGATTGCTCGCCCCGTGGATACTTCGGCTTCGAGGGGCTCGCGGATGCCCACATTCAACAACCGGACAGTAATATATTTTCAAATATGTGTCGTATATTTGTTGTAATAATAATAATAAAGCTGTGAGAAATATAGAACGAATTTTGTTTTGCTTACCATGAATGTGAGAGAGAGAGAGAGACAGACAGAGAGAGAGAGATTTTCGGTGGTTGATACTTTGTGTGGCTTGATGATAGGACATGAAGGGGATGATGAGGGTGTTGAGGGTGGCACATGATGATGATAGGAAGGTTTGCTGATGGTGTTGAGGGTGGCACATGATGGTGTTGAGGGTGGCACATAATGATGGTGTTGAGGGTGGCACATGATGATAGGAAGGGGTGATTGGTGTTGAGGGTAGCACATGATGATGATAGGAAGGGGTGATTGGTGTTGAGGGTGGCACATGATGATAGGAAGGTTTGCTGATGCTGTTGAGGGTGGCACATGATGATAGGACAAGAAGGGTTGATGATGTTGTTGAGGGTGGCACATGATGATGATAGGAAGGGTTGATGATTTTGTTGAGGATGGCACATGATGATGACGTGTCACTAAAAATCGCTATAATCACACCTGGTACATGATGTTAGCGACCAACCCCGTTCCCCCACCATCGTCGCACGCGAGATAGTCATATTTACCTTTTCCTAAACCCCCTTCAACGTCATTGCTTGTCAGCATTTTTTTACATGTCGCCTCCTGTTGCCCAATACCCACCTCACACATGATGATACTAATAACACTCGACCAATAAAGGCAACCCCCCCCCTTTCCCCACCCGCACGCCTCGATAGCCGGCGACGACCCGCCATCCCCACAAGTTTTAGAACCGCTGTCGCCCGACCCCTTTTAGAACCGCTGTCCGATAACCGGCGAGCGAGCGACGCGCCGATCACCACGAGATAAGCCGTCACGCACCAACGCACACCACGACCACCGATCGTCACGCACCAACGCACACCACCGAGATAAGCCGATTACCGTCACGACCACCGAGATAATAAGCCGATTATCGGACTTTTGCACGGATTTGGTGCCAGTTTCGTGCGGTTTTGGTGCCAAATCTATTGTCTTTCGGTGCACTTTTAGTATGGGTTCACAGCCACCCTTACTACTTTCGGACCATATATTGTTCTATGTTTTATATCTGTGCTTGATTATTTGTCATTTTTTCTGCGAGTGCTGTAAACATAGCTGTTCCTATGAATTGATTCGTTGTTACAACTCAGCCACGTCACTAAGAAATAGTAGTAAACATGCAAGCATAATTGTGACATTAGAGATTGTGATCTCACCACACACTACACACACCACACATACACCATACACATCACACACTACACACACCACACATACACCATACAGATCACACACTACTCACACCACACACACACCATACACATCACACACTACACACACCACACATACACCATACAGATCACACACTACACACACCACACATACACCATACACATCACACACTACACACACCACACATACACCATACACATCACACACTACACACACCACACATACACCATACAGATCACACACTACACACACCACACATACACCATACAGATCACACACTACACACACCACACTTACACCATACACACCACACATACACCATACACATCACACACTATACACACTATACACACCCCACATACACCATACACACCACACATACACCATACACATTACACACCCCACATACACCATACACATCACACACTACACACACCACACATACACCATACACATCACACACACCATACAGTGGGGAAACTGTGAATCGTCATTCTGTTTTTGGTCTTTGTTCACTGTCCATGTTAATTAAACTTATTAACATTATATTCAATTGTAATATTCAATAACGTCTTCAATATGATTTCCATCATTTGCTATGCAAATGTTGAACCGCTTGACTACATTCACTTGAACTCGATGTCAGAAACCCACGTTGTCGGCAATTCTAGCACATCCACTCTTTATGTGATCAATCAAGTGTGATACATCTTGTCATCTTCATTAAGTTCATCTTCTCCTTTAGCTTACCCCAGAAACAGAAGTCAAGGGGGGCTAAAGTCAGGTGAACGGGGAAACCACTCCACATGATCACATCTCCCAATCTCGTTGTATTGTTGTCAACGTGTCCAAACTTCAGGGACACCCTGTAGAACACATACACACCACATACACACACATACATCATACATATCACACACACCACACACACTACATACACACCACACATACACCACACACATAACTCACACACACCATACACAACACGCACGCACATACCACACACACAACACACATACACACTACAAACACACACCATGCACCACATACACACCACACACACACAATGGCGGGTCATAAACATCCCAAGAAAAATGAATTGGAAGAATTGGATGGAAAGAAAAGAAAACAAACAATGAAGTCTTAAAACGACTAACAATGAAAAGAGTACTACCTAACACAATTCAAACAAGACAAATGACATTTTTTTGGAGCATGTTAAAAGACACAGCAGCCTACTAAAAGTAATCTTGGAAGGGAAAATGCAAGGTAAAAGGGGCACAGACAGACCAAGACTAACGTGAATGAGTAACATCAAAAGATGGACAAGTCAGTCTATAACAACCCGCTCAATCAAAGCAAGAGACAGAGCGGAATGGCGCTCCATGGTAGCCAACCTTCGATGCGTGGACTGCGTTCAATGATGATGATGTACATACAATACGCACACCACACATACACACACACACAATAGCGGGTCCTAAACATCACATCCTGGCAGACATTTCAATTTGTCTGTCCGCACTTTAAAAAAAAAACCCGGCTATTTAATGAAACGCCACAATGTCTGGTCGATGTTCACAATTTGCTTGTTTAAAACTGGCCACATTGCGGAAGTCTTATTGACATTTGCCAGTTTGTCCACTGGACTAATACATCAATGTCGCGTGAGCTACAAAGTCTTGTGAATGTCGTTGGCCTTCTAATTTATGTTGCCATTTCTTCTGTACTTCAGTTGTTTTTTTTTGGTCTGAGAAGGCCAGTGCTTTCGTCTTCCCTTCGAGATTAATTGTAACGCTACCTCAATCATGAGCAAAGTGAAGAATAAAAACACAGAGGAGAGTGGGGTAACTGTGAGTGGGCCGGAGGCGTGTAGTCAAAACATGGAGGAGAGTGGGGACACTGTGAGTGGGACGGAGGAGTGTAGTCAAAACTAGATGAGAGTGGGCAAACTGTGAGTAAAACGGAGGCGTGTAGTCAAAACTAGTGAGAGTGGATAAACTGTGAGTGGGGCGGAGTAGTGTAGTCAAAACTAGATGAGAGTGGGCAAACTGTGAGTGGGACGGAGGAGCGTAGTCAAAACATGGAGGAGAGTGGGGACACTGTGAGTGGGACGGAGGCGTGTAGTCAAAACTAGATCAGAGTGGGGTGGGGGGGTAACTGTGTGTGTGGCGGAGGAGTGTAGTCAAAACTAGATCAGAGTGGGGGGGTGGTAACTGTGTGTGGGGCGGAGGAGTGTAGTCAAAACTAGTGAGAGTGGAGAAACTGTGAGTGGGGCGGAGTAGTGTAGTCAAAACTAGATGAGAGTGGGCAAACTGTGAGTGGGACGGAGGAGCGTAGTCAAAACATGGAGGAGAGTGGGGACACTGTGAGTGGGACGGAGGCGTGTAGTCAAAACTAGATCAGAGTGGGGGGGGGTAACTGTGTGTGTGGCGGAGGAGTGTAGTCAAAACTAGATCAGAGTGGGGGGGGGTAACTGTGTGTGGGGCGGAGGAGTGTAGTCAAAACTAGATCAGAGTGGGGGGGGGACTGTGAGTGGGACGGAGGAGTGTAGTCAAAACTCTATGAGAGTGGGGAAACTGTGAGTGGGACGGAGGAGTGTAGTCAAAACTTTAGGGAGAGTCGGGAAACTGTGAGCGTGACAGAGAAGTGTAGTCATTTTATATATGTGTGTGTGTGTGTGTGTCTGTGTGTGATTTTGTTCTACCATCATCATCGTAAAGTACCATGTCTTCTGGCCTGTATTGATCATGCCTCTCTATAATGTTCTATCTAATGTGATAATATATATTAGTGTGTAATATATTTTTAATATGTAATATAATATCTAATTACAAGAAATGTTGGACATTATAGTGAAGGAGGGCAAATATAAAGGACTCAGCCTTAATAATAAAAAGACAGAGGTAATGGTAACAGCAAAGAAAAAGACATCACCTCAGTGCAAAATAAAGACAAGTGGAACAATATTAAAACAGGTAAATGAATTTAAATATTTGGGAACTTTGTTAACCTCAGACGGAAGATGTACAAAAGAGGTGAGATGCAGAATGACTCAGGCAAAAGCAACTTTCTAAAAAATAAGGAAGATACTATGCAATCCATTTTTGACAATAGAAACTAGAAAAAGAGTTCTTAAATGTTACGTAGAGCCAGTCTTAACATATGGATGCGAATCATGGACAATAGGACAACAGACAAGAAAATCACTGGAGTCTGTAGAAATGTGGTTTTACAGAAGAATGTTGAGAGTACCGTGGACAGCTAAGAAGAGTAATCAAAAAGTTCTGAAAGAGGTCAAAGCAAAAAAAGAGCTAATTTCCAATATTAGGAAGAAACAATCATCATTTTTTGGCCATGTAATGAGAAGAGAACAACTGGAATATATTGTAACAACTGGAAAAATTGAGGGACGAAGAGATAGAGGGAAGCAAAGAGAAAAAAATAACAGACATCTTAAGAGAATGGCTTGGCAGAAGGTCAACAACAGAAATGATAAATAGCTGCCGAGATCAAAAGTTGTGGAGAGACATGATCACCTACGCCAGCAGGCCCGGTACTTGATGATGATCAAGGGCAGATATAGACTGTGGTCTTTTGCTTTTGGTTTCCCCAGCTGTTATGTTTCCTAGTGTTTCTAATATTGAATCAGTTGTAGAAACACTAAATAAATGCATTCTTTGGTTGCGGTCTCTGTATTGTAGGTTGGATACCATTTTACTGTCTCTTGTCTTGATGGTGCACGTTGTCATTGGTTGAACTGTCAACCTCTTGATGTTATCAGTCCACTTTAGCCTTGGTCTGCTTCTGCCACGTTTACCTTCCCTTCCATAAAGACGAGCCTTCAGTAGGGTAGGGTATTATGAAGTCGACCCTTCAGTAGGGTATTATGAAGTCGACCCTTCAGTAGGGTATTATGAAGACGAGCCTTCAATAGGGTATTATGAAGACGAGCCTTCAATAGGGTATTATGAAGACGAGCCTTCAATAGGGTATTATGAAGACGAGCCTTCAATAGGGTATTATGAAGACGAGCCTTCAATAGGGTATTATGAAGACGAGCCTTCAATAGGGTATTATGAAGACGAGCCTTCAATAGGGTATTATGAAGTCGACCCTTCAGTAGGGTATTATGAAGTCGACCCTTCAGTAGGGTATTATGAAGTCGAGCCTTCAATAGGGTATTATGAAGTCGACCCTTCAGTAGGGTATTATGAAGACGAGCCTTCAGTAGGGTATTATGAAGACGAGCCTTCAATAGGGTATTATGAAGTCGACCCTTCAGTAGGGTATTATGAAGACGAGCCTTCAATAGGGTATTATGAAGACGAGCCTTCAATAGGGTATTATGAAGTCGACCCTTCAGTAGGGTATTATGAAGTCGACCCTTCAGTAGGGTATTATGAAGTCGACCCTTCAGTAGGGTATTATGAAGTCGACCCTTCAGTAGGGTATTATGAAGTCGACCCTTCAGTAGGGTATTATGAAGTCGACCCTTCAGTAGGGTATTATGAAGTCGACCCTTCAGTAGGGTATTATGAAGACGAGCCTTCAGTAAGGTATTATGAAGAGGAGCCTTCAGTAAGGTATCATGAAGAGGAGCCTTCAGTAAGGTATTATGAAGACGAGCCTTCAGTCAGGTATTATGAAGACGAGCCTTCAGTAAGGTATTATGAAGACGAGCCTTCAGTAAGGTATTATGAAGACGAGCCTTCAAATGGGGTATTATTTCTCATCACATGTCTACAAAATTTCATTTGTGATTTTCGAATATTGATAGCTCATTTTCCATTTTTAGTTGATTCATGCCTTCTTTTCTTGTCTTCCTCCCTCCCAGTTGTACCCATTTTCCTAGAAAATATTTTACCAAGTCAATGGCACTAACAGTAATCGGAGCCGAAGCGATCAAGAAAACCAGCCAGAAACTTCACTAGACAAAACTACAACGGCTCATAACTTCTCTAAACACAGAACAGATGATGTTGCTACTTCTTCTACTGCTGTTCCACTATCTAGATAACAGAAAAAAAGTAAAGTACCCCGTCAAGGCAAGTGGCGTATAGGGATTATGGTATTCGTCTTCTTCTACCTTTCAGCATGTTTTTTAGGAGCTCCCATTTTGTGTTGGCCTCTTCCTAGAGAAGAGGCCACATCTCCGGATTTTTCATCAGGCACTAAAAGAAGATCAAATAAATGCCTCGTCGGTTTATGACGTCACAGGCCGTGCCACCCACCAACTACCTCGATTGTCTGTGAGAAAAGTAACACAATGAAGGTAACGCAATTCAATATTTGTGAACAACAGATGCTGTTGCATTAAGGAGCATAATAAAACACATGGTGAAGCCAAAGCAAGATATGAAAGTATTTTTTAAAAAAGCTATTTTTAATAAAGAGATACGACAAAAGAAACAGACACCTTTAACTTTGTATGAAAGCGAAAACAATAATTAGATAGACACCAGTTATGCGCGGTAACAAAGGCTGAGAATTAACATCTGCGGCTAATTGTTATGCCATTATCGGATGCTGCGGGACGTGACCAGTTATAAAACAAGATGACCGCGATACCAGCAAGGCAGACAAATTAAAATTACAAAGGACTTGTATCTTCCCGATTGCAACATATGGTTGTGAATCAGGGACAATCTCGTAAACAGCAAGAAAAAATATCGATTTATTGGAAACAAAATGTTATTCTCCCTGTGGAGCATAGGTCTTCACTTTCCAAGCCGTTCTGTTTCTTGCCATTCTTTTAAGATCATTCCACGTCTTTCCCATCATCTTCATCTCTGCTTCTGTCAGTCTTCTCCAATAATTTCTTGGTCTTCCTCTTTGTTTTTTCCCCTGGGGATTTAAAAAAAGGGCCTGTTGTGTAATACTCTCAGTTGGATTCCGTAGTGTGTGTCCTATCTAGCGCCATCGTCTTCGCTGTATCTCTTTATCCACTGGTATTTGACTGGTACATTTCCATGATTCTATGTTAGTGATTTTGTCCTGCCATTTCCATCCTTTTATTCTGCGTAAGCATCCATTAATGAAAGTCTGTATCTTCATGATTGTCAATTTTGTTGTTCTCCATGTTTCACAGCCATAT
Source organism: Megaustenia siamemsis (assembly GCA_032433765.1). NCBI lineage: Eukaryota > Metazoa > Mollusca > Gastropoda > Stylommatophora > Ariophantidae > Megaustenia > Megaustenia siamemsis. The sequence goes on along the minus strand of JAVIAB010000108.1, from coordinate 6,700,525 downwards.
AATAGGACTGACCTACCATTGGAGTTATTTTTATTTTTGTATTTAACCTAATTTCTTTGGACTTCTATATGTTTCCCAGTGCAACAAAAGCTTCTCTTGCTTTTGATATCCTTATTTTGGTATCATTTTCTGTTCCTCCCTCTTTATTTATATTATTGCCCAGATATATGTAAGATTGTACTTCTAGTAGAACTATTTCTCCTAATTTTATTTGGTTATTGCCAACAGTATTAATTCTCATAATGTTGGTCTTATCTCTATTAATTTTCAGTCCTAGCTGTTGTGATCTTTCATCAAGTATGCTCATTTTATCCTGCATATGTTGATGGCTGTGTGATAGGAGAGCTATGTCATCAGCAAAGTCTAAATCATCAAGTTGCTTGGTCAGTGACCACTGGATTTCATTTCTATGAAGACATATTACAAGACTAAAAACATTTTAAAAAACTGGCTTATAAACACCATTTTACGAAGAAAATTAAAATACAATGGTCTCGTTAAAAGACACAGAGGTCTGGAAAGAACATTGATGGAAAGCTTGGTTCCTGGACGATGCATCAGGGGCAAGCAAAGAAGAAGATGGTTTCCTTGCACTGACAACAGAAGAAATTGCAAATCTGAATAATGACAGAGCTTCTTTCATACTGGTTGTTGTGAATGCAACGTTCTGTGGGAGATCTGGCTAGAGACAGAGATTCTTTCAGACAGGTTGTTGTGAATGCAACGTTCTGTAGGAGATCTGGCTAGAGACAGAGATTCTTTCATACTGGCTGTTGTGAATGCAACATTCTGTAGGAGATCTGGCTAGAGACAGAGATTCTTTCATACTGGCTGTTGTGAATGCAACGTTCTGTGGGAGATCTGGCTAGAGACAGAGATTCTTTCAGACAGGTTGTTGTGAATGCAACGTTCTGTGGGAGATCTGGCTAGAGACAGAGATTCTTTCATACTGGCTGTTGTGAATGCAACGTTCTGTGGGAGATCTGGCTAGAGACAGAGATTCTGTTAGACAGGCTGTGATGGATGCAACGTTCTGTGGGAGATCTGGCTAGAGACAGAGATTCTTTCATACTGGCTGTTGTGAATGCAACGTTCTGTGGGAGATCTGGCTAGAGACAGAGATTCTTTCATACTGGCTGTTGTGAATGCAACGTTCTGTGGGAGATCTGGCTAGAGACAGAGATTCTTTCAGACTGGCTGTGATGGATTCAACGCTCTGCAAAAAAGACATTCGATCAGATGATGATGATGGCCGCGAATTCTGTGAAAAGGCTATTTTATCCGATTGAACTAACGAAAACAAACTAAATTACTGCTATACCCAGGCATGTTAGAACTATATATGCTTAATGCGACACCGACAGGGAAGTTTAATTGTGATTTATCATCATCATCAGTTCTCTTGTCCTTTTCATAACGTTACATTCACCACAGCTAGTCTGAAAGGGTCAGGTCGGGTAATTTTACCTGCTACTGTATGCAGTAAACAGTACAACCTGTGGCTGCCCTGCTGCCTTGCAGGTAAGCTCGGGAGAGTAAAAGGTTAAGGGAGGGTACCCCGACGTAAAACAACCCCACTGCCTTGTGGGTGAGACTTTTTAGTCAAAGACTAGCGGAGTCAACCGTAAACAAATCGACGGAAGGCAACAGAAAACCACCGTCGTAATTTCTTTGTATAATCATGAATCGCCACAACATTAGATATAACGACAACAACGTTAAGGTGGATTCCAATGGAAAACCCTCGTTCGGTAGGGGACATCATGTGCTACAGGTGATACCCGATCGTCATCAAGCTACTGTAAGCAAAATAAAGATAAAACAAACTCTAAAGATAGGTACTTGGAATGTGAGAACACTCATGCAGAAGGGTAAACTAGAAAATGTCATACAAGAAATGAAAAGAATGGGCTTACAATTACTGGGACTTTGTGAAATGAGATACACCGGATCAGGGGAGATATATTCTGATAAACATAGAACAATCTATTCTGGAGGTACTGAACACCAAAGAGGAGTAGGTATAATCTTGGATGCAGAAAGCGCAAGAACAGTGAAAGGCTTTTACCCAATATCTGACAGAGTCCTTTTAGTGAAATTGAATGGAAAGCCAATAGATATAAATCTTATACAAGTTTATGCACCAACAGTAGACAGTCTAGAGGAAACTATTGATAAATTTTACGACGAGTTAAATGAGGCACTTCATGAATGCAAACCACATGAAAACACCATAGGTCTAGGGGAATTTAACGCAAAAGTAGGAAAGGAAAGAGTTGAGGAAGTAGTTGGTCATTATGGCTTAGGCCAGAGGAATGAAAGAGGTGAGAAACTTATTGAATGGGCAAGAACACACAACATGATGATAGGAAACACCTGGTTTAAGCAACATCCAAGACGTCTGTGGGCATGGAAAAGCCCATTGGACAACGCATGTAATCAAATTGATTATATAATGATAAGCAATAGATTTAGAAACAGTCTGGTGTGTGTGAAAACTAGACCAGGGGCAGATTGCAATAGTGATCATGTACCAGTTGTGGGAAAACTTAGAGTAAAATTAAAAAGAACAAAACGAGCCTCAGTTAACATCAAGTTAAATTTAGATTTACTAAAATCAGACAAGAAGCTGCAAGACAAATATAAAATCACAATTCAGAAACGGTACAATGCAATAGAGAAGATACAAAGCATTGATTAACAGTAGGAAATGCTAAAAGAATCAATGCAACAAACATCAAAAGAGTTCATACCACCAGTGAGGACAAATTCAAGGAAGAAATGGATGACAGATGATATTTTGCAGCTAATGGATACAAGAAGAAGAAATAAAGAAAATAAAGATGAGTATAAGAGATTAAATAAAGAAATTGTAGTAAAATGCAATGAAGCAAAAGAAGCACGGCTAATAGAGAGATGCAAAGAGATCGAATTGCAACAAAAAGGAGATGCTAAAGCTATATACAAACAAATTGAGGAATTAACAGAAAGAAAAACGCAATCCAAAACTGGATATTTAAGATAAAAAAAAAGGAGAACTGTTGAATGATCAAGAAAACATAAGGGAACGATGGACAGAATACATTAAAGATCTTTATAATGATGAACGAACGGAAGTAAATATTAAGGATAATGGAGAAGGACCAGAAATACTAAGAGAAGAAGTGGAAGACGCCTTGCGCATTATGAAAGCATGCAAGGCTTCTGGACCAGATAATATAACTAAAGAAGAGATTGAAGCCATTGGTGATTTTGGAATAGAAATAATAACAAAAATATTGAATGATATCTACAACAGCGGATATATACCAGACGACATGCTCAAATCAATATTCATAGCCCTACCAAAGAAATCAGGTGTGATTGAATGCGATGATCATCGCACAATAAGCCTTATGAGTCATATGACTAAGATATTACTAAGAATCATCATGCGAAGAGTGCGAAACAAAATCAGTCCAGAAATTAGTGATGAACAGTGTGGTTTTGTTAGAGATAAAGGAACAAACAATGCCATTTATATCATAACATCTTTAGTAGAAAGAGCCATAGAGGTGAAAACAGATCTATACCTATGTTCCATAGATTACACCAAGGCATTTGACAAAGTAAAGCACCAAGAAATAATCAACATTTTAGAAAGCATAAACATAGACAGCAAAGATCTAAGAATAATAAAGAACATGTACTGACAACAAACAGCGGCCATAAGAACTGGAAACCAATTTGGAATGTTTCAACAAATAAAACAGGGTGTTAAACTAGGTTGTGTGCTGTCACCAGATTTGTTTACTATTTATAGTGAGATTATTTTAAGATCCATAAGGGACATGCCTGGAATAACAATTGGAGGTCATAATATAAATAATCTAAGATATGCTGATGCTACAGTATTAATCGCTAAGAGTGAAAATGAGTTACAAGAAATGTTAGACATTGTAGTGAAGGAAAGCAAAAATAAAGGACACAGCCTTAATAGCAAAAAGACAGAGGTAATGATAACAGCAAAGAAAAAGACATCACCTCAGTGCAAAATAAAGACAAGTGGAACAATATTAAAACAGGTAAATTAATTTAAATATTTGGGAACGTTGCTTACCTCAGACGGAAGATATACAAAAGAGGTGAGATGCAGAATGGCTCAGGCAAAAGCAGCTTTCCAAAAAATGAGGAAAATACTATGAAATCCATTTTTGACAATAGAAACAAGAAAAAGAGTTCTTAAATGTTACGTAGAGCCAGTCTTAACATATGGATGCGAATCAAGGACAATAGGACAACAGACAAGAAAATCACTGGAGTCTGTAGAAATGTGGTTTTACAGAAGAATGTTGAGAATACCATGGACAGCTAAGAAGAGTAATGAAGAGGTTCTGAGAAAGGTCAAAGCAAAAAGAGAGCTAATTTCCAATGTTAGGAAGAGACAATCATAATTTTTTGGCCATGTAATGAGAAGAGAACAACTTGAATATATTGTAACAACTGGAAAAATTGAGGGACGAAGAGATAGAGGGAAGCAAAGAGAAAAAATAACAGACAGCTTAAGAGAATGGCTTGGCACAAGGTCAACAACAGAAATGATAAATAGCTGCCGAGATCGAATGTTGTGGAGAGACATGATCACCTACGCCACTAGGCCCGGTATTTGATGATGAGTCTGAAAGAATCTCTGTCTCTAGTCAGATCTCCCACAGAACGTTACATTCACCACAAACCGTCTGAAAGAATCTCTGTCTCTAGCCAGATCTCCCACAGAATGTTACACTCACCACAGCTAGTCTGGAAGAATCTCTGTCTCTAGTCAGATCTCCCACAGAATGTTACATTCACCACAAACCGTCCGAAAGAATCTCTGTCTCTAGTCAGATCTCCCACAGAACGTTACATTCACCACAAACCGTCTGAAAGAATCTCTGTCTCTAGTCAGATCTCCCACAGAACGTTACATTCACCACAAACCGTCTGAAAGAATCTCTGTCTCTAGTCAGATCTCCCACAGAACGTTACATTCACCACAAATCGTCTGAAAGAATCTCTGTCTCTAGTCAGATCTCCCACAGAATGTTACATTCACCACAAACCGTCTGAAAGAATCTCTGTCTCTAGTCAGATCTCCCACAGAACGTTACATTCACCACAAACCGTCTGAAAGAATCTCTGTCTCTAGTCAGATCTCCCACAGAACGTTACATTCACCACAAATCGTCTGAAAGAATCTCTGTCTCTAGTCAGATCTCCCACAGAACGTTACATTCACCACAAACCGTCTGAAAGAATCTCTGTCTCAAGTAAGATCCCCCACTTCTTCCGTTGTCATGTTCAAGATCTCCTTGATGTCCTGAAACCACCTTCTTCTTGGTCTGCCCCAGATGCGTCGCCAAAAAACCATGCCATCCATTATTATTCTTTCCTGCCTGCTGTGTCTTTTCACGTGGCCATAGTATTTTAATTTCCTGTGCATAATGGTGCTCATAAGCCTGCTCCTGTTAACGTTTAAATCTTTTAATGTCTTCATTGCTCTTTTTCTTTATCCAAGATACTTTAATGATTTCTGTGTTCCATTTCGTTTGAATGAATCGATTTTCAACCTTTCTGTTTGCTAGATTGTCCATGATTCACAACTATAGGTTGCTATCGGGAAGATATATGTTTTCAGTAACTTTAATTTTAATTTTACTGCCTTGATATTTCAATACGCATAGTAAGGCAGGGGAGTGAATCTTTACTCTGAGTAAGACAGAGTCAGTGCGGAGCACATAGGCGCAGGTGATACAGTCACGTCAACATGGGGCCGTACCCAAGTGTTGATGGTCGGAGCGAGGAAGATGGCTCCTAACCAGAATATTCATCAAATTCCTGTCGCGTTTGAAAGCGATCATAGGGGAATCACTTAAAAATACAAATCTGAAACGTCCGAAAAAACAAATCTGAAACATGTGCAGCGCGTCCAATACTTGGGCACAATAATAACATCAGATGGAAGATGCACCACAAAAATAAAAAACACAATAGCTGAGGCCAAAAAAGCATTTCAGAAAATGAAAAACGTCTAATGCAACAAATCTATGGCAATAGAAGTGAGAGAGTTCAGCGGTGCTATGTAGAGCCAATTCTGACCTATAGTAGCGAATCACGGACAGTAGACAAGTACATGAAACAATGATTAGAGGCCACAGAGATGGGATTTCTCAGAAGAATGTTGAAAGTTCCCTTGTAAGCTAAAAATACCAAATTGGCGTTCTCAAAGAGGCCAACACAAAAGGGGGAATCGTAAGAAACACAAGAAAGAAAGAATCGACATATTTCTAGCACATCATGGGAAGAGGAATGTTGATATTCTTAGTTGCAACTAGTAAAATAACCTCTACAGAGATGAAATGTGTTAGAGGAATGTTGATATTCTTAGTTGCAACTAGTGAAATAACGTCTACAGAGATGAAATGTGTTAGAGGAATGTTGATATTCTTAGTTGCAACTAGTGAAATAACGTCTACAGAGATGAAATGTGTTAGACGAATGACAGGAAACAGTCTGAGAGATAAGATCAGAAATGGAGAACTGAGAAAAAAGCTAGGAATAGCCCCCGTCATAGAATATATATGGAAACAACAGATAAAATGGTTTGGCCACGTGACAGGGCAGAAAGAACAAAACACAACACAACGAGCCTTCAACAAACGTTGTGAGAACATCAGAGCCAAGGGTCGACCACGAAAAAGATGGGTCGATGGAATATTAGAAGCACTAGGAAACATAACAGCAGCAGAGGCGAACAGAAGAGCAAAAGACAGCAAATTACATCTCCCCTCGACGCTGAAAGGCAAATGAGGAAGGAAAGTAGAAGAAGAACTAGTAAAATACATGAAAGGGAGATCGCGGACAACAAAGAGAGAAGACACTAGATAGATTGATGTCATGGCATGGAAAACAGTCAACAAAAGAAGTGATACGATATCCTGTGGATAGAGAACTGTGGAAGGAGGCGATCGCGTACTTCAACCGGTATGGCACACGATGATGAATATATTGGGCATTATTTTTCTTCTATAGCAACCTTGCGTGTGTAGCATATGAAACAGACGTGCTACTTCATATCATTTACAAGCAATTCTGTATTAATAAATAATTACGTAGTCATTACATGATTGTGAAGCGAACTGTGTAGATATATACTTACCACGTGTACCAGACGTTTTGTATACGTCATAAGTGTGCACTCGCGGCGGGGAGCACAGACATTGACTACGTGAAATGTCGGGTCATGAGCAACACAACATGGACTACACTGATACACCAGAGTGACACATTGGATGACGTCAAGGAATGCTTGTGTGATGACGTCAACTTTTTAGATGTAAAGTTTTTGGTTCGGTGAGAGTGAGAGACGAGAATAAGTAGAAGAAAGATAACAAGAATGAGGATAAGGAGAAGAAAAATTAGATAATAAGAAAGATGAGGAGATGAAGGAGAAAAATAAGGATAAGGAGATGAAGGATAAGGGTGAGAAGGATAAGGAGATGAAGGATAAGGGGAAGAAGGATAAGGAGATGAAGGATAAGGGGAAAAAGGATAAGGAGATGAAGGATAAAGGAAAGAAGGATAAGGAGATGTAAGATAACGGGAAGAAGGATAAGGGGATGTAGGATAAGGGGAAGAAGGATAAAGAGATGACGGATAAGGGGAAGATGGATAAGGAGACGAAGAATAAGGAAAAATATACAGAGGAAAAGAATAAGGAGAAGGATAAGGGAGGAAGAAGAAGGAGAAATGAAGGATAAGGAGAAGAAAAATGAGACACATAAGAAAGATGAGGAGAAGAAGGAGAAAGGAAGGATAAGGAGAATAAAAATGAGACACATAAGAAAGATGAGGAGAAGAAGGAGAAAGGAAGGATAAGGAGAAGAAAAATGAGACACATAAGAAAGATGAGGAGAAGAAGGAGAAAAATAAGAAGAATAAGGAGGAGAAGGTAGAGACACAAAAAAAGAAAAAAAAAGTAAAGGTAAAGGGGAGAAGAAGGAAAAGAGCAAGAAGAATAAGAGGAAGAAAATGAAGAAAAAAGAGAGGAGGAGACGTCGGTGTCTGGGTGAGAAGGTCAGGGGTTCAAGTCCTGCCACAGCCGATGGATGTTTTTTTTTTTTAAAATCGAATCAGTGGTTTCTTCCAGGTATTACCCTCCCCTGGTCTCTGGGTAGTGAGATCTGATGTCTAGTTCTCTAGGTAGTGAGATCTGATGTCTAGTTCTCTAGGTAGTGAGATCTGATGTCTAGTTCTCTAGGTAGTGAGATCTGATGTCTAGTTCTCTAGGTAGTGAGATCTGATGTCTAGCCTTCTCTAGGTAGCGAGATCTGATGTCTAGCCTTCTCTGGGTAGCGAGATCTGATGTCTAGTCCTCTCTGGGTAGTGAGATCTGATGTCTAGCCTTCTCTAGGTAGTGAGATCTGATGTCTAGCCTTCTCTAGGTAGTGAGATCTGATGTCTAGCCTTCTCTAGGTAGTGAGATCTGATGTCTAGCCTTCTCTAGGTAGTGAGATCTGATGCCTAGTCCTCTCTGGGTAGTGAGATCTGATGCCTAGCCCTCTCTGGGCAGTGAGATCTGATGCCTAGTCCTCTCTGGGTAGTGAGATCTGATGCCTAGTCCTCTCTGGGTAGTGAGATCTGATGCATAGTCCTCTCCAGGTAGTGAGATCTGATGTCTAGTCCTCTCTGGGTAGTGAGATCTGATGCCTAGCCCTCTCTGGGTAGTAAGATTTCATGTCTAGCCCTCTCTGGGTAGTGAGATCTGATGCCTAGTCCTCTCTGGGTAGTGAGATCTCATGTCTAGCCCTCTCTGGGTAGTGAGATCTGATGCCTAGTCCTCTCTGGGTAGTGAGATCTGATGCCTAGTCCTTTCTGGGTAGTGAGATCTGATGCCTAGTCCTCTCTGGGTAGTGAGATCTGATGTCTAGCCCTCTCAAGGTAGTGAGATCTGATGCCTAGTCCCTTCTGGGTAGTGAGATCTGATGTCTAGCCCTCTCTAGGTAGTGAGATCTGATGTCTAGCCCTCTCTAGGTAGTGAGATCTGATGCCTAGCCCTCTCTAGGTAGTGAGCTCTGATACCTAGCCCTCTCTGGGTAGTGAGATGTGATGCCTAGTCCTCTCTGGGTAGTGAGATCTGATGCCTAGTCCTCTCTAGGCAGTGAGATCTGATGCCTAGTCCTCTCTGGGTAGTGAGATCTGATGCCTAGTCCTCTCTGGGTAGTGAGATCTGATGCCTAGTCCTCTCGGAAAACGGCGAAGAACAGGATGTCCCGTGTGCACTTGCGCACGTAAAGAATCCTGGCATTTGGAAATCGAAAAGAGTAGCCTAAAAATGGCCGCTTTCGGGGCAAAAAAAAATGTTAAGAAAATATAATCATCTATGTCGAAGACGGAGGTGTCGGGTCAAAAGATGCAGATATCGCTGCTTCGCCGTAAACTAGCGACAGAATGCATGAACGCTCATTTGTAACCGGTGAGCGCGCTATGAAGACTCAAGATATGCGGTGTTCTCCCTTTGAACTATAAACTAAAGCAAGTCGTCTACAGTAACATGGCTGGGAGTCAGCAGCGACTCATAGCTGATGGTTTGTGCTAGGAATGTGAACCTAAACTATCGAGACCCTATTCTACTTCCTCGCGGTAAAAAAAAAAAAAGTTAAGTACCTCCGTCACGCCAAGTGTCGTACAGGGAATATGGTGTTAGTGACCATAAATTTTACAGACCTTCGGCACATGATTTTTGGGGTAATGTGGTCGGTATTACGCCCGTGCCGCTTTACTTTCCCACAAAAAAATCCGGTACCCATTAAAGGCTGGGTGAACCCGGAAGCCGTCGGTTGGGATCGAACCCTACCTCTTGTCCTTTGTAGTCCAGTTCACTAACCACTGAGCTATCGCGGCTCCCCACCTCCTCGCGGTGCCTCTAGTAAAATACAAACCCCCCTAGTCTGGCGTTGCGAGTAGGGATCGAAAGGGAAGGCAACCTGGTAGTAAAAATAGCATGTTGAAGTCGGATGTGTTTGACCAGAAAGATCATATAAACCACAGCACAACGCATTTGCGTCCACTTAACGTCCTTTTAAGGGCGGATGAGAAAGAGGGCTATCCGTTCCTTTAGTTGTCTTTGGGTGCATGCCAGAAAGAAAGAAAAAGTGTTCAATGTATAAATGACGTCACCAAAAAGTTAAATCAAGACTCAGAACGGTGAATATGAACCGGAAGTGGTCAGCAACTCAGACCTGACTGTTTACATAAAGGATCGACTGCGGAAGCTCATAGATCAAACTCCATCTCTCCGCTGTGATTCTGACAACATATCTGACAAAGAGAGTAGTAATCGAAAGGGAAAGCAACTCTGAAGTAATATCTGACCAAGAGAGTAGTAATCGAAAGGGAAGGCAACTCTGAAGTAATATCTGACAAAGAGAGTAGTAATCGAAAGGGAAGGCAACTCTGAAGTAATATCTGACCAAGAGAGTAGTAATCGAAAGGGAAGGTAACTCTGAAGTAATATCTGACAAAGAGAGTAGTAATCGAAAGGGAAGGCAACTCTGAAGTAATATCTGACCAAGAGAGTAGTAATCGAAAGGGAAGGCAACTCTGAAGTAATATCTGACCAAGAGAGTACTAATCGAAAGGGAAAGCAATTCTGAAGTAATATCTGACCAAGAGAGTAGTAATCGAAAGGGAAAGCAACTCTGAAGTAATATCTGACCAAGAGAGTAGTAATCGAAAGGGAAAGCAACTCTGAAGTAATATCTGATCAAGAGAGTAGTAATCGAAATGGAAAGCAACTCTGAAGTAATATCTGACCGAGAGGTAGGGGTCGAGAGAGAGGGGAGAACAAAGCTCGGAACTCATATTTGACCAAGAGAATAGGGATCGTGGGGGAAAGAAACCCAAAACTGTAACGCCGAAGACTGATGCAATTAGAGGAAAAGACGAAGATAGTCCAGATTGGTGTAAAACACAGCAAAGCGTAGCCACGCCCATTTAATATTCTTTATAGTTTAATGATGAGAAAGCGTAGCCACGCCCATTTAATATTCTTTATAGTTTAATGATGAGAAAGCGTAGCCACGCCCATTTAATATTCTTTATAGTTTAATGATGAGAAAGCGTAGCCACGCCCATTTAATATTCTTTATAGTTTAATGATGAGAAAGCGTAGCCATGCCCATTTAATATTCTTTATAGTTTAATGATGAGAAAGCGTAGCCACGCCCATTTAATATTCTTTATAGTTTAATGATGAGAAAGCGTAGCCACGCCCATTTAATATTCTTTATAGTTTAATGATGAGAAAGCGTAGCCACGCCCATTTAATATTCTTTATAGTTTAATGATGAGAAAGCGTAGCCACGCCCATTTAATATTCTTTATAGTTTAATGATGAGAAAGTGCAGTAGTCGCGAGAAGACATTAAAAGAAGACAGAAAAAAAGATATAAAAATGAGATATACAAATCTTCTTCTTCTTCTTTCCTTCCTTATCTGCCTTTCAGCGTCTAGGGGAGATGTAATTTGCGGTCTTTTGCTCTTATGTTCGCCTCTGCTGCTGTTATGTTTCCTATTGCTTCTAATATTCCATCGATCCATCTTTTTCGTGGTCGACCCTTGGCTCTGGTGTTCTCACAACGTTTTTTGAAGGCTCGTTGTGTTTTGCTTTTTCTGCCTTGTCACGTGGCCAAACCATTTTATCTGTTGTTTCTTTATATATTCTATGGCGGGGGCTGTTCCTGGCTATTTTCTCAGTTCTTCATTTCTGATCTTATCTCTCAGACTGTTTCCTGTCATTCGTCTAACACATTTCATCTCTGTAGAGGTTATTTTTCTTATTGTTCTTGCATCTAGGGTCGAGGTCTGGCATTGGTAGCACAACGTTGGGATGAAGATTGTATTGTATAGTGCTCATTTTGCCTCCAGAGTTATTTCCCTGTTGGACAATAGTGGTGATGACTGTCCAATGATTTGACAAGCTTTGTTGCATCTTGATTCTATCTCTGCTGTTTGAGAATTACCGTTTGTCATTAGACTTCCTAGGTATTTGAATTCCTCTACTTGTTTTAGTTGCCTGCCTTCTATAGTTATGTTGATGTTCTGTTTTAGTTGCCTGCCTTCTATAGTTATGTTGATGTTCTGTTTTAGTTGCCTGCCTTCTACAGTTATGTTGATGTTCTGTTTTAGTTGCCTGCCTTCTATAGTTATGTTGATGTTCTGTTTTAGTTGCCTGCCTTCTATAGTTATGTTGATGTTCTGTTTTAGTTGCCTGCCTTCTATAGTTATGTTGATGTTCTGTTTTAGTTGCCTGCCTTCTATAGTTATGTTGATGTTCTGTTTTAGTTGCCTGCCTTCTATAGTTATGTTGATGTTCTGTTTTAGTTGCCTGCCTTCTACAGTTATGTTGATGTTCTGTTTTAGTTGCCTGCCTTCTACAGTTATGTTGATGTTCTGTTTTAGTTGCCTGCCTTCTATAGTTATGTTGATGTTCTGTTTTAGTTGCCTGCCTTCTATAGTTATGTGGATGTTCTGTTTTAGTTGCCTGCCTTCTATAGTTATGTTGATGTTCTGTTTTAGTTGCCTGCCTTCTATAGTTATGTTGATGTTCTGTTTTAGTTGCCTGCCTTCTATAGTTATGTTGATGTTCTGTTTTAGTTGCCTGCCTTCTATAGTTATGTTGATGTTCTGTTTTAGTTGCCTGCCTTCTATAGTTATGTTGATGTTCTGTTTTAGTTGCCTGCCTTCTATAGTTATGTTGATGTTCTGTTTTAGTTGCCTGCCTTCTATAGTTATGTTGATGTTCTGTTTTAGTTGCCTGCCTTCTATAGTTATGTTGATGTTCTGTTTTAGTTGCCTGCCTTCTATAGTTATGTTGATGTTCTGTTTTAGTTGCCTGCCTTCTATAGTTATGTTGATGTTCTGTTTTAGTTGCCTGCCTTCTATAGTTATGTTGATGTTCTGTTTTAGTTGCCTGCCTTCTATAGTTATGTTGATGTTCTGTTTTAGTTGCCTGCCTTCTATAGTTATGTTGATGTTCTGTTTTAGTTGCCTGCCTTCTATAGTTATGTTGATGTTCTGTTTTAGTTGCCTGCCTTCTATAGTTATGTTGATGTTCTGTTTTAGTTGCCTGCCTTCTACAGTTATGTTGATGTTCTGTTTTAGTTGCCTGCCTTCTATAGTTATGTTGATGTTCTGTTTTAGTTGCCTGCCTTCTATAGTTATGTTGATGTTCTGTTTTAGTTGCCTGCCTTCTATAGTTATGTTGATGTTCTGTTTTAGTTGCCTGCCTTCTATAGTTATGTTGATGTTCTGTTTTAGTTGCCTGCCTCCTATAGTTATGTTGATGTTCTGTTTTAGTTGCCTGCCTTCTATAGTTATGTTGATGTTCTGTTTTAGTTGCCTGCCTTCTATAGTTATGTTGATGTTCTGTTTTAGTTGCCTGCCTTCTATAGTTATGTTGATGTTCTGTTTCTGATATAAAAATGAGATAAAAAAAAAAACAGTAAAGTACCCCCGTCACGCCAAACGGCTTGCAGGGAATATGGTGTTAGTGACCATAAATTTTACGGACCCTCGGCACATGATGTTTTGGGTAATATGGTCGATACTACACCCGTGCCGCTTTACTTTCCCAGAAAAAAAATCCGGTACCCATTTAAGGCTGGGTGAACCCGGAAGCCGTCAATCTGAAATGAACCCGACCTTTTGTCCTTTGTGGTCCAGTTAACTAACGACAGAGCTATCGCCCCCCCCCCCCCAAAAAAAAAAAAAAAAAAACAAACAAACAAACAAACAAACAAACAAACAAACAAACAAACAAAAACCAAAGAAAAGAGATTACTTGATATAGAAAGGAATATAATCGACTGCAACCTCGACGACCACTTGGCAATGCTGTCCTAAAACTAAACATCAATGATGTGTTTCACCTGCGTGTTGTACGAGTCGTAGGCCAGGGAACGGGAACACCATGAGAGAAGCTAAATAAAGACGAACGAAAAAAAAGGAATGAGCAAATGATTGTGAACGTTATTTTGATAAATTAGACCCAAACAGAAATAGGCAGAAGGTGCTGTTCAAGTGAACAGATATTTTTAGCCGACAAGTGACGTCACTAAGCTTTTTCTCAGTTCCCCTAATTCCGTTGGGAATATCTACAATGCGTCCACAAAAACGTACGTTCCTGGGGAAGCGGCAATAACGTAAGTTACGTTTATTTGTATAAAAACAAAAGAATCAAGCACCTGTTGTGTTGATGCCGTGTAAGAACTGATTGACGGCTGCGTCCCGTTGTATGTCGTAGAATATTAGGAAGAAGAGTTGCAAAGGGGTTTGCTTCTTCATCATGTTAAACAAACTTGACAAAAGTCAGGCCCGAAGCTGCAGATATCTCAACCCTACTGCTGATTCACTCTTTGGGTGCCGTCTCCACATCGAAGGTTGCTACCATGTACACCATTTTACTTGTATTGATAGTGCACGTTGTCATAGGTTCACCTTTCCACCTTTTGATGTTATCAGTCCACTTTAGTCTTGGTCTGCCTCTGCCTCGTCTACCTTGTACCTTACCTTCCAAGAAGACTTTTAGTTGGGTATTACGTCTCTTCACATGCCCAACATTTTCAGTTGTCTTGTTCGAGTTGTGTTAAGATTTGTCTTTCCCCCTCATTTTCAGCTGATTCAAAACTTCCTTGTTTCTCTTCTTTTCCATCCACCCAATTCTCCCCATTTCCTATAAATCCAAATTTCAAAAGCTTTGATTCTGTGCTCTATTATCTTATTTAATGTCCATGTTTCTACATTATACAAGAAGATTACTAACAAATGCGTACAAATGCGTACAAATGCGTACAAATGCACTTATTAATGATGTTGAGAAGCGTCATAAGATCGACAAGTCACGAGGTCGACCCAAGTCGTCAACTCTTAGCTCAGGATGATGATGTGGAGGGCTACAATACGGCTCTCTTGATTTCTCCTGTTCTACTGGAGAAATGGATAGTGGCTGTCCTAAAGGTGCCGTAATATTAAGTCTTCTTTATCATCTTCCCTTAACTTTGGGTCGAACAGCGCTCCTCATCTTGTTAACCTTTGGATCCCAACTTGCAGGTTTAGTGAGGTCTTGTTCAGCTGCTGGTCTCAGACACTGTTTGGGCGACCGTCTCCCAAGTGAATCAACGAAGAGTACACACCAAAAGAAAAACTGCAATAAATCGGTGTCATTGATTTGAAATTTGATTCATTTATCGTAGAAATCGCCCTCAACCAAGGGCTCGCAATTGTGACCATTTGTTACGTAAACAGCTCGTGCCGGGCAATGACGTAATGCTGGGATGTGATTCCACCACAATATAAATCACAGCATAAAACACATTATTGCGAGGCGGGAATACTACATAAATCACATCACAGAAAACAGCATTTATGGCTTGCGAGAACTGTGGAGACTGTGCGGGAAAACATACAACCTTGTCAAAATTGACCTGCGACATGGGAATACATACATTTATGTAAATATGAACTTGCGACCAGAGAGTGTATACAATTGTATAAATGTGAATTTGCAACAGGGAAATGCATACAATTGTATAAATATGAATTTGCAACAGGGAAATGCATACAATTGTATAAATATGAACTTGCGACCTGAGAGTGTATACAATTGTATAAATATGAATTTGCGACCCAGAAGGTATATCATCATCATGTGCCATACCGGTTGGCGTAGGCGATCATGTCCCTCCACAATCTTCTATCTACAGTGCATCGTATCAGTTCTGTTGTTGACTGCTTTCCATGCCATGACACCAAGCTATCCAGGATTTTCTCTCTTTGTCGTCTGCGATCTCTCTTTCCTTTTATTTTGCCAGTTGTAACCAAGTATTCCAACTTTCCTCTTCTCATGATGTGCCCGAAAAATGTTGATTGCTTTTTTCTGATTTTTTTTAAGAGCTCTCTTTTTGTGTTGGCCTCTTTGAGATTGGTCTTTTTAGCTGTCCAGGGAACTTTCAACATTCTTCTGAGAAATCCCATCTATGTGACCTCTAATCGTCTTTTCATTTGTTTGTCTACTGTCCATGATTCGCTTTCATAGGTTAGAATTGGTCCTATATAGCACAGATGAACTCTCTTTCTCATTTTTATTGACATAGATTTGTTGCATAAGATATTTTTCATTTTCTGAAATGCTATTTTGGCCTGAGCTATTCTGCTTTTTATTTCTGTGGTGCATCTCCCGTTTGATGTTATTATTGTGCCCAAGTATTTGAAACGTTGCACTTGTTTCAGATTTGTCTCGTTTATTTTTATGCTTCATGATGGTGGTGATTGTTTCTTTGATATAACCATTACTTCTGTTTGCTTACTATTCATAACGGAAGACCTTTCTTGTTGCTTTCTTTTACTATTTTGTCTATCATTACTTGTAGTTCATTCTCTGTCTCTGCTATTAAGACTGTGTCATCCGCATATCGCAAATTATTTATGTTGTGACCATTGACTTCAATTCCCTTTTTGTCTACTATTGATCTCATAATATATTCGCTGTAAAGTGAAAACAAATCCGGTGACAGAACACAGCCTTGTCTGACTCCTTGTTTTATATATTGGAATTATCCTGTTTGGTTGTTAATTCGTATAGCTGCTGTTTGTTGCCAGTACATGTTTTTTGTGATTCGCAGATCCTTGCCATCAATGTTTAATTTCTCCAGCACATTGATTATTTCCACATGCTTTACTTTGTCAAATGCTTTAGAGGGTGTATACAACTGTATAAATATGAACTTGCGACCAGAGGGTGTATACAATTGTATAAATATGAACTTGCGACCTGAGGGTGTATACAATTGTATAAATATGAACTTGCGACCTGAGGGTGTATACAATTGTATAAATATGAACTTGCGACCTGAGGGTGTATACAATTGTATAAATATGAACTTGCGACCTGAGGGTGTATACAATTGTATAAATATGATCTTGCGACCTGAGGGTGTATACAATTGTATAAATATGAACTTGCGACCTGAGGGTGTATACAATTGTATAAATATGATCTTGCGGCCTGAGGGTGTATACAATTGTATAAATATGATCTTGCGATCTGAGGGTGTATACAATTGTATAAATATGAACTTTCGACTTGCAAGTGTATCATCATCATCATGTGATATACCGGTTGGTGTAGACGATCATATCCTTCCACAATCTTCTATCTACAGTGCATCGTATCAGTTCTGTTGTTGACTATTTTCCATGCCATGGCACCAAACTATCCAGTATTTTCTCTCTTTGTCGTCAGCGATCTCTCTTTCCTTTTATTTTGCCAGTTGTAACCAAGTATTCCAACTTTCCTCTTCTCACGATGTGTCCAAAAATGTTGATTGTTTCTTTCTGATGTTTAATAGGAGCTCCCATTTTGTGTTAGCCTCTTTGAGAATTTCTTCATTTATATTTTTAGCTGTCCAGGGAACTTTCAACATTCTTCTGAGAAATCCCATCTCCGTGGCCTCAAATCGTATTGTATGCCTTATGTGTCCTTTTGTGTACTTTACGTGTACTTTATGTGTCCTTTACGTGTCTTTTAGGTGTAATAAACAATTAATTCGTCTTGTTCAAATTGTGTTAAATATTTCTTCCTTCATTTTCAGATGTTTCAGAACTTTATTATTTGTTTTCTTCGTCCAGTCAAATAATGTTTACTTTTCTTCTATAACTCCAATATTTTGAAGGCTTCAACTTCGTCTCTGTGTTTTCTTGTTGTATCCATGTTTGAGCACCATACAATAAGATAGAGTAAATATAACACTTTATTACTCTCAGTTGTAAATTTGTTATTTACTTGATGCGGGTTCATGTTGTTAACATTGCTTTTTACTGTCCCTATTCTTTTGTTTATTTCTGTGCCAGTCATCTCTTGTCATGACATGTCCATAATAGCGCCGCTATATCCTTATATTCTTTGTAGTTACATACACACAAAAAAACGTTCAATCAAATTTATATTATAGGCGGCAAACAGAAATGTTAGTTTTTGCCTCGTTTGGACACGGTATCTATCTCGTTTAGAAACGGAATCTGTCTCGTTTGGACACGGCTTCTGCATCGTTTAGACACTGTTTCTGCCTCGTTTAGACACGGCTTCTGCCTCGTTTGGACACGGCTTCTGCCTCGTTTGGACACGGTTTCTGTCTAGTTTGGACACGGTTTCTGCCTCGCTTAGACACAGTTTCTGCCTCGTTTGGACACGGTATCTGTCTAGTTTGGACACGGTTTCTGCCTCGTTTAGACACGGCTTCAGTCTCGTTTGGACACGGTATCTGTCTCGTTTGGACACGGTTTCTGCCTCATTTGGACACGGTTTCTGCCTCGTTTGGACACAGTTTCTGCCTCGTTTAGACACGGTTTCTGTCTCGTTTGGACACGGCTTCTGCCTCGTTTAGACACAGTTTCTGCCTCGTTTAGACACGGTTTCTGCCTCGTTTAGACACGATTTCTGCCTCGTTTAGACACGGCTTCTGCCTCGTTTGGACACGGCTTCTGCCTCGTTTAGACACGGTTTCTGCCTCGTTTGGACACGGCTTCTGCCTCGTTTAGACACGATTTCTGCCTCGTTTAGACACGGCTTCTGCCTCGTTTAGACACAGTTTCTGCCTCGTTTAGACACGGCTTCTGCCTCGTTTAGACACGATTTCTGCCTCGTTTGGACACGGCTTCTGCCTCGTTTAGACACGATTTCTGCCTCGTTTGGACACGGTTTCTGCCTCGTTTGGACACAGTTTCTTCCTCGTTTGGACACAGTTTCTGCCTCATTTGGACATAGTTTCTGCCTCGTTTGGACGCAGTTTCTGCCTCATTTGGACACGGTTTCTGACTCGTTTGGACACAGTTTCTGCCTCGTTTGGACACGATTTCTGCATCGATTGGACACGATTTCTGCCTCGTTTGGACACGGCTTCTGCCTCGTTTAGACACGATTTCTGCCTCGTTTGGACACGGTTTCTGCCTCGTTTAGACACGATTTCTGCCTCGTTTAGACACGGCTTCTGCCTCGTTTGGACACGGCTTCTGCCTCGTTTAGACACGGTTTCTGCCTCGTTTGGACACGGCTTCTGCCTCGTTTAGACACGATTTCTGCCTCGTTTAGACACGGCTTCTGCCTCGTTTAGACACAGTTTCTGCCTCGTTTAGACACGGCTTCTGCCTCGTTTAGACACGATTTCTGCCTCGTTTGGACACGGCTTCTGCCTCGTTTAGACACGATTTCTGCCTCGTTTGGACACGGTTTCTGCCTCGTTTGGACACAGTTTCTTCCTCGTTTGGACACAGTTTCTGCCTCATTTGGACATAGTTTCTGCCTCGTTTGGACGCAGTTTCTGCCTCATTTGGACACGGTTTCTGACTCGTTTGGACACAGTTTCTGCCTCGTTTGGACACGGTTTCTGCCTCGATTGGACACGGTTTCTGTCTCGTTTGGACACGGTTTCTGCCTCGTTTGGACACGGTTTCTGCCTCATTTGGACACGGTATCTGTCTCGTTTGGACACGGTTTCTGCCTCATTTGGACACGGTTTCTGCCTCGTTTGGACACAGTTTCTGCCTCGTTTAGAAACGGTTTCTGTCTCGTTTGGACACGGCTTCTGCCTCGTTTAGACACAGTTTCTGCCTCGTTTAGACACGATTTCTGCCTCGTTTGGACACCGTTTCTGCCTCGATTGGACACGGTTTCTGCCTCGTTTGGACACAGTTTCTTCCTCGTTTAGACACAGTTTCTGCCTCGTTTGGACACGGTTTCTGCCTCGTTTGGACACGGCTTCTGCCTCATTTGGACACGGTTTCTGTCTCGTTTGGACACAGTTTCTGTCTCATTTGGACACGGTTGTTTCTGCCTCATTTGGACACGGTTTCTGCCTCGATTGGACACGGTTTCTGTCTCGTTTGGACACGGTTTCTGCCTCGATTGGACACGGTTTCTGTCTCGTTTGGACACGGTTTCTGCCTCGTTTAGACACGGCTTCTGCCTCGTTTGTAGACGGTTTCTGTCTCGTTTGGACACGGTTTCTGTCTCGTTTGGACACGGTTTCTGTCTCGTTTGGACACAGTTTCTGCATCGTTTGGACACGGTCTCTGCCTCGTTTGGACATGGTTTCTGCCTCGTTTAGACACAGTTTCTGCCTCGTTTGGACACGGTTTCTGCCTCGTTTAGACACGGTTTCTGCCTCCTTTAGACACGGTTTCTGCCTCGTTTGGACACAGTTTCTTCCTCGTTTGGACACAGTTTCTGCCTCGTTTGGACACGGTTTCTGCCTCGTTTGGACACGGCTTCTGCCTCATTTGGACACGGTTTCTGTCTCGTTTGGACACAGTTTCTGTCTCATTTGGACACGGTTGTTTCTGCCTCATTTGGACACGGTTTCTGCCTCGATTGGACACGGTTTCTGTCTCGTTTGGACACGGTTTCTGCCTCGATTGGACACGGTTTCTGTCTCGTTTGGACACGGTTTCTGCCTCGTTTAGACACGGCTTCTGCCTCGTTTGTAGACGGTTTCTGTCTCGTTTGGACACGGTTTCTGTCTCGTTTGGACACGGTTTCTGTCTCGTTTGGACACAGTTTCTGCCTCGTTTGGACACGGTCTCTGCCTCGTTTGGACACGGTTTCTGCCTCGTTTAGACACAGTTTCTGCCTCGTTTGGACACGGTTTCTGCCTCGTTTAGACACGGTTTCTGCCTCCTTTAGACACGGCTTCTGCCTCGTTTGGACACGACGTCTGCCTCATTTGGACACGGCTTCGGCCTCGTTTGGACACGGTTTCTGCCTCGCTTAGACACGGCTTCTGCCTCGTTTGGACACGGTATCTGTCTAGTTTGGACACGGTTTCTGTCTCGTTTAGACACGGCTTCTGCCTCGTTTAGACACGGTATCTGTCTCGTTTGGACACGGTTTCTGCCTCATTTGGACACGGTTTCTGCCTCGTTTGGACGCAGTTTCTGCCTCGTTTAGACACGGTTTCTGTCTCGCTTGGACACGGCTTCTGCCTCGTTTAGACACAGTTTCTGCCTCGTTTAGACACGGCTTCTGCCTCGTTTGGACACGGTTTCTGCCTCGATTGGACACGGTTTCTTCCTCGTTTGGACACCGTTTCTGCTTCGTTTGGACACGGTTTCTGCCTCGTTTGGACACAGTTTCTGCCTTATTTGGACACGGTTTCTGTCTCGTTTGGACACAGTTTCTGCCTCGTTTGGACACGGTTTCTGCCTGGATTGGACACGGTTTCTGTCTCGTTTGGACACCGTTTCTGCTTCGTTTGGACACGGTTTCTGCCTCATTTGGACACGGTTTTTGTCTCATTTGGACACAGTTTCTGTCTCGTTTGGACACGGTTTCTGTCTCATTTGGACACGGTTTCTGCCTCGATTGGACACGGTTTCTGTCTCGTTTGGACACGGTTTCTGCCTCGATTGGACACGGTTTTTGTCTCATTTGGACACGGTTTCTGCCTCGATTGGACACGGTTTTTGTCTCATTTGGACACGGTTTCTGTCTCATTTGGACACGGTTTCTGTCTCGTTTGGACACGGTTTCTTCCTCGTTTGGACACGGTTTCTACCTCATTTGGACACGGTTTTTGTCTCATTTGGACACGGTTTCTGTCTCATTTGGACACGGTTTCTGTCTCGTTTGGACACGGTTTCTTCCTCGTTTGGACACGGTTTCTACCTCATTTGGAAACGGTTTCTGCCTCATTTGGACACAGTTTCTGCCTCGATTGGACACGGTTTCTGCCTCATTTGGACACGGTTTCTGCCTCGTTTAGACACAGTTTCTGCCTCATTTGGACACAGTTTCTGTCTCATTTGGACACAGTTTCTGTTTCGTTTGGACACGGTTTCTGCCTCATTTGGACACGGTTTCTGCCTCGTTTAGACACAGTTTCTGCCTCGTTTGGACACGGTTTCTGCCTCATTTAGACACGGCTTCTGCCTCGTTTGGACACGGTTTCTGCCTCATTTGGACACGGTTTCTGCCTCGATTGGACACAGTTTCTGCCTCGATTGGACACGGTTTCTGCCTCGATTGGACACAGTTTCTGCCTCGTTTAGACACGACTTCTGCATCGTTTGGACACGGTATCTGTCTCGTTTGGACACGGTTTCTGCCTCATTTGGACACGGTTTCTGTCTCGTTTAGACACAGTTTCTGCCTCGTTTGGACACGGTTTCTGCCTCATTTAGACACAGTTTCTGCCTCGTTTGGACACGGTTTCTGCCTCGTTTAGACACAGTTTCTGCCTCGTTTGGACACGGTTTCTGCCTCGTTTAGACACGGCTTCTGCCTCCTTTAGACACGGCTTCTGCCTCGTTTGGACACGACGTCTGCCTCGTTTGGACACGGTTTCTGCCTCGTTTGGACAGTTTCTGCCTCGTTTAGACACAGTTTCTGCCTCATTTAGACACGGCTTCTGCCTCGTTTGGACACGGTTTCTGTCTCGTTTGGACACGGTTTCTGTCTCGTTTGGACACGGTTTCTGTCTCGTTTGGACACGGCTTCAGTCTCGTTTGGACACGGTATCTGTCTCGTTTGGACACGGTTTCTGCCTCATTTGGACACGGTTTCTGCCTCGTTTGGACACAGTTTCTGCCTCGTTTAGACACGGTTTCTGTCTCGTTTGGACACGGCTTCTGCCTCGTTTAGACACAGTTTCTGCCTCGTTTAGACACGGCTTCTGCCTCGTTTAGACACGATTTCTGCCTCGATTGGACACGATTTCTGCCTCGTTTGGACACGGCTTCTGCCTCGTTTAGACACGATTTCTGCCTCGTTTGGACACGGTTTCTGCCTCGTTTAGACACGATTTCTGCCTCGTTTAGACACGGCTTCTGCCTCATTTGGACACGGCTTCTGCCTCGTTTAGACACGGTTTCTGCCTCGTTTGGACACGGCTTCTGCCTCGTTTAGACACGATTTCTGCCTCGATTGGACACGATTTCTGCCTCGATTGGACACGATTTCTGCCTCGTTTAGACACGGCTTCTGCCTCGTTTGGACACGGCTTCTGCCTCGTTTAGACACGGTTTCTGCCTCGTTTGGACACGGCTTCTGCCTCGTTTAGACACGATTTCTGCCTCGTTTAGACACGGCTTCTGCCTCGTTTAGACACAGTTTCTGCCTCGTTTAGACACGGCTTCTGCCTCGTTTAGACACGGTTTCTGCCTCGTTTGGACACGGCTTCTGCCTCGTTTAGACACGATTTCTGCCTCGTTTAGACACGGCTTCTGCCTCGTTTAGACACAGTTTCTGCCTCGTTTAGACACGGCTTCTGCCTCGTTTAGACACGATTTCTGCCTCGTTTGGACACGGCTTCTGCCTCGTTTAGACACGATTTCTGCCTCGTTTGGACACGGTATCTGCCTCGTTTGGACACAGTTTCTTCCTCGTTTGGACACAGTTTCTGCCTCATTTGGACATAGTTTCTGCCTCGTTTGGACGCAGTTTCTGCCTCATTTGGACACGGTTTCTGACTCGTTTGGACACAGTTTCTGCCTCGTTTGGACACGGTTTCTGCCTCGATTGGACACGGTTTCTGTCTCGTTTGGACACGGTTTCTGCCTCGTTTGGACACGGTTTCTGCCTCATTTGGACACGGTATCTGTCTCGTTTGGACACGGTTTCTGCCTCATTTGGACACGGTTTCTGCCGCGTTTGGACACAGTTTCTGCCTCGTTTAGAAACGGTTTCTGTCTCGTTTGGACACGGCTTCTGCCTCGTTTGGACACAGTTTCTGCCTCGTTTAGACACGATTTCTGCCTCGTTTGGACACGGCTTCTGCCTCGTTTAGACACGATTTCTGCCTCGTTTGGACACAGTTTCTGTCTCGTTTGGACACGGTTTCTGCCTCGATTGGACACGGTTTCTGCCTCGTTTGGACACCGTTTCTGCCTCGATTGGACACGGTTTCTGCCTCGTTTGGACACAGTTTCTTCCTCGTTTGGACACAGTTTCTGCCTCATTTGGACACGGTTTCTGCCTCGTTTGGACACGGCTTCTGCCTCATTTGGACACGGTTTCTGTCTCGTTTGGACACAGTTTCTGTCTCATTTGGACACGGTTGTTTCTGCCTCATTTGGACACGGTTTCTGCCTCGATTGGACACGGTTTCTGTCTCGTTTGGACACGGTTTCTGCCTCGATTGGACACGGTTTCTGTCTCGTTTGGACACGGTTTCTGCCTCGTTTAGACACGGCTTCTGCCTCGTTTGTAGACGGTTTCTGTCTCGTTTGGACACGGTTTCTGTCTCGTTTAGACACGGCTTCTGCCTCATTTAGACACGATTTCTGCCTCGATTGGACACGATTTCTGCCTCGTTTGGACACGGCTTCTGCCTCGTTTAGACACGATTTCTGCCTCGTTTGGACACGGTTTCTGCCTCGTTTAGACACGATTTCTGCCTCGTTTAGACACGGCTTCTGCCTCATTTGGACACGGCTTCTGCCTCGTTTAGACACGGTTTCTGCCTCGTTTGGACACGGCTTCTGCCTCGTTTAGACACGATTTCTGCCTCGATTGGACACGATTTCTGCCTCGATTGGACACGATTTCTGCCTCGTTTAGACACGGCTTCTGCCTCGTTTGGACACGGCTTCTGCCTCGTTTAGACACGGTTTCTGCCTCGTTTGGACACGGCTTCTGCCTCGTTTAGACACGATTTCTGCCTCGTTTAGACACGGCTTCTGCCTCGTTTAGACACAGTTTCTGCCTCGTTTAGACACGGCTTCTGCCTCGTTTAGACACGGTTTCTGCCTCGTTTGGACACGGCTTCTGCCTCGTTTAGACACGATTTCTGCCTCGTTTAGACACGGCTTCTGCCTCGTTTAGAGACAGTTTCTGCCTCGTTTAGACACGGCTTCTGCCTCGTTTAGACACGATTTCTGCCTCGTTTGGACACGGCTTCTGCCTCGTTTAGACACGATTTCTGCCTCGTTTGGACACGGTATCTGCCTCGTTTGGACACAGTTTCTTCCTCGTTTGGACACAGTTTCTGCCTCATTTGGACATAGTTTCTGCCTCGTTTGGACGCAGTTTCTGCCTCATTTGGACACGGTTTCTGACTCGTTTGGACACAGTTTCTGCCTCGTTTGGACACGGTTTCTGCCTCGATTGGACACGGTTTCTGTCTCGTTTGGACACGGTTTCTGCCTCGTTTGGACACGGTTTCTGCCTCATTTGGACACGGTTTCTGCCGCGTTTGGACACAGTTTCTGCCTCGTTTAGAAACGGTTTCTGTCTCGTTTGGACACGGCTTCTGCCTCGTTTAGACACAGTTTCTGCCTCGTTTAGACACGATTTCTGCCTCGTTTGGACACGGCTTCTGCCTCGTTTAGACACGATTTCTGCCTCATTTGGACACGGTTTCTGTCTCGTTTGGACACGGTTTCTGCCTCGATTGGACACGGTTTCTGCCTCGTTTGGACACCGTTTCTGCCTCGATTGGACACGGTTTCTGCCTCGTTTGGACACAGTTTCTTCCTCGTTTGGACACAGTTTCTGCCTCATTTGGACACGGTTTCTGCCTCGTTTGGACACGGCTTCTGCCTCATTTGGACACGGTTTCTGTCTCGTTTGGACACAGTTTCTGTCTCATTTGGACACGGTTGTTTCTGCCTCATTTGGACACGGTATCTGCCTCGATTGGACACGGTTTCTGTCTCGTTTGGACACGGTTTCTGCCTCGATTGGACACGGTTTCTGTCTCGTTTGGACACGGTTTCTGCCTCGTTTAGACACGGCTTCTGCCTCGTTTGTAGACGGTTTCTGTCTCGTTTGGACACGGTTTCTGTCTCGTTTGGACACGGTTTCTGTCTCGTTTGGACACAGTTTCTGCCTCGTTTGGACACGGTCTCTGCCTCGTTTGGACACGGTTTCTGCCTCGTTTAGACACAGTTTCTGCCTCGTTTGGACACGGTTTCTGCCTCGTTTAGACACGGTTTCTGCCTCCTTTAGACACGGCTTCTGCCTCGTTTGGACACGACGTCTGCCTCATTTGGACACGGCTTCGGCCTCGTTTGGACACGGTTTCTGCCTCGCTTAGACACGGCTTCTGCCTCGTTTGGACACGGTATCTGTCTAGTTTTGACACGGTTTCTGTCTCGTTTAGACACGGCTTCTGCCTCGTTTAGACACGGTATCTGTCTCGTTTGGACACGGTTTCTGCCTCATTTGGACACGGTTTCTGCCTCGTTTGGACGCAGTTTCTGCCTCGTTTAGACACGGTTTCTGTCTCGTTTGGACACGGCTTCTGCCTCGTTTAGACACAGTTTCTGCCTCGTTTATACACAGTTTCTGCCTCGTTTAGGCACGATTTCTGCCTCGTTTAGACACAGTTTCTGCCTCGTTTAGACACGGCTTCTGCCTCGTTTGGACACGGTTTCTGCCTCGATTGGACACGGTTTCTTCCTCGTTTGGACACCGTTTCTGCTTCGTTTGGACACGGTTTCTGCCTCGTTTGGACACAGTTTCTGCCTTATTTGGACACGGTTTCTGTCTCGTTTGGACACAGTTTCTGCCTCGTTTGGACACGGTTACTGCCTGGATTGGACACGGTTTCTGTCTCGTTTGGACACCGTTTCTGCTTCGTTTGGACACGGTTTCTGCCTCATTTGGACACGGTTTTTGTCTCATTTGGACACAGTTTCTGTCTCGTTTGGACACGGTTTCTGCCTCATTTGGACACGGTTTCTGCCTCGATTGGATACGGTTTCTGTCTCATTTGGACACGGTTTCTGCCTCGATTGGACACGGTTTCTGTCTCGTTTGGACACGGTTTCTGCCTCGATTGGACACGGTTTTTGTCTCATTTGGACACGGTTTCTGCCTCGATTGGACACGGTTTTTGTCTCATTTGGACACGGTTTCTGTCTCATTTGGACACGGTTTCTGTCTCGTTTGGACACGGTTTCTTCCTCGTTTGGACACGGTTTCTACCTCATTTGGACACGGTTTTTGTCTCATTTGGACACGGTTTCTGTCTCATTTGGACACGGTTTCTGTCTCGTTTGGACACGGTTTCTTCCTCGTTTGGACACGGTTTTTACCTCATTTGGACACGGTTTCTGCCTCATTTGGACACAGTTTCTGCCTCGATTGGACACGGTTTCTGCCTCGTTTGGACACGGTTTCTACCTCATTTGGACACGGTTTCTGTCTCATTTGGACACAGTTTCTGTCTCATTTGGACACGGTTTCTGCCTCGTTTAGACACAGTTTCTGCCTCATTTGGACACAGCTTCTGTCTCATTTGGACACAGTTTCTGTTTCGTTTGGACACGGTTTCTGCCTCATTTGGACACGGTTTCTGCCTCGTTTAGACACAGTTTCTGCCTCGTTTGGACACGGTTTCTGCCTCATTTAGACACGGCTTCTGCCTCGTTTGGACACGGTTTCTGCCTCATTTGGACACGGTTTCTGCCTCGATTGGACACAGTTTCTGCCTCGATTGGACACGGTTTCTGCCTCGATTGGACACAGTTTCTGCCTCATTTAGACACGACTTCTGCATCGTTTGGACACGGTATCTGTCTCGTTTGGACACGGTTTTTGCCTCATTTGGACACGGTTTCTGTCTCGTTTAGACACAGTTTCTGCCTCGTTTGGACACGGTTTCTGCCTCATTTAGACACAGTTTCTGCCTCGTTTGGACACGGTTTCTGCCTCGTTTAGACACAGTTTCTGCCTCGTTTGGACACGGTTTCTGCCTCATTTAGACACGGCTTCTGCCTCGTTTGGACACGGTTTCTGTCTCGTTTGGACACGGTTTCTGTCTCGTTTGGACACGGTTTCTGTCTCGTTTGGACACGGTTTCTGTCTCGTTTGGACACAGTTTCTGCCTCGTTTAGACACAGTTTCTGCCTCGTTTAGACACAGTTTCTGCCTCGTTTGGACACAGTTTCTGCCTCGTTTGGACACAGTTTCTGCCTCGTTTGGACACGGCCAAAGTAAAAATGTCCTCCCCCTTACTTTGTGCATGTAAAGGTTGGATCGCGTGTCCTGGATTAACCAACACTGATCTTACTAAACAGCACAAAAATAAACAGGATACATCTGAAACAAGTTCAGAGCGTTAAATACTTGGGCACAATAATAACATTAGATGGATGAAAGATGTGCCTCAGAAAAAAAAAGTAGAATAACTCATTCCAAAATAGCATTTGAGGAAATGAAAAACTCATGTGCAATAAGTCTGTGTCAACAGAAGTGAGAAAGAGACTTCATAGGTGTTATAAAGAGCCAATTAGGACTTATGAAAGTTAATCATGGACAGTAGACAAACAAATGAAAAGACGATTAAAGGCCACAGAGATGGGATTTCTCAGAAGAATGTTGAAAGTCCCCAGGTAACCATGTATTCCATCTTTCCTCTTTCCATGATGTATCCGAACAATGACACGTTGTGATGTTTTTTTTATGAGCTCCCTTTTTGTGTTGACCTCTTTGAGAATGTCCCCATTGATCTTTTTAGCTGTCCAGAGAGCACTCAACATTCTTCTGAGAAATTGCATCTCTGTGGCCTCAAATCGTCTTTTCATTTGTTTGTCAACTGTCCATGGTTAGCTTCCATAGATCAGAATTGGCTCCATATAGCATGGATGAACTGTCTTACTTCTATTGACCTAGACTTGTTGCATAAGACGATTTTCATTTTCTGAAATGCTATTTTGGCCTGTGCTATTCCGCTGTTTATTTCTGTGGTGCATCTCCCATCTGATGTTATTATTGTGTCCAAGTATTTTCTGCATTGAACTTGTTTCAGATTTGTCCCGTTTATTTTTGTCTCGATGCTGTTACTTTCCCCAATTTCTCGGTCAAGATATCGATTGCTATAACACACGACGAGAAAGGGAAACTGTGAACAGTCCAGAGATTTCATCAGAGACAGAAGGGATCAGTGAAAAATGGAGGGAGAGACAGAGAAAGTAAAAATAACACCAAGTCTCTTAGCGGATTTGTGGAGAACGTTTTTGAGACTGAGAGAGGGATGGGGAGGGGAGCGGAGTGATCGAGAAGATTAAGGCGACTCATGGATTAGTACCGGAACGTCGGTTCTTTGTCTGGTCTTGGTTCCTTCTTGTTGTCTGCGGTGAAATTATAACTCTAGAGCCTGCACATTTAGTAGCGACCGCACTTGGCTTGCGGGATTTATTCCCAGCTTGTCAATTCCTGTGGATGTTTGTCTTATCGGACCGATCTATTATCCACAAACTGCTGCCATATCTCTTCTTGTTAACAATAGCAACAATTCGTACATTTGTTTGGAAATACAATCTCAACTGTACTTGTTTAAAGTACTGTCTCAACTGTACTTGTTTAAAGCCCTGCCACAACTATACTTGTCTAAAGTACTGTCTCAACTATACTTGTCTAAAGTACTGTCTCAACTATACTTGTCTAAAGTACTGTCTCAACTATACTTGTCTAAAGTACTGTCTCAACAATACTTGTCTAAAATAATGTCTCAACTGTACTTGTTTAAAGCCCTGCTAAAACTATACTAGTCTAAAGTTCTGTCTCAACTATTCTTGTTTAAAGTCCTGTCTCAACTATACTTGTCTAAATCCTGTCTCAACTATACTTGTCTAAATTCATGTCTCAAATATACTTGTCTAAAGTCCTATCTCAACTATACTTGTTTAAAGTCATGTCTCAACTATACTTGTCAAAAGTTCTGTCTCAACTGTACTTGTTTAAAGCCCTGCTACAACTATACTAGTCTAAAGTACTTCTCAACTATACTTGTCTAAAGTGCTGTCTCAACTATACTTGTCTAAAGTACTGTCTCAACTATACTTGTCTAAAGTACAGTCTCAAATATACTTGTCTAAAGTACTGTCTCAACTATACTTGTCTAAAGTTGTGTCTCAACTATACTTGTCTAAAGTACTGTCTCAACTGTACTTGTTTAAAGCCCTGCTACAACTATACTAGTCTAAAGTACTTCTCAACTATACTTGTCTAAAGTACTGTCTCAACTATACTTGTCTAAAGTTGTGTCTCAACTATACTTGTTTAAAGTACTGTCTCAACTGTACTTGTTTAAAGCCCTGCCACAACTATACTTGTCTAAAGTTCTGTCTCAACTATACTTGTTTAAACCCTGCCACAACTATACTTGTCTAAAGTCCTGTCTTAACTATACTTGTCTAAATTCATGTCTCAAATATACTTGTCTAAAGTCCTATCTCAACTATACTTGTCTAAAGTTCTGTCTCAACTATACTTGTTTAAACCCTGTCTCAACTATACTTGTCTAAAGTCCTGTCTCAACTATACTTGTCTAAATTCATGTCTCAAATATACTTGTCTAAAGTCCTATCTCAACTATACTTGTTTAAAGTCATGTCTCAAATATACTTGTCTAAAGTCCTATCTCAACTATACTTGTCTAAAGTCCTGTCTCAACTATACTTGTCTAAATTCATGTCTCAAATATACTTGTCTAAAGTCCTATCTCAACTATACTTGTCTAAAGTCTTGTCTCAACTATACTTGTCTAAATTCATGTCTCAAATATACTTGTCTAAAGTCCTATCTCAACTATACTTGTTTAAAGTCATGTCTCAACTATACTTGTTTAAGCCCTGCCCCAACTATACTTGTCTAAAGTCCTGTCTCAACTATACTTGTCTAAAATTTAGTCTTTGATATATATGTGTAAAGTCCAATCATGATTATATTTACATAAAGTCCAATTTCTTTTATATCTATGTAAATTCCGACCTCTTCTATATTTGCACAGTCGAACCTCTTATATATTTACACAAAGTCCAACCTCTTCTATATTTCTTTACTGTCAGAATTCAATTTCACCTTGACCTAGATTTATTCCCACATTATCGATCCCTCATTTTTCTTCTTCCTTTTTGCTTTTTATAAATTCCAGCAAAATTAAAAAAAAACTGCACACCCCCCCCCCCCCCCCCGACTCTCCGACTACGATTTAACATCCCAGAACGGGGCCTGGCCTGCACGAATGACATCGGGCCTGGACGGTAGAAATGTTCGAAGCTGGGAAACGATTTATGATAACATGACACTTAGTTATTGATTCAGCTGTACAGGGATTATTATTCTTTGACCAAATGTCAATTCTGGCATTTGACGGCTGCGCTTTCTGTTTATTCCCTTCACGCGTAACCGAGTAGGGAGCAGGCAAAACAAAAATAGACGTCGAGTATGGCATTCTTATTCATCTTTTCCCCTCTTCTACGCCTCGACTCTTCCCCCTTCCTTCTTCTTCTTCTATTTCTTCTCCTCTCGCTTCTCCCTCTTCTTCTACTCCTATACCTCCATCTCTTTCTGCTTATTCCTCCCTTTTCTTCTATTTTTTTCTACTCCTCTTTCTCTTCTTCTTTCTTCCCCTTCTTCTTCGTCTCCTCCTCTTCCTTCTTCATCTTCTTCTACGTTTTTGTACTACCTCTCCTTCTTTATTCGTCTGGCCGTTACTCATCTGAAACACCATAAAGGGCGTAAATTGTGATGTTGTCGCAGTTTACCTCAAGTTGTGATGCTTAATATCTAAGCCGTGTGGCCTGACACATCTGACTTTAGCACATTTGTTGGAATACTGGATTTACCTTCCCTCGTCGTTTCTTTCTCAAATCGACCAGGTCTGTTTCCAAAGCTACCAACGAATGGTCGACTAGGACTTTAATCCTAAGATCTTCAGTCAGCTATGATTCAGTGGCCACTGTGTCAGTGTTAATTATGAACACCAAAGAAACACTCTGGCAGAGATGATCTGCTGGTTGTATCCGCTTCTCCTGGGCTAGAAACACTATTGCAAACACTTTCAATAAATCGAGGTAGTTGTTCTAGCTGGCTATAAGGATATTGTCTATCTCATGGTAATGCACGAGCGTTCAAATTCCTGACTATACCCCCTGGGTCAGCACTGTCCAACGTGTTTATATATTGGGGATTATCTGACAGAGACGGCAATATGGTTCCTGGCGCCTGGGTAAGTTCAACTACGGCGCCTTTTTAAACTTTATTTATAAACATTTTTAGAAAGAAAAAAATATTTTAAAATTTGGAAGATCCTTGATGGCGCCCATAAACATATGGCGCGCTCCGGGCAACTGCTCGACTTGCAAGTACCTTGAGCCGACACTGCATCTGAATGATGGCGTGAAGACACAAGAGCTACATTACTATTGGATTGATGCCAATAATAATTAATTAATTTTGAAATTCTAATTAATGTTAAAGTTGGCTGAGTACAAATTGCCGAAAGGAAAAAAAGTCTCGGACGCCAGAAAAGTAAGTCTCGAGCGCAAAGAAAGTAAGTCGGGGGCGCTAGGAAAATAAGTCGAAGGCCACAGAGAAGTAAATCGAAGGCCACAGAGAAGTAAATCGAAGGCCACAGAGAAGTAAATCGAAGGCCACAGAGAAGTAAGTCGAAGGCGCCAGGAAAGTAAGTCGAAGGCCACAGAGAAGTAAGTCGAAGGCGCCAGGAAAGTAAGTCGGGGGCGCCAGAGAAGTAAGTCTCGAGCGCAAAGAAAGTAAGTCGGGGGCGCTAGGAAAAATAAGTCGAAGGCCACAGAGAAGTAAATCGAAGGCCACAGAGAAGTAAATCGAAGGCCACAGAGAAGTAAATCGAAGGTCACAGAGAAGTAAGTCGAAGGCGCCAGGAAAGTAAGTCGAAGGCCACAGAGAAGTAAGTCGAAGGCGCCAGGAAAGTAAGTCGGGGGCGCCAGAGAAGTAAGTCGAAGGCGCCAGGAAAAAAAGTCGAGGGCCCCAGAGAAGTAAGTCGAAGGCGCCAGGAAAGTAAGTCGAAGGCGCCAAGAAAATAAGTCGAAGGTCACAGAGAAGTAAGTCGAAAGCGCCAGGAAAATAAGTCGAAGGCCACAGAGAAGTAAGTCGAAGGCGCCAGGAAAGTAAGTTGAAGGCGCCAGGAAAAAAAGTCGAAGGTCACAGAGAAGTAAGTCGAAGGCGCCAGGAAAGTAAGTCGAAGGCGCCAGGAAAAAAAGTCGAAGGTCACAGAGAAGTAAGTCGAAGGAGCCAGGAAAGTAAGTCGAGGGCGCCAGAGAAGTAAGTCGAGGGTGCCAGAGAAGTAAATCGAGGGCGCCAGAGAAGTAAATCGAGGGCACCAGAGATGTAAGTCGAGGACTCCAGAGAAGTAAGTCGAGGGCGCCAGAGAAGTAAGTCGAGGGTGCCAGAAAAGTAAGTCGAGGGAACCAGAAAAGTAAGTCGAGGGTGCCAAAAAAGTAAGTCGAGGGAACCAGAAAAGTAAGTCGAGGGAACCAGAAAAGTAAGTCGAGGGTGCCAGAAAAGTAAGTCGAGGGAACCAGAAAAGTTAGTCGAGGGTGCCAGAAAAGTAAGTCGAGGGAACCAGAAAAGTTAGTCGAGGGTGCCATGAAAGTAAGTCGAGGGAACCAGAAAAGTAAGTCGAGGGAACCAGAAAAGTAAGTCGAGGGAACCAGAAAAGTTAGTCGAGGGTGCCATGAAAGTAAGTCGAGGGAACCAGAAAAGTAAGTCGAGGGAACCAGAAAAGTTAGTCGAGGGTGCCATGAAAGTAAGTCGAGGGAACCAGAAAAGTAAGTCGAGGGAACCAGAAAAGTTAGTCGAGGGTGCCAGAAAAGTAAGTCGAGGGAACCAGAAAAGTTAGTCGAGGGTGCCATGAAAGTAAGTCGAGGGAACCAGAAAAGTAAGTCGAGGGAACCAGAAAAGTAAGTCGAGGGAACCAGAAAAGTTAGTCGAGGGTGCCATGAAAGTTAGTCGAGGGAACCAGAAAAGTAAGTCGAGGGAACCAGAAAAGTAAGTCGAGGGAACCAGAAAAGTTAGTCGAGGGTGCCATGAAAGTAAGTCGAGGGAACCAGAAAAGTAAGTCGAGGGAACCAGAAAAGTTAGTCGAGGGTGCCAGAAAAGTAAGTCGAGGGAACCAGAAAAGTAAGTCGAGGGTGCCATGAAAGTAAGTCGAGGGAACCAGAAAAGTAAGTCGAGGGAACCAGAAAAGTAAGTCGAGGGAACCAGAAAAGTTAGTCGAGGGTGCCATGAAATTTAGTCGAGGGAACCAGAAAAGTAAGTCGAGGGAACCAGAAAAGTAAGTCGAGGGAACCAGAAAAGTTAGTCGAGGGTGCCATGAAAGTAAGTCGAGGGAACCAGGAAAGTAAGTCGAGGGAACCAGGAAAGTAAGTCGAGGGAACCAGGAAAGTAAGTCGAGGGAGCCAGGAAAGTAAGTCGAGGGAACCAGGAAAGTAAGTCGAGGGTGCCATGAAAGTAAGTCGAGGGAACCAGGAAAGTAAGTCGAGGGAACCAGGAAGGTAAGTCGAGGGTGCCATGAAAGTTAGTCGAGGGAACCAGGAAAGTAAGTCGAGGGAACCAGGAAAGTAAGTCGAGGGAACCAGGAAAGTAAGTCGAGGGAACCAGAAAAGTAAGTCGAGGGAACCAGGAAAGTAAGTCGAGGGAACCAGGAAAGTAAGTCGAGGGAACCAGGAAAGTAAGTCGAGGGAACCAGGAAAGTAAGTCGAGGGTGCCATGAAAGTAAGTCGAGGGAACCAGGAAAGTAAGTCGAGGGAACCAGGAAAGTAAGTCGAGGGTGCCATGAAAGTTAGTCGAGGGAACCAGGAAAGTAAGTCGAGGGAACCAGGAAAGTAAGTCGAGGGAACCAGGAAAGTAAGTCGAGGGAACCAGAAAAGTAAGTGGAGGGAACCAGGAAAGTAAGTCGATGGAACCAGGAAATTAAGTCGAGGGTGCCAGAAAAGTAAGTCGAGGGAACCAGAAAAGTAAGTCGAGGGTGCCATGAAAGTAAGTCGAGGGAACCAGAAAAGTAAGTCGAGGGAACCAGAAAAGTAAGTCGAGGGTGCCATGAAAGTAAATCGAGGGAACCAGAAAAGTAAGTCGAGGGTGCCATGAAAGTAAGTCGAGGGAACCAGAAAAGTAAGTCGAGGGTGCCATGAAAGTAAGTCGAGGGAACCAGAAAAGTAAGTCGAGGGTGCCATGAAAGTAAGTCGAGGGCGCCAGGAAAGTAAGTCGAGGGCGCCAGGAAAGTAAGTCGACAGCGCAAGAGCATTCCCGAGCGTAGAGTTGAAAACTCAACACAGTTGTTTGTCATTAATACTTTAGTCCATTTTCTGAATTGAGTCTTTCCACGAAGTTCAAATACACACACTTCTTCTGGTGAACATCCAAAGTAATTAGAAGAAGCTGTATCTTAAAGTGTACAAACTTTTGCGGTTAATAATGAAATATTACATCTCCCCCAAACTCTCAGGATTGCTAATATTTGATTTAAAAAAAAATTTTTTTTTATGAGAATTAACAATTAAAATTGCATTTATGCATACATGTTTAGATAAAAATTTGTAGGTTTCGTGTGCGTGGTGTCAATACTTGAAACCACTAAACCACTTCCATAAAGTATCACTTGTAAGCGTGAGGGGAATGTGCTGAGCTCAGAACACCTTCGTCCATAAACGCCGCAAAATGTTCCAAAGTTTGAACTAAAACGCCACTTTGTGTCGATAACAAACAGCCGTGCCTAGGTTATATAATAGCCTACAATAGGCAGAACAAGAACAAGCTTTAGCGAGAACTACTTTTAGGTTATATAATAGCCTACAATAGGCAGAACAAGAACAAGCTTTAGCGAGAACTACTTTTAGGTTATATAATAGCCTACAATAGGCAGAACAAGAACAAGCTTTAGCGAGAACTACTTTTAGGTTATATAATAGCCTGCAATAGGTAGAACAAGCTTTAGCGAGAACTACTTTATACCACTGTTATCTTTAACTGACGATTGCTTACAATCAATGATGATATCGTATGACGGGAAACAGATGGATGTGTTCACTTTCTGTGCGGTTTTGCCTTATTTCTTTTGGCGTGTGCTGAAACTGCTATGATGGGGACTTCAGTTACCTTTCTTTGTTTGGGAGATGAGATATTAATTCGGTTTATTCCACAGGCATGGGCGGTTGAGCAATTATGGATTTTAATTCGTTTGCAGTGATACCCGGGGCCTTCCATAACCATAACCGTAACTTTAACTTGAGTTGACGGACGATTCATTACTAGTGTTTATGCACAGCTGATTGTCGATAGTATTTTAATCTTGGGCGATTTGCTCAGTTCTGAAACATGACTTTGAGTATAATCCTGCTGTAGAACATTAATAATCATGATAAGGGAGGCTATACGTTCAATTGGTGAAACATTTCGATTTAAATTATGATTATTTTACACTTCGAGACTTGCTGTGGAGGGGATCTGAGCACCCATGGACACGTTCGGAGTGCAATGATGATGACCCGCTAATAACTCAATAACTCAATATTTTACACCAGAAATAGTTACATTTATCACATTTTAAAATATTTATTACCATAAACCATCTTGTACTAAAATATCAACAGCATAAAAATTAAATATTCGAGAGTATTAATATCAGTGTCCAATGTTCCAATTTCGAACCACTCCAATACAATACCAGCATCAAGAATAAGTGGAATGTAGTCTCATCAGGACATCTTCATTCAAACATCCAGCTAGGGTTTCATGATCAGAACTAAAATACTACTTTCAGATAAAAACTAACAACCGTGTTAGATATATTTTAAGGCAATTGTTTTAAAAAGTAGATAGTCAACAGGTAAATAATTACAAAGAAAACTCGCGGCCACAGATAGGTAATTTCTCATGAGAAAGTTGTGAGTTCCATCGACGTGTAAAATAAGAGAAAAGGAAATGTTAAATAAGGCGAAAGATGCAATCAGATCTCCTAGTACAACATGAGACGGAAGCAGTCAACCTCTCTTTGGATACGTTTAGTATAGTCAACAAGACATCATCATTGCACATTGGACAAGCCCATAAGTGCACATATCTCTTCTGAAGGATATCCATCAACGTTATTGTTATGGTTATGGTTATGGTTATTGTTATTGTTATGGTTATGGTTATGGTTATGGTTATTGTTATTGTTATGGTTATTGTTATTGTTATTGTTATGGTTATGGTTATTGTTATGGTTATTGTTATTGTTATGGTTATGGTTATGGTTATGGTTATTGTTATTGTTATTGTTATTGTTATGGAAGGCCCCGATAAAACTGCAAATGAATTAAAGTCCATAATTGCTCAACCGTCCGTGCCAGTGGAATCATCCGAATAACTCAACTCCCAAAAAAAGAAAGGTAGCTGTAGACCCCATCATAGCAGTCTCAGCATAAAAGATATAAGGCGAAACCGCACAGAAAGTGAACACAGTCTTTGTCATACGATATCACCGTAAACAATCGGAATATCGAAACATGATCAAAACGAATGAAACACACAGCTCATGGTGTGCACAGATCACTTAACTCAGTAGCTCCTGCAACAAGCCGACTTGGAATATGAGGAAACTGCAATAAGGAAAAATTTTCAGACATAGTCTTCAATGGTTCCTGTCGCCTTTCCACCATATTGATCAGAAGTTCACGTTCTCATGAAAATGATGATCATCATATTTTTTTTTAAATGTATAACGTTTAGCGAATTAACGTGTAGCGAATGACGACACCGGTGTTGTGTTGGTTGACAAGTCTTTGGATAGGAGTGTATGAGAAGTGTGTGAACACGTAGCGACAATAGATAACTTCTGGGGGAAGAAAGACTATGGATGATAGAGGGAGAAGTAACGTATAGCTTGCTACTGTTAAGGTGTGGTAGACAGCCATCAGCAGGGTTGATATAACATATTTACAGACAGATGGTTGGGTCTCTAGCGTTTGTTTCTCGTGGCAAGGCGCGGTGTCGAGGAGCTACGAGTTGGATCCGTGTCTTGTTTTTTTTTTTTTTTTTTTTTTTTTTTTTTTATGTTGTTGATTATTTGTAATTTTTTTCCCGAGTTTTGTAAACACATCTCTTCCTCTGAAATGATTCGCTGGTTGTGTTTAGACATGATCGCCAGTGTCAGCCTGCATGTCACACGAAGACGTGACCAATGCTCTCTCTCTCTCTCTCTCTTTCTCTCTCACATTACCTTACTCATCGAATCAGGTAAATATTCCTTTTAGCTGAGACCCGAACCCATATTTACTTCACTATCAGGCCAACGCGCTAACCACTTCGCTAGTTGTGCTCTACATTCGTCAAATTGCCTGAGTTCTGCAGTGGTGCCTGACTGAACATGTAGTGACACAGCCTGTCAACAATGACTCATAACAAATGGATAAACGAAGAGAGAGCAGAGACAAGCTTTGACAACTCAAGGACACAAATCTCATTTATTTTTCCTTTCTGCTACAAAAATACGTTGCGATCATTGGAATATTTGTCCATCCTTTTTCTGCTTCTCTTAAAGAACACAAACAGTACGAGGAAAGATGTACCAAAGTAAACAAACACAATTTTGCTTTATCTCATTTATCTCGGTTCTTGAGTTCATCCACTTCTCCAGAAACGGAAAACTTACCTGGAGAGTTGTATTTACCTGTAACATTTTTTTAATACCCGTGTCTTTAAAGTGCAGATGATGCAGTTTTCAAAGTGTTGTAGTAGTGAGTTTTCAACGTGTTGTAGTAGTGAGTTTTCAACGTGTTGTAGTATTGAGTTTTCAACGTGTTGTAGTAGTGAGTTTTCAACGTGTTGTAGTAGTGAGTTTTCAACGTGTTGTAGTAGTGAGTTTTCAACGTGTTGTAGTAGTGAGTTTTCAACGTGTTGTAGTAGTGAGTTTTCAACGTGTTGTAGTAGTGAGTTTTCAACGTGTTGTAGTAGTGAGTTTTCAACGTGTTGTAGTAGTGAGTTTTCAACGTGTTGTAGTAGTGAGTTTTCAACGTGTTGTAGTAGTGAGTTTTCAACGTGTTGTAGTAGTGAGTTTTCAACGTGTTGTAGTAGTGAGTTTTCAACGTGTTGTAGTAGTGAGTTTTCAACGTGTTGTAGTAGTGAGTTTTCAACGTTTTGTAGTAGTGAGTTTTCAACGTGTTGTAGTAGTGAGTTCTCTGTAGAAGAGTGTGCTCGGATACAGGAGGGGAAAGATATAGAAGCATACGTTCACAACCAAATAAATCACTACACACATACTAACATACTCATTTGTCAAAATTAACATACATGGTAATGGGAATCATTTCTTCTTTACACTGAGAATGGTTTTCTTCCTCTTTAGCGTTCAAATCTTATGATCTTGCGAAATTGGCTCTTTGTCATGTTTCAGGATGGAGGGGTAGGAACATGACACAAGGTGAGCTGGTAGCATGGTTGGTACTCGTATATGGATGGGTAGGAAAAGCATCATGACACAAGGAGGGCTGGTAGCATGGTTGGTACTCATATATGGATGGGTAGGAACAGCATCATGACACAAGGTGAGCTGGTAGCATGGTTGGTACTCGTATATGGATGGGTAGGAACAGCATCATGACACAAGGAGGGCTGGTAGCATGGTTGGTACTCATATATGGATGGGTAGGAACAGCATCATGACACAAGGTGAGCTGGTAGCATGGTTGGTACTCGTATATGGAGGGGTAGGAACAGCATCATGACACAAGGTGGGCTTGTAGCATGGTTGGTACTCATATATGGAGGGGTAGGAACAGCATCATGACACAAGGTGGGCTTGTAGCATGGTTGGTACTCGTATATGGAGGGGTAGTAACAGCATCATGACACAAGGCGGGCTGGTAGCATGGTTGGTACTCATATATGGAGGGGTAAGAACAGCATCATGACACAAGGTGGGCTTGTAGCATGGTTGGTACTCGTATATGGAGGGGTAGGAACAGCATCATGACACATGGTGGGCTTGTAGCATGGTTGGTACTCATATATGGAGGGGTAGGAACAGCATCATGACACAAGGCGGGCTGGTAGCATGGTTGGTACTCATATGGAGGGGTAGGAACAGCATCATGACATAAGGTGGGCTTGTAGCATGGTTGGTACTCGTATATGGAGGGGTAGGAACAGCATCATGACACAATGTGGGCTGGTAGCATGGTTGGTACTCATATGGAGGGGTAGGAACAGCATCATAACACAAGGTGAGCTGGTAGCATGGTTGGTACTCGTATATGGAGGGGTAGGAACAGCATCATGACACAAGGTGGGCTGGTAGCATGGTTGGTACTCGTATATGGAGGGGTAGGAACAGCATCATGACACAAGGTGGGCTTGTAGCATGGTTGGTACTCGTATATGGAGGGGTAGTAACAGCATCATGACACAAGGCGGGCTGGTAGCATGGTTGGTACTCATATATGGAGGGGTAAGAACAGCATCATGACACAAGGTGGGCTTGTAGCATGGTTGGTACTCGTATATGGAGGGGTAGGAACAGCATCATGACACATGGTGGGCTGGTAGCATGGTTGGTACTCATATGGAGGGGTAGGAACAGCATCATGACATAAGGTGGGCTTGTAGCATGGTTGGTACTCGTATATGGAGGGGTAGGAACAGCATCATGACACAATGTGGGCTGGTAGCATGGTTGGTACTCATATGGAGGGGTAGGAACAGCATCATGACACAAGGTGGGCTTGTAGCATGGTTGGTACTCGTATATGTAGGGGTAGGAACAACATCATGACACAAGATGAGCTGGTAGCATGGTCGATACTCGTATATGGAGGGGTAGGAACAACATCATAACACAAGGTGGGCTGGTAGCATGGTTTGTACTCGTATATGGAGGGGTAGGAGCAACATCATGACACAAGGTGGGCCGGTCACATTGTCGGTACTCATATATTGTAATAAGAACAACTATCAAATATACACAATATAAAATACTATGTGGGGCCGTGAGTATAGCTGCAGAGAGCATATAAAATACTATGTGGGGACGTGAGTATAGCTGCAGAGAGCATATAAAATACTATGTGGGGACGTGAGTATAGCTGCAGAGAGCATATAAAATACTATGTGGGGCCGTGAGTATAGCTGCAGAGAGCATATAAAATACTACGTGGGGCCGTGAGTGTAGCTGCAGAGAGCATATAAAATACTATGTGGGGACGTGAGTATAGCTGCAGAGAGCATATGAAATACTATGTGGGGCCGTGAAAATAGCTGTAGAGAGCATATGAAATACTATGTGGGGCCGTGAGTGTAGCTACAGAGAGGATATAAAATACTATTTGGGGCCGTGAGTGTAGCTGCAGAGAGGATATAAAATACTATGTGGGGCCGTGAGTGTAGCTACAGTGAGCATATAAAATACTATTTGGGGCCGTGAGTGTAGCTGCAGAGAGCATATAAAATACTATGTGGGGACGTGAGTGTGAGGAGTAAGTAGTAGTAGAAGTAGTTGTAGTAGTAGTAGTAGAAGCAGTTAGTAGTAGTTGTAGTAGAAGTAGGTAGTAGTAGAAGTAGATAGTATTAGTAGTAGTAGTAGTAGTAGGTAGTAGAGGTAGGTAGTAGTAGTAGTAGAAGAGGTAGTTAGTAGTAGAAGTAGGTAGTAGTCGTAGTAGAAGTAGGTAGTACTAGTTGTAGTAGAAGTAGGTAGTAGTTGTAGAGGTACGTATTAGTAGAAGTAGGTAGTAGTTGTAGTAGTAGAAGTAGGTAGTAGTAGTTGTAGTAGAAGTAGGTAGTACTAGTTGTAGTAGAAGTAGGTAGTAGTTGTAGAGGTACGTATTAGTAGAAGTAGGTATGTAGTAGTTGTAGTAGTAGAAGTAGGTAGTGGTAGTTGTAGTAGAAGTAGGTAGTAGTAGTAGTAGAGGTAGGTAGTAGAAGCAGTAGTAGAAGTAGGTGGTAGTAGTAGTAGTAGAAGTGGATAGTAGTAGTAGTAGCAGAGGTGTGTAGTAGTAGTAGTAGTAGAAGTGGATAGTAGTAGTAGTAGAGGTTGGTATTAGTAGTAGTAGTAGAAGTGGATAGTAGTAGTAGTAGAGGTAGGTAGTAGAAGCAGTAGTAGAAGTAGGTAGTAGTAGTAGTAGAAGTAGGTAGTGTTAGTTGCAGTAGAAGATGGCAGTAATTGAAGTAGATAGTAGTACTTCTAGTAGAAGAAGTAGGTAGTAGTTGTAGAAGTAGGTGGTAGAAGAAGTATTTAGTAGTAGTAGTAGAAGTAGGTAGTAGGAGTAGTAGTAGAAGTAGGTAGTAGTAGTAGTAGTAGTAGTAGTAGTAGAAGTAGGTGGTAGTAGTAGCAGTCGAAGTAGGTAATAGTAGTAGAAATCGTGTGTAGTAGTAGTAAAATAGGCAGTAGTAGTAGAAGTAGGTTGTAGTTGTAGTAGTAGAAGTAGGTAGTATTAGTAGAAATATGTAGCAATAGTACAAGTAGATAGTAGTAGAAGTAGGTAGTAGTAGTAGTAGTAGAAGTAGGCAGTAGAAGCAATAGTAAAAGTAGGTAGTAGTAGTAGTAGAAGTAGGTAGAATTATTTGCAGTAGAAGTAGGTAGTAGTAGAAGTAGATAGTAGTACTTTTAGTAGAAGAAGTAGGTAATAGTAGTAGAAGTAGGTAGTAGAAGAAGTAGATAGTAGTAGTAGTAGAAGTAAGTAATAGGAGTAGTAGTAGAGGTAGGTAGGTAGTAGTAGTAGTATTAGTAGTAGTAGTAGAAGTAGGTGGTAGTAGTAGCAATAGAAGTAGGTAATAGTAGTATAAATAGTTTGTAGTAGTAGTAGTAAAATAGGCAGTAGTAGTAGAAGTAGGTTGTAGTAGTAGTAGTAGTAGTAGTAGGTGGTATTATTAGAAATAGGTAGCAATAGTACAAGTAGGTAGTAGTAGAAGTAGGTAGTAGTAGTAGTAGTAGAAGTAGGCAATAGTAATTGTAAAAGTAGTTAGTCGGAGTAGTAGTAAAAGTAGGTAGTAGTAGTACTAGTAGGTAGTAGTAATAGGAGAAGTAGGTAGTAGTATCAGAAATAAGGTAGTAGTAGTAGAAGTAGGTAAGAGTAGTAGTAGTAGAAGTAGGTAGTAATAGTAGAAATAGGTAGTAGTAGTAGTTGAAGTAATTGATAGAAGTAGTAGATGTAGGTGGCAGTTGTAGTAGTAGTAGTAGAATTAGGTGGTAGTAGTAGTAGAAGTTGGTGGTAGTAGTAGTAGTGGTAGTAGTAGAAGTATATAGTAGTAGTAGAAGTAGGTGATAGTAGCAGTAGAAGTAAATTGTAATAGAAGAAGTAAGTAGTAGTAGAAG
The DNA here is from genome assembly GCA_032433765.1 of Megaustenia siamemsis. Classification (NCBI taxonomy): domain Eukaryota; kingdom Metazoa; phylum Mollusca; class Gastropoda; order Stylommatophora; family Ariophantidae; genus Megaustenia; species Megaustenia siamemsis. Next base: position 6,657,405 of record JAVIAB010000108.1, on the reverse strand, counting down.
TAATTATTAAATGTAGTAGTAATACAACTAAACATAAAACAGAATGGAGTAGCTAATCTCCTAGACAGACAAGTTAAAACTACAACGTTCCGGCAAAAGCATTCATCAGGTATAACAAACTTACTATAGAAATTAAAAACATAAATCCATCCATGAGAAGACGGCGGTCAGGATTTTGACGGGGAGTAAGTGGTAATAGAAGTAGGTAGTAGTAGTCGCAGCAGAAGTAGGTAGTAGTAGTTGTAGTAGAAGTAGGTAGTAGTATTAGAGGTAGTTAGTAGTAAGAGAGGTAGGTAGTAGTTGTTGTAGTAGAAGTAGATAGTAGTAGTTGTAGTAGAAGTAGGTAGTAGTAGTTGTAGTAGAAGTGGGTAGTAGTATTAGAGGTAGTTAGTAGTAAGAGAGGTAGGTAGTAGTAGTTGTAGTAGAAGTAGGTAGTAGTAGTTGTAGTAGAAGTAGGTAGTAGTAGTTGTAGTAGAAGTAGGTAGTAGTAGTTGTAGTAGAAGTAGGTAGTAGTAGTTGTAGTAGAAGTAGGTAGTAGTATTAGAGGTAGTTAGTAGTAAGAGAGGAACGTAGTAGTAGTTGTAGTAGAAGTAGGTAGTAGTAGTTGTAGTAGAAGTAGGTAGTAGTAGTTGTAAGAGAAGTAGGTAGTAGTAGTAGAGGTAGGTAGTAGTAAGAGCGGTAGGTAGTAGTAGTAGAGGTAGGTAATAGTAGTAGAAGTAGAGGTAGGTAATAGTAGTAGAAGAATGCATTAGTAGTATAGGTAGGTAGTAGTAGTAGAGCTAGGTTGTAGTAGTAGAGGTAGGTAGTAGTAGTAGTAGAATGAGGTAGTAGTAGTAGAAGTAGGTAGTAGTTGTTGTACTAGAAGTAGGTAGTAATAGAAGTAGGTGATAGTAGTAGTTGTAGAAGTAGGTAGTGGTAGAAGTAGGTAGTGGTAGTAAAAGTAGGTGGTAGTAGTATTAGATGTTGGTTGTAGTAGAAGTAGGTAGTAGTAGTAGTAGTAGAAGTAGGTAGTAGTAGTAGTAGTAGTAGTAGTAGTAGAAGTAGGTAGCAGTAGTAGTAGTAGTAGTAGTAGTAGGTAGTAGTAGTTGTAGGTAGTAGTATTAGTAGTAGAAGTAGGTAGTAGTAAAAGTAGTAGTAGTTGTAGTAGTTGCAGAAGTAGGTTGTAATCGTAGAAGTAGGTAGGTAGTAGTAGTAGTAGTAGTAGTAGTACTAAAAGTAGGTAGTAGTAGTAGAAGTTGGTAGTAGTATTAGTTGTAGTACTAGGTAGTAACAGTAGTAGAAGTTGGCGGGTGTTGTAGTAGAAGTAGGTAGCAGTAGAAATAGGTTGTAGTAGCAATAGAAGTAAATTGAATAGAAGTAGTTAGTCGTAGAAGTAAGTAGTAAAAGTAGTAGTAATACAAGTAGTAGTAGAAGTAATTAGTGGTAGAAGTAAGTAGTAGTAGAAGTAAGTAGCAGTAATAAAGTAGTAGTATAAGTAGCTAGCAGTAGAAGTAAGTAGTAGTAGAAGTAAGTAGTAGCAGAGGTAAATAGTAGCAGAAGTAGTAGTAGTAGTAGAAATAGTAGCAGAAGAAAGTTGTAGTAGAAGTATGTAGTAGTAGTAGAAGAAGAAAGTAGTAGTAGAAGAAAGTAATAGTAGAACTAAGTATTAGTAGAATTAAGTAGTAGTAGTAGAAGTAAGTAATAGTAGAACTAAGTATTAGTAGAATTAAGTAGTAGTAGTAGAAGTAAGTAGTAGTCATCATCATCAAGTACCGGGCTCACTGGCGTAGTTGATCATGTCTCACCACAACTTTCTATCTCGACAGTTCTTTATCATTACTGTTGTTGACCTTCTGACAAGCCATTCTCTTAAGCTGTCTGGTATTTTCTCTCTTTACTTCCCTCTATCTCTTCGTCCCTCAATTTGTCCAGTTGTTACAATATATTCCATTTGTTCTCTTCTCATTACATGGCCAGAAAAATGATGATTGTTTCTTCCTAATATTGGAAATTAGCTCTCTTTTTGCTTTGACCTCTTTCAGAACATTTTCATTACTCTTCTTATCTGTCCATGGTATTCTAAACATTCTTCTGTAAAACCACATATCTACAGACTCCAGTGATTTTCTTGTAAGTTGTCCTATTGTCCATGATTCACATCCACATGTTAAGACTGGCTCTACATAACATTTAAGAACTCATTTTCTTGTTTCTATTGTCAAAAATGGATAGTATCTCCCTCATTTTCTGGTTAGCTGCTTTTGCCTGAGCATTCTGTATCTCACCTCTTTTGTACATCTTCCGTCTGAGGTAAAGAAAGTTCACAAATATTTAAATTCATTTGCCTGTTTTAACATTGTTCCACTTGTCTTTATTTTGCGCTGAGGTGATGTCTTTTTCTTTGTTGATACCATTACCTCTATCTTTATGCTATATACTTTTATATATATATATTAAACACAAAATATTAAATTCTAGAAGTACAAATTATTAACTACTACATATTAAATACTATATATTAAATGCTGTATATTAAATGTTGTATATTAAATGTATTTTAAATGCTGTATATTAATTGATCATCATCATCGAGTGCCGTCTCCGCAACGAATGTTGGCTACCATGGAGCACCATTTTGCTCTGTCTTTTGCTTTGATGGTGCAGGTTGTCATAGGCTAATTTGTCCATCTTTTGATGTTACTCGTCCATGTTAATCTTGGTCTGCCTCTGCCTCTTTTATCTTGTATTTTCCCCTCCATGATTACTTTTAGTAGGCTGTTGTGTCTTTTAACATGGCCCAAAAATCGCATTTGTCTTGTTTGAATTGTGCTTAGTAGTTCTCTTTTCATTTTTAGTTGTTTTAAGACTTCATCATTTGTTTACTTTTCTTTCCATCCAATTCTACTTATTCTTCTATATATCCACATTTCAAAGGCTTCAATTTTCTGTTCTGTTTTCTTGTCTAATGTACATGTTTCTGCACCACATAGGAATATTGAGAAGATGTAACATTTTGCTATTCTTAGTTTTAGCCCTGGTGTTATTTGTTTTGACGTTAGTATGTTCTTCATGGCATTAAAATTACTGTTTGCCATTCCTAAATACTATATATTAAATACAAAATATTAAATTCTATAAGTACAAAATATGGAGACGCGATAGCTCAGTGGTTGGTGAACTGGACTACAAAGGACAAGGTGTAGGGTTTGATCCCAACCGACGGCTTCAGGGTTCACCCAGCCTTAAATGGGTACCAGATTTTTCTGGGAAAGTAAAGCGGCGCGGGCGCAATGCCGACCACATTACCCCAAAAATCATGTGCCGAAGGTCTGTAAAATTGATGGTCACTAACACCATATTCCCTATACGTCACTTGGCGTGACGGGGGTACTTTACTTTTTTTTTTTTTATATATAGGTACAAAATATTAAATGATGTATTTTTAATGTTGTATATTAAATGCTGTATATTAAATGATGCATTTTTAATGCTGTGTATTAAAAGATGTATATTAAATGATGCATTTTTAATGCTGTGTATTAAAAGATGTATATTAAATGATGTATATTAAATGTTGTATATTAAATACTATGCATTTATATTAAATAGTATATTGTATATATGTGCTTATCTCCCCTCTCTGGATGTTCTACCAAAACATTCTGGGAAAGGTTTAAGCTTGATGTATCTTACCTGCTAATGTTTCTAAACTTGACCTACCTTCCCACATACTCGAGGGTAGTCGACCGATTATTTTCATTGCTGAACTAATAACTCCTCAATGATGAGGTCCCACTGCCAGAACGTTTCTCTATAAGAAACCCGACACACACTTACCTATCTTTTTAAACTTGCATTACCGTCCCGAGTTTGTTCTTAAACTTGTATTATTTTATCAGCTAATGTTTTAGACCTGAACGATTTTATCAGCTAATGTTTTAGACCTGAATGATTTTATCAGCTAATGTTTTAGACCTGAATGATTTTATCAGCTAATGCTTTAGACCTGAATGATTTTATCAGCAAATGCTTTAGACCTGAATGATTTATCAGCAAATGTTTTAGACCTGAACGATTTTATCAGCTAATGTTTTAGACCTGAATGATTTTATCAGCTAATGTTTTAGACCTGAATGATTTTATCACCTAATGTTTTAGACCTGAATGATTTTATCAGCTAATGTTTTAGACCTGAATGATTTTACCAGCTAATGTTTTATAAATGAATTATTTTATCAGCTAATGTTTTAGACCTGAATGATTTTACCAGCTAATGTTTTAGAAATGAATTATTTTATCAGCTAATGTTTTAGACCTGAATGATTTTATCAGCTAATGCTTTAGACTTGAATGATTTTATCAGCTAATGCTTTAGACCTGAATGATTTTATCAGCTAATGTTTTAGACCTGAATGATTTTATCAGCTAATGCTTTAGACTTGAATGATTTTATCTGCTAATGTTTTAGACCTGAATGATTTTACCAGCTAATGTTTAAGAAATGAATTATTTTATCTGCTAATGTTTTAAACCTGAATGATTTTATCTGCTAATGTTTTAGACCTGAATGATTTTACCAGCTAATGTTTAAGAAATGAATTATTTTATCAGCTAATGTTTTAGACCTGAATGATTTTACCAGCTAATGTTTAAGAAATGAATGATTTTATCAGCTAATGTTTTAAACTTGATTGTTCTCACAAGTGATCTCAAACTTGAGAGATTTGACCAACTAATGCTCTAACGTGTGCTTTACCCGCATGACAAGTTCCAAAACTGGAATGGATTTAATGAGTCATTACGTCAATTATGTTGAGAACCTGAGTCAATATGCCAGGACATTTGTTAAGTTATTGTTGGTGTCAATGCTCTAATTTTGAGTCGGAAAAGATAATGTTTAACCTTGAGTCTTTGGATAAGTTGATGGTTTAAACTTGAGTCTTGGATAAGTTAATGTTTAACCTTGAGTCGTTGGAAAAGCTAATATTTTATCATGAGTCACTGGATAAGTTAATGTTTTAATCTTGAGTCTTTGGATAAGTTAATGTTTTATCTTGAGTAATTGGATAAGTTAATGTTTTAATCTTGAGTCGTTGGATTAGTTAATGTTTAACCTTGAGTCTTTGGATAAGTTAATGTTTTAATCTTGAGTCATTGGATAAGTTAATGTTTTATCTTGAGTCATTGGATAAGTTAATGTTTTAATCTTACGCTGTTGGATAAGTTAATGTTTTAATATTGAGTCTTGGATAAGTTAATGTTTTATCTTGAGTCATTGGATAAGCTAATGTTTTATCTTGAGTCGCTGGATAATTTAATGTTTTAATTTTGAGTCTTGGATAAATTAATGTTTTATCTTGAGTCATTGGATAAGTAAATGTTTTAACCTTGAGTCGTTGGATAAGTTAATGTTTTATCTTGAGTCATTGGATAAGTTAATGTTTTAACCTTGAGTCGTTGGATAAGTTAATGTTTTAATCTTGAGTTTTGGATAAGTTAATGTTTTAATCTTGAGTCATTGGATAAGTTATTGTTCTAATCTTGAGTCATTGGATAAGTTAATGTTTTAATCTTGAGTCATTGGATAAGTTAATGTTTTAATCTTGAGTCATTGGATAAGTTAATGTTTTAATCTCTAGTCATTGGATAAGTTAATGTTTTAATCTTGAGTCATTGGATAAGTTAATGTTTTAATTTTGAGTCATTGGATAAGTATTTGTTTTATCTTGAGTCATTGCAAAAATTAATGTTTTAATCTTGAGTCGTTGGATAAGTTTAATGTTTTAATCTTGAGTCATTGGATAAGTTAATGTTTTAATCTTGAGTCATTGGATAAGTTAATGTTTTAATCTTGAGTCATTTTAGATAAGTTAATGTTTTAATCTTGATTCATTGCAAAAATTAATGTTTTAATCTTGAGTCATGGATAAGTTTAATGTTTTAATCTTGAGTCATTGGATAAGTTAATGTTTTAATCTTGAGTCATTGGTTAGTTAATGTTTTAATCTTGAGTCATTGGATAAGTTAATGTTTTAATCTTGAGTCATTGGATAAGTTAATGTTTTAATCTTGAGTCATTGGATAAGTTAATGTTTTAATCTTGAGTCATTGGATAAGTTAATGTTTTAATCTTGAGTCATTGGATAAGTTAATGTTTTAATCTTTGAGTCAGTGGATAAGTTAATGTTTTAATCTTTGAGTCAGTGGATTAGTTAATGTTTTAATCTTTGAGTCATTGGATAAGTTAATGTTTTAATCTTGAGTCATTGTACCGGTTGTGTAGTCGCAAAATGTTCACGCACGCCGGCATGGCGACCTTGGTTCGAATGATGCTCTCAGTACCTGAATAAGAGAAAATGTTCCTATGGAGTACCCAGCCACCAAGTAAAACAGGAGCCGGATTTCACGATTGTGAGGAGCTCGAAGAATGTCTGCATCGCTACGTAGGTCGTGGTGAAGGCAACACCAGACGCTAGTTTCTGGTCTGTTACTGGATGAACGGCACGGCTCTTTATAATAGTATTGTTATTGTTCTTTGTCGTTATTAAAAAAATCATGCTTTCCTATATCTGTGTGTGTGTTTTCTTCTTTCTTCACTTCCTCTTGTACCCATTCGGGTGTCGAGGGAGATACAGAGTTCTCGCCCGTTTGGTGGCTTCAAACATTGTCAGTTGATGTTGTTGTAGCGTTTCTTTGATGGTGTCTGTCCATTTTACTCTCGGTTTACCTGTTCCTCTTCTCCATTCACCTCATTTAATATGTGTTTTGTATGGTAAGGAATCATATGACATTCTTTCTAGATGGGCAAACCAGTTTATTTATTATTTCTTTGTTTAGGATTGGCTCAATGTCTACTCTTTCTCTTATAATATCCTTTCTGATTTTGTCTTTACTGGTCACCCCAAGCGCTTTTCTAAGACATTTCATCTCTGTGGTGACAAGCTTTATTTTATGCTTAGTCGTAAGTGACCATGTTTGGCATTGCTAGCACAATGTGGGAATGGATGAAACTGGATGAGGTATTTCTGTGTGGTATAATATGTATTGTTATGTGTTGAGGTACAGATGTTATGTGGTAAGGTATTTAAAACTAACATATCGTAGTAACGAGGAATGCCATAATGAAGAACCAAATTCTGTAGTTTCAAGATTTCAGCTGAGTCGTGATATTTTGTCTCATTCCCAGCCGGTTCACGCAAGTTTCTCTAGTTTGTTTAGTTCTCTGGAACAGCTTCCGGAAAACAAGGCAGCATCGCCGGCAAGAACTTCCCGGAACTTTTCTTTCCCCGGATTTCAAACAAACATCCGAGAACATATCTTACCTGTGCAGCAACTCCATGAGGTTTCAGTCGCTCGGCTCTACAGGCTAAATGTGGACGGCTTCCCCTCGATTTAGCCTCGGAAACCACGGGGAGAGTTCAGATACGCAAGATTGTATCGTTCCCTGACAGATTTGGTTTATCACTGACAAAAGTACACATCCTCTAGGCTGTTATCTCAGGCAATAGTTGCACACACTGTCTTTGCTCATTCATAAACTTCATCCATTTTGATTGAGTTTCTAGTTATTTCTGTTAATTTCAACCGTTGTTTGGTTGTCTCACTTCTTACTTATATTTCTTTTCTTTAATACAGGCATACAAAAGGAGCAAGTGATGATGTATCTCCTCCACCCCTCCTCGGTCTTAATGGTGTGTGGAGAATATGGTTTACAGTGAGCATATTTTTGAAACACAAACGGTATGTGTTGTTGCTGATTTGAAGAGAAGTGAGGGAAATAATAGATGAGAAGTGAGAGAGATGTTAGAAGAGAAGTGAGAGAGATGTTAGAAGAGAAGTGAGAGAGATGTTAGAAGAGAAGTGAGAGAGATGTTAGAAGAGAAGTGAGAGAGATGTTAGAAGAGAAGTGAGAGATGTTAGAAGAGAAGTGAGAGATGTTAGAGGAGATGTGAGAGATGTGAGAAGAGAGGTAAGAGATGTTAGAAGAGAAGTGAGGGAGATGTTAGAAGAGATGTGAGAGGTACTAGTAGAGAATTGGGAGATATTAGAAGAGATGTGAGAGATGTTAGAAGAGAAGTGAGAGAGATATTAGAAGAGAAGTGAGAGAGATGTTAGAAGAGAAGTGAGAGAGATATTAGAAGAGAAGTGAGAGAGATGTTAGAAGAGAAGTGAGAGAGATATTAGAAGAGAAGTGAGAGAGATGTTAGAAGAGAAGTGAGTGAGATGTTAGAAGAGATGTGAGAGATGTGAGAAGAGAGGTAAGAGATGTTAGAAGAGAAGTGAGGGAGATGTTAGAAGAGATGTGAGAGGTACTAGAAGAGAATTGGGAGATATTAGAAGAGATGTGAGAGGTACTAGAAGAGAAGTGAGAGATGTGAGAAGAGAGGTAAGAGATGTTAGAAGAGAAGTGAGAGAGATGTTAGAAAAGAAGTGAGAGATGTTAGAAGAGATGTGAGAGATGTTAGGAGAGATGTGAGAGATGTTAGAAGAGAGGTGAGAGATGTTAAAAGAGAAGTGAGAGGTACTAGAAGAGAAGTGAGAGGTACTAGAAGAGAAGTTAGAGGTACTAGAAGAGAAGTGAGGGAGATGTTAGAGGAGATGTGAGAGATGTTAGAAGAGATGTGAGAGATGTTAGAAGAGAGGTAAGTGATGTTAAAAGAGAAGTGAGAGGTACTAGAAGAGAAGTGAGAGGTACTAGAAGAGAAGTGAGAGGTACTAGAAGAGAAGTGAGAGGTACTAGAAGAGAAATGAGGGAGATGTTAGAGGAGATGTGATAGATGTTAGAAGAGATGTGAGAGATGTTACAAGAGAAGTGAGAGGTACTAGAAGAGAAGTGAGAGATGTTAGAAGAGAAGTGAGAGATGTTACAAGAGAAGTGAGAGGTACTAGAAGAGAAGTGAGAGGTACTAGAAGAGAAGTGAGAGATGTTAGAAGAGAAGTGAGAGATGTTAGAAGAGAAGTGAGAGATGTTAGAGGAGATGTGATAGATGTTAGAAGAGATGTGAGAGATGTTACAAGAGAAGTGAGAGATGTTAGAAGAGAAGTGAGAGATGTTAGAAGAGAAGTGAGAGGTACTAGAAGAGAAGTGAGAGGTACTAGAAGAGAAATGAGAGGTACTAGAAGAGAAGTGAGAGGTACTAGAAGAGAAATGAGGGAGATGTTAGAGGAGATGTGATAGATGTTAGAAGAGATGTGAGAGATGTTACAAGAGAAGTGAGAGGTACTAGAAGAGAGGAGATGTGAGAGATGTTAGAAGAGATGTGAGAGATGTTAGAAGAGAAGTGAGAGATGTTAGAAGAGAATTGAAAGATGTTTGAAGAGAAGTGAGAGATGTTAGAAGAGAAGTGAGAGATATTAGAAGAGAAGTGAGAGATGTTAGAAGAGATGTGAGAGGTACTAAAAGAGCAGTGAGAGATGTTAGAAGAGATGTGAGAGATGTTAGAAGAGAAGTGAGAGATGTTAGAAGAGAAGTGAGGGAGATGTTAGAAGAGATGTGAGAGATGTTAGAAGAGAAGTGAGAGATGTTAGAAGAGATGTGAGAGATGTTAGAAGAGAAGTAAGAGATGTTAGAAGAGAAGTGAGAGATGTTTAAAGATAAGTGAGAGATGTTAGAAGAGAAGTGAGAGGTACTAGAAGAGAAGTGAGAGATATTAGAAGAGATGTGAGAGATGTTAGAAGAGAAGTGAGAGATGTTAGAAGAGAAGTGAGAGGTGTTAGAAGAGAAGTGAGAGATGTTAGAAGAGAAGTGAGAGATGTTAGAAGAGAAGTGAGAGATGTTAGAAGAGAAGTGAGAGATGTTAGAAGAGAAGTGAGAGATGTTAGAAGAGAAGTGAGAGATGTTAGAAGAGAAGTGAGATATGTTAGAAGAGAAGTGAGAGATGTTAGAAGAGAAGTGAGAGATGTTAGAAGAGAAGTGAGATATGTTAGAAGAGAAGTGAGAGATGTTAGAAGAGAAGTGAGATATGTTAGAAGAGAAGTGAGAGATGTTAGAAGAGAAGTGAGAGATGTTAGAAGAGAAGTGAGAGATGTTAGAAGAGAAGTGAGAGATGTTAGAAGAGAAGTGAGAGATGTTAGAAGAGAAGTGAGATATATTAGAAGAGAAGTGAGAGATGTTAGAAGAGAAGTGAGAGATGTTAGAAGAGAAGTGAGATATGTTAGAAGAGAAGTGAGAGATGTTAGAAGAGAAGTGAGATATGTTAGAAGAGAAGTGAGAGATGTTAGAAGAGAAGTGAGAGATGTTAGAAGAGAAGTGAGAGATGTTAGAAGAGAAGTGAGAGATGTTAGAAGAGAAGTGAGATATGTTAGAAGAGAAGTGAGAGATGTTAGAAGAGAAGTGAGAGATGTTAGAAGAGAAGTGAGAGATGTTAGAAGAGAAGTGAGAGATGTTAGAAGAGAAGTGAGATATGTTAGAAGAGAAGTGAGAGATGTTAGAAGAGAAGTGAGAGATGTTAGAAGAGAAGTGAGAGATGTTAGAAGAGAAGTGAGATATGTTAGAAGAGAAGTGAGAGATGTTAGAAGAGAAGTGAGAGATGTTAGAAGAGAAGTGAGAGATGTTAGAAGAGAAGTGAGAGATGTTAGAAGAGAAGTGAGAGATGTTAGAAGAGAAGTGAGAGATGTTAGAAGAGAAGTGAGAGATGTTAGAAGAGAAGTGAGATATGTTAGAAGAGAAGTGAGATATGTTAGAAGAGAAGTGAGAGAAGTCAGAAGAGCAACCAAAAGAGTAGAGAATAGAAAGGTCAGAACAAAAATTAAATGTAAAGTCAATAGTGAAGCTGAAAGAGAAGTGAGAGATGTTAGAAGAGAAGTGAGAGAAGAAATGTAAAAGAAAAGCCAATACAATCTTACCAGGCTACATTGAAATGAATGCCGGGACAGTTGTTTCATGCTGATACTTTAGTTGTGAATTCAAATAACACTGCATTTATAATTATCAAGGGAAAAAATGACAACATAAAGAGAAAGAAAGAAAGAAAGCAAGAAAGAAAGAGAAATTATGAAAGCAATAAAGAAAGAAATTAAGAAAAGAAAAAAAGAAATAATAAAGGAAAGAAACAAACAAAGAAACAAACAAATGAAGACAAAATTAAAAGGATGAAATGAAATGATAAACTTCTTCTAGTCAGTAAAATATTACTAAAACGCGGTAACCAAAAGTTAATCAAAAACATAATACAAGACAAAAGTATGTCCTACTGAAAGTCGTTCACGTAATTGAAATAAACATTGACAATCTGTTCTATAGATAAGACCTCATATGTTCTGAAAGATAAGATAACTCTAGTCGGTATACAGCCGAGAAAATGAAAGTAAAGAAATATCACCAGGGGGCGCTGAGAGCAAAAACTACAGGAAATATAAAAAAACCAAATTAAAAACCAGTCAAAAGCTGATAAAACATCGCTTTATTTATAAACAGACTGGATAGATAACCGGAAGCGGGATCAAAATTTGATCGCTTTGTGGCCGGATGTAAACGTACCGTACAATGATTTGAAAATTGAAAAATGTGATGTGAAAGCTGGGGATTCGGCTAAATGTGAAACCTGACATCGCTGCGCACGTGCCATGAGATAATGCGACAAAGTGCGCAATGACCTCATTTGATCATCTCTCGGTGTGTTGTGTGATTACGTCAGAATGTTGAATCATCGCCCTGATCGTTGTTACCGTCATCTCTCCCTGTCTATCACTCTCGCATGCTGGCAGCGGTGTGAAGTGCTACTTTAGTGATTTCATTAGCGAGAATAATTTCATTCACGGCATTAATTACATAGACCAGAGAGTGGTGCACTCGTCATTGACGTCAAGTAACAGACTCGCCAAGTCTCGAGAATGACTGATAAAGAATATGATATTCATCATCGGGCTGCTTGCAATTTGGAGAACGTTGCATTCACCACATCCCGTCTGGTCTCTAGCCAGATCTCCCACAGAACGTTGCATTCATCACAGCCCGTCTGAAAGAATCTCTGTCTCTAGCCAGATCTCCCATAGAACGTTGCATTCATTACAGCCCGTCTGAAAGAATCTCTGTCTCTAGCCAGATCTCCCACAGAACGTTGCATTCATCACAGCCCGTCTGAAAGAATCTCTGTCTCTAGCCAGATCTCCCACAGAACGTTGCATTCTTCACAGCCCGTCTGAAAGAATCTCTGTCTCTAGCCAGATCTCCCACAGAACGTTGCATTCATCACAGCCCGTCTGAAAGAATCTCTGTTTCTAGCCAGATCTCCCACAGAACGTTGCATTCATCACAGCTTGTCTGAAAGAATCTCTGTCTCTAGCCAGATCTCCCACAGAACGTTGCATTCACCACAGCCCTTCTGAAAGAATCTCTGTCTCTAGCCAGATCTCCCACAGAACGTTGCATTCACCACAGCCCGTCTGAAAGAATCTCTGTCTCTAGTCAAATCTTCCACTTCATCTGTTGCCATCTTCAAAGTCTCCTTGATGTCTTGAAACCACCTTATTCTTGGTTTGCCTCCTATGCATCGCATAAGAACCATGTACTCCATTATTTCAGTTCTGTAATATTTGGTAGTGGATGGGCATACAAGAATGGAACGGTTCGGCTATATTTGGTAATGGGTAGCAGACACGAATGGGACGGTTCGGCTATATTTGGTGGTGGATTGGCAGACAAGATGGGACGGCTGGGCTATATTCGGTGGTGGATGGGCAGACAAGAATGGGACGGTTGGGCTATATTTGGTGGTGGATTGGCAGACAAGATGGGACGGTTCGGCTATTTTCGGTGGTGGGTGGGCAGACAAGAATGGGACGGTTGGGCTATTTTCGGTGGTGGGTGGGCAGACAAGAATGGGACGGCTGGGCTATTTTCGGTGGTGGGTGGGCAGACAAGAATTGGACGGTTCGGCTATATTTGGTGGTGGGTAGGCAGACAAGATTTGGACGTTTCGGCTATATTTGTTGGTGGGTGGGCAGACAAGATGGGACGATTCGGCTATATTTGTTGGTGGGTTGGCAGACAAAATAGGACGGTTGGGCTATATTTGTTGGTGGGTGGGCAAACAAGATGGGACGGTTCGGTTATATTTTTAGTAGTTGGTGGACAGACAAGATGGGACGGTTGGGCTATATTTGTTGGTGGGTGGGCAGACAAGATGGGACGGTTCGGTTATATTTTTAGTAGTTGGTGGACAGACAAGATGGGACGGTTGGGCTATATTTGTTGGTGGGTGGGCAGACAAGATGGGACGGTTGGGCTATATTTGTTGGTGGGTGGGCAGACAAGATGGGACGGTTCGGTTATATTTTTAGTAGTTGGTGGACAGACAAGATGGGACGGTTGGGCTATATTTGTTGGTGGGTGGGCAGACAAGATGGGACGGTTCGGTTATATTTTTAGTAGTTGGTGGACAGACAAGATGGGACGGTTGGGCTATATTTGTTGGTGGGTGGGCAGGCAAGATGGGACGGTTCGGTTATATTTTTAGTAGTTGGTGGACAGACAAGATGGGACGGTTGGGCTATATTTGTTGGTGGTTGGGCAGACAAGATGGGACGGTTGGGCTATATTTGTTGGTGGGTGGGCAGACAAGATGGGACGGTTCGGCTATATTTGTTGGTGGGTGGGCAGACAAGATGGGACGGTTCGGCTATATTTGTTGGTGGGTGGGCAGGCAAGATGGGACGGTTGGGCTATATTTGTTGGTGGGTGGGCAGACAAGATGGGACGGTTGGGCTATATTTTTAGTAGTTGGTGGACAGACAAGATGGGACGGTTGGGCTATATTTGTTGGTGGGTGGGCAGACAAGATGGGACGGTTCGGTTATATTTTTAGTAGTTGGTGGACAGACAAGATGGGACGGTTGGGCTATATTTGTTGGTGGGTGGGCAGGCAAGATGGGACGGTTGGGCTATATTTGTTGGTGGGTGGGCAGACAAGATGGGACGGTTGGGCTATATTTTTAGTAGTTGGTGGACAGACAAGATGGGACGGTTGGGCTATATTTGTTGGTGGGTGGGCAGACAAGATGGGACGGTTCGGTTATATTTTTAGTAGTTGGTGGACAGACAAGATGGGACGGTTCGGCTATATTTGTTGGTGGGTGGGCAGGCAAGATGGGACGGTTGGGCTATATTTGTTGGTGGGTGGGCAGGCAAGATGGGACGGTTGGGCTATATTTGTTGGTGGGTTGGCAGACAAAATAGGACGGTTGGGCTATATTTGTTGGTGGGTGGGCAGACAAGATGGGACGGTTCGGTTATATTTTTAGTAGTTGGTGGACAGACAAGATGGGACGGTTGGGCTATATTTGTTGGTGGGTGGGCAGACAAGATGGGACGGTTCGGTTATATTTTTAGTAGTTGGTGGACAGACAAGATGGGACGGTTCGGCTATATTTGTTGGTGGGTTGGCAGACAAAATAGGACGGTTGGGCTATATTTAAGGAAGTGAAAAAGACAGCAGGGAAGACAGACAGCCAAACGGCAACAAAATAAAATAAACAGTTACACTAGTTCTTCTTTCCTTCCTTGTTTGCCTTTCAACGACGAGGAGAGATATAGTTTGCGATCCTTTGCCCTTATGTCGGCTTCTCCTGCTATTATGTTTCCTGATGTTTCTAATATTCAATCAATCCATCTTGTTCAGGGTTTCTTCAGAGAAATTCTTTCAGACGGGCTGTGGTGAATGTAACGTTCTGTGGGGGGTCTGGCTAGAGACAGAGATTCTTTCAGACGGGCTGTGGTGAATGTAACGTTCTGTGGGGGTCTGGCTAGAGACAGAGATTCTTTCAGACGGGCTGTGGTGAATGTAACGTTCTGTGGGGGGTCTGGCTAAAGACAGAGATTCTTTCAGACGGGCTGTGGTGAATGCAACGATCCCTGGGGGGTCTGGCTTGAGACAGAGATTCTTTCAGACGGGCTGTGGTGAATGCAACGTTCTGTGGGGGGTCTGGCTAGAGACAGAGATTCTTTCAGACGGGCTGTGGTGAATGCAACGTTCTGTGGGGGGTCTGGCTAGAGACAGAGATTCTTTCAGACGGGCTGTGGTGAATGCAACGTTCTGTGGGGGGTCTGGCTAGAGACAGAGATTCTTTCAGACGGGCTGTGGTGAATGCAACGTTCTGTGGGGGGTCTGGCTAGAGACAGAGATTCTTTCAGACGGGCTGTGGTGAATGCAACGTTCTGTGGGGGGTCTGGCTAGAGACAGAGATTCTTTCAGACGGGCTGTGGTGAATGTAACGTTCTGTGGGGGGTCTGGCTAGAGACAGAGATTCTTTCAGACGGGCTGTGGTGAATGCAACGTTCTGTGGGGGGTCTGGCTAGAGACAGAGATTCTTTCAGACGGGCTGTGGTGAATGTAACGTTCTGTGGGGGGTCTGGCTAGAGACAGAGATTCTTTCAGACGGGCTGTGGTGAATGCAACGTTCTGTGGGGGGTCTGGCTAGAGACAGAGATTCTTTCAGACGGGCTGTGGTGAATGCAACGTTCTGTGGGGGGTCTGGCTTGAGACAGAGATTCTTTCAGACGGACTTTGGTGAATGCAACGATCCCTCGGGGTTCTGGCTTGAGACAGATTTTTCCAGACGGGCTGTGGTGAATGCAACGTTCTGTGGGGGTGTGGCTAAAGACATATTCTTTCAGACGGGCTGTGGCGAATGTAACGTTCTCTGGGGGATTTGGCTAGACACAGAGATTTTCTCAGACGGGCTGTGGGGAATGCAAGATTCTTTCAGACAGGCTGTGGTGAATGCAACGTTCTGTGGGGGGTCTGGCTAAAGACATATTCTTTCAGGCGGGCTGTGGTGAATGCAACGTTCTCTGGGGGGTCTGGCTAAAGACATATTCTTTCAGGTGGGCTGTGGTGGATGCAACGTTCTGCAAGGTACATGCAACCTGATGATGATTTTGTTCTATTAGTTCTATCTGATACACGCCATTTTATGCTTATTTTATAAGATATCAGAGAACGTGTGTGTATGTGTGTGCCTGTGTGTGTGAAACGATGAATTTGAAATGAAATAGTTGTCTTTAAAATTGTATAGATCCTTTTGAAATAATAACCAGAGCAGCTCATCTAATCTCATGATGTCGGTCCAACCCGTCCATGATGAGATAGGTCATGGATAATACATAAGACGTAAGGTCACGTGATAACAAGACTTTAACACTGAAGCAGAAGAAGAAGAAGGATGAGAAGAAAGAATGGACGAAAGAAAGTGAGAAATACATTTCTCAGTTAAATAACACCTTTTTAGCATAGAAAAGAAACATGAAATAATAATTGTTATATAATAAAAAGTATTAAAAATGGTGTTCCCAAGCAGGATAATCACCGTATTTTGAAATGATGGTGAAATTGTTATGATATAGTTCACGAATTTTGATATAATGATGAAATTGTTACGACTAATTAACATATTTTGAAATAATGCTGAAATTGGTGCGATTAATTAACACATTTTGAAAAAATGCTGAAATTGTTACGACTAATTAACATATTTTGATATAATGATGAAATTGTTACGATTAATTAACACATTTTGAAATAATGATATAATTGTTACGATTAATTAACATATTTTGAAAATTACGAAAACCTTTACAAAATTATTAACAAGTAATGAGCTTAAGTGACAAACGTTAATCACAATGGAGTGATGTTGCAATCACTGATTGCATGAAATAGAAAGGGAGATAACTGGACCGTGCAATGTTTATTTAAGCGCGGTCGTTAAGGGGAGACAAGCTAGAAAGTCATGCGGAGTGGGTGGGGAGTGATAGTTATAAGGTAGGCTGGTTAGATGGGAGGGGAGAAAGTGTGTTGGAGAGACAGAGCTGAATGAGTTGAAAAGAAGTAGCGTGTGGAGGAGTGTGGAGAAAATGAGCAAGGGAGAAAGAGAGGATATATAGAAAGAGAGGAGCGAGTAATCGGGGTAAAGGAGAAGTGATAGAGGAGGGATGAAGGACGAAGTGGTAATAAAAGGATAGAGAGAAAAAAAGAAAGGGAATGAGAAAGGAGAGAAGAGAAAAGGCGAGAATGAGAGAGGGAAAGAAAGTAAGAAAGACATGAAGGAAGAAGATGGAAGAGAGTGAGTGAGAAAGGTAAGATAGACAAAGAGGGTTTGAGATCAAGATAACTGAGGGATTCAGAGAGAGAGAGGGGGGGAGGGAGGAAGGGAAGAATAACAAAAATTAAGAGAAAGCGTGTGAAGAGTAAGGGATGTGAATGTCAGAAAGATACAGACTGAGACTGAGAGAAAGAGAGATGGGACGGGAATATCAGAAAGATACAGACTGAGACTGAGAGAAAGAGAGATGGAACGGGAAGTTCAGAGAATATTGAAAGAGAAAAGAGTTGGGAGACATGTTGATCAGCTTCTCTCATTGTTTGGATGGAAGAGAAAAGTATTTTTAAAAATATAACAAAACACACGATGATAGTGAAGGAAGGGAGGAACGCACGAGAGGGACGAGTTTATGAAACGAAAGACGGAGTAAATACTCCCAAATTGCATCCACTCCCGCCAAAATCACGAGGAAATGCGAGGGTTATTATTAAATACAAGTTTGATAGGGAAAGTCACGTGTTAGATATATCAACATCCCATGTGTTCAACGCATTACGACATTTTGATGGAAAAGTCGATGTTGATCCCACAAACGAGTGTTCCTTATATTTCCATTTCTCTTTTTGTTTTTGCTTTTCCTTCCCAGTATGTTTGTTGTTAGGATCATCATCGCTGCACACAGGACAAGCCCACAGGTGCTCTGATATCCCCCTCGAGAATCTCGAGAAAAACTGGGGGAGAATCCTGGCCCGCGTGCACGAACTCCGAACCACGGCTTGGGATCCACTGTGTGGTTAGATTTTTGCTGATATTTTTGCCCGGGTAGAGGCCATATTTATCGCCTACTCTTTTTGATTTTAACTACCAATAGTTCTTGACCGTGCTTAAAAGCGCACGGGATATACTGCTCATTGCCGTTATCAGAGAAGGCTAATAATCGGATCTCACTACCCAAGACATCAGAGAAGGCTAATAATCGGATCTCACTACCCAAGACATCAGAGAAGGCTAATAATCGGATCTCACTACCCAAGACATCAGAGAAGGCTAATAATCGGATCTCACTACCCAAGACATCAGAGAAGGCTAATTATCAAATATCACTACCAAAGACATCAGAGAAGGCTAATAATCGGATCTCACTACACAAGACATCAGAGAAGGCTAATAATTGGATCTCACTACCCAAGACATCAGAGAAGGCTAATAATCGGATCTCACTACCCAAGACATCAGAGAAGGCTAATAATCGGATCTCACTACCCAAGACATCAGAGAAGGCTAATAATCGGATCTCACTACCCAAGACATCATAGAAGGCTAATAATCGGATCTCACTACCCAAGACATCATAGAAGGCTAATAATTGGATCTCACTACCCAAGACATCAGAGAAGGCTAATAATCGGATCTCACTACCCAAGACATCAGAGAAGGCTAATAATCAGATCTCACTACCCAAGACATCAGAGAAGGCTAATAATCAGATTTCACTACCCAAGACATCAGATAAGGCTAATAATTGGATCTCACTACCCAAGACATCAGAGAAGGCTAATAATTGCATCTCACTACCCAAGACATCAGAGAAGGCTAATAATTGCATCTCACTACCCAAGACATCAGAGAAGGCTAATAATCAGATCTCACTACCCAAGACATCAGAGAAGGCTAATAATTGCATCTCACTACCCAAGACATCAGAAAAGGCTAATAATTGCATCTCACTACCCAAGACATCAGAGAAGGCTAATAATTGCATCTCACTACCCAAGACATCAGAGAAGGCTAATAATTGCATCTCACTACCCAAGACATCAGAGAAGGCTAATAATTGCATCTCACTACCCAAGACATCAGAGAAGGCTAATAATTGCATCTCACTACCCAAGACATCAGAGAAGGCTAATAATCAGATCTCACTACCCAAGACATCAGAGAAGGCTAATAATTGCATCTCACTACCCAAGACATCATAGAAGGCTAATAATCAGATCTCACTACCCAAGACATCAGAGAAGGCTAATAATTGCATCTCACTACCCAAGACATCAGAGAAGGCTAATAATTGCATCTCACTACCCAAGACATCAGAGAAGGCTAATAATCAGATCTCACTACCCAAGACATCAGAGAAGGCTAATAATTGGATCTCACTACCCAAGACATCATAGAAGGCTAATAATCAGATCTCACTACCCAAGACATCAGAGAAGGCTAATAATTGCATCTCACTACCCAAGACATCAGAGAAGGCTAATAATTGCATCTCACTACCCAAGACATCAGAGAAGGCTAATAATCAGATCTCACTACCCAAGACATCAGAGAAGGCTAATAATCAGATCTCACTACCCAAGACATCATAGAAGGCTAATAATCAGATCTCACTACCCAAGACATCAGAGAAGGCTAATAATCGTATCTCACTACCCAAGACATCAGAGAAGGCTAATAATTGGATCTTACTACCCAAGACATCAGAGAAGGCTAATAATCGGATCTCACTACCCAAGACATCAGAGAAGGCTAGTAATCGGATCTCACTACCCAAGACATCATAGAAGGCTAATAATTGGATCTCACTACCCAAGACATCATAGAAGGCTAATAATCGGATCTCACTACCCAAGACATCAGAGAAGGCTAATAATCAGATCTCACTACCCAAGACATCAGAGAAGGCTAATAATCAGATCTCACTACCCAAGACATCAGAGAAGGCTAATAATTGCATCTCACTACCCAAGACATCAGAGAAGGCTAATAATTGCATCTCACTACCCAAGACATCAGAGAAGGCTAATAATTGCATCTCACTACCCAAGACATCATAGAAGGCTAATAATCGGATCTCACTACCCAAGACATCAGAGAAAGCTAATAATCAGATCTCACTACCCAAGACATCAGAGAAGGCTAATAATCAGATCTCACTACCCAAGACATCAGAGAAGGCTAATAATTGGATCTCACTACCCAAGACATCAGAGAAGGCTAATAATTGCATCTCACTACCCAAGACATCAGAGAAGGCTAATAATTGCATCTCACTACCCAAGACATCATAGAAGGCTAATAATCAGATCTCACTACCCAAGACATCAGAGAAGGCTAATAATTGCATCTCACTACCCAAGACATCAGAGAAGGCTAATAATTGCATCTCACTACCCAAGACATCAGAGAAGGCTAATAATCGGATCTCACTACCCAAGACATCAGAGAAGGCTAATAATCAGATCTCACTACCCAAGACATCAGAGAAGGCTAATAATCAGATCTCACTACCCAAGACATCAGAGAAGGCTAATAATCGTATCTCACTACCCAAGACATCAGAGAAGGCTAATAATTGGATCTTACTACCCAAGACATCAGAGAAGGCTAATAATCGGATCTCACTACCCAAGACATCAGAGAAGGCTAGTAATCGGATCTCACTACCCAAGACATCATAGAAGGCTAATAATTGGATCTCACTACCCAAGACATCATAGAAGGCTAATAATCGGATCTCACTACCCAAGACATCAGAGAAGGCTAATAATCGGATCTCACTACCCAAGACATCAGAGAAGGCTAATAATCAGATCTCACTACCCAAGACATCAGAGAAGGCTAATAATTGCATCTCACTACCCAAGACATCAGAGAAGGCTAATAATTGCATCTCACTACCCAAGACATCAGAGAAGGCTAATAATTGCATCTCACTACCCAAGACATCATAGAAGGCTAATAATCGGATCTCACTACCCAAGACATCAGAGAAAGCTAATAATCAGATCTCACTACCCAAGACATCAGAGAAGGCTAATAATCAGATCTCACTACCCAAGACATCAGAGAAGGCTAATAATCGGATCTCACTACCCAAGACATCAGAGAAGGCTAATAATTGCATCTCACTACCCAAGACATCAGAGAAGGCTAATAATTGCATCTCACTACCCAAGACATCAGAGAAGGCTAATAATTGCATCTCACTACCCAAGACATCAGAGAAGGCTAATAATTGCATCTCACTACCCAAGACATCAGAGAAGGCTAATAATCAGATCTCACTACCCAAGACATCAGAGAAGGCTAATAATCGGATCTCACTACCCAAGACATCAGAGAAGGCGAGTAATCGGATCTCACTACCCAAGACATCAGAGAAGGCTAATAATCAGATCTCACTACCCAAGACATCAGAGAAGGCTAATAATCGGATCTCACTACCCAAGACATCAGAGAAGGCTAGTAATCGGATCTCACTACCCAAGACATCAGAGAAGGCTAATAATCAGATCTCACTACCCAAGACATCAGAGAAAGGTAACGTCATAAAGAAACCAAGAATTATTTTTGCAAATTTTTGAAAAAAAAAAACATCACCGCTTAAAGTAGGTTTTAAACCCGCAACTTAGGTATGTGTTGTTTGTTGGTGCGTTGGCTTTATAACCCCGACGTATGAGTTCGTTTCCTGGTGAACTTGTTTTTTTTTTCATACCCAGATTAAAAAATGTGCACCTGTTTTTTTTAATTAACAACTAGGGTAACCGTAGGGAAAAGCACAATTAATACACCCATGTAATGTCTTTCATGAAATGATAGGGCGCCCCACGCTTTGACACCATTACTACGCCCCATATTGTCTTTCCTGGAATGATAACCCCCCCCCCTCCCCAATGCTTTGATACCATTACTACGCCCCGTAATGTCTTTCTTGGAATGATAGCTCCCCCCCCCCCCATGCTTTGAAACTATTCTTCTTCTACCTTTTAGCTCCCAGTGGAGCATAGGTCTTCAACAAACACTTTCCAAGTCGTTCTGTTTTTTGCAATTCTTTTAAGATCATTCCATGTCTTCCCCATCATCTTCATCTCTGCTTCAATCTGTCTTCTCCAAGAATTCCTTGGTCTTCCTCTTTGTCTTTTCCCCTGGGGATTCCAAAAAAGGGCCTGTTGTGTAATACTCTCAGTTGGTTTCCGTAGTGTGTGTCCTATCCATCGCCATCGTCTTCGCTGTATTTCTTTATCCACTGGTATTTGACCGGTACATTTCCATAATTCCACGTTTGTGACTTTGTCCTGCCATTTCCATCCCTTTATTCTGCGCAAGCATCCATTAATGAAAGTCTGTACCTTCGTGATTGTCAATTTTGTTATTCTCCATGTTTCACAGCCATATAATAGAACCGACTTAACATTGGAGTTGAAAATTTGTATTTTTGTATTTAGCCTAATTTCTTTGGATTTCCATATGTTTCCCAGTGCAATGAAAGCTCCTCTTGCTTTTGATATCCTTATTTTGGTATCGTTTTCTGTTCCTCCCTCTTTATCTATATTACTGCCCAGATATATATAAGATTGTACGTCTAGTAGAGGTATTTCTCCTAGTTTTATTTGGTTATTGCCAACTGCATTAATTCTCATAATGTTGGTCTTATCTCTATTAATCTTTAGTCCTAGCTGTTGTGATCTCTCATCTAATATACTCATTTTATCTTGCATCTGTTGGTGGCTGTGTGATAGGAGAGCTATGTCATCAGCAAAGTCTAAATCATCAAGTTGTTTGGTCAGTGACCACTGGATCCCATTTCTGTTGTTTTGAGTTATTTTCATAATCCAATCTATGGCCAGTAGAAAGAGAAATGGAGACAGAAGGCATCCTTGCCTTACTCCTGTTCTTATTTCAAATGCTTCTGTAAGCTGTCCTTCATGCACCACACTACATTTTGTTCCTTCATACATTGTTTTTATCAGGTTAATAAACTTTATGGGGATTCCATAATGACTCAGCAACTTCCAAAGCATTCTTCTGTCTAAACTATCAAATGCCTTTTCGTAATCTATGAATCCAATATAAAGTGGGGATTTTAGTTCTAAACTTTGTTCAACTATTATACGTAGAGTAGTTATTTGATCAGCACATGATCTGTTCTTCCTAAAACCTGCTTGTTCATCTCTCAAGTGTTTCTCTATAGCCTCTTTTAGTCTCTCCAGAATGATTCTGCCTAATATTTTTCCTGGCACTGATAGTAGCATAATTCCCCTATAATTTGTGCACTCCTGTAAACTTCCTTTTTTTGGTAGTTTGATCATATAACCTTCTCTCCAGTCTTTAGGTATTTCTTCCCTCTCCCAAATTTTATCCAATAGATTATGTAACATCTTGGTAGAGGTGATAATATCTGCTTTGATGGCTTCCGAAGGAATTTCATCTGGTCCTGTGGCTTTACCATCTTTTAACAGTTTGATGGCTTTCATTATTTCTTCTTTGCTTGGTTTTCCGCAGTTAACGTGTAATTCTTCTTCTGCTGGTAGTATATCTGGAGGATTATTTGAGCCAGGTCTGTTCAAAAGTTCTTCAAAGTGCTCCTTCCATCTCTCCATTTGTTCCTTTATATTACTAAGCAGATTTCCTTTCTTATCTTTGATAAAGGCGTTGATCTGTTTGTATTTTCCACCTAATTTCTTTGTGCTGTTGTACAGTTCTTTCATATTCCCTTTATTTGCTGCTTCTTCTGCCTCTTTAGCTAATTCATCTATATATTTCCTCTTATCCCTTTTAATGCATCTTCTCACTTCTTTGTTCACCTCTGTGTAAGCTTCCTGTGTCTTGGCTTTATTACTTCTTGTTTTGCTTTTATTTATGTCTGCTTTCTTGTTCTTTCTTTCTTTAATTTTATCCAGGGTCTCTGCTGTCATCCATGCCTTATTCTGGCGTTCTCTTTTCCCCAGTGTTTCTTCGCATGTCTCTTTCCATATATTTTTTACCTGTTTCCAATAATCTTCTATATTTATTGTATTTTCTAGTTGTTGGAGGACTTGGTATTTGTTTGATATTGTGACTGCGAATTTATCTTTAATTCCTTGTTCTTTAAGAAACCCTACATTGAAATACGTTCTGCCCTTATTCGTTGTAGTATACCTTTTAATTTAATTTTAAGTTTGGCTAACAGCAGATGATGATCAGAAGCTATATCTGCCCCTCTATATACTTTTACATCCTGTAAGGATGACTTAAACTTATTATTAATACATATGTGATCAATTTGATTTTCCGTTCTATGATCTGGTGACACCCATGTAGCTTTGTGTATTCTTTTATGTTGGAATATTGTTCCTCCTAGGCTCATTTGATTAAGGGCGCAGAAATTCACAAACTATTTTGAAACTATTACTACGCCCCGTAATGTCTTTCCCGGAATGATAGCCCCCCCCCCATGCTTTGATACCATTACTACGCCCCATAATGTCTTTCCCGGAATGATAGCCCCCCCCTCCCCATGCTTTGATACCATTACTACGCCCCTGTAACAGAGAGCCGTCGGTAAAGAACGATTTGAAAGGCAAGGAGCTAGTTTCTTATTCTGCGTGTTTGTATATATTTATATATGTATGTGTGTGTGCGTGTGTGTGTGCGTGCGCGCCGCGTATTAACTCTCCGGACTCTTCTTTTTTTCTCTCTCTTTATCTCTCTCTCTCTCTCTCTCTCTCTCACACACACAATTTCCTCTTAATTCTTCTCCTTCACAATTTCTCTCCCCCTCCCCATTCCCTCTTTTTATATTGCCTCCGCAAAATGCGTCTCTCTCTCTCTCTCTTTCTCTCTCTCTCTCTATATATATATATATATATATATATATATATATATATATCACTTTCTATCGTTCACTCACCACTAAATTACTCATTCACATACAAGCTCTTTCAGACACTAATCTCCTCACTCAACCTCTCTCTTTCTCATTCATTCTCTTCTTCTCACACACGAGTCACCTCTCACAATGTCCATTCCTGTGTTTCTCTTTCAGCTCTCACTGTTTCACGTTCAAACTTTCTTTCTTTCATTCATTCATTCTTTCTTTCTTTCTTACTTTCTTTCTTTCTTTGATTCACTCCCTATCAATCCCTGACATAAATTATATGTGTATCTCTCTCTCTCTCTCTCTCACACACACACTCACTCTCTCTCTCTCTCTGTCATGCACAAACTTTCTGATCCTCAAACCCCACCCCCCGCCACCCATCATTCTCCCTTATACATAAATGCTCTTTCGCTCTAACAATTTACTTTCCCACACACTCCCGCTATTATCACACACACACGCATATTCTTACACTCATCCCTTCCTTGTCTAGTTCCAATAGTCTCTCATTCTATCTTTAACTCTATATGCGTCCACGTCTTCCTCATTTCTGATTGCCACGCCTGACTCTATCTTTACGTAGAATCAAAAAAACACACCAAGAAAACAGAAACCAAGAAATGCACTCTTCAACATTTTCAGCCCTCAACTTACTTTCGGGCGAGATGAGAAAAAAAAAAAAAGAAACTGCTAAAAGAAAAAACGACGGTTCTCACGTTGTGCCGCGAATTGGGGACCAGCTGAAACAACAAAGTGAGTCAGTTACAGGGACGTGTTTCACCTGCAACAAACAAGATACCAGGTATGGGAATCAGTTTTAGACGCTCAGAATTATAACTGTGAGACAGATGCTTTCTACCGATACATTGCTCGGAACGGAAGTAGAAACACAAGGTCACTTTTTGAAATTGGTTTTTGCCTTGGTGGTGTTAACGTGAGTAACACCCTTGATGATTACGTCATTATTAATGGGAGGCTGATTCAGTTTTTAATGCTCGCTTTCATAAATATCTCGTTTGCGAATTTTTTGCCATGTCGGCACGAAAAATCGCGTTTTCTTATGAGCGGGATGATGATGATGATGATGATGATGATGATGATGATGATGATGATGATGAGCGGGAGTAGAGGAGGAGTTCACAGCGAGATTTTATTAGAACTATCGTCTAGATGTCTTATGTTACAGTTCCTCATCTTATATCCATTTTTCTGCGATTTCTCTCCATTTAAAGATTTATTTTCTTTCACTCCTTCTTTGCGTTTAGTCTCGCACACAAATGCTTATAGTTCTACTAAGGCCTGAGAAAGAAATGCTGGAATAACCCAACATTTGTGACGTCTTAAGCTATTGCGAGCAATAAACGGCTGACGTAATTTTACCCACAGCCGCTATGCTGTCAAAGTTGAAAACGTCACAGGTTTTGGGTGGTCCCTTTCAGCCTGGCTGATAACCCACGTAGATAACTGTAGCCTTGCTTTACGTTTAGTTACAAAGGCCTTCTTGCTTCAGGGCACAACAATTCTCATCACAGAGCACGAGCTCCGTACTACAGCCGAAGTTTATACCAAAATTCAAATCGCTGGAATTTAAATTAATTAAATATGCTTCTATTTACCTCATTTTGATCCAGTCTGATTTATTTTAAGAAAAATAAACATTAAATGGTGCTAAACAGCTAAACCTATAGTAATAAAAGCCACCGACAGTCATAGTTGGGGCGATAGTTGTCTACGTCAGTCATAGTTGGAGCTATAGTAGTCTACG
Organism: Megaustenia siamemsis; assembly: GCA_032433765.1. Classification (NCBI taxonomy): domain Eukaryota; kingdom Metazoa; phylum Mollusca; class Gastropoda; order Stylommatophora; family Ariophantidae; genus Megaustenia; species Megaustenia siamemsis. The sequence goes on along the minus strand of JAVIAB010000108.1, from coordinate 6,630,979 downwards.
TCAGTCATAGTTGGGGCTATAGTAGTCTACGTCAGTCATAGTTGGGGCTATAGTAGTCTACGTCAGTCTTAGTTGGGGCTATAGTAGTCTACGTCAGTCATAGTTGGGGCTATAGTAGCCTACGTCAGTCATAGTTGGGGCTAGAGTAGTCTACGTCAGTCATAGTTGGGGCTAGAGTAGTCTACGTCAGTCATAGTTGGGGCTATAGTAGTCTACGTCAGTCATAGTTGGGGCGATAGTAGTCTACGTCAGTCATAGTTGGGACTAGAGTAGTCTACGTCAGTCATAGTTGGGGCTATAGTAGTCTACGTCAGTCATAGTTGGGGCTATAGTAGTCTACGTCAGTCATAGTTGGGGCGATAGTAGTCTACGTCAGTCATAGTTGGGGCTAGAGTAGTCTACGTCAGTCATAGTTGGGGCTAGAGTAGTCTACGTCAGTCATAGTTGGGGCTATAGTAGTCTACGTCAGTCATAGTTGGGGCTATAGTAGTCTACGTCAGTCATAGTTGGGGCTATAGTAGTCTACGTCAGTCATAGTTGGGGCGATAGTAGTCTACGTCAGTCATAGTTGGGGCTATAGTAGTCTACGTCAGTCATAGTTGGGGCGATAGTAGTCTACGTCAGTCATAGTTGGGGCTATAGTAGTCTACGTCAGTCATAGTTGGGGCGATAGTAGTCTACGTCAGTCATAGTTGGGGCGATAGTTGTCTACGTCAGTCATAGTTGGGTCGATAGTTGTCTATGTCAGTCATAGTTGGGGCAATAGTAGTCTACGTCAGTCATTGTTGGGGCGATAGTAGTCTACGTCAGTCATAGTTGGGGCGATAGTAGTCTACGTCAGTCATAGTTTGGGCTATAGTAGTCTACGTTAGTCATAGTTGGGGCGATAGTTGTCTACGTCAGTCATAGTTGGGGCGATAGTAGTTTACGTCAGTCATAGTTGGGGATATAGTAGTCTCCGTCAGTCATGGTTGGGGCTATAGTAGTCTACGTCAGTCATGGTTGGGGCTAAAGTAGTCTACGTCAGTCATGGTTGGGGCTATAGTAGTCTACTTCAGTCATCGTTGGGGATATAGTAGTCTACGTCAGTCATGGTTGGGGCTATAGTAGTCTACGTCAGTCATGGTTGGGGCTATAGTAGTCTACGTCAATCATGGTTGGGGCTATAGTAGTCTACGTCAGTCATGGTTGGGGATATATTAGTCTACGTCAGTCATAGTTGGAGCTATAGTAGTCTACGTCAGTCATAGTTGGGAATATAGTGGTCTACGTCAGTCATGGTTGGGGCTATAGTAGTCTACGTCAGTCATGGTTGGGGCTATAGTAGTCTACGTCAGTCATGGTTGGGGCTATAGTAGTCTACGTCAGTCATGGTTGGGGCTATAGTAGTCTACGTCAGTCATGGTTGGGGCTATAGTAGTCTACGTCAGTCATGGTGGGGGCGATAGTAGTCTACGTCAGTCATAGTTTGGGCTATAGTAGTCTACGTCAGTCATGGTTGGGGCTATAGTAGTCTACGTCAGTCATGGTTGGGGCTATAGTAGTCTACGTCGGTCATGGTTCGGGCTATAGTAGCCTACGTCAGTCATAGTGGACTATAGTAGTCTACGTCAGTCATAGTTAACTACGGATTTTGCAGCGCCCCTATGAATTGTTATTTATTCTTTTGTTTCGCTGTATATTCTCTTCTGTTATGAATCTGTCTACTTCTTGCTTGAGTTGGAGCTTTAGAGTGTGTTTCCTAAGATTGCGGTCTGCAGCTATGTCAGCCCAGGCTGCTGGTTTTATGTTTAGAGTCTTCATGTCATGTTTACACGCGTCTATAAATCAAGGTTTTTGGGCGCCCTTCTTTTGCCATCTACTAGTTGTCCATAAACTAACCCAATGGAGATTCAAGAGAAAATATATGACGTTACGGCCAATGCCTTCGTCAGCTACAAGAAAGCGAATATAAAAAATCACGAACACTTAACTTTGTTAAAGCATGACTTTGTTGGTCGATTAAGATGATCGACTGAATGAAAGGACTTTTTCATGTTTATTCATCATGTTTTTCAAACACCCTTACCCGCAGCCGCACATGATATCTGATCTGCTGTTCTCTAGTGATTCAACATGATAGTTATGCTGTGCTCTAGTGATTCAACATGATAGTTATGCTGTTCTCTAGTGATTCAACATGATAGTTATGCTGTTCTCTAGTGATTCAACATGATAGTTATGCTGTTCTCTAGTGATTCAACATGATAGTTATGCTGTTCTCTAGTGATTCAACATGATAGTTATGCTGTTCTCTAGTGATTCAAACATGATAGTTATGCTGTTCTCTAGTGATTCAAACATGATAGTTATGCTGTTCTCTAGTGATTCAAACATGATAGTTATGCTGTTCTCTAGTGATTCATACATGATAGTTATGCTGTTCTCTAGTGATTCAAACATGATAGTTATGCTGTTCTCTAGTGATTCAAACATGATAGTTATGCTGTTCTCTAGTGATTCAAACATGATAGTTATGCTGTTCTCTACTGATTCAAACATGATAGTTATGCTGTTCTCTAGTGATTCAAACATGATAGTTATGCTGTTCTCTAGTGATTCAACATGATAGTTATGCTGTTCTCTAGTGATTCAACATGATAGTTATGCTGTTCTCTAGTGATTCAACATGATAGTTATGCTGTTCTCTAGTGATTCAACATGATAGTTATGCTGTTCTCTAATGATTCAAACATCAACTATGGCAATGTAAACAACTATCTCACTTCACACTGGTTTTTTTTCGCCAGCTTGTATCTCTGACGAAGTCCCTAGAGACTAGGAACTGAATTTTGCGTGTTAATCTATTTTTCCCTGGCAGCCATGTGCACAGGGGTCCTCGCCGCAGAGGTAGATAACTCCGACTTCGGAGGTACTCTTATTTTTTCCGTCCATGAGAAATTAACGTTTCAAGCCGGGCCTTTTTACTGCTGAGACCAGGTTGCCGTAGAGAGAAATCATAAATAAAAATCCTAACCGGTGTAGCCTGGATTTGAACCCACAACATCTTTGTCTCGAGGCCGGCGTCTTGCCTCGAGACCAACCAGTCCCCCCCCCCCCCACACTGGTTTAATGGGATGGACATACAAATGTGCTTTGCTATTGAGCTGAAGGAAGATGAAAACATCGAGAGAGCCATTTAGTTGTAGCTCTACGTAGATTGTCAATGTCACAAAATAACTCGACGTTGAGGGTACAAGCCTTCTGTGGGAGTCATCGCGACGCTTGGGGGACTGTTGGTCTCGAGGAAAGATGCCGGCCTCGAGACAAAGAGGTTGTTGGTTCAAATCCTGGCTACACCGGTTGGGATTTTTATTTATGATTTCTCTCTGCGGCCCCTGGTCTCAGCAGCAAGGCCCGGCTTGAAACGTCAATTTCTCTTCGACGGAAAAAAATATGAGTACTTCCGAAGTCGAAGTTATTTGCCTGTGCGGCGAGGGACCCATGTGCGCACGGCTGCTAGGGAAAAATGGATTAACACGCAAAGTTCAGTTCCTAGTCTCTAGGGACATCGTCAGAGGTCAAAGCTGGCGAACGAAAAAAAAAAGAAAGAAAAAAAAAATGTCGATGTTTTTTTTTCAGTGTTTACGTTATCTAAAGAAGGCTTGTTTTGGGCTGTAACGCCGTGTCGTATTGTGCCATTGATTATCTACGTAATGTTTCACCAATAACATTCCTGATTTATCGCACTGGTTCAACTCAGTTTCTTTCAACTTCAACTAATTTAACTAACATTATTATCCTTTAACATTAGTTCAAACCGATTTCTTTCAACCTTAACTACTTCAACTGCAAAAGCAATCTAAACTCTTCCTCTTCATTTTCTTCTTCATCTCCTCCTCCTTCTTCTTCTCTTCCCTTTTCTCCTCCGCCTCCTCCTCGTTCTTCTACTTCTTTTTGTTCTCCTTCTCTTTATTCTTCTTCATCCTCTTATTCATCTTCTTCTTCCACTCACCCCGTTTTTCTTTTCTCCTCCTACGTTTTCTATTTCCTTTTCCACTTCTTCTGTAGTCAATTTCCTATATCACAAAGAGAGAGAGAGAGAGAGAGAGAGAGAGAGAGAGAGAGAGATGGATCTAGCAATTAGCAGGAGGTACTCACAGGTAAACTCAAGACGGGAAGGGATGTGGCACCACACCTGTCTGGTGATGATCAATAGGGAAAACCTCCAACCAAAGCATTACAAATGCGCATATCCATAAACTCCTAACGTTTACAATTTTGTCAACGGAAATGATTTGTAACCTGCCAAACATCGGAAAACGTCTCTGCGAAATGAACAGACTAAACTCACTTCAAGTAATGAACAGACTAAACTCACTTCAAGTAATGAACAGACTAAACTCACTTCAAGTAATGAACAGACTAAACTCACTTCAAATAATGAACAGACTAAACTCACTTCAAGTAATGAACAGACTAAACTCACTTCAAGTAATGAACAGACTACACTCACTTCAAGTAATGAACAGACTAAACTCACTTCAAGTAATGAACAGACTAAACTCACTTCAAGTAATGAACAGACTACACTCACTTCAAGTAATGAACAGACTAAACTCACTTCAAGTAATGAACAGACTAAACTCACTTCAAGTAATGAACATACTAAACTCACTTCAAGTAATGAACAGACTAAACTCACTTCAAGTAATGAACAGACTAAACTCACTTCAAGTAATGAACAAAAGAAACAAAAAAGGGGGGGGGGGATGAACGTCCAAAGTTATTAAATAAAGAAATTATTTTTTAGATCTTTCACTAAATTTTAAATTTTTCAAGCATTAAAAACATTTATCTAATCGATACATGTTTTTTAATGTTTTAAAAAGTCAAATACTTCCCACATACAAAATTTAATGACACAGGTGAAATCAGGGAAAGTTTACCAAATTAGATAAAGACAACTAATTCATCTCTGATAAAAGATTAACAAATTAGATAAAGACAACTAATTCAACTCTGATAAAAGATTAACAAATTAGATAAAGACAACTAATTCATCTCTGATAAAAGATTAACAAATTAGATAAAGACAACTAATTCAACTCTAATAAAAGATTAACAAATTAGATAAAGACAATTAATTCATCTCTGATAAAAGATTAACAAATTAGATAATATGTCTAATGTAGATGCACATTTTCAAACTAGATGAGGAATTTCAAATTTGGGTAAAAATGTTCAGTCTCCAACGTAAATAAACGGAAAACATATACACAAATCACATTAGCAGATAACATCAACGTTCCGTTCTGCACGACTTGCTCAGTGTAACAGAAAAATAAATTGCTAAATAATTTTTTCAAAAATAAATAGTGGTTGGAAGCTGCGAAACGGAATGTAACATCGCATGCACGCAATGGGACGCGCAATTGTATTAAGTACAAATGTAACAGAGTATGCTAAAGAGAGCAGATACTGAATCGTTACCGCTCTTTGAATGGACGAGAGCAGTATCATATAGTGGCGACCAGCAGATTTTAACTATGGTAATTTTCCAGGAATAACAGTTAGTCAGAGTGAGGAAGGAGAGAGGTAGAATAGAGGACGACACGATGAGAGTTAAGAGCCCATGGAATTTTCCATGCAACAGAAGATAGCGCAGTGTCTGCAGGGGTAGGGGTAGGACACCCACCAAACTAAGTTAGATGTCCATGCCAGTGTTCACAAGAGCAAAGTTGTTGGAAAGGACCAGGTATGACTAGTAACATGCAACGACCTCGTGGTGTTATTGTCAGAGCTCCACGAGTGTCCATCATGTTCACAACAACTAGTGGTTGTTATTGTGATGAGCATGCGTTGATCCCATGACTTTGGCCGGCTAATAAATAAGTGGTCATCCAACTTCCAGGAGAGGTCATTGTCATGAGGTAACATTAGGTCACCAAGTAGGCGAAAACAAGATGCTTTGTCCAAATTTGGGAAAGTTCAGGTGAGTCACAGATGGTGGACACTGGACACGTAAACATTGAGTGACCAGATCACGTTGGAGTGGTCAATTTGCGATGATCTTATTGGTCACCATCTCGCAGGTAGAAGAGAGTTGAGGAGTATTTAAAAGAACGAGAAGTTTTAGCCAGAGAAGTTAAGCCAGAGAATTAGAAGAAGTAGAATGTAGACTAAGTCAGTTAAGTTAGGACAGAGTAGAAACATCTAGACAAGAAGCAGTTAAACAGTTAGAGTCAGAACAGTTAGAAAGTTAAGTTGGAAGTGTAGTAATAAGTTTTGATGGAGTTAGTAAGAACAGTTAGAAATCTACAAGTTACAGTCATAAGTCAGTAATAGATTATTAAGACACTAGAGAAGTTATCAGTAGAAGTTGTTTTACAAGTGTCCAAGAATTGTGTTCCATTGTGTTACATATATTCTACATGTCGTAAGTAGACTCACAAGTTTGTAAGAAAATGAAGATGTTGATGAACAATGTTCCATACCAATAAACATTAATAGTTGAACATTGAAGAGAGACTTTATGTGCAAGTCTATTATATATACCATATTGTGTGTTGTGATCATTGAAGTACTAGCCACTATAGAAAGATAAAGAACAAAGAACATCACAACTCTATAACATTTAATAATTAATTTGGTGTCCGAGACACAGCACGAACCTGAGTTGTCGCGGAGAGAAATCAAATAAATGAATGACAGAAAGTTAATGGAAGAATAAAAAGCCTGCCCAGTCTTCAACTTAGAAATCACGGAGAAATCACCGTGTACCGTCTACCGGGTCAAAAGTTCAACACGACCACAATTCTACCTGTGTTGCACTCCTGCCAGCTGAGATTGTCATTTTACCAATCAAGAGTACCTGTCCTTCAGGTCAAAAAGTCAAATTACGCTGAAATTTACCTGTGTCAAGTGTCTAAGAGAGGCACTAAAATTTTATTCAGCATTAAATCTGACCAGCCAAGAGATTGTCAAATTGTCAGTCACTATTACCTGTTTTGTTGGTATCAAGTCATAGCGTCAGGTTGCAACAAATCATTGTTTCGTCCACCTGAGATTCAAAGTTCATCAATGAGTCCGACCTTTGAACTGTGACCCACCACAGTGTTTATTTTGAAAGTATTCAGGAAGAGGCATAACTCTCAACAGATATCGTCATCGTCAGATAACTCCCGACACATTTGTAATTGTCGAACATGTGTCGAATTTTCTCATGTGGCAATTTATTGAGGAAAATTGTGAATTGTGATTGATAATTAATAATTTCAAGTGGTGTAGTTTTTATTTAGAGAAACAAGTCAAGTAACAAGTAACAGTGTTAGTAAAGTGTTACGATATTACAATGGCCATTCGCGAGTGTTGATAAATTAACATTAGAATTAGACATTAGACCATTAGAAGACCAGAAGGAAAGAAGACCGATCGTCAGCACAGCTGAGAAACAATAATTAATTAATTAGAGTTATTAAGTAATTTATTTATTTATTTATTAAGTAGTTGGTTATTAAATTTAATTAAGTAGTTAAGTAATTAATTTATTAAGTAGTTAAATATTAATGTATAATGTATTAAATAATTAGTTAATTAAGTTGTTATTAGTAGTGATTTGACATACCAGCAAGTATTGTAAACTTTTTTAAAGTGCTGGGTTGAATTTTTTTAAATAGTACGAGTACTGTTATGTAGTTTGGTTTAAAAATAATTATTTTTAAAATATTATTATTATTAGTAAGGGTGACATACCATATGTTATATTGTTCTGTAACCATTTTTAAATTGTACTGGATGTATTCTTTAATTAGTGTTTGAAATACTACATTGTTATTCCACAGGGAGATTAAATAATCATTTTTTATACAACATACATTGTTCTTATTCCACAGGGAAATTAAATAATAATAAATTTCTATTTATTTCAGGAACTGAGGTGTTCATAAAGTGCTGATATTTTATAGTCTTATATTTTATAACCTATAATAAATTGTAATTGTTTTGTTCTTCAACAGTTGGATCCTTCACGACTAGTCGGTAGTAGTAGTCATCACTTAGTTATATTAAAATTTACACCAGTTATTATACTAATATTAAAATTAGACATGGACTGTAAACAAATTATAAATACTAATAGCTGTAAAATATTGATAACAAATTTAAATAAAAACATTAACGACATAATTATTAGAGATTATTTTAGTTCCTTTGGGGAAATAATATTTGTGAAATTAATTGATAGGCCAGAAGAAGAGACAAACAGAGCCATAATTCTATACAGAGATAGTAACATTGTCAATAAGATTTTGAATAGTGAGCACACGATCAACAATAGTAAGATAACAGTCAAGGTTTATAGGCCATTACAAAAACATACATATACTAATCCAATAACATACGCTAAACCAGACTATAGACTATATAGTTTAAAAACAAATAGAATTATTAGAGAAGAGATTATTAGAAATACAGACACTGAACAAGAGACAAAGAGTACACAGACTGAAGTAGAGACTACAGTTTTAAAGACTTATATAGATGCCTGTGTAGGTAGTGACAGTGACACATGGCAAGAATATGAAACTAAATGGATTGAGAAGAATAAAGAAAGTAACAAAATAATAGAAGAATTAAATGAGAAATTAATAAAACAAGATCATGAGATTAGGATACTAAAGCAAACTAATGAGAAAAATAATAAAAAGATTGTAGAGTTGACAGAGACAGTTGATAGGTTAAAGACGAAGAACAAAGGCTTGAAGAAAGAAGTAGACAAAATAGAAACTGATATAATGGAGGCGGAGGAATATATTGGACAACTGACGCATGAAAAACTACAGCTACAAGAGAAATTTTCAAAGATGACAGACACAGAAGATGTTAGACAGAAAGTAAAGGTCCATCCGGAGAGACAAAATTCGGTGAGAACCAGGAAAATTCAATCAAGATTAGACATTAATTCAGTTGTCTTGTGGCCTACCGATTCAGACCGACCACGTTATATGCATCCACTATATCCAGACCAGTGCACAGTGGATTATGATAGTGACAACGGAACAGAGATCCATAGAGAGTATTGGGGGACAACGATAGAAGACGGTAAGGTGACGAAAGCGGAAGGCCCGCAAGGTTATACGACAGGACAGAAATCCTCCAAGAAATGTACAGCAAAGACAAAGAAGAAAAAGGATAGACAAGTTGCTACAGTTTGTGTCAGTAAAGATAATGATTTAAAGGAAGATATTAATTCAGGAATAGTGTTTTGGCCACTGGGATCCCCTGAAAGGACTAAAATAATAGAAGAAAGAAAAAGACAAGATGATGAACGTGTAAAGACAGACATGTTTTTTGCTCGCAGACTAGGAAGAATGAGCGAGTTCCTGGAGCATGCCAGCAAGTGTAAGGGTAAACATCCCATGGAGATGTGATAATACAGTGAGATGTAATGACTCACTAATTAGAAGGATAAAGTATTTTAATATTAATAATATACACTATGTACACAGGATTTGATTTATAAATAGATATGGATAAGTAGTGTCAAGAGAATATAGAAGACAAGATAGCTGAGGAATTAGAGAGAGATTACCTCAGATGAACTAGAGAGTTTAGAGGAGTATCGATGAAACATATGTACTAACTACGAGTTGGTCAGAGTTCTTAAACTGGCGAAGTTGGATGGTAATCAAAGGAACAACTGACCAATATAAGTGTGTAGCAAGGAGATGAGAGTGTTATTGAAATTTAAGAGTTGTTGAAGAATGAGAAGTGAGAAGCAAGGTGATGATAACCTGTGCTTATTGAGACCTAAAGAATTAGGTTATCAATGTGAATACTAAGAGAAGCATCATGAGAAAAGGAGTCTGGAAGAGACTCATGTGAAAATAATCGTGTAACCAGAGTGGTAACTCGTAAAAGGTTATATAAAGAGAAATGGAACTTGAGAGAGAGTTTCCAGAAGTTATAGAGACTAAATGGTAGTCCTGTGAGTATAAGAGATGTAAATAGAAATATCTGAGTCGAATAAATGAATATGACTGATAGATACTGTCAAGTGGACGGTGTCCAGATAATTCTGATCTTGAGCCTTAGAAGATACTACAAGAGTATCATGATATATTGAGACTGAATAGTAGTCCTGGGAATACAAGAGATGTATGCAGATTATTCAGAGTCAAATGAATGTTAGATGCTGTCAAGTGGATGGTATTCAGATAATCCTGATCTTGAGAATAAATAGATGATACTAGAAGAGTATCATGATAATGAGTCTAAAGGATGAGACTCATGTGTAAAGAATTTCCAGAATTTATTTAGATTTATGAGACTTACAAGAGGGTATGTTGTAAATAGAGCAGTCTGAAGTATATATATGTATGTATATTGATATATTGTTGCTCAAACTAAGTGTTGTTTGTGATTCATAGTCTCCGGAGATATGTGCATTGTCTAAGTTTTGTCAGTATATGTTCTATGTCAATTGAGCGGATATGTTCTAAAGCATAAAGACTTGTAATAATAATGCATGATAATAACTGTTGTACATGGTTCTTTTTTTATGAGTTTATTTTTAGATATTGGATCTTGGAGTCACAGATGCCAGTCAACAGATGTCTGGTGATGCCTGTGATGTAGCCTCAAGAAGCTGACAAACAGTCATTGTCAAGAATTAGTTAACATTCGCAATAAGACTTGCATTATATTAAATGGTGGAGTTAATCATTCAAGGGACACAACTGGACATACTTTGAAAATTATGTCCCCTATAAAAAAAAAAAAATTGAGTTTTGTTTAGAATTTTTTAAAGAATTGTGTGTGGTTCAGTACCTTATTGTCTCCAAGATATTGTTGATCTATGGTTTTTAAAGATTGGTTGATATTGTGACAAGTATTTTTTACTGATTGTTTTTTGTAAATTAATGATGTTCCATATAACTCTATTACTATTTTTATGTAGATGATACTAAGATTTATTTACTTAGAAATAAATCTCATATGTTGTAAGGGAGGAGTGTAACAGAGTATGCTAAAGAGAGCAGATACTGAATCGTTACCGCTCTTTGAATGGACGAGAGCAGTATCATATAGTGGCGACCAGCAGATTTTAACTATGGTAATTTTCCAGGAATAACAGTTAGTCAGAGTGAGGAAGGAGAGAGGTAGAATAGAGGACGACACGATGAGAGTTAAGAGCCCATGGAATTTTCCATGCAACAGAAGATAGCGCAGTGTCTGCAGGGGTAGGGGTAGGACACCCACCAAACTAAGTTAGATGTCCATGCCAGTGTTCACAAGAGCAAAGTTGTTGGAAAGGACCAGGTATGACTAGTAACATGCAACGACCTCGTGGTGTTATTGTCAGAGCTCCACGAGTGTCCATCATGTTCACAACAACTAGTAGTTGTTATTGTGATGAGCATGCGTTGACCCCATGACTTTGGCCTGGCTGATAAATAAGTAGTCATCCAACTTCCAGGAGAGGTCATTGTCATGAGGTAACATTAGGTCACCAAGTAGGCGAAAACAAGATGCTTTGTCCAAATTTGGGAAAGTTCAGGTGAGTCACAGATGGTGGACACTGGACACGTAAACATTGAGTGACCAGATCACGTTGGAGTGGTCAATTTGCGATGATCTTATTGGTCACCATCTCGCAGGTAGAAGAGAGTTGAGGAGTATTTAAAAGAACGAGAAGTTTTAGCCAGAGAAGTTAAGCCAGAGAATTAGAAGAAGTAGAATGTAGACTAAGTCAGTTAAGTTAGGACAGAGTAGAAACATCTAGACAAGAAGCAGTTAAACAGTTAGAGTCAGAACAGTTAGAAAGTTAAGTTGGAAGTGTAGTAATAAGTTTTGATGGAGTTAGTAAGAACAGTTAGAAATCTACAAGTTACAGTCATAAGTCAGTAATAGATTATTAAGACACTAGAGAAGTTATCAGTAGAAGTTGTTTTACAAGTGTCCAAGAATTGTGTTCCATTGTGTTACATATATTCTACATGTCGTAAGTAGACTCACAAGTTTGTAAGAAAATGAAGATGTTGATGAACAATGTTCCATACCAATAAACATTAATAGTTGAACATTGAAGAGAGACTTTATGTGCAAGTCTATTATATATACCATATTGTGTGTTGTGATCATTGAAGTACTAGCCACAATAACAATCAAGATATAAAGAGAAAGATATAATATAACAAAAGAACATCACAACTCTATAACACAAATCCGCACAAAAACAGAAACTCGCACATCAACGCTACCACACAACTCGACCCCACATACAAGGGCAATCCCACACATAGGCACAGTCCCATTTACAAATACAGTGTACACAAACAATCATAAACGTAAATGCAGTCTCACATACAAGAACAATCTTGGACATAAACACAACCCCGTTGGAAAAGATTGCACGTAGATAGGTACAGGAGTAAACTACAAGACTGCACGCAGATAGGTACAGGAGTAAACTACAAGACTACACGTAAATAGGTACAGGAGTAAACAACAAGACTGCACGTAGATAGGTACAGGAGTAAACTACAAGACTGCACGTAGATAGGTACAGGAGTAAACTACAAGACTGCACGTAAATAGGTACAGGAGTAAACTACAAGACTGCACGTAGATAGGTACAGGAGTAAACTACAAGACTGCACGTAAATAGGTACAGGAGTAAACTACAAGACTGCACGTAGATAGGTACAGGAGTAAACTACAAGACTACACGTAGATAGGTACAGGAGTAAACTACAAGACTACACGTAGATAGGTACAGGAGTAAACTACAAGACTGCAGGTAGATAGGTTCAGGAGTAAACTACAAGACTACACGTAGATAGGTACAGGAGTAAACTACAAGACTGCAGGTAGATAGGTTCAGGAGTAAACTACAAGACTACACGTAGATAGGTACAGGAGTAAACTACAAGACTGCAGGTAGATAGGTACAGGAGTAAACTACAAGACTGCAGGTAGATAGGTACAGGAGTAAACTACAAGACTGCACGTAAAATACAAAAATAACATATTACTAACCTTAAACAGAATAATTCACCGGAAGCAAAAACACACCTCACTAGAAACACATAACAACTCACCTCAACAGAAACACATAACAACTCACCTCAACAGAAACACATAACAACTCACCTCAACAGAAACACGTAACAACTCACCTCAACAGAAACACATAACAACACCTTACAAGAAACACATAACAACTCACCTCAACAGAAACACATAATAACACCTCACTAGTAACACATAACAATTCAACTCACCAGAAACACATAACAAGACCTCACTATAAACACATAACACACTTTACCAGAAACACATAACAAATCACCTCACCAGAAACACAGAACAACACACATGTCCCAAACAAATAACAACTCACCTCAACAGAAACACATAACAACACCTTACCAGAAACACATAACAACTCACCTCAATAGAAACACATAATAACACCTCACTAGTAACACATAACAATTCAACTCACCAGAAACACATAACAAGACCTCACTATAAACACATAACACACCTTAACAGAAACACATAACAAATCACCTCACCAGAAACACAGAACAACACACATGTCCCGAAACAAATAACAACTCACCTCACCAAACAAACAAAAACTCACGAGAAACAGAAAACTCACCTGCAAAACAGCAAAACTCATCGGAAATACATGACGACTCATAAGAAACGCGGTGCATGATTTAACTTTCTCAAATATTTTGAGCCTGGCACACACCTCTCGACTGATCAGACCGCCCTACCGTACGTCAATCATTGACTTGGCGTTCTGCTGTCGACACGTGCTCCACATCTCAACTATCTCGTTTCTGCCACATTCATCCTGGCAAGTTAACATCAACTCAAGTCACGATCCTGCAACAATGTGGCCAGATTTTTACACAATTCCAACCACTTTCTCCTCCAAAGAATTAAATCATTCTGATCAGAATATGCATCTTCTGACCAGCTTACTATTTCCCTGGCTCATTTCAAGGCATAAGCAGCTCAAGTTTGCATGAAAGAAAATTAAATCGCACAGCCTAGGCTTAAGATTCAAGCCGACCTGAAGGTGAAAAATGAAAAACTGAAGTGTTATTAAGTTACTAGAAGCATAGACCTGGAAAGGACAGATTTTTAGGAGGGAGGGGAAGAGAAAGAGGAGAAGTTGTAGGATGGGGCGGAGAATTTGAAGAGGTTGTTTCTCAAACATGATTTATGAGAAGGAAATGAATACTTTTGGTGCAGAAAGAAAATGAGAAGAGAAAAGATGAGGACTGTGTTTGGGTGGGGGGAGACGAAAAGATGAAGAGTGCTGAGAAAGGAGAAGAAATGTTGATCTTTGGGATATTTTTGCTGAGTCTGGATCCGTCTTTGTTCGTTGTTGTGAAATCAACTGCGCTTTGTTTTGCTCTATGCAGTCCGGTGCATCCGACTTATCTATTTAGGAATGCTTCTCTCACAAATTTTTATATTCCTTGATTTTCTTGGCGTGTAGGGTGAAGACGGCAGACCAGCGATTGTGTTGAGTACGGACAGCGACCCATAGCTGACTGCGTGTGCCAGGATCGGTGAACAGGGCTGATTAAGACCTTACTCCACTTTCCAGCAGTGATTCTCGAAACAGATTATTTAGTCTAGCCAAGCGTGTAGGGATTGACGAGTGAATGCAATCCGGTACAGAAAAATTTCCTGCTGAATTCGGATGTTTTGGGCTGAAAGGCGCAAATAAAGCACAACACAACAACGCCCACATAACGTCCTGTTAAGGGCGGATGACGAAGAGTGGTATTCATTCTTTTAGTAGCTATCGACTGATAACCAGAAAGAAAAAAAAATCTTCTTAACTTGAAAAGCGGCATTTGTTAGTAGTCTGTGTTGTCTCTCAAAGGAAAACAATCCATCACACAAACAAACGTTTCCCCTGGGGGTATGTATCACATTTCCCTGCCATTCAACCCAAAGGAAAACAATCCATCACACTAACAAACGTTTCCCCTGTGGTATGTATCACATTTCCCTGCCATTCAACCCAAAGGAAAACAATCCATCACACTAACAAACGTTTCCCCTGTGGTATGTATCACATTTCCCTGCCATTCAACCCAACTAGAATATAAATCATTAAAGCTTAACTTAATTTTGTTTTATTTAAATAAAGTAGAATTCTTCTGTCTCATCAGTTGGCTTGACTTCGATAAAAGAAAAGATCTTTCGAAACTTTCACTTTTTACCGAAAGTCAAGACAGCTGGGCGTTGAGAATTATTCTGTTTGATAGCTAGCTAGGATCATCATCACTGTACACTGAACAAACACATATTCCCTCAAGATATTCCCCTCAAGATATTCCCATCAAGATATTCCCCTCAAGATATTCCCCTCAAGAAAATCCGAGGAGAATCCTAGCCCACGTGAATGAACTAAGCATCACGGCCTGGGATGCACGATGTGGGTAGGCCTCTGCTGCCAGTCTTGCCCGGGAAGCGGCCACATTTTATAACCTACTTTTGTCGATTTGGATCTTTATCAGCGATCAGCCTGTTGCTATGTATTTAGACATTTAGACCAGCTTGGGTCACGAACAAGATGGTACGTTTGAGGTCATCACTAATTTCCCATAGCTTGTCATGTAGGCTTGTTTCTGTGGGCCATATTTCTCAGAAAAATTTTGAGTGTTCCCTGAACAGCTTAAACAAAAGTGCAGAATACTCAAGGAAGACAATGGTGCATACGTTATGACCACTGTAGCATGATGATGGAGGTGATGGCAGTAACCAAGGCATTCATCTGGGTAGAGCCACAAGGCTACACCCACACTTGCATACTGAGTGATGCGATGAGCATGATAAGAAAAGTGGAGGCGGGATCTGTACACATGAAATGGGTAGAGTCGTTGCAGAAGTTAAAAATACGTAGGGTCACCTTTGTCTGCGTCCCAGGACATGTGGGAGTAGGGGAAATTAAAAAGCGGACAGGTTGACTAGCATTGAGGACGAACACCCAATGTATCGGGTGGACATCAATGCCCTCCAGGAAGTGGGAAGGACACAGGACTTGGACAACCATGAGTCTACGTCACTCTTTCGGATGAAACACATTGGAGTTAAGATGGGCACAGCCAGGAACGAGTAACTTAGTGGGCAGGTAAGAAGACTTATCAACCAACACAGAACTGGAGTCGTCAGTCGCTGGACGGGACTTCCTGAGGGGATCTGAGCACCTATAGACATGTTCGGAGCGCAATGATGATGACCCGCTAATAACTCAACAACTCAATAATTCAATCTAACTACCACCACATCAACCTTATATCTATTTACCACTACATAAACTCTAGATCTACCTTCCACCACTTCAACTCTAAATCCACCTTCCACCACTTCAAATCTAAATCTACCTTCCACCACTTCAACTCTAAATCTACTTTCCAACACTTCAACTCTAAATATACCTTCCACCACTTCAACTCTAAATCTACCTTCCACCACTTCAGCGCTAAATCAACCTTCCACTACTTCAACACTAAATTTACCTTCCATAACTTCAACTCTAAATCTACCTTCCACCACTTCAACTCTAAATATTACCTTCCACCACTTCAACACTAAATCTACCTACCATCACTTCAACTCTAAATCTACCTTCCACCACTTCAACTCTAAATCTACCTTCCACCACTTCAACTCTAAATCAAGCTGCCACCACTTCAACTCTAAATCTACCTTCCATCACTTCAACTCTAAATCTACCTCCCGCCACTTCAACTCTAAATCCAGCTGCCACCACTTCAACTCTAAATCTACCTTCCATCACTTCAACTCTAAATCTACCTTCCGCCACTTCAACTCTAAATCTACCTTCCATCACTTCAACTCTGAATCTACCTTCCATCACTTCAACTCTAAATCTACATTCCACCACTTCAACTCTAAATCTACCTTCCACCACTTTAACTTTAAATCTACCTTCCATCACTTCAACTCTAAATCTACCTTCCACCACTTCAACTCTAAATCTACCCTTCACCACTTTAACTTTAAATCTAATTGGCTCCACGTGAATCTAAATTTTCACTACGTCACACAAAACATCTCAATAAAGGCTGCTGTTAGCTTTACCACGTGATCATCATACCATTTGATTTGGGTCTGCAGTCTCCATGGCCATGTCTTCGTGATAGAGAGAAAGACGTGGGAGTGGAAGAGATACCATACTGATGAGATAGGCTACTAAAACATAACGAAGAAAAGGAAACAAAGAAAAATAGAAAAGGTAGAATTTCTAAAAAGGACTTCATCTCGTGGATGCGAATTCCAGCCCCATCCCGCGCTTTAGATGCTAGACGCTGTGTCTGCCAGGAACTAGACAGGCGGAAACCGGAAGACAGGAAGGAGATAGTGAGGAGAAAAAAAAAAAAACAATAACCAATAAGAAGATTGGGAATCCGTGAATAAAATCCTGATTGGCAGTGACGTCATTAGGATTATCGCTTAAATCTTGCCAGGAGTTTGAGAAATAAATATGCCACGTTGGAAACCTTTAGTTTGAATATATTTGAACTTTTGAATGGGTTTCCAGGAAGTGTGAGGTCAAGGACGGAACTTGTTTGAATGGGTAGATGGCCACAGTATGTATTGGCTTGAAATAACAAATTAGTTTACTTCCAGCTGGACTGAAGTCCCCTGTTCATTGTTACTAGACGTTTAGTGCTTAAGTAATCAAGATTGCTCTGTCACTAATTTTGTTCACAGACTTCAACGGAACCACAATTATAGGCAGAGCTTGAACAATTACAAGACAGCTGACGGTAGCGTATTAGCTATAGACACCAAAGTAATCAAAATGTTATTTTCACTTTTATTTCTGGATGATAAATTAGGTCTATTATAACCTGCAAGTCTGGGGTTGAACAGATCGTGCCTCAGCAAGAAGTTGGCAAAACTAGGAAAACAATAAAATCATGAGCGGTAGAGTATAACCAAGAGATGAGTCAGACTTCTGTTACTTTAAACTTTATAGACAGCAGGGAACTTTACAGTTACAGTCTCTCATGATGCACTTTACAGTTACAGTCTCTCATGATGCACTTTAGGGTTACAGTCTCTCATGATGCAATTTGCAATTACAGTCTCTCATGATGCACTTTACAGTTACAGTCTCTCATGATGCAATTTACAATTACAGTCTCTCATGATGCACTTTACAGTTACAGTCTCTGATGATGCAATTTACAATTACAGTCTCTCATGATGCAATTTACAATTACAGTCTCTCATGATGCAATTTACAGTTAGTCTCTCATGATGCACTTTACAGTTACAGTCTCTCATGATGCAATTTACAATTACAGTCTCTCATGATGCACTTTACAGTTACAGTCTCTCATGATGCAATTTACAGCTACGGTCTCTCATGATGCACTTTACAGTTACAGTCTCTCATGATGCACTTTACAGTTACAGTCTCTCATGATGCACTTTACAGTTACAGTCTCTCATGATGCACTTTACAGTTACAGT
Organism: Megaustenia siamemsis; assembly: GCA_032433765.1. Lineage (NCBI taxonomy): Eukaryota > Metazoa > Mollusca > Gastropoda > Stylommatophora > Ariophantidae > Megaustenia > Megaustenia siamemsis. Next base: position 6,612,451 of record JAVIAB010000108.1, on the reverse strand, counting down.
CTCTCATGATGCACTTTACAGTTACAGTCTCTCATGATGCAATTTACAGTTACGGTCTCTCATGAAGCACTTTACAGTTACGGTCTCTCATGATGCACTTTACAGTTACAGTCTCTCATGATGCAATTTACAGTTACAGTTTCTCATGATGCAGTTTACAGTTACAGTCTCTGATGATGCAATTTACAGTTACAGTCTCTCATGATGCAATTTACAGTTACGGTCTCTCATGATGCAATTTACAGTTACAGTCTCTCATGATGCACTTTACAGTTACAGTCTCTCATGATGCAATTTACAGTTACAGTCTCTCATGATGCAATTTACAGTTATTGTCTCTCATGATGCAATTTACAATTACAGTCTCTCATGATGCAATTACAATTACAGTCTCTCATGATGCACTTTACAGTTACAGTCTCTCATGATGCACTTTACAGTTACAGTATCTCATTATGCAATTTACAGTTACAGTCTCTCATGATGCAATTTACAGTTACGGTCTCTCATGATGCACTTTACAGTTACGGTCTTTCATGATGCACTTTACAGTTACAGTCTCTCATGATGCACTTTACAGTTACAGTCTCTCATGATGCAATTTACAGTTACAGTCTCTCATGATGCAATTTACAGTTACGGTCTCTCATGATGCACTTTACAGTTTCAGTCTCTCATGATGCAGTTTACAGTTACAGTCTCTCATGATGCAATTTACAGTTACAGTTTCTCATGATGCACTTTACAGTTACAGTCTCTCATGATGCATTTTACAGTTACAGTCTCTCATGATGCACTTTACAGTTACAGTCTCTCATGATGCAATTTACAGTTACAGTCTCTCATGACGCAATTTACAATTACAGTCTCTCATGATGCACTTTACAATTACAGTGTCTCATTATGCAATTTACAGTTACAGTCTCTCATGATGCAATTTACAGTTACAGTCTCTCATGATGCACTTTACAGTTACAGTCTCTCATGATGCACTTTACAGTTACAGTCTCTCATGATGCAATTTACAGTTACAGTCTCTCATGATGCACTTTACAGTTACAGTCTCTCATGATGCACTCTACAGAGAGACGAGAGAGAGCAATAGTTAATGACAGTCTGCCATGATGCACTTTACAGTTACAGTCTCTCATGATGCACTTTACAGTTACAGTCTCTCATGATGCACTTTACAGTTACAGTCTCTCATGATGCACTTTACAGTTACAGTCATCCATGATGCACTTTAAACATGAAAGGCAAGAGGTCGAAATGCAGTCAATGAGAGAATCAGGTCAAGTCACGGACTGTCTGATGCCTGTCACAATGTATTTGTCAATTAAAAAAATATGCATACAGCGTAGTGGGACGGTAATGTCAAGTGATGGACCAATGGACGTTTGTTAGAACTGTAGTAACGTAATGACAAGTGATGGACCAATAGAGGTTTGTTAGCACTGTAGTAAGGTAATGTCAAGTGATGGACCAATGGACGTTTGTTAGAACTGTAGTAAGGTAATGTCAAGTGATGGACCAACAGAGATCCATGGAAGATCTGTTAGAACTGTAGTAAGGTAATGTCAAGTGATGGACCAATGGACGTTTGTTAGAACTGTAGTAAGGTAATGTCAAGTGTTTGACCAATGGACGTTTGTTAGAACTGTAGTAAGGTATTGTCAAGTGATGGACCAATGGATGATTGTTAGAACTGTAGTAAGGTATTGTCAAGTGATGGACCAATGGATGTTTGTTAGAACTGTAGTAAGGTAATGTCAAGTGATGGACCAATGGACATCTGTTAGAACTGTAGTAAAGCAATGTCAAGTGATGGACCAATGGACATCTGTTAGAACTGTAGTAAAGCAATGTCAAGTGATGGACCAATGGACATCTGTTAGAACTGTAGTAAAGCAATGTCAAGTGATGGACCAATGGACATCTGTTAGAACTGTAGTAAGGTAATGTCAAGTGATGGACCAATGGATGTTTGTTAGAACTGTAGTAAAGTAATGTCAAGTGATGGACCAATGGAGATCTGTTAGAACTGTAGTAAGGTAATGTCAAGTGATGGACCAATGGATGTTTGTTAGAACTGTAGTAACGTAATGTCAAGTGATGGACCAATGGACATCTGTTAGAACTGTAGTAAAGTAATGTCAAGTGATGGACCAATGGATGTTTGTTAGAACTGTAGTAACGTAATGTCAAGTGATGGACCAATGGACATCTGTTAGAACTGTAGTAAGGTAATGTCAAGTGATGGACCAATGGATGTTTGTTAGAACTGTAGTAAAGTAATGTCAAGTGATGGACCAATGGATGTTTGTTAGAACTGTAGTAACGTAATGTCAAGTGATGGACCAATGGACATCTGTTAGAACTGTAGTAACGTAATGTCAAGTGATGGACCAATGGATGTTTGTTAGAACTGTAGTAAAGTAATGTCAAGTGATGGACCAATGGATGTTTGTTAGAACTGTATGTAGTAAAGTAATGTCAAGTGATGGACCAATGGATGATTGTTAGAACTGTAGTAAAGTAATGTCAAGTGATGGACCAATGGACATCTGTTAGAACTGTAGTAAAGTAATGTCAAGTGATGGACCAATGGACATCTGTTAGAACTGTAGTAAAGTAATGTCAAGTGATGGACCAATGGACATCTGTTAGAACTACTGTAGTAAAGTAATGTCAAGTGATGGACCAATGGACATCTGTTAGAACTGTAGTAAAGTAATGTCAAGTGATGGACCAATGGACATCTGTTAGAACTACTGTAGTAAAGTAATGTCAAGTGATGGACCAATGGACATCTGTTAGAACTACTGTAGTAAAGTAATGTCAAGTAATGGACCAATGGACATCTGTTAGAACTACTGTAGTAAAGTAATGTCAAGTGATGGACCAATGGACGTCTGTTAGAACTGTAGTAACGTAATGTCAAGTGATGGACCAATGGACATCTGTTAGAACTGTAGGAAGGTAATGTCAAGTGATGGACCAATGGATGTTTGTTAGAACTGTAGTAAAGTAATGTCAAGTGATGGACCAATGGATGTTTGTTAGAACTGTAGTTAGGTAATGTCAAGTGATGGACCAATGGACATCTGTTAGAACTGTAGTAACGTAATGTCAAGTGATGGACCAATGGACATCTGTTAGAACTGTAGTAAAGTAATGTCAAGTGATGGACCAATGGACATTTGTTAGAACTGTGCTAACGTAATGTCAAGTGATGGACCAATGGACGTCTGTTAGAACTGTAGTAAGGTAATGACAAGTGATGGACCAATGGATGTTTGTTTGAATTGTAGTAAAGTAATGTCAAGTGATGGACCAATGGACGTCTGTTAGAACTGTAGTAAGGTAATGACAAGTGATGGACCAATGGACATCTGTTAGAACTGTAGTAAAGTAATGTCAGGTGATGGACAAATGGACGTCTGTTACAACTGTAGGAGTGTAATGTCAAGTGATGGACCAATGGACGTCTGTTAGAACTGTAGGAAGGTAATGTCAAGTGATGGACCAATGAACGTCTGTTACAACTGTAGGAAGGTAATGTCAAGTGATGGACCAATGGACGTCTGTTACAACTGTAGGAGTGTAATGTCAAGTGATGGACAAATGGACGTCTGTTACAACTGTAGGAAGGTAATGTCAAGTGATGGACAAATGGACGTCTGTTACAACTGTAGTAAGGTAATGTCAAGTGATGGACCAATGGACGTCTGTTACAATTGTAGGAAGGTAATGTCAAGTGATGGACAAATGGACGTCTGGTACAACTGTAGGAAGGTAATGTCAAGTGATGGACAAATGGACGTCTGTTACAACTGTAGGAAGGTAATGTCAAGTGATGGACCAATGGACGTCTGTTACAACTGTAGGAAGGTAATGTCAAGTGATGGACCAATGGACGTCTGTTACAACTGTAGTAAGGTAATGTCAAGTGATGGACCAATGGACGTCTGTTACAACTGTAGGAAGGTAATGTCAAGTGATGGACCAATGGACGTCTGTTAGAACTGTAGTAAGGTAATGTCAAGTGATGGACCAATGGACGTCTGTTAGAACTGTAGTAAGGTAATGTCAAGTGATGGACCAATGAACTTCTGTTACAACTGTAGTAAGGTAATGTCAAGTGATAGACAAATTGATGTCTGACAGAACTAAAATAGAAGAGCGACGATTTTATAGAAAAGAAATAATTTAACAATTTATTTGACATGCAGTATTGAGATTCACCACAGCCAACTTTGATCACTTAGGTAGTCACGAGATCGCAGCCTTGAAGCATTGCCGTAGCTATTTACATTGATCATCTTGTCTATGTTCATTATTGTGTCCGTCTTGTCAGTCTAAATTAATTTAACTTTAGCGAAATACCTTCGTTAGCTTTAGTAAAATACCGTCATAACTTTAGTAAAATATCTCGTTAATTTTAGTAAAGTATCTCGTTAACTTTAGTAAAATACCTTCGTTAACTTTAGTAAAATACCGTCATAACTTTAGTAAAATATCTCGTTAATTTTAGTAAAGTATCTCGTTAACTTTAGTAAAATACCTTCGTTAACTTTAGTAAAATACCGTCATAACTTTAGTAAAATATCTCGTTAATTTTAGTAAAGTATCTCGTTAACTTTAGTAAAATACCTTCGTTAACTTTAGTAAAATACCGTCATAGCTTTAGTAAAATATCTCGTTAATTTTAGTAAAATACCTTCGTTAACTTTAGTAAAATACCGTCATAATTTTAGTAAAGTATCTCGTTAACTTTAGTAAAATACCGTCATAACTTTAGTAAAGTATCTCGTTAACTTTAGTAAAATACCTTCGTTAACTTTAGTAAAATACCGTCATAACTTTAGTAAAATATCTCGTTAACTTTAGTAAAATACCTTCGTTAACTTTAGTAAAATACCGTCATAATTTTAGTAAAGTATCTCGTTAACTTTAGTAAAATACCGTCATAACTTTAGTAAAGTATCTCGTTAACTTTAGTAAAATACCTTCGTTAACTTTAGTAAAATACCGTCATAACTTTAGTAAAGTATCTCGTTAACTTTGTAAAATATCTTCGCCGTAATATATGAGATGGATAAAATGAACTACAAGAAATGGTTGACATAATAGTGATGAGAGGAAAAAAGAAAGGTATCAGTCTGATTTGTAAGAAAACAAAAGTATGGGCCATATCGAAGAAACAATCGTCACCACCATGCAGCATAAAAATAAACAAGACTCATCACCATGCAGCATAAAAATAAGTAAGATACATCACCATGCAGCATAAAAATAAACAAGACACATCACCATGCAGCATAACAATAAACAAGACACATCACCATGCAGCATAAAAATAAACAAGACACATCACCATGCATCATAAAAATAAACAAGACACATCACTATGCAGCATAAAAATAAACAAGACACATCACCATGCAGCATAAAAATAAACAAGACACATCACCATGCAGCATAAAAATAATCAAGACACATCACCATGCAGCATAAAAATAAGTAAGACAATTATAAAGTAAGTGCAACGCGCCAATATCTTGGGCACAATAATAACATCAGATGGAGGATGCACCTCAGAAATAACACGTAGAATAGTTCAGGCCAAAATAACATTTCAGAAAATGAAGAAGACATCTTGTGCAAAAAAAGTCTATGTCAATAGAAATGAGAAAGAGAGTTCAGCGGTGTTATAAAGAGCCAATTCGGACCTATGGAAGCCAAGCATGGACAGTAGGCAAACAAAAGAAAAGACTATTAGAGGCCTCAGAAATGGTATTTTTCAGAAGAATGTTGAGAGTTCACTGGACAGCTAAAAATACCAACGAGGAAGTTCTCAAAGAGGCCAACACAAAAAGGGAGCTCCTAAAAAACATCAGAAAGAAACAATCAACATTTTTCGGGCACTTCATGAATAGAAGAAGGTTGGAATACTTGGTTACAACTGACAAAATACAGGGAAAAATAGATCGTGGACAACAAAGAGAGAAAGTATTAGATAAGTGTCATGGTATGGAAAACAGCCAATAACAGAATTGAAACGATGCACTGCGGATAAAAAATTGTGGAAGGGTATGACCGCCTGCACGCCAACCGGTACAGCACATCATGATGATAAAAATACCTTCTCTGACGTATCGTTATTTCAGTTAGAATTCCAAAACGAGGCAGCAGTTACAACACCCCCGTACCGCCCCTCGCTAATAGTCACACAAATCTTTCATAGATTTCAAGTTGCGAAATTTCAGGACGTTTTAAAATCGATGAAATCTGATTTACATACTTCTTTTTAATGTTAACACATTCAGACAGACAGAACCTCATCTGGCAGTTACAAGTCCATCTCTCTCAGTCAAATCACGAATAATTCGTCCCACAAAGCCCCACAATTCCATTGGTTTAGAGAACTTAAAGTCCGCACTGATGTGACCAGATAATCAAGCACAATAAAAAAAGTATCGGATTTTTGTTGTAAAACGAAGCATTTTTCTGTCCAAGAAAACAGAACAGACAATTGAAGCCTCTCAAATGTGGATATATAGAAGAATATGTAGAATTAGATGGAAAGAAAAGAAAACAAACGAACACGTTTTAAAAGAACTAAAAATGAAAAGATAACTACTAAACACAATTAGAACAAAAATAAAATTTTTGGGAGCATGTTAAAAGACACACCAGCCTACTAAAAGTAATATTGGAAGAGAAAATACAAGATAAAAGAGGCAGAGGCAGACCAAGACTAACATGGATGAGTAACATCAAAAGATGGACAAGTCAACCTATGACAATCTGCACCATCAAAGCAAGAGACAGAGCGGTATGGTGATCATATGTTGTACTTTTCGATTAATGTCCTCATGCAGAATATGGCTTCTTTTGTCCCACTATTTTTCTAAATCCAAATTGCTGCTCATCTAATTCAGTATTGATTTTATTCTGAATCCTTCCTTGTATAACTTTTAGCAAGATTTTTGTAACATGGCTCATTAGGCTTATTGTTCTAAAGTCACTGCATTCAACTGCACCATTCTTTTTAGGCAATGCAATGAAAGTTGATGTTTTTAGTTCATTTGGTATGTATTCTGTGTGGTATATGTCATTGCATATGTCTGTAATCACTTCAATGCCAAAATCTTCTAGTGATTGTATCATCTCTAGCTGTATGCTGTCAGGTCCTGCTGCTTTTCCCTTTTTCATTGTTTTTATAGCTTTTTTCCACCTCAGATTTTAAGATTTTATAGCCTGATGTGCATTTTATAACTGGTTTCTTGTCCCTTTGATTATGAAATAGTTCTGTTGTATATTCCTGCCATCTATCTATAATATCTTTATTGTCTGTTATCATTTTTCCTTTTTTTGTCTGCAATGCATCCACCTTCTGTGACTTTTTAAAAATTTTTATTAGTCATTCTCTTTATTTCTGTGTGCATTCCTCTTAAGTCTTGTTTGCTTTCCATAGTTTCTATTTCTATACATTTTTGGCTGAGCCAGTCTTCTTTTGCCTTTTTGCACATTTTGCGTATCTCATTATCTATTTTATTGTATTGGGCAGTGTTCTTCGCTTATCTCCTTTCTTCCATTTTTTCTAAGATTGTGTTAGTTATCCATTTTTTTTGTTCTTTTCTCTTTTGGGTAAGGTGTCGCAGTTTTCTTGTATGCTTTTCTTTATGCATTGCCATTTGGTTGCTACTTTTTCATCAGGATTTTCTCTTCTGTATGAAGTGTGTTTTCTCAATTCCTTCCTCTAGCAGCTTCTGGTATGTGTTCTTTACTTGTATTTTATAGGTATCTTTAATATCTTTTTGATTTAAAGCTATTATATCTAGTGGATTTGTTGATGAATTAGACTTTTGCTTGTTTCTCTTTAGTTTGATTTTCATTTTAATCATTACAGGATTGTGATCTGAATTAATATCTGCTCCTGGGTAGGTTTTGGCTTTCTTTACGCTGTTACGGAACCTTTCTTTTATAATTATGTAATCTATTTGATTCCTCTTCTTATCTCCAGGGCTTTTCCGTGTGTATAGTTTCCTTTTCTCTTGCTCAAAGTAGGTGTTACATATCATCAGCCTGTTTTCTTCACAGAATTGTATTAATCTTTCTCCTCTGTCATTTCTTTTTACTGAACCATGATTTCCTATAATGGTCTTATATCTACCTTTTCCTACTTTAGCATGGTGCAGAAACATGGATATTAGACAAGAAATCAGAACAGAAAATTGAAGCCTCTCAAATGTGTATTTATAGATGAATAGGCAGAATTGGAAAGTAAAGAAAACTAATGATGAAGTCTTACAACTAAAAATAAAAAGAGAACTAAACACAATTCAACAAGACAAATGAGATTTCTGGCATGTTAAAAGACACAACAGCCTACTAAAAGTAATCTTGGAAGGGAAAATACAAGGTAAAATAGGAGGCAGAGGCAGAACAAGACTAACATGGACGAGTATCATCAAAAGGTGGACAAGTCAGCCTATGAGAACCTGCACAGTCAAATCAAGAGATAGGGCGGAATGGTGCTCCATGGTGGCCAACATTCAATGAGGGGACGGCCTGAGATAGGGCGGAATGGTGCTCCATGGTGGCCAACATTCAATGCGGGGACGGCCTTCAATGATGATGGTGAAGAGACACAACATCAGCAGAAGCAAAAAGAAGAGTAAAGGAGCGCCAATTATATGTCCTCTCGAAGCTGAAAGTAAGTGAATAAAGAAAGAAGATTAACAAGGATGAGGAAGAAGAAGATGAACGGTGTGTTTGAAATTTGAGGAGGCCAGATTTGAGATGGAACTTTTAGGTTAACCTTTCACCTTACCATTGACGACATCAACATGACTGTAGTTTCCGCTATGTAATATAGTCCCTTCAATGATTGCATTGAATTAACATAATTATCATTATTTCATAATATCTTAGTTATCTGCATCATCATCATCAAGTACCGTGCCTGCTCGCGTAGGTGATCATGTATCTCCACAACTTTCTATCTCGACAGTTATTTATCATTTCTGTTGTTGCCCTTCTGCCAAGCCATTCTCTTAAGCTGTCTGGTATCTTCTCTTTGCTTCCCTCTATCTCTTCGTCCCTCAGTTTTCCCAGTTGTTACAATATATTCCAGCTGTTCTCTTCTCATTACATGGCCAAAAAATGATGATTGTTTCTTCCTAATATTGGAAATTAGCTCTCTTTTTGCTTTGGCCTCTTTCAGAATATTTTCATTACTCTTCTTAGCTGTCCATGGTATTCTCAACATTCTTCTGTAAAACCACATTTCTACAGACTCCAGTAATTTTCTTCTCTGTTGTCATATTGTCCATGATTCACATCCATATGTGCATTATAAGTTATGAAAAAAAAACATGTGTTTGCTGTTAATTAAATACATTCTCTTACAGTTTTGTTCAAATGTTTTGTATATAAAGACACAAGCCAGTAATTATTTTACAGCAGGCCCTTTATAAACTCCCCTCCCCATCGGCACTACTTCTAATGTTTCAATGAAAGGATAAAACGTCATCTGATCTGACATTACTTTGTTGTAATGGAAACAGGGAGGTAATTGTTGAAATGACTTACCTGGTTCTCATAAACATTGCAAGGTCGACAGATGCCGTTGTACGGTTGTAGTAGGTTTGACATCCATAGACATTGCAGCCTATTTATTAGTTATTTGAGCTATATCACGGCTAGACGAGGAAATACTGTGCTGATTGTACACTGACATTGAATTCATTGAGTTGGAGTGAGATTGTGCTATGTATCCTGGTCAAATATTTGAGAAATCGTGGCCTCCGATGCATCCTCAGAATATCCGACGCTGGTTACAATCATATGCCAGATTGATGGACAGAAATCATCATTCATCATTGAGTGCCATCTCCGCATCGAAGGTTGGCTACCGCCATGATGATCATAGTTTTAATCTTTTTGATATTCATATCTAGTCCATATTTTTTGGCTTGTCATGTTTATTTCATTAAGTAATTGTTGTAGATCTTTAGGATTTTCTGCTAGTAGTACAGTATCGTCAGCATATCTTAGGTTATTGATTATCTTTCCATTAATATTTAGGCCTGGCATCTCTATGATGTTTTTAAAGATTTGCTCAGTGTATAGATTGAACAAGCTTGGTGATAGGATGCATCCTTGTCTTATTCCTCTTTTTATATCAATGGGTGTAGAGTTCTCTTTATATTTTATTATTGCTGTTTGCTCCCAGTATAAATTACATATCAGTCGTATGTCTGTGTCATCCAGATTTATATCTTTTAGGCATTCTATAAGTTGTTTGTTGTGTACTCTATCAAAAGCTTTGATGACGTCTATGAAGCAGGCATATATTGGTTTGTTTACTTCTGCGTACTTTTCAATTATGTCATCATGCAAAATATAGCTTCTTTTGCCCCACTGTTCTTTCCACTATGTTTTATAAGGTTTATAATATTCCGCCAATTGGAGGCGAAGGCGCACCTCCCAGCACCAGAGCTGGAAGTTGTCAGCGACCCACAGCTGATGGCTTGCGCCAGGATCGGTGAACCAAAACCATCCAGACCCTGCTCCACCTTTCCGTGGTGCCTCCAGTAATAGACTAACCTGTCTAGTCTGGCCAATCGTGCAGGGAACGAAGAGAGAAGACAACCCGTTACTCAAAAATGTCGTGCTGAAGTCGGATGTGCTGGGCCGAAAGGCGCAAATATAACAGTTATACTGCAAACCCCAACACAACGCAGACACGTCCACTACGTCCTTGTAAGGGCGGATGATGAAGAGGAATATTCTAGTCTACCACGATACTCTAGAATACTTTAGTCATCGGGCGAACGCAACCAACCAACCATTCCGCCAATTCATCTTTATTTCGTGGTAGGCCCTCTGGTGTGGTGTTCTCGCAAAGTTTATTTAAGGCTCGTTATTTGTGTTTTTATCGTTTTACCTTATCACGTGGCCAAACTATTTTATCTGTTGTTTCTTTATGTATTCAATGGCGGGAATTATTCCTGACTTTCTTTCTCAGTTCTTCATTTCAGATCGTATAACTCTTGCTATTTTCTGTCATTCGTCCGACACATTTCATCTCGGTTGTGGTTATATTGTTTATCGGTCTTGCATCTAGCGTCAAGACAATCATGACGTCAGAAAACAAATATTTTTATAAACATGATAAAGAGTCACCTGATTTGTTCCCACCACTCATTGATTCGTCCTCGAGCTCTAGATGATTGTTCCAATTGTAAGCCCGAATGTGTTCAAACACGAACCAGATTAACGCCGTGAAGTCAGAATAACTAGGTACCAAATCCCTGGCTAATCAAACATATCTGACAGTGACAACGCTGACGAAACAGGAAATAAAAAGATCAAGATAATTGCATCTGTACAAAGCATCAACGCTGGTGACAAAGAACGTGCCCTTAAAAGTGCAAAGAGTTCTGACTGAATAGATGGACAAAAGGGAGTCACGGGGGGAGAGATGAACGTCTACACGTGTAACTAAAAGAGCCAAAATCACTTATTATAATTTTATATTTTTGTCTGCGCTGTTACTAAATGACTAATTATTGATCAAAATAAAACTTAACAATAAACAAACGACAACAGAAAGAAAATTCAGCTTTTCAGTAATGATTGTTTAATAGATTGTCTTTCGTATCTCTATTTTGTGATGTTAATTAAAACTTATAAAAATTCAGCTTGACACCACAAACGAACCAACGTCACTTGGAAAGAGCCTAACCCTTGTCCTCGCCTCGGTACAACAATGCCAATGTTAATCATTTACGATGAGATGAGAAGAGCATGTACTTGCTCAACTCTGGTTACTCATTGACACAGAATTACAACGGAAGTTGTTTCCTTCCACTTGTATCAGTCCCCTCCACTCCTATCAAATTTCCTTCCACTTTTATGAAAGTCCCCTCCACTCCTATCAAAGCTCCCTCCATTTGTATCAGTCCCCTCTACTCCTATCAAATTTCCTTCCACTTGTATCAGGCCCCTCCACTCCTATCGAAGTTCCCTCCACTTGTATCAGTCTCCTCCACTCCTATCAAAGTTCCCTCCACTTGTATCAGTCCCCTCTACGCTATCACATTTATCTCCACTTGTGTCAGTCCCCTACACTCTTATCAAATTTCCCTCCACTCATGTCAAATTTCCCTTCCACTTCTGTCAAAGTCCCCTCCACTCCTATCAAAGTTCCCTCCACTTGTATAAGTCCCCTCCACTCCTATCGAAGTTCCCTCCACTTTATCAGTCCCCTCCACTCCTATCGAAGTTCCCTCCACTTGTATAAGTCCCCTCCACTCCTATCGAAGTTCCCTCCACTTTATCAGTCCCCTCCACTCCTATCGAAGTTCCCTCCACTTGTATCAGTCTCCTCCGCTCCTATCAAAGTTCCCTCCACTTGTATCAGTCTCCTCCACTCCTATCGAAGTTCCCTCCACTTGTATCAGTCTCCTCCACTCCTATCGAAGTTCCCTCCACTTGTATCAGTCTCCTCCACTCCTATCGAAGTTCCCTCCACTTGTATCAGTCTCCTCCGCTCCTATCAAAGTTCCCTCCACTTGTATCAGTCTCCTCCACTCCTATCAAATTTTCCTCTGCTCCTATTAAAGTCCCCTCCACTCCCTCGAAAGTCCCCTCCACTCAACTCAAAGTGCAGCTTCCCCTCCCCCAACTTATCAAAGTAACCTCATTATTCCACCATTATCATGTTGCTGCGTGTACTTCCAGATTCTCCATAGCCAACTGGACCAGGATATAAACTTCTGTGCCGTATCAATAGTTTGTCGGCGACGAGACGGTATATAGGTTACTTCCACAACCCAACAATCGACCCGGAAATGGTTCAAATAACAGTGGGCACCCTTTCCGGAAACTCACCAGCACGTGGCGCTTTCTCGAGGCATTCCCGCGAGAGGTCTGGACTTGCACGTGTTTTTGTGTGAAACGATCTCTCCTTAGCCTGTGTTGAATATATTCCTATTACTACCAGGGATTCTCAAATGTTTACTACAAGTGACCCACATTGACAAGCTGAACAAAGTTCTCTAACGTAATAAATTTGATTGAAGAATTTGCCGCGTTCCAAGATTAATTTTTTTTTTATATTTGTAGCCAATTCTTGAGGGATGTGACGTCGCTGGTGTTTGAGTCAGCAGACATCACTGATTAGTGCAACGAACTTCACGAGATTTAAGAGATGTATTCATTTTTTGTATACCTTGGGTAAAAAGTCAAAAAAGTAAAGTACCCCCGTCACGCTAAGTGGCGTATAGGGAATATGATGTTAGTGACCATAAATTTCACAGACCTTCGGCACATGATTTTTGGGATGTGGTCGGTATTACGCCCGTGCCGCTTTACTTTCCCAGAAAAAAAATCCATTAAAGGCTGGGTGAATCGGAAGCCGTCGGTTGGGATCGAACCTTACCTCTTGTCCTTTGTAGTCCAATTGACTAACCACTGCGCTATCGCGGCTCCCACTTTGGGTAGAGATTATGGTTAATCTTTTTTTTTACCTTCCTCATTTGCCTTGCAGCGTCGAGGGGAGATCTAATTTCCGGTATTTTGCTTCTCTGTTAAAACCGCTTTGGGGTGACCAGAAAAGACAGAATGACACGTGATATTATAAGAAAAGAGTAGACATTGAACCAATGTTACGCTGCCTACAGAAACAATAAATTGGTTTGCCCTTCTAGAAGGAAGGCCACGTTAGTCCTTACTATACAAAGCATACATTAAACGAGGAGAAGGGATGAGAGCAAGAGCAGACACACAGTTAGATAGATAGACAACATCAAATGAGCGACACACAGTTAGATAGATAGACAACATCAAATGAGCAGACACACAGTTAGATAGATAGACAACATCAAATGAGCAGACACACAGTTAGATAGATAGACAACATCAAATGAGCAGACACACAGTTAGATAGATAGACAACATCAAATGAGCGACGCACAGTTAGATAGATAGACAACATCAAATGAGCAGACACACAGTTAGATAGATAGACAACATCAAATGAGCAGACACACAGTTAGATAGATAGACAACATCAAATGAGCAGACACACAGTTAGATAGACAATATCAAATGAGCAGACACACAGTTAGATAGATAGACAATATCAAATGAGCAGACACACAGTTAGATAGATAGACAATATCAAATGAGCAGACACACAGTTAGATAGATAGACAACATCAAATGAGCAGACACACAGTTAGATAGATAGACAACATCAAATGAGCAGACACACAGTTAGATAGACAATATCAAATGAGCAGACACACAGTTAGATAGATAGACAATATCAAATGAGCAGACAAACAGTTAGATAGACAATATCAAATGAGCAGACACAACTAGACAATATCAAATGAGCAGACACAACTAGACAATATCAAATGAGCAGACACACAGTTAGATAGATAGACAATATCAAATGAGCAGACACAACTAGACAATATCAAATGAGCAGACACAACTAGACAATATCAAATGAGCAGACACAACTAGACAATATCAAATGAGCAGACACACAGTTAGATAGATAGACAATATCAAATGAGCAGACACAACTAGACAATATCAAATGAGCAGACACAACTAGACAATATCAAATGAGCAGACACACAGTTAGATAGATAGACAATATCAAATGAGCAGACACAACTAGACAATATCAAATGAGCAGACACAACTAGACAATATCAAATGAGCAGACACACAGTTAGATAGATAGACAATATCAAATGAGCAGACACAACTAGACAATATCAAATGAGCAGACACAACTAGACAATATCAAATGAGCAGACACAACTAGACAATATCAAATGAGCAGACACAACTACATCCATTGAGTGAGGCCGCCAAAAGGGTGAGAACCAGAACTTTGTAATTCGCTCGACATCAGAACGGGTACAAGAGGAAGTAGAGAGAGAGAGAGAGAGAGAGAGAGAGAGATGGAGAGAGAGAGAGAGAGAGAGAGAGAGAGATGGAGAGAGAGAGAGATGGAGAGAGAGAGAGAGATGGAGAGAGAAAAACAGCTCCTCTGTTGGTCTCTCCTGCTGTTATGTTTCCTAGTGTTTCTAATATTCTATCAATACATCTTTTCCGTGGTCGGCCCTTGAGTCTGGTGTTCCCACAACGTTTATTGAAGGCTTGTTGCGTTTTAGTCTTTCTGGCTTCTCGTGTGGCCAAACAATTTTACCTGTTGCTTCTTTATGCATTCAATGGCGGGAATTATTCCTAGCTTTCTTCATTATCGATCTTATCTCTCTGTCTTTTCCCATGTCATTTCTCTAGCACATCTGATCTCAGTAGTGGTTACTTTTCTTATTGTTCTTACACTTATATTGTATCCTTTTATGCTATTCTAAGCCCAACAGCAAGCCACTAACTTGTCAGGCTCATCTCAGATGGTCACTTCAGGCTAATTTCATGTTCCTGTTTCTTTGTAAAAACTTTCGGATAATGTGAAGTCTATATTTCGTTATAAAACCATATTTCCCTTTTAAAGACCATATTCCCATATTCCCATATTCCCCACTATAAAACCATATTTCCCTTTTAAAGACCATTTTCCCATATTCCCCACTATAAAACCAGATTTCCCTTATAAGACCATATTTCCCCACTGCAATACCAAATTTCCATCTAGAAAAATAGAACTCGCACCATTTAACCATAATCTCTATTATTAAAATAGATGTTCTGTTACTGAACTAAATCTCATGACTTGAAACTACACATTCTGTTGTTTAACCATAATTCCTGCATTTAAACAAGATTTTCCATCATAAAATCATTATTGCTTGAATTAAAGATGAAATAAATGAGATGATTGCTTCAACGCTGAAAGATCATCATCATCATTGAGTGCCGTCTCCGCATCGAAGGTTGGCTACCATGGAGCGCCATTCCACTCTGTCTCTTGATTTGATGGTGCAGATTGCCATAGGCTGACTTGTCCATCTTTTGATCTTACTCGTCCATGTTAGTCTTGGTCTGCCTCTGCCTCTTTTACCTTGTATTTTCCCTTCTAATATTACTTTTATTTAGACTGTTGTGTCTTTTAACATGACTAAAAAAGTGCATGTCTTGCTCTAATTGTGTTTAGTAGTTCTTTCTTCATTTTTAGTTGTTTTAAAACTTCCTCGTTTGTTTTCTTTACTTTCCATCCAATTCTACCTATTCTTCTATAAATCCACATTTCAAAAGCCTCAATTTTCTGTTCTGTTTTCTGGTCTAATGTCCATGTTTCTGCACTATACAGGAATATTGAGAAGATGTAACATTTTGCTATTCTTAGTTTTAGCCCTGGTGTTATTTGTTTTGATGTTAGTATGTTCTTCATGAAATTTAAATTACTTTTTGCCATTCCTATTCTTTTATTTATTTCAGTTGTACATTTTCCATCCCTGGTTATTAAGCTGAAAGATCATCGCAGAGAAAGAATCACTGTGGCCAATGAGCCACTAAAACCATATAAAATGTAGGAAATGTTAACAATGAGCCACTAAAACCATATAAAATGTAGGAAATGTTAACAATGAGCCACTAAAACCATATAAAATGTAGGAAATGTTAACAATATTTTTCCTACGGCTGTTTTTTCTGCTCTTTATTTCTTTTCTTTTTTAAATATAATTTTCATTTCTTTCTTTCTTGGATTGGTTGGTCTCATATTTTATTATGTGGTCTCACAAGGGTTTCCCGTATCTAATCTAGAAACTCTTACGGAAGTACAATCTCGATTGTTGTGACTTAACATAACGAATAATAACTGATTTACGTTTGTGATCATTGGCTACCGCCTGATGTAGTTGTCACCTTTCAGATTTTATAATAATTCTCCGTATACTATTTGACTTTCAAAACTCTAATCCTTAACTGTTTTAATGGTTAAATCATACACCATACTACACTAAAGATCCTCTCCTTCTGGATGATGTCTCCAGCTCTTACTGCATGGCTAAATCATACACCATGCTACACTAAAGATCCTCTCCTTCTGGATGATGTCTCCAGCTCTTACTCTTTGACTCACCATCACAGAAATCCTAGTCAATTCACACGATGGCTTGGTTTTCTTCTAATATATCTTTATCTCATTTCTGTCCAACCAGTCTTGGTTGTTCGAGCCAACTGGTCAGTGTCTAAACAGTGTACGTTTCATTGGTTGCGCTCCGAGACATAAGCACGTCTTTAGTATGACACAACACTGCGTGGAAGGGAATGCATTAGAGGCATACCTATGACACTTGTGTGTAGAGGAACATCGTATTCTATAAATAATTAAGACCCTCACAAGTCATGTTACAGGTGAACACATTTGACACGTACAATAACTGGCTTCAAATCACAAAATAAATGTAAGTGGAATATTTACAATTAGCCATATCTCAACATTAATCTGCAACTGTATGTAGAAGATTGTAATATCTTTGTCTGCTCTGCTGCCTTGCAGACATGCTCGGGAGAGCAAAAGGCTGGGGGCGGGGGGGGGGGGGGGGGGGGAGTCCTAAAATAAAACAACCCACAATACTTATGGATGAGACCTTTCAGACAAAGGCTAGGGAAATCAGTGGTAAATAACACAGAGGGAAAGTAACGAAAAATTGACATCGTAAATTATTTGAACAGTCAACATTTTGCAGTTAACATTCTTCTTCTTCTTCTTCTTCCTCTTCTGTCTTTCAGCGTCTACGGGAGATATAATTTGCAGCCTTTTGCTCTTCTGTTTGCCTCTGCTGCTGTTATGTTTCCTAGTGTTTCTAATATTCTGTCAATCCATATTTTTCGTGGTCCGTCCCTGAGTCTGGTATTCTCACAACGTTTATTAAGGGCTCGTTGTGTTGTGTTATGATCTTTCTGCTTTTTTACATGGCCAAACCATTTTATCTGTTGTTTCTTTATATATTCTATGGCGGGGTTATTCCTAGTTTTTTTCTCAGTTCTTCATTTCTGATCTCATCTCACAGACTGTTTCCTGTCATTCGTCTAACACATCTCATCTCGGTAGAGGTTATTTTTTCTTATTGTTCTTGCATCTAGAGTCCAGGACTGTCGCTTCAAGCATAGAAACTCACTATCATTCCTCACTTTTACCAGAAGCTGGGTCGACCGCGGGGGTATTTTTTTTTATTCAACCACTAGTACAATTTGTTTTTATTTTATTTTTATTCAACCACTAGTACAATTTGCCCGTGTGTTACCGGGGCCCCATTATGTGGGATGTAAAGAATTGTGACACTGTGACCTTCCAGGCATGTCGTATGAGGCGACTAAGGAGATTGATCGATGGCTTGACAAGCTGTCATTGTAAAAAGCATTGTTATGGAAACAGAGCCATAGATTTTAGAAGCAGTGATCTCTGCAATATGTGCTATTTTGGCACGCAAGGTTTCTGTTTTTGAGATTGTGGTTCTGCCCTATGTGCCGTCTTCGGCTCGAAAGGATAATAGATAGAGATAGACTAGTACAATTCACACAGTTCCCAGCGGGAATCAAAGACTAGTTAACAAGTAAGTATTGGTTAATACAATTGATGATGATCATTGTTTTTGACCTTTTAATCTAGTATTCCAAGAGTTAATAATAGAGAGAACAGCTACACATACATTTTTGTACATGCAAGTACACCCATAGAGTTAATACAATTTCTGTATATATAAAAAAGGTATATACGTGTATATAAAATGGAAATGTAATTACATCAGGTCCCGTTGGCCGAAATGTGGAATTTACCCATTGCAGTATTTTATTCAATTATAAAACATTAAAGTATTCCTGTTATTTTATTGATTTATTATTGATCACAAGGTACTGCTGGTAATTAGTTTGTTCCGGAAGTGTCAGGGACATATGTTGTCTGTGTTTTATCGGTTTGTCTACGATCGATCGTGTCGTGTCAATGTATTCTTGTAGCTACGTTATCATGACTGTTATTTGTTTATTTCTTACAGTTACTCTCCAAAGTAAAGATATACCGTAGCCTCCTTGGCTACTGCAACATTATTTCTTATTTCTAATGCCATTTGCTCATTTCTTAAAGTTACTCTTCCAAGTAAAGATATACTGTAGCCTCCTTGGCTACTGCTACATTATTTCTTATTTCTAATGCCATTTGCTCATCTCTTAAAGTTACTCTGCAAAGAAAAGATATACTGTAGCCTCCTTTGCTACTGCTACATTATTTCTTACTTCTAATGCCATTTGCTCATCTCTTAAAGTTACTCTGCAAAGAAAAGATATACTGTAGCCTCCTTGGCTACTGCTACATTATTTCGACTGCCATTTTGCTCATCTCTTAAAGTTACTCACCAAAGTCAAGATATACCAATTGCAGTCCTGGACCCTACATGCAAGAACAATAAGAAAAATAACCTCTAATGAGATAGAATGTGTTAGACGAATGACAAGAAACAGATTGAGAGATATGATATGAAATGAAGAACTGAGAAAAAAAGCTGAGAATAATTCCCGCCATAGAATACATAAAGAAACAACAGATAAAATGTGTTTTGGTACGTGATAATGCAGAAAGTTCAAAACACAACAGAATGAATCATCAATAACCGTTGCGAGAACACCAAACCCAAAGAGGGACGATGAAAAAAAATTGATTGATGAAATAGAAGAAACACTAGGAAAGATCAGAAGTGTTGCAGTTGGTGAGCATCTATTATTTGTTTATCTTGTCATTAGTTCTTGTCATTAGTTCTTGTCATTAGTACGTTCATTTGGTAGATGGACACACTTAACTCATAATCGTAGTAACAAAATATAACAGTCGTTATTATTAATATCCACATGGTTTGGCAACATGTTTCTGGTACAATTAACAATGTCAAAGTAAAAAAAGTAAAGAGCCCCCGTCACGCCAAGTGGCGTATAGGGAATATGGTGTTAGTGACCATAAATTTTACAGACCTTCGGCACATGATTTTTGGGGTAATGTGGTCAGTATTACGCCCATGCCGCTTTACTTTCCCAGAAAAAATCCGGTAACAATTTAAGGCTGGGTGAACCCGGAAGCCGTCGGTTGGGATCGAACTCTACCTCTAATCAACAATGCGCTAAAGTTCTATTATCAATCTTAACGTTACTTTGTAGAGCCTATCGGGGGTGTTTATAACAAGTAACTTCCGTGATCGTAATAAAGTTATTTAGTAATCTATAATGGCCAGCTTGAAATCCTATTGTTTCAATTATATAATCTCTTCTCTTCTGTGCTCTGTACTTTCGTTGTAGAATCTCCAAGAAATCTCATGTGATGATGATTAACTCTTTATAGTAACTCTATCCAATAATCCCGAGGAACTTACTAATTTCTATGCTCAAGTTACAACAGTTCGACCTCTCAAAACTATTATTTCTAAGTCCAAATAGCGTATGTCTCAAAATCTCCTGGCGAACTGTCTAATCTAACTAACTAACGATTCCTACATTCTGCCATGAGGCAGGTTCTCTGTCCTCGTCTACTATTTCTGTCTAGTTAGTCCCCAGAGCTTCGTGGGCGAAAAGTGATCAAAATATGTCCTGTCGGACTCTCCCCCCCCCCCCCCCCCCCGATAATACAACGCCTATCCTTGGAGGGTTCCGGTGTCATGGCGGCTACGTGCAGTCGTTTTTATATTTCGGCTCTTGCCGATATATTTAAATGATTTACGTGACAGTCGAGTTATGAAATTATGTGTTGCTATTCCCCGTTTGTGTTTTATTTCGGACGTGTGGATAAACTGTGATTACCGATATTTAAGTGGAATATGATTTATTCTTCTTTGTGTCGTGTGTTCGCGGTTCAATAGTCAAGCACATGGTTCGACAAAAAAATGGCGCCGCCGCCATTGGATGGGGCGGAGGAATCGAAAATGATCAACGGCCCAGAAGGCGAAAACAGTAAAGTGTGTGGTACACATGAAGCATATTCAGAACACGAAAGACGAATATGGCAGATCACCGTGAAAGAGATTGGAGCCTCATCAGTAGTAGGGAAGGGTGTTTTGAGCTAGGATTTTAACATTTTGGCATGTATCGTGCAGGACAATCTCGTCGTGCAGCACATTTTGGCATGTATCGCACAATCTCGACCTCGTTTGATCGCGGGTGGTCGGTCTTATCTCAAGTGCTTATCTCAAGTGGTCGGCCTCGCGGGTGGTCTTATCTCCTTATCTCAAGTGGGTGTGCTGGCTATGGAGACCAGTGGTTCTAAAACTTGTATGTCAGCGGTTCTCAAAACTTGCGGGGGGATGGGTCGTGTTATTATTAAGTGAGCGTGCTGGCTATGGAGACCAGTGGTTCTAAAACTTGTATGTCAGCGGTTCTCAAAACTTGCGGGGGGTCGTGTTATCATCAATGTGTGATGGCAACAGGAGGCAAAAAAAGGCAAAGGGGTGTTAGTAACCAGGTGTTAGCGATATGACACATCCACGTCGATCATCATCGGGCCACATCATCGGGCCACCTTGGTCATCATCGGCGCTGGGGTCGTCGCTGGTCGTCGGCGGTCGCTGGTCGTCGCTGGTCGTCGTCGCGGGTCGGATCGGGCACCATCATCATCAAGCCACACCCTCAACTCTTTCTCTCTCTCTCTTTTTCACGCTAAAGCAAAACAAAAAAGTCGCTCTATATTTCACAGATATTTATTAATACAACAAATACACAACACATATGAGAAAATATATATATATATATATATATATTACTGTCCAATTGGTGATAATTTTAAGCGTCTGGGTTTCTTCCCTCCTGTTTTGGCGGTACTGTCTGTTTGTGTTAAATGTCTATCAAACACAGGGGCGTAGGAAGTTTCATTAGCCTTCACAACACAACCGCCCTCCATTTTGACAAAACCTTGATCAAAGCTGGAATAGGTAATTGGTGACTCAGCTGAAACACCCGGGACATCCATAGTGGCCGCCGGATCTGTCGTCTGATTAACAAGAGCGAGGTTCCCTTGGTTAACAAAAGGAGGGGTCGTGTAGTTGATGAGATTCGGGTTAACAAGAGATGGTGTGTAGTTCTGGTGGCTAACAACAGGCAGCGTGTAGTTGAGCTAGTTAAGGAGAGGTGGCGTGTAGCTGATCTGGTGGTTAACAACAGGTGGCGTGTAGTTGAGGTTAGCATATGCGGTTAAAATGTCTTCTCGCATATCAACTAAAGCGATAAATTCCTCTCTCGATAGTGTTATCACAGTTCGGGTAGGAAACTTAAAAAAACTCTCACCGCTATATGTCCTTATATTTATCAACGGTCTGTTACGAAAAACACAAACCGAGACTGCCTTAACGCCATCTTTAGACAACGGAACTACAGACTCATTTCCGTGTGACATAAATATGCGCTGATCACTGGCATCAAACGAAATTGGCGTATTCAAGCTACACGACTCCATAGTCAAAGCAAAAACAAACACAAGCCTCCTGGTAACAGACGCTGGTTATCTATGTGTGTACACTGCTCGTCTGGGTTTTTTTTATACCTGCTACGTTTATCGTATCGAGGACCGTCTATTTATAGTAGCTAACGCAATATATTATCAGGCGAGGTAATATGTTAGCAGGCGAGGTAATACGTTATCAATCGTGTTGCGACATGTTCCGTGACTTCAGGAAGGGTCCAAACAGGGTGATAGGTGGGAAATATGATGTGTGTGAAATAATTGTGTATGTATGTGCGTGTAACAACTCGGTCTCAGGTATTGCGGCTTGAGACTAGGAAACGCCCCTGTAGTGTTTATATAGGATGTGGTTTTTTAAAAATAAGTGTTAATTGAAGAAGGGGAAACCTGGCGTGCTGATCTAAAATCACTCCTTGTTATTTTTGTGGGTGGTATAAGCACTAAAGATGGTAGCACTTGTGCGGATGGATCCCCGATGGAATCATCCTTTCACAGCTCTGATAGCCGGTCCTACCGGGTGTGGGAAAACGGTATTTGTACAAAAGTTTATACAGAACCTTCACGAGCTAGCTGTCCCCGTACCGGAGGAAGTTATATGGTGTTATGCGGAATGGCAACCGATATACGAGACTATGAGGTCAGTGAGATTTATCGAGGATCTACCAGACGTCGATAAATTGGAAGGTGGTAAGAAGAGAAGACTGATCGTCATCGATGACTTGATGTCTGAGACGGACGAGAGGGTAACAAAATTATTCACCAAAGGTAGTCATCACAGAGATATTAGTGTGATGTACATTGTTCAAAACCTATTTGGAAAAAATAAAGAACATCGAACCATAAGTCTCAATACGCACTATTTAGTCCTTTTCAAGAACCCGAGAGATGGGAGTCAAATTATAAATCTGGCCAAACAAATGCACCCAGGACAGGCGGGGTACCTCCAAGATAGTTTTAAGGACGCGACAGCGTCTCCTCACGGTTATTTGCTGATCGATCTTCGTCAGGACACACCTGATAATCTTAGGTTGAGAACAAAAATATTCCCAGGGGAGAGACAAATCGTCTACGTACCAAAGTACAGAATCATATGTGATGAATCACTTAGACGGTACGGTGAAATATTGAAATATATGCGCGCCGCCTCGCCGAACGGTTTAAGAACCATTTTAAAAACAGCCTCTCCCAAACTCATTAACTTTTTGTGCGAGTGTTGTCATAACATATTAAAAGGTAATGTTAGACTCACTCAGCGACAGAAGTGCGAGCTACGTCGACACAAGCACAAGTTGAGACTTCTCACTAAAAAGAAACCGAATCTTAAGCGGCGGAAAGAGATTCTACAAACCGGTGGGTTCATAGGGGCTTTGCTCCGTCCTATATTAAGTATTCTCGGAGGCGTACTAGGTGCGTAACAATGGCCAAAAAAATGATATTGATGGATCCTCGATTCCTCGAGGGTCTTGCACAGACTACTAGCCCGTCGTATAGCCCTCCCGAGGCGATCAGTGACAACTTGAGAGATTTAGATGATGAAATGCAACGTATCCTATTCCGAGATGATTTAGCACCCGCCGATAAGGCCAGAGTGTACCAACATGCCCTGCATCAATATTTAACTAGATTGGAGCAGTATAAACGTCGCTCATTGGGTTCGGTCGATCTCATTCAACACAACACGACAACAGAAAAAACACATTCCCCACCACCACCACCAATCGAAGTATCACCAGCGCAGACCAAGACACCACCAATACTACCAGCAGCCGAAACCCCAAATCTAGGTAATGAAACCACTCCACCCGTAACCACGTATAAACTGAGACCTAAAAAAAGAAAGAGCGGAATCCCAACACCAAAATGGGAACGGTGGAGAAAATATTGAGACGTCATTACTTTGACCCTAGTCGACCAGGGGCTTATAGTGGTGCAACGGCCCTGCAACGTAACACCAAATTGGGACTCGCAAAGATCAAACAATGGTTGAGTCATCAGGATACCTATACCCTTCATAAACCAATTCGTCTCAGATTTGAAAGGCGTCCCATTATAACGAGTGGCCCCCAACAGCAATATCAGGCAGACCTAATTGATTTGAGACATTTGAAAAACCACAACGACGGATATTCCTATTTGGTTTCATGCATGGACGTTTTCAGTAAATTCGCGTGGTCTGTACCGATACGAACCAAAACGGGGAAATCCTTAGTGGAAGCCGTCGGAAAGATATTTCGCGATGGGAAACCCGCTAGTTTTCAAACGGATAAGGGGTCAGAGTTTCTGAACAGAACATTTCAGAAATTCCTCGCTGATAACAACGTTCACTTTTTCACTACGCAGAACGAAGATATTAAGGCCGCCGTGGTAGAACGCTTTAATAGGACTCTAAAACAACGGATGTGGCGATATTTCACGAAATCCAATAAGCTGTCTTATGTCCGAGTCCTACCCGCCCTACTTCGAAGTTATAACCATTCTTATCACAGAAGTATAAAAATGGCACCGGTCGACGTCAACGCAGACAATCACGAACAGGTATGGAACACGTTGTATAATAACAAACGCAACTTAAAATTTCAAAGACCCCCGTATAAGCCCGGTGATCGAGTTAGACTGGTCCTGGGCAGAGCCAATTTTAAAAAGGGTTATGCCCCGGCTTGGACGGAGGAACTGTTTTCCATCAGTCGAGTAAATGAAACAAACCCCGTTACATATGTGTTGAAAGACGATAAGGGTGATGAGATAGAGGGGTAATTCTACACACCGGAAATTCAAAAAGTTGGAGACAAGCACGAGTACAGAATCGAGAGTATCATAACCGAGCGACGCACATCATTCGGGCAAAGAGAGAGTTTAGTCAAATGGTTCGGGTACGATTCCTCATTTAACACTTGGATACCGTCCAAGGACATTGTCAGGTACAAAAACTAGAGATGAGAGCAGAAGAAGACGAAGAAGTGGAAACTTTTGGCGGAGAGCCCGATTTGCGAGCCGTAAACTCGGGAGTGAGGATAGAGAGCGAACCACGCAGGGGATCGGTGTTTGGGAAACTATCCCCCTATTTAGAACTTGTCTTTATTTGTCAAGTGGTAGTTATATATACCGTTGTCGCGGTTTCGCTGTTCAATCTGACCACCGAAAAGTCAGATGCCAAGGAGGGAAAACTGTGGATAGCCCTACTGACCAGCTGTTTAGGTTACATGCTACCGAATCCAAACTTGGAGAGGCGACGGTGAAACGAGCAAAAAAAAAAAAAAAGAAATGAGTTTTTATGTCACCCTACCCAGCAATGCATCTATGGACCTTTTTAAGGATAATAACCCCGGCCACATTTTCGTTAAACTCCCTCAGACCATTGACATTTCGGCGCAGTATGAGCTCGCACTGGTGGAGATACAGTTTCCGCTAAATTATTTCAATGTAATAGAGGGTGATGTCTGGATTCGGTACGAATCTCTCGCTAACGACGATATTTGCGACGCTAGATTTTATTTCAACGTGACATTGGAACCTGGGTTATACACGAAACCCGATGCGTTCATCGGCGCTTTGAATGCCTCGATCATAAAAGCGGAGGATGAGTCGAACGGGGATGCGAAAGGGAAGAAAATGAGATTCATTTACGCAAAAGAGGTGAATAAAGCCATCTTGAAACTTTACGAAAAAGGAGTTAGTGTTATCATAAGCGACACTTTGAAAAACATGATGGCCTTCCCCACGACCTCTATATCGACACGGCTCCCGATATCTTCAGCGTGGGGTAATGGACTTGGAAAGCGTTGCGAAGAATGTCTACGTCTACTGCGATCTCGTTTCCCCCAGACCAGTCGGGGATGTGATGGTACCTCTCCTAAGGAGCGTGCCTGTTCTCAATAGAAATCACACCTCGGTGTTTCAGATCTACGATAAGCCGCACTACCTACCCCTGAGTAGATTTTCCTTCGATACCGTCGAGATCCTTTTAGCCAACGAACACGGAAAAACCATTCCATTCACCAGCGGAACGTCGGTGCTAACGGTACACTTTCGAGTGAAGAAACATCTCGAGCTGGTATAATGGTGAGACACACCCCCCTTCATCGCGATGTTGAGTTATACGAAGACTTTTACTGTTGTCAGGCGGGTGATGGGATGCCCGTGTTTATAGGAGGTCGAAGTCAGAGCGGTCGAGGAATCGGTAGTTTCTTCGGTGGAATCGGGAGGGCTATTTTACCCTGGTTAAAAACCGGCGGTAAGGCCTTGCTCAGAGAAGGATTGGGGACCGGTCTGCAGGTCGCACAGGTCGCATTAGCCGGGAAAAATGTCGGTGAAGCTTTCAAAGACCGAGCTAAGGAGGCCGGTCAGCGGTTGCTACAAGGGGCCGTAGACCACCTGAGTGTTAACAACCAATCAGGAAGTGGTTTACGACAAATCAGAAAGCGAGTTATGAAGTTACCCCCGCCGCGAGAACCGGTTACGAAGATGATAAAATCGACAGCTAGACAGTTCCCCCTTCATTCGGTGTACAACCAGAAGAAGAAGACGAGGGTGGCAAAGGATATTTTCGACTAATAATGTCCCTCGTTCACCCCAAATCGTGCGAATGTCTTCACTCTGGTTTGGATTTATTTAGCGTTCCACCCACACAGACATCTCTAGACTCTGGCCAGTTTATTGAAATTCGTCCGATCGCAGCCTTGTCGCATAGCGCACCGATAGAGTTTTTCATTTCTGGAAACAGCGAGGAGTATCTAGATCTTTTCAACACGTTTTTGCAGCTGCGGGTCAAGATCACCCTCCTGAATGGTGATAGTGTACCACCCGATGCTGAGGTAGGACCGGTCAACAATTACCTTCACAGTCTATTTTCACAAGTCGACGTATCGTTAAACGACACGTTGGTTACACCGTCGGAGAATACCTATCCTTTTAGAGCGGTGTTTGAGGCTACGCTAAACTACGGGGAGGATGCGAAAACGGGATACTTGACGGCCGCTCTGTTCTACAAAGACATAGCTGGCCACCATGACGATTTGAAAGAAAATGAGGGTTTTAAAACACGGCGCGATTTGACTTCGGGTAGTAAAGAGGTTGAAATGATGGGTCGTTTGCACTCTGATGTCTTTGTGCAGGATCGTTACATGTTAAACAGAGTCGATGTGAAGATAAAACTCACGCCCTCGAAGGATGTGTTCAGCCTCATGACTCACGATAGGTCTGCGGGTTACAAGAGTGTTATCACCTACGCCGCGCTCGTGGTCAGGAAAGCTAAGCTAAACCCCGCGATTTCTCTGGCTCACGAAAAGGCTTTCTTGAGCGGGAATGCTCGGTACCCGATCAAGAGGGTTACCATCAAGACATTTTCCATCGCTAGCGGGATGTTCTCCCACAGTCAAGACAATTTACTTTTGTCTCAAACACCGACCCGTGTAGTGATAGGTCTGATTACGGCCAGTGCGTTTAATGGCGTTTATTCAGCTAACCCGTTCAATTTTCAACACTTTGGTCTGATTTATATGAACCTGACGGTCGACGGGAAATGCATCTCGGGAAAGCCTCTAACTATGGACTTTGAACGAAATCAATACGCGAGAGCTTTTTTGCGGCACAAATCTGGCCATGGGTCTGATTGGTAAAGACGCCGGGAATAACGTTGCTTATAGAGAGTTCAAGGACGGATATTGTCTATTTGGTTTTGACCTCTCGTCTAGTCTACTGGACGGCTCCCATTTTGAGCTAGCCACAAGCGGACCCTTGTCGATAGAACTCAAGTTTGCCGCTCCCACAACTACTCCCCTACAAGTCATCGTCTACGCCGAGTTGGACTCAGTGCTCGAGGTGACGAAGACAAGGCAGATTCTAACAGACTTCACCGTTTGAGCGATAGCGAAGATGAACACGATGGAGATTTACAACCTTTTGATGTCGGATATTTTCGTTCGATGTTGTTCCCTTGTTAGTGTCATTCCACGAAACCACTTACCTCCCAGCATCGACCCAACGGCGACCGCCGCCTTTGTCATAAACACCGACCCGGCACACGAACCCGGTGAGCATTGGGTGGCCCTCTTTTACAACGGGCTCGGTGAATGTGAGTATTTCGATTCCTACGGTTTGCCTCCCAGACATGTGGAAATTTTAAACTTTATAGAGCAAAACTCACACGCTCCATTCGTCTACAACCCGCGGGTGTTGCAAGATTTGTTTACCAACACGTGCGGTCTATATTGTGCTTATTATATACTTCTTAAGTGTCGAGGCGCGAAACTTAACAGAATTCTCATGCCTTTTTCATCGAGACAGCACATAAACGATCGTATCATTTATCGTTTGCTCGCCCCGTGGCTAATTCGGCTTCGAGGGGCCCGCGGACGCTTAAAATTATCACCAATCGGACAGTAATATATATATATATATATATATATATATATATATATTTTCTCATATGTGTTGTGTATTTGTTGTATTAATAAATATATGTGAAATATAGAGCGACTATTTTGTTTTGCTTTAGCTTGAAAGAGAGAGAGAGAGAGAGAGAGTTGAGGGTGTGGCTTGATGATGATGTTGCCCGATCCGACCCGCGACGACCAGCGACCGCCGACCACCGACGACCCCAGCGCCGATGATGACCGAGGTGGCCCGATGATGTGGCCCGATGATGATCGACGTGGCACATGATGTGTCATATCGCTAACACCTGGTTACTAACACAAGAAGGCACACCCCTTTGCCTTTTTTGCCTCCTGTTGCCATCACACATTGATGATAACACGATCCCCCGCAAGTTTTGAGAACCGCTGACATACAAGTTTTAGAACCACTGGTCTCCATTGCCAGCACGCTCACTTGATAATAACACGACCCATCCCCCGCAAGTTTTGAGAACCGCTGACATACAAGTTTTAGAACCACTGGTCTCCATAGCCAGCACGCTCACCCGGCTGGTCGTCGTCGCTGGTCGGCTCGGGCAACATCACCATGTGTAGTGATTAAATAGTGACGCTCTCTCTCTCTCTCTCTCTCTCTCTCTCTCTCTCTCTTTCACATTCACGGTAAAGCAAGGGCAACATCATCATCATCAAGCCACACCCTCAACATCATCCCTTCATGTCTTATCATCATCATCACCAAGCCACACAAATTGACACATCATCAGCATGTGCCACCCTCATCATCATCATCATGTGCCACACTCAACAACATCATCATCAAGCCACGACCAGCGACCGACGACCAGCGACCGCCGACCAGCGACGACCCCAGCGCCGATGATGACCGAGGTGGCCCATGCTGACCGACGTGGATGTGTCATATCGCTAACACCTGGTTACTAACACCCCTTTACCTTTTTTTGCCTCCTGTTGCCATCACACATTGATGATAACACGACCCCCCGCAAGTTTTGAGAACCGCTGACATACAAGTTTTAGAACCACTGGTCTCCATAGCCAGCACGCTCACCCACTTGAGATAAGGAGATAAGACCACCCGCGAGGCCGACCACTTGAGATAAGCACTTGAGATAAGACCGACCACCCGCGATAAACGACGTCGAGATTGTGCGATACATGCCAAAATGTGCTGCACGACGAGATTGTGATGCACGATACATGCTAAAATGTTAAAATCCTAGCTCAAAGCACCCTTCCCTACTACTCTCATCACGTAACAGTCCAAAGAAAGCCATGGAGAGAAATTCTAACTACTGTATTAAGAACGAATTAAAAATAGCTACATGGAATGTTAGGACCTTATACCAACAAGGAAAATTAGAAAATCTAATGGTAGAAGCAGAGCGATTAAACATGGATATCTTAGGTATATCAGAAACAAAATGGAAGGAGAGTGGATACATACAAGACGATAAATATACATTTATATATTCAGGTAACACAAAAGAACATCAAAGAGGAGTAGGCATTCTAATAAAACGAGAGTTACAAAAAAATATAAATGCCCACTGGACATGCAATTAAAGGATTATACTATTAAAAATGAAGATAAACCATTCGACATAACAATAATACAAACATACGCACCTACTCAAGACTATACAGATGAACAAATAGAGGCATACGATGAAGATCTAAACACAGTTATGAAGCAAGTGATATCATCAGACACCTTGATTGTAATGGGTGATATGAACGCTAAGATAGGAAAAGGTAAATATAAGACCATAATAGGAAATCATGGTCTAGGAAAAAGGAATAACAGGCGAGAAAGATTAATACAATTTTGTGAAAAAAACAGACTGATAATATGCAACACCTTCTTTGAGCAAAAGAAAAGGAAATTATACACATGGAAAAGCCCTGGAGACAAGAAGAGAAATCAAATAAATTACATAATGATAAAAGACAGATTCAGGAACAACGTCAAGAAAGCCAAAACCTACCCAGGAGCAGATATTAATTCAGACCACAATCCGGTAATGATAAAAATGAACATCAAATTAAAGAGAAACAAACAAAAAACTAGTTCAGCAACACCAATAGATATAACAGCGCTAAACCAGAAAGATGTAAAAGAAACTTATACTGTACAAGTAAAGAACATATTTTTAAATATATTTATACTGCATTGAGCAGTACAGAAGAGAAAATCTTGAGGAAAAAGTCACAACAAAATGGCAATGCATAAAAAACAGCATCCAAGAATCCTGCAACACCTTGCCCAAAAAGGAAAGTAACAAAAAACAAATATGGATAACTGACAAAATCTTAGAAAAAAATGGAAGAAAGAAGACAAGCGAAAAACACTGCCAGATACAAGGATATAGACAATGAAATACGGAGAATGTGCAAAAAGGCAAAAGAAGACTGGCTCAACCAAAGATGTCTAGAAGTCGAAACTATGGAAAGTAAACAAAACTTAAGAGAGATGCACACAGAAATAAAGACAATGACGAATAAAGACAAAAAAGCTGTACGAAACGGATGTATTGCAAACAAAGAGGGAAGAATGCTAACAGACAACAAAGATATATTAGATAGATGGCAAGAATATATAACATAATTATTTCATGATGAAAGGGACAAAAAGCCAGACATAAAATGTACATACAACTACAAAATCCTGAAATCTGAAGTAGAAAAAGCCATAAAAACAATGAAAAAGGAAAAGGCAACAGGACTTGACAATATACAGATAGAGATGATACAGGCTCTAGAAGAGTTTTTTCAAAGAACTGATCACATACATATGCAATGACATATACCATACAGGATACATACCAAACGATCTAAAAACATCAACTTTCATTGCATTGCCTAAAAAGAATGGTGCAGTTGAATGCAGTGACTTTAGAACAATAAACCTAATGAGCCAGGGAACACAAATTTTACTAAAAGTTATACAGGGAAGGATTGAGAATAAAATCAATACTGAATTAGATGAGCAACAATTTGGATTCAGGAAAAACAATGGGACAAAAGAAGCCATATTCAGCATGAGAAGATTGATTGAAAAGTACACAGAAGTAAACAAACCAATATATGCCTGCTTTATAGACTACACCAAAGCTTTCGATAGAATACACCGTGACCAGCTAATAGACGGCCTAAAGGATATAAATCTAGACGACGCAGACATACGACTAACATGTAATTTGTACTGGGAGCAAACAGCAATAATAAAATATAACAAGGAGAACTCTACACCCATGGACATAAAAAGAGGAGTAAGACAAGGATGCATCCTATCACCAAGCTTGTTCAATCTATACACTGAGAAAATCTTTAAAAACATCTCAGAGATACCAGGTCTAAACATTAATGGAAAGATAATCAATAACCTAAGATATGTTGATGATAATGTTCTACTAGCAGAAAATCCTAAAGACCTGCAACAATTGCTTAATGTGATAAACATAACAAGCAAAAAATATGGACTAGAAATGAATATCAAAAAGACTAAAACTATGATCATAAACAAAGAAAATTATCATGACCTACAATTAAATATCACAGTTGAGGGAATACATCTGGAGACAGTCCAGAGCTACAACTACCTGGGACATACTATATGTGATGGAAAATGCAACACTGAAATAACCAAAAGAATAGGTATGGCAAAAAGTAATTTTAATGCCATGAAAAATATACTAACAACAAAACAAATATCAACAGGGCTGAAACTAAGAATGGCAAAATATTACATCTTCTCAATATTCCTGTATGGTGCAGAAACATGGACATTAGACAAGAAAACAGAACAGAAAATTGAAACCTTTGAAATGTGGATTTATAGAAGAATAGGTAGAATTGGATGGAAACAAAAGATGAAGTTTTAAAAGAACTGAAAATAAAAAGAGAACTACTAAATACAATTAAGACAAGTAAAATGAAATTTTTGGGGCATGTTAAAAGACACAACAGCCTACTAAAAGTAATATTGGAAGGGAAAATACAAGGTAAAAGAGGCAGAGGCAGACCAAGACTAACATGGACGAGTAACATCAAAAGATGGACAAGTCAATCTATGACAGCCTGCACCATCAAAGCAAGAAACAGAGTAGAATGGCGATCCATGGTAGCCAACCTTCGTTGCGGAGAAGGCACTCGATGTTGATGATGATCCTTGGATACAGGCGTGGTCTATCTTGGAAACTTGCTAAGACTATAAACCCATTGGTTGCTTGTCTGTCCACCGCCTGTCAATTACCGTGTCGACAACATCTGTCAATCACTCCTATAACAAACTGCCATTGGCCTCATAAACCAACCTGTTTCCTCCAAATTTACTTTGATCTCCCACTCTGTGGGTCGTTATCTTCTCGATCTAGTCAGAGAGAATTCAAGTGTTTCCTACCGCTGGACATCAGAAGAGGTCTCGGCGTCTTAATCCTCCTGTGCGGTCGGGATTACGTCACCTTGTCGGTTTGCTTATCTCTGAATGTTTCAGGGCTCGTCCAGCGACCTCATGCTCACAGGCTGCCGACGTCTAAGTCCCCTAATCTCAAACACCTGTTCGTACGGAGTCCAACGCTATTCTCCGTTGCCTTACGTAACCTCACTAGGTTAGTGATAAATCCGTCGAGGGTTGCGGCACTCAGATTGAACACCTGCTGTCGCATCTCACCTAAATTTATATCTTGTTACGTTTCATCGCTCTGAGTTTGGTGGACTAATTTACATTCTCGAATTCTAAATCTCCTTTGTTATTTACACCAACCACAACTTATTCTTCCTGTCACGTTCTGTCACATTCTTCTTCTATTCTTCCAATGATTGCCATTTTATCCTTCCTGGATCACACACACTGTAAAAGCAGCAGAGGCCAACAGAAGAGCAAAAGACTGCAAATTATATCTCCTCTCGATGCTGAAAGGCAAATGACGAAGGAGAGAAGAGGAAGAAGAGTAAGAAGAAAAAAAAGAAGTAGATTATTTTAATCACATGACTATGGTGACCATAAATTTTACAGACCTTCAGCACATGATTTTTGGGATAATGTGGTCGGTACTACGCCTTAGTCTCCCTTACACATTACACAAAATAGTTTTCAAATGTGTACCTCTAATCTACATGTCTCCCTTACACATTACACAAAATAGTTTTCAAATGTGTACCTCTAATCTACAAGTCTCCCTTACACATTACACAAAATAGTTTTCAAATGTGTACCTCTAATCTACAAGTCTCCCTTACACATTACACAAAATAGTTTTCAAATGTGTACCTCTAATCTACATGTCTCCCTTACACATTACACAAAATAGTTTTCAAATGTGTGCCTCTAATCTACAAGTCTCCCTTACACATTACACAAAATAGTTTTCAAATGTGTACCTCTAATCTACAAGTCTCCCTTACACATTACACAAAATAGTTTTCAAATGTGTACCTCTAATCTACAAGTCTCCCTTACACATTACACAAAATAGTTTTCAAATGTGTACCTCTAGTCTACAAGTCTCCCTTACACATTACACAATAATAGTTGTCAAATGTGTACCTCTAATCTACAAGTCTCCCTTACACATTACAAAAAATAGTTTTCAAATGTGTACCTCTAATCTACAAGTCTCCCTTACACATTACACAAAATAGTTTTCAAATGTGTACCTCTAGTCTACAAGTCTCCCTTACACATTACACAATAATAGTTGTCAAATGTGTACCTCTAATCTACAAGTCTCCCTTACACATTACACAAAATAGTTTTCAAATGTGTACCTCTAGTCTACAAGTCTCCCTTACACATTACACAAAATAGTTTTCAAATGTGTACATCTAATCTACAAGTCTCCCTTACACATTACACAAAATAGTTTTCAAATGTGTACCTCTAATCTACAAGTCTCCCTTACACAAAATTCGAAATCTCTGTTGACCCTTATTCTCAAGGCAAGAACGACTACCCATCATCTCCCAGTCATAACTTCACCAATCTTTGATAGCAGGAACAACCGAAGTAGAATGGCTCACAACGATTTCAAGAAACTTTGAACTTCCCTAAATGGACCTGTGGTCGAGTGAATTGCGTCTGTCATTATCTAATCACGCGTAAGAAGATTCGATTCCCGATAGAATCAAAAGTCGTTTCTTTTTGTGAATTATAGATACGACCTTTAGTTGCCGGGCTAGACGCTTGCTAGCAATCAATCTTTGTCTGAAGTTTGCTGAGATATTAATCTATTAGACTGGGTGCTCTATTGCTCTCTTGACTGATTCTACTAATATTAAATTGATAGATCTGAATGTAGAAAGAAGAAGATGCCTTTGTGTTTCCATGCTTCATCTGCTTTCTTGTTTCTTTTTTTTTTCTATTCTGACTTTGCATCGTCTCTTTCTCGAATACCGCAGTATCGTTCCTAATGTTTTTTTTTTTTAATGTATTACAATCTGATGTCATAGACTATTCACATCAAATGTACTATCAACCCTTACATATGCGTGTGAAAGCTGGAAAACAACAAGAGACATAGAAACAAAGTTGAACGTATTCGAAAATAAATGTCTAAGGAAAATATTTGGTATAGCGTGGAACGAATTCAAAACAAACAAGGAAATTAGAGAAATCGTCAATCAACCACTAATATCTTCAGTAATAAAGAAAAGACGATGGTCATATGTTGGACATTTGATGAGAAGAGATAACCGAATAGCAAAGCAGACACTCATGTAGGAAACAACAGGTAAGAGGACAAGAGGAAGACCCAGAGAGACACTGAGAAGAACATTGATGAGAGAGACAAGAGCAGTAGGAATCGACTCCCTCAATGATAGATAGAGCTGCTTGCACAGAACAGAGACAAATGGCGATATTTGATAAAATATCTTTAACGCTAGAATAAAAATGTAGATAAGAGAAGGAGTATCTGGGTCTATGCCCTATGAGCCAGCTACGGCTCGAAAGGTCAATAGATAGATAGATTCTTATGTCAGATGCTTCCAGTCGCTTTAGATAAAAGAGAATGCACTCAAGAAAGTCCTGAAAATATCCTATCTCAACACTGGTCTGCTGAAAATATCCTGATATCTCAACACTGGTCTGCTGAAAATATCCTGATATCTCAACACTGGTCTGTCTTTTGATCTCTTCCATTCCAAAGTTGGACAGGGAATAATTGTTTGAGAGTGCGATTGTGTTTCACTCTACTCGCGTGACCCAGCCACCTCAGTCTCAAGCTCTTAAGTGTTGCTACAACGAGAGTTTAGCTCGTTTCAAGGAGCTAGGGGTAGTTACTTTGTCACAGGGTTTCTTTCAGCTACCTTGTCACAGGGTTTCTTTCAGCTACCTTGTCACAGGGTTTCTTTTAGCTACCTTGTCACTGGGTTTCTTTTAGCTACCTTGTCACAGGGTTTCTTTTAGCTACCTTGTCACAGGGTTTCTTTCAGCTACCTTGTCATTGGGTTTCTTTTAGCTACCTTGTCACTGGGTTTCTTTTAGCTACCTTGTCACTGGGTTTCTTTTAGCTACCTTGTCACTGGGTTTCTTTCAGCTACCTTGTCACAGGGTTTCTTTCAACTACTTTGTCACAGGGTTTCGTTCAGCTACCTTGTCACAGGGTTTCTTTCAACTATTTTGTCATAGGGTTTCGTTCAGCTACCTTGTCACAGGGTTTCTTTCAGCTACCTTGTCACAGGGTTTCATTCAACTACTTTGTCATAGGGTTTCTTTCATCTACTTTGTCATAGGGTTTCTTTTAGCTACCTTGTCACAGGGTTTCGTTCAGCTACCTTGTCACAGGGTTTCTTTCAGCTACCTTGTCACAGGGTTTCTTTCAGCTACCTTGTCACAGGGTTTCTTTCAGCTACCTTGTCACAGGGTTTCTTTTAGCTACCTTGTCACAGGGTTTCTTTCAACTACTTTGTCACAGGGTTTCGTTCAACTACCTTGTCACAGTGTTTCTTTCAGCTACCTTGTCACAGGGTTTCTTTCAACTACCTTGTCACAGGGTTTCTTTCAACTACTTTGTCACATGGTTTCTTTCAACTACTTTGTCACAGGGTTTCTTTCAACTACCTTGTCACAGGGTTTCTTTCAACTACCTTGTCACAGGGTTTCTATCAACTACTTTGTCACAGGGTTTCTTTCAGCTACCTTGTCACAGGGTTTCTTTCAACTACTTTGTCACAGGGTTTCTTTCAGCTACTTTGTCACAGGGTTTCTTTCAACTACTTTGTCACAGGGTTTCTTTCAGCTACTTTGTCACAGGGTTTCTTTCAACTACTTTGTCACAGGGTTTCTTTCAGCTACTTTGTCACAGGGTTTCTTTCAACTACTTTGTCACAGGGTTTCTTTCAGCTACTTTGTCACAGGTTCTCTTTCAGCTACCTTGTCACAGGTTCTCTTTCAGCTACCTTGTCACAGGGTTTCTTTCAGCTACCTTGTCACAGGGTTTCTTTCAGCTACATTGTCACAGGTTCTCTTTCAGCTACCTTGTCACAGGGTTTCTTTCAGCTACCATGTCACAGGGTTTCTTTCAGCTACTTTGTCACAGGTTCACTTTCAGCTACCTTGTCACAGAGTTTCTTTCAGCTACTTTGTCACAGGTTCTCTTTCAGCTACCTTGTCACAGGGTTTCTTTCAGCTACCTTGTCACAGGGTTTCTTTCAGCTACCTTGTTGACAGGGTTTCTTTCAGCTACATGGCAGAGGGTTTCGTTCAGCTACCTTGTCACAGTGTTTCTTTCAGCTACCTTGTCACAGTGTTTCTTTTAGCTACCTTGTCACAGGGTTTATTTCAGCTACTTTGTCACATGGTTTCTTTCAGCTACTTTGTCACATGGTTTCGTTCAGCTACCTTGTCACATGGTTTCTTTCAACTACTTTGTCACAGGGTTTCGTTCAGCTACCTTGTCACAGGGTTTCGTTCAGCTACTTTGTCACAGGGTTTCTTTCAGCTACCTTGTCACAGGGTTTCTTTCAGCTACCTTGTCACAGGGTTTCTTTCAACTACTTTGTTACAGGGTTTCGTTCAGCTACCTTGTCACAGGGTTTCTTTCAACTACTTTGTCACAGGGTTTCTTTCAGCTACCTTGTCACAGGTTCTCTTTCAGCTACCTTGTCACAGGGTTTCTTTCAGCTACCTTGTCACAGGTTCTCTTTCAGCTACCTTGTCACAGGTTCTCTTTCAGCTACCTTGTCACAGGGTTTCTTTCAGCTACCTTGTTGACAGGGTTTCGTTCAGCTACTTTGTCACAGGGTTTCGTTCAGCTACCTTGTCACAGGGTTTCTTTCAACTACTTTGTCACAGGGTTTCTTTCAGCTACCTTGTCACAGGGTTTCTTTCAACTACTTTGTCACAGGGTTTCTTTCAGCTACCTTGTCACAGGGTTTCTTTCAGCTACCTTGTCACAGGTTCTCTTTCAGCTACCTTGTCACAGGGTTTCTTTCAGCTACCTTGTCACAGGGTTTCTTTCAGCTACCTTGTCACAGGGTTTCTTTCAGCTACCTTGTCACAGGGTTTCTTTCAACTACCTTGTCACAGGGTTTCTTTCAACTACTTTGTCACATGGTTTCTTTCAACTACTTTGTCACAGGGTTTCTTTCAGCTACATTGTCACAGGGTTTCTTGCAGCTACCTTTTCACAGGTTCTCTTTCAGCTACCTTGTCACAGGTTCTCTTTCAGCTACCTTGTCACATGGTTTCTTTCAGCTACCTTGTTGACAGGGTTTCGTTCAGCTACTTTGTCACAGGGTTTCGTTCAGCTATCTTGTCACAGGGTTTCTTTCAACTACTTTGTCACAGGGTTTCTTTCAGCTACCTTGTCACAGGGTTTCTTTCAACTACTTTGTCACAGGGTTTCTTTCAGCTACCTTGTCACAGGGTTTCTTTCAGCTACCTTGTCACAGGTTCTCTTTCAGCTACCTTGTCACAGGTTCTCTTTCAGCTACCTTGTCACAGGGTTTCTTTCAGCTACCTTGTCACAGGGTTTCTTTCAACTACTTTGTCACAGGGTTTCTTTCAGCTACCTTGTCACAGGGTTTCTTTCAGCTACCTTGTCACAGGTTCTCTTTCAGCTACCTTGTCACAGGTTCTCTTTCAGCTACCTTGTCACAGGGTTTCTTTCAGCTACCTTGTCACAGGGTTTCTTTCAACTACTTTGTCACAGGGTTTCTTTCAGCTACCTTGTCACAGGTTCTCTTTCAGCTACCTTGTCACAGGGTTTCTTTCAGCTACCTTGTCACAGGTTCTCTTTCATCTACCTTGTCACAGGTTCTCTTTCAGCTACCTTGTCACAGGGTTTCTTTCAGCTACCTTGTTGACAGGGTTTCGTTCAGCTACTTTGTCACAGGGTTTCGTTCAGCTACCTTGTCACAGGGTTTCTTTCAACTACTTTGTCACAGGGTTTCTTTCAGCTACCTTGTCACAGGGTTTCTTTCAACTACTTTGTCACAGGGTTTCTTTCAGCTACCTTGTCACAGGGTTTCTTTCAGCTACCTTGTCACAGGTTCTCTTTCAGCTACCTTGTCACAGGTTCTCTTTCAGCTACCTTGTCACAGGGTTTCTTTCAGCTACCTTGTCACAGGGTTTCTTTCAACTACTTTGTCACAGGGTTTCTTTCAGCTACCTTGTCACAG
Source organism: Megaustenia siamemsis (assembly GCA_032433765.1). Classification (NCBI taxonomy): domain Eukaryota; kingdom Metazoa; phylum Mollusca; class Gastropoda; order Stylommatophora; family Ariophantidae; genus Megaustenia; species Megaustenia siamemsis. The sequence continues at coordinate 6,572,995 of JAVIAB010000108.1, read as the reverse complement.
GGTTTCTTTCAACTACTTTGTCACAGGGTTTCTTTCAGCTACCTTGTCACAGGGTTTCTATCAACTACTTTGTCACAGGGTTTCTTTCAGCTACCTTGTCACAGGATTTCTTTCAGCTACCTTGTCACAGGTTCTCTTTCAGCTACCTTGTCACAGTTTCTCTTTCAGCTACCTTGTTGACAGGGTTTCTCTTTCAGCTACCTTGTCACAGGTTCTCTTTCAGCTACCTTGTCACAGGGTTTCTTTCAGCTACCTTGTCACAGGGTTTCTTTCAACTACTTTGTCACAGGGTTTCTTTCAGCTACCTTGTCACAGGTTCTCTTTCAGCTACCTTGTCACAGGGTTTCTTTCAGCTACCTTGTCACAGGTTCTCTTTCATCTACCTTGTCACAGGTTCTCTTTCAGCTACCTTGTCACAGGGTTTCTTTCAGCTACCTTGTTGACAGGGTTTCGTTCAGCTACTTTGTCACAGGGTTTCGTTCAGCTACCTTGTCACAGGGTTTCTTTCAACTACTTTGTCACAGGGTTTCTTTCAGCTACCTTGTCACAGGGTTTCTTTCAACTACTTTGTCACAGGGTTTCTTTCAGCTACCTTGTCACAGGGTTTCTTTCAGCTACCTTGTCACAGGTTCTCTTTCAGCTACCTTGTCACAGGTTCTCTTTCAGCTACCTTGTCACAGGGTTTCTTTCAGCTACCTTGTCACAGGGTTTCTTTCAACTACTTTGTCACAGGGTTTCTTTCAGCTACCTTGTCACAGGGTTTCTTTCAACTACTTTGTCACAGGGTTTCTTTCAGCTACCTTGTCACAGGGTTTCTATCAACTACTTTGTCACAGGGTTTCTTTCAGCTACCTTGTCACAGGATTTCTTTCAGCTACCTTGTCACAGGTTCTCTTTCAGCTACCTTGTCACAGTTTCTCTTTCAGCTACCTTGTTGACAGGGTTTCTCTTTCAGCTACCTTGTCACAGGTTCTCTTTCAGCTACCTTGTCACAGGGTTTCTTTCAGCTACCTTGTCACAGGTTCTCTTTCAGCTACCTTGTCACCTGGTTTCTTTCAGCTACCTTGTCACAGGGTTTCTTTCAGCTACCTTGTCACAGGGTTTCTTTCAGCTACCTTGTCACAGGTTCTCTTTCAGCTACCTTGTCACAGGTTCTCTTTCAGCTACCTTGTCACAGGGTTTCTTTCAGCTACCTTGTTGACAGGGTTTCGTTCAGCTACTTTGTCACAGGGTTTCGTTCAGCTACCTTGTCACAGGGTTTCTTTCAACTACTTTGTCACAGGGTTTCTTTCAGCTACCTTGTCACAGGGTTTCTTTCAACTACTTTGTCATTGGGTTTCTTTCAGCTACCTTGTCACAGGGTTTCTTTCAGCTACCTTGTTGACAGGGTTTCGTTCAGCTACTTTGTCACAGGGTTTCTTTTAGCTACCTTGTCACAGGGTTTCTTTCAACTACTTTGTCACAGGGTTTCTTTCAGCTACCTTGTCACAGGGTTTCGTTCAGCTACCTTGTCACAGGGTTTCTTTCAGCTACCTTGTCACATGGTTTCTTTCAGCTTCCTTGTCACAGGTTCTCTTTCAGCTACCTTGTCACAGGGTTTCTTTCAGCTACCTTGTTGACAGGGTTTCGTTCAGATACTTTGTCACAGGGTTTCGTTCAGCTACCTTGTCATAGGGTTTCTTTCAACTACTTTGTCACAGGGTTTAGCCGAAAAAGAGGGGGGGGGGTGGAGTGTTTCGGAATTATGAAAAACCCACTCATCGGTGGAAAAATTTTTAAAATTATGAGAATTATTTATAACAATGATGAACATGAAAAATTATTAATGTGATAGGAAGTTTTTAATAACGAAAAACAGAGAATTGCGATTTTTAAATCAGGGCATTATTGTTGAAAACTTGAAAATGATTTCCTTCAAATGTTTCTCCAAACCCATAAGAACCTAGGTCATTTTTTTTTTAAATGAAGACACTCTGCCTTGTCCTGCCCACAAATGTTTTTTTTTTTCATGTTAGTGAAGGAAAAGCGCATAAAAGCTGCCTAACCTTCTTTCCTACCCCTGCATTGGTAGTCAACGCTGCTGATCCATATAGACGCGTACAAAGGACACAGCTCTAACAAATTAGAATCGTTGTCATGAGTGTTAGTTTTGTGTTGATTCATCACCTTTGTACTGGATGATATTTTGCCGAGTACTTCTCCAACACATAAAGAAAAGTGTGGAAGGAAACCTTAGAGAAGAACTGGCAGGCTTTAGAAGTGGGAGATCATGTACGGATCAAATCTTTCTCTAGTGAACCATTGTAGAGCAGTCACTGGAATGGAATTCATCCTTATGTATAAACTTCTTAGACTTTGAGGAGGCATTCGATAGAATCCATCATCCATCGCTTTGGAAAATTCTAGATTATAAGGCTTCTCTCTCGGATAAAATAGTCAATATTCTAAACGGCATGTACGATGGCAACCAGTGATGTGTAAGACATGGAGGACATGTACGATGACAACCAGTGTTGTGTAAGACATGGAGGACATGTACCATGGCAACCAGTGATGTGTAAGGCATGAAGGACATGTACCATGGCAACCAGTGTTGTGTAAGACATGGAGGACATGTACCATGGCATCCAGTGTTGTGTAAGACATGAAGGACATGTACCATGGCATCCAGTGTTGTGTAAGACATGGAGGACATGTACCATGACAACCAGTGTTGTGTAAGACATGGAGGACATGTACCATGGCATCCAGTGTTGTGTAAGACATGGAGGACATGTACCATGACAACCAGTGTTGTGTAAGACATGAAGGACATGTACCATGGCAACCAGTGTTGTGTAAGACATGGAGGACATGTACCATGACAACCAGTGTTGTGTAAGACATGGAGGACATGTACCATGGCATCCAGTGTTGTGTAAGACATGAAGGACATGTACCATGGCAACCAGTGTTGTGTAAGACATGGAGGACATGTACCAAGGCATCCAGTGATGTGTAAGACATGGAGGACATGTACCATGACAACCAGTGATGTGTAAGACATGAAGGACATGTACCATGGCATCCAGTGATGTGTAAGACATGAAGGACATGTACCATGACAACCAGTGATATGTAAGACATAAAGGACATGTACGATGACAACCAGTGATGTGTAAGACATAAAGGACATGTACGATGACAACCAGTGATGTGTAAGACATAAAGGACATGTACGATGACAACCAGTGATGTGTAAGACATAAAGGACATGTACGATGACAACCAGTGATATGTAAAACATGAAGGACATGTACCATGGCATCCAGTGATGTGTAAGACATGAAGGACATGTACCATGGCATCCAGTGATGTTTAAGACATGAAGGACATGTACCATGGCATCCAGTGATGTTTAAGACATGAAGGACATGTACGATGGCAACCAGTGATGTGTAAGACATGAAGGACATGTACGATGACAACCAGTGATGTGTAAGACATGAAGGACATGTACCATGGCAACCAGTGATGTGTAAGACATGAAGGACATGTACCATGGCAACCAGTGATGTGTAAGACATGAAGGACATGTACCATGGCAACCAGTGATGTGTAAGACATGAAGCACATGTACGATGACAACCAGTGATGTGTAAGACATGAAGGACATGAAGGACATGTACGATGACAACCAGTGTTTTGTAAGGCATGAAGGACATGTACGATGACAACCAGTGATGTGTAAGACATGAAGGACATGTACCATGGCAACCAGTGATTTGTAAGACATGAAGGACATGTACGATGGCAACCAGTGCTGTGTAAGACATGAAGGACATGTACGATGGCAACCAGTGATGTGTAAGACATGAAGGACATGAAGGACATGTACGATGACAACCAGTGTTGTGTAAGGCATGAAGGACATGTACGATGACAACCAGTGCTGTGTAAGACATGAAGGACATGTACGACGGCAACCAGTGATGTGTAAGACATGAAGGACATGTACGATGGCAACCAGTGATGTGTAAGACATGAAGGACATGAAGGACATGTACGATGACAACCAGTGTTGTGTAAGGCATGAAGGACATGTACGATGACAACCAGTGATGTGTAAGACATGAAGGACATGTACGATGACAACCAGTGATGTGTAAGACATGAAGGACATGTACGATGGCAACCAGTGATGTGTAAGACATGAAGGACATGTACGATGGCAACCAGTGATGTGTAAGACATGAAGGACATGCACGATGACAACCAGTGATGTGTAAGACATGAAGGACATGCACGATGACAACCAGTGATGTGTAAGACATGAAGGACATGCACGATGACAACCAGTGATGTGTAAGACATGAAGGACAGCAGACAGTTTGGTTCAGAGTCATAACAGGAGTAAGACCAGGATGTATTTTGTCACCACTCCTTTTCCTTGTCGTTATGGACCTGATCATGAGAATGGTTGTTGGCGGCAGACCAAGAGGAATTACATGGAGTCGTAATGGACATCTTGAAGATTCTGACTTTGCTGACGATGTTGCATTGCTTGCCCACTGTCACCAAGATAAAGGAGAGAAAACAGAGTAGATGAGTTGGGTAACTCAGTAGGACCGATGAGTTGGGTAACTCAGTAGGACCGATGAGTTGGGTAACTCAGTAGGACCCATGAGTTGGGTAACTCAGTAGGACCCATGAGTTGGGTAACTCAGTAGGACCCATGAGTTGGGTAACTTAGTAGGACTGAAAATAAATGCAGAGAAAACTATAATTATGCGGATAAATGCCAAAAATACAAAGAAAGTTACAGTCAGAGGAATGGAACTAGAAGAAGTGGGTCACTTTAAATACCTGGGAAGGTATTTCATCAAATAGAGACATCGAGAGAAAGATATCTATAAGAGTAGGCATGTCAGCCCAAGCATTCAATAGACTTGAAAACATTTGGCGTTCAACTAGTCTTAATCTCAGCATCATGTTTAGAATTGACAAGTCAAATGTGCGACCCATACTCCTATATGCAGCAGAAACATGGAGAATGAACCATAAGATAGAAAGTTGACTTAGAGGATTTGAAGGTTGCTGTCTTAAGAAGATTCTAAACATCTGCTAGGATCAACATCATCATCATCATTATGTGCCATAAGGTTGGCGTAGGCGATCATGTCCTTCCACAATCTTCTATCTACAGTGCATCATATCAGTTCTGTTGTTGACTGTTTTCCATGCCATGAAACCAAGCTATCCAGTATTTTCTCACTTTGTCGTCCGCGATCTCTCTTACCTTTTATTTTGCCAGTTGTAACCAAGTATTCCAACTTTCCTCTTCTCATGATGTGCCCGAAAAATGTTGATTGTTTCTTTGTGATGTTTTTCACGAGTTCCCTTTTTGTGTTGGCCTCTTTGAGAACTTCCTCATTGGTCTTTTTATCTGTCCAGGGAACTTTCAACATTCTTCTGAGAAATCCCATCTCTGTGGCCTCTAATCGTCTTTTCATTTGTTTGTCTACTGTCCATGATTCGCTTCCATACATCAGAATTAGTTCTATATAGCAATTATGAACTCTCTTTCTCATTTCTATTGACATATATGTGTTGCAAAAGATATTTTTCATTTTCTGAAAAGCTATTTTGGCCTGAGCTATTCTGCTTTTTATTTCCGTCGTGCATCTTCCATCCGATGTTATTATTGTGCCCAAGTATTTGACGCGTTGCACTTGTTTCAAATCAACAAATCTGGGATTAACACATTACGAAAAATAGAAGTCACCAGCAGATTAGGCATTGACAACATCAACCAAGAAGTGAAAAGAAGACATTGGAAATGGCTAGGCCGCGTTCTGCGACAGGAACTTACCCGACATCAGCACCTAGCATTAACATGGACACCAACTGGCAAACAAAAAAGATAAGAAATTCGGAAAAATGACAAATCATCAACAGAAAAAAGAAACAAAGAACAATATATGGACCGAAGCAGTATCGAACATGTACTCCTTGGTACGAAGAGCCAAACGCCAGGGAACACTGACAACTCGGCTAACTAAAAAAGTAGTCATCTTTGGCGATGTCTTTCACGGAGGCGTTCTCATGACTATAGCATAGGGCTGCGATCACAACTCGAGCATAAATTGTATATCTGTATTTTTCCTATTAAGACAAGTATCTCCCGGATAGGGTAGGGCTGACTTCCTCTGAATTGATTCGTTGATTATCGCCTCTGAAGTTTCCCTCTAGAATAATATTCAGTTATAGTGGCATTAGTTATAGTGTCATTAGTTATAGTGTCAGTAGTCATAGTGTCATTAGTTATAGTGTCATAGTTATAGTTTCATTAGTTATAGTGTTATTAGTTATAGTTTCATTAGTTATAGTGTCATTAGTTATAATGTCATTAGTTATAGTGTCACTAGTTATAGTGTCATTAGTTATAGTGTCAGTAGTTAAAGTGTTATTAGTTATAGTGTTATTAGTTATAGTGTCATTAGTTATAGTGTCATTAATTATTGTGTCAGTAGTTATAGTGTCATTAGTTATAGTGTCATTAGGTATAGTGTCATTAGTTATAGTGTCATTAGTTATAGTGTCATTAGTTATAGTGTCATTAGTTATAGTTTCATTAGTTATAGTGTAATTAGTTATAGTTTCATTAGTTATAGTGTCATTAGTTATAGTGTCATTAGTTATAGTGTCATTAGTTATAATGTCAGTAGTTATAGTGTCAGTAATTATAGTGTCAGTAGTTATAGTGTCATTAGTTATAGTTTCATTAGTTATAATGTCATTAGTTATAGTGCCGTTAGTTATAGTGCCGTTAGTTATAGTGTCGTTAGTTATAGTGTCATTAGTTATAGTGTCATTAGTTATAGTATCATTAGTTATAGTGTCATTAGTTATAGTGTCATTAATTATTGTGTCAGTAGTTATAGTGTCATTAGTTATAGTGTTATTAGTAATAGTGTCATTAGTTATAGTGTCATTAGTTATAGTGTCATTAGTTATAGTGTTATTAGTTATAGTGTCATTAGTTATAGTGTCATTAGTTATAGTGTCATTAGTTATAGTGTCATTAGTTATAGTGTCATTAGTTATAGTGTCATTAGTTATAGTGTTATTAGTTATAGTGTCATTAGTTATAATGTCATTAGTTATAGTGTCATTAGTTATAGTGTCATTAGTTATAGTTTCATTAGTTATAGTGTCATTAGTTATAGTGTCATTAATTATTGTGTCAGTAGTTATAGTGTCATTAGTTATAGTGTTATTAGTAATAGTGTCATTAGTTATAGTGTCATTAGTTATAGTGTCATTAGTTATAGTGTTATTAGTTATAATGTCATTAGTTATAGTGTCATTAGTTATAGTATCATTAGTTATAGTGTCATTAGTTATAGTGTCATTAGTAATAGTGTCATTAGTTATAGTGTCATTAATTATAGTGTCATTAGTTATAGTATCATTAGTTAAAGTGTCATTAGTTATAGTATCATTAGTTATAGTATCATTAGTTATAGTGTCATTAGTAATAGTGTCATTAGTTATAGTGTCATTAATTATAGTGTCAACAGAGTTATTTGTCTCCAGACGAAGAAGAGTCAGACTATTGACGACATGGCGACCAACCAAACAGGGCGGAATGAAATTCCTGGCAAGTCCTGGCGAGAGCTGCCCATGCCTGCTCCAGACCGGATTGAGTGGAGATCTCTTGTGGGTGCCCTATGCTCCAACCGGAGTTCAGGGGTTTAAGAAGAAGGAGAAGAAATGTTACCTTTGTTGAAGCTTTGTTGTGGTTGCTTTTCTAATTCTGGTTTTTATCTTTTATAAATGTCTTCGAGAATTAGAGATAAAATAAAATAACGTAAGGAAGAATAACTCTTCTCGGTACACCACGTTGCGGCTGCACTGGAGTAAATATAATTTTTTTCGGCAATGCATTAATAAAGTTTTGTTTCGTTGGTACATATTTCTAATCATCCTTTTGCAATTGCCGTAAAGGAAAAACATATTTAAAAGGTGCTTGTGCTTATCAGCTGCTACAGGAGGCAAACCTAATATTTAATATTTGTTTCGTTGATCTCACATCAACAAACGCTGAGAGCTTTCCATTTTTTCAACAAGGCTCCTTGGATATGTTAAAAACTGTAATTCTTTTCCTGCCTGCTAATTAATATTGATTACCGGACAACGGAAGTTGCGAACAGGTAAAACCAAACACATGCTCACTGAACACTTTTCCCTCTGTTCTCCTTTAGCTCGTCAGTTTTTAGGAGAAAACGTGTTAAGTAAACCTGTGTGCTTTATGTATGTCATGGTCACGCGAGAGGAATTATGGGTTATGGTGTTCAAATTTCTCAATTATAATAATTTTTGGAATTACAATGGAGACCAACAATTAGTAGGGAGGTGGGTTATGTGTGTTAGAATATAGGTTATGGAATAGAGTTCTTAAACGTTATGTAGAGCCAATGTTAACATATGGATGTGAATCGTGGACAATAGGACAACAGACAAGAAAATCACTGGAGGCTGTAGAAATAAATCCGGTTTTACAGAAGAGTGTTGAGAATACCCTGGGCAGCTAAAAAGAGTAATGAAAATGTTCTGAAAGAGGCCAAAGCAAAAAGAGAGCAAATTTCCAATATTAGGAAGAAACAATCATCATTTTTGTGACCATGTAATGAGAAATGGAACAGCTGGGATATATTGCGACAACTTGGAAAATTAAGGGACAAAGAGATAGAGGGAAGCAAAGAGAAAAGACACCATACAGCTTAAGAGAATGGCTTGGCAGAAGGTCAACAACAGAAATTATAAATAACTGTCGAGATCGAAAGTTGTGGAGAGGCATGATCACCTATGCCAGCAGCCACGATACTTGATGATGATGAGTCACAGCTTGAACGCCAGAACGGAATAAAGAAAGAAAGGAAGAAAGAAGAAAGAGAAAAAACGAAAGGAAGAAAGAAAAAGAAAGAATGAAATGTCTATCTTTATTACTATGAACATCTCTGTGTATTTGAGATTTGTTTACTTGCTAGTAGTGCCTGCTAGGCCGATCTGTATATGGGTTTGTCTATAGACTCGTATATATATATATATATATATATATATATATAGTTACTATCAAAACCTGCTTAAATGAATACCTCTCTGTTAATATACCTGTCTACTTACCTGTCAAGACCTGCCTACTTTCCCGCCAACAACTGCCTGTCTGTCTGCATAGTTATTTGCCTGTACGGATATCTTTCTGTCTATAAGTCTGTCTATCTTTCGAGACTTGTCTGTCTGCATGGTTATTTGCCTGTACTGATATCTTTCTGTCTATAAGTCTGTCTGTCTGTCTACCTTCCAAGACTTGTCTGTCTGCATGGTTATTTGCCTGTACGGATATCTTTCTGTCTATTAGTCTGTCTGTCTGTCTACCTTCCAAGACTTGTCTGTCTGCATGTTTACTTGTCTGTACGGATATCACTCTGTCTATAAGTCTGTCTGTCTACCTTCCGAGACTTGTCTGTCTGCATGGTTATTTGCCTGTACAGATATCTTTCTGTTTATAAGTCTGTCTACCTTCCAAGATTTGTCTGTCTGCATAATTATTTGCCTGTACGGATATCTTTCTGTCTATAAGTCTGTCTACCTTCCAAGATTTGTCTGTCTGCATAGTTATTTGCCTGTACGGATATCTTTCTGTATATACGTGTGTCTCTCTACCTTCCAGGACTTGTCTGTCTGCATGTTTACTTGTCTGTACGGATATCACTCTGTCTATAAGTCTGTCTGTCTACCTTCCAAGACTTGTCTGTCTGCATGTTTACTTGTCTGTACGGATATCACTCTGTCTATAAGTCTGTCTACCTTCCGAGACTTGTCTGTCTGCATGGTTATTTGCCTGTACGGATATCTTTCTGTATATACGTCTGTCTCTCTACCTTCCAGGACTTGTCTGTCTGCATGTTTACTTGTCTGTACGGATATCACTCTGTCTATAAGTCTGTCTGTCTACCTTCCAGGACTTGTCTGTCTGCATGTTTACTTGTCTGTACGGATATCACTCTGTCTATAAGTCTGTCTGTCTACCTTCCAAGACTTGTCTGTCTGCATGGTTACTTGCCTGTACGGATATCATTCTATCTATACTATAAGTCTGTCTGTCTACCTTCCAAGACTTGTCTGTCTACAATGATAGGAAATGCCTTAGACAGACTTTCACAACAGGAGGCAATCTGATCACCAGAAAAAAAAAAAGACTCGTCAGGCAGGTCCTTCGACCCGTTAACGCTCTAAAGGTTTGGTGGAGGGCGGGGTGGACCCGCCTGAGTCATGACTCCCAGGAGTCAGCCTCTTATTAAACCTGGAACTTTCAAGACGTGTTGTGACAGCAATAGAAGAGACTCTGGTCTATGCGAACCTCCTGATTCAATCTACCGCCTATGCCTGGCCGCAAGTTCCATCTTAAATGGTTTATTGTGATACATTTATTATATAAAGAACCTGATTATAAACATCATTCTACAGAGAAAATTAAAATACTAAAGACACAGCGGCTTGGAATGTACAATAATGGAAGGCATAGATCCTGGTCCACGCATCAGGGGCAGACCACAAAAAAAGGGCGTTTAAAAAAATCAAGGAGGTCTTGAACATAAGAAAAGAGGAACTGGGAGATCTGGCTAGAGACAGAGATTCTTTCAGACGAAATGTGGTGAATGCACCGTTCTGTGGGAGATCTGGCTAGAGACAGAGTTTCCTACAGACGGGATGTGGTGAATGCACCGTTCAGTGTGAGATCTGGCTAGAGACAGAGTTTCCTACAGACGGGATGTGTTAAATTCACCGTTCAGTGTGAGATCTGGTTAAAGACAGAGTTTCCTACAGACGGGATGTGGTGAATGCACCGTTCAGTGTGAGATCTGGCTAAAGACAGAGTTTCCTACAGACGGGATGTGGTGAATGCACCGTTCAGTGTGAGATCTGGCTAAAGACAGAGTTTCCTACAGACGGGATGTGGTGAATGCAACAATTTTGAAAGGACATGCAACCTGATAATGTTATATATTTATTTATCTATATTTACATATGCTATTAATCAAATTCCCAACGTTGTGCTACCAATGCCAGACCTGGACCCTAGATGCAAGAACAATAAGATAAATAACCTCTACAGAGATGAAATGTGTTAGACGAATGCCAGGAAACAGTCTGAGAGAGAAGATCAGAAATGAAAAACTGAGAAAAAAGCTAGGAATAGCCCCCGCCATAGAATATATAAGGAAACAACAGATAAAATGGTTCGGCCACGTGACAAGGCAGAAAGAGCAAAACACAACACAACGAGCCTTCAACAAACGTTGTGATAACAACAGACCCAAGGGTCGACCACGAAAAAGATGGATCGATGGAATATTAGAAGCACTAGGAAACATAATAGCAGCAGAGGCGAACAGAAGAGCAAAAGACCGCAAATTATACCTCCCCTCGACGCTGAAAGGCAGATGAGGAAGGAAAGAAGAAGAAGAAGAAGATTAATCAAATGCTGGAGACTAGGACAAATACCTCACGATATGAGAAATGCTAAGATTATAACACTATTCGAAGACTAAGATGGCTGGGGCATGTCCAGCGAATGGAAGAAAAACGCATCCCCAAGCAAACACTATATTGTGAACTAACACACGGAAAAAGACAAATCGGCAGATCTAAACTAAGATATAGATATATCTGTAAATCATCTCTCTGAATGACTTCTCCATTTATGAAAATGACTGGGAACATCTGGCAAGTGATCGCACATCATTGAGAGCGTGTATAAGGAACGTATAACATCATTTGAGACTGTGCTAAGGAATCACTTAGAAGAGTAAGACTCATGAAAAATGATGGAAAACCCTGTGGATTGGTGGACCTGACTTGTTCATTCTGTGACCGTGTGTGTTTGTCAAACATTGGTAGAATTAGCCACGAGAGAAGCTGTTCGACGAAAACAAAACCTAAAAAAAATACACAACAGCCTCCACTTGACCGTCTGACAGGACGAAAAGGGTCATATGTACAAATACAGGCACAGTACATTCATTTTAAGAGAGAGAGAGAGAGAGAGAGAGAGAGAGAGAGAGAGAGAGAGAGTTATCAGAAATGTTATTCATCTATAAAGGGAATCATAATTTACTCAAATCTGCTGGAAAAAGTCTGGTGCACTTAACGTTTGTGTTATCGTTTGTAGCGTCTATGACTTACATAAAAGATAGCAAGTCGATCGCTTATAAGATATGTGCCTTCGATCATTATGGTCCTGATAGTTTATTGTAACGCCCACCTCTTGCTTTCGGTGGAACAAAAAAACCTAGCAAATACGGGATGTTTATACAGTCTTAGATAATAAGTAGACTTCACAAGTTAGAACGACGTTTCGGCTGAATAGACCTCAGCAGAAACAAACATACAACACACACAGAATATATTATTTAAAATACATATCTGTGTATGTGTGTTGTATGTTTGTTCCTGATGAAGGCCTATTCAGCCGAAACGTTGTTCTAATTTGTGTTGTCCACTGATGACGTAAAGCCTTACCCGTACTGTTTTTTTTCCCTATTTTTTTTCTCTATATTTTCTTTTAATTTCTCCTTACAATGAGCTTTACAGCAACTTCGCATTTTGATGCATTTTTGCTTTGACCTTGTTTATCAAGTCACTGTGCAGTGAGGATGTTTGTGAAATAGCAGGAAATTCTAAAGTAAATGTCCACTATTCTTCTAGCCGTTACTGCTTATGGCAGGCTTGTATTGGGTAAAGTGGCTGTTCTCACGATGAAATTGTATATATAGCATGTGTTTAAAATGCCCACCACAGGCGTTATACAGGGCCGCTTATCTTCTTCATTATATTTGACACGTCTTCTCAATATTCCTGTATGGTGCAGAAACATGGAAATTAGACGAGGAAAACAGAACAGAAAATTGAAGCCTTTGAAATGTGGATTTATAGAAGAATAGGTAGAATTGGATGGAAACAAAAGATAACAAACGATGAAGTTTTAAAACAACTGAAAATAAAAAGAGAACTACTAAATACAATTAAGACAAGACAAATGACATTTTTGGGGCATGTTAAAAGACACAACAGCCTACTAAAAGTAATATTGGAAGGAAAAATACAAGGTAGAAGAGGCAGAGGCAAACCAAGACTAACATAGACGAGAAACATCAATAGATGGACAAGTCAATCTATGTCAGCCTGCACCATCAAAGCATGAAACAGAGTAGAATAGCGATCCATGGTAGCCAACCTTCGTTGCGGAGAAGGCACACGATGATGATGATGATGATGATATTGGACACCATTACGGAAGACATGTTCAACCCAAAAAACCCTGTTTCAACAATCGGTGTCGAAATTTCGAAAATATTTTTCAAGTCATTGCACGGCGACTTTATAGACAGCCGCTATAAATATCTCTTGATATAGCATGGATCGAATTCAAAACAGACGAGGAAATGAAACAAATCACCAATCAACCACTAATATCAGTAATCAAGAGAAGGCGTTGGACACAAGCTATACATGTGATGAGAAGAGATAATAACCGAATAACAAAACAAGCCCTCATGTGGGAAACTACAGGTAGGAGGAGAAGAGGCCGACCCAGAGAAACATTGATCAGAGAGGCAAAGGCAACAGGAATCGGCTCCCTTAATGAGATCGAGATGATTGCACAGAACAGAGACAAGTGGTGAGATTTGATAAAAGATCTTTACATTAATTCACATTGTAAGAAACAAAATTTCGAAACACGGAAAGATTAACTATGGTGACTACCACTCGACAGACATAGATAGACAGACAGACAGACAGACAGACAGACAGACAGACAGACAGACAGACAGACAGACAGACAGACAGACAGATAGATAGATAGATAGATAGATAGATAGATAGATAGATAGATAGATAGATAGATAGATAGATAGATAGATAGATAGATAGATAGATAGATAGATAGATAGATAGATAGATAGATAGATAGATAGATAGATAGATAGATAGATAGATAGATAGATAGATAGATAGATAGATAGATAGATAGATAGATAGATAGATAGATAGATAGATAGATAGATAGATAGATAGATAGATAGACAGATAGATAGATAGATAGATACCTGCCTACTTACCTACCTAGATCAGTCTGTCTAACTGCAAGCTTACATGGCTGTGCATCTCATAGCTAATCATTTAATCTACGTATCAACCATGGCTAAATCAACGTTGCATTACAAATACACAACATGACATATACATCCACTACAGAACAAACACCTTACACAAACCTTAACCAAGATAAAAAGTCCGTTAAAATAATGCTGTATTTCACATTTTACATGTTTTGACGTGCATTTCGGTTTCCATTTGCAGAAAATTCTATCCTTTTCAAGAGACAAACGGGGGGAAAAAAAGAACAAATTTGCCCTGTTCTAAGAATATTCTATACGAAAATAAGGAGGAACAAATGAGACAAATTTGATCATAATAACAAGACATGCTTTTAATATCTCACGCTAGCTAGGGTACCAGTCTTACAATTTAGTTGACGTGAGTGCTGTGATATTAACTTGACTTTAAATGGGGAAAATCAGACAGAGCAGAGTCGTTAAGATCCGTGACCTACTGATTTCTTAAAGGAATATACCGGAAGGAAATAAATTGTGTGTGAAGAGATGCGGCACAGCGGGGCTAGCGCAGTAACTTACTTTAGCAGTCTTTTTTTTTTTTTTTAGCTTTTTCTTTTGTTTTATAATTAACTTTCTGTTTCAGTGACGAGGGAGATATATAGTTTGTGGTCTGGTACTTGGAAGCCTGAACCATTGTCACATGAGTGATGTATTGTAGAATATGTCTGATGTTGTTGTAGAATATGTGTGATGTTGTTGTAGAATATGTGTGATGTTGTAGAATATGTGTGATGTTGTTGTAGAATATGTCTTATGTTGTTGTAGAATATGTGTGATGTTGTTGTAGAATATGTGTGTTGTTGTTGTAGAATATGTCTGATGTTGTTGTAGAATATGTCTGATGTGTTTGTAGAATAATTCTGATGTTGTAGAATATGTGTGATGTTGTAGAATATGTCTGATGTTGTTGTATAATATGTCTGATGTTGTTGTAGAATATGTCTGAGGTTGTTGTAGAATATGTCTAATGTTGTTGCAGAATATGTGTGATGTTGTTGTAGAATATGTCTGATGTTGTTGTAGAATATGTGTGATGTTGTTGTAGAATATGTGTGATGTTGTTGTAGAATATGTGTGATGTTGTTGTAGAATATGTCTGAGGTTGTTGTAGAATATATGTGATGTTGTTGTAGAATATGTGTGATGTTGTTGTAGAATATGTCTGATGTTGTTGTAGAATATGTGTGATGTTGTTGTAGAATATGTCTGATGTTGTAGTAGAATATGTGTGATGTTGTTGTAGAATATGTCTGATGTTGTTGTAGAATATGTCTGATGTTGTTGTAGAATATGTCTGAGGTTGTTGTAGAATATGTCTGATGTTGTTGTAGAATATGTCTGATGTTGTTGTAGAATATGTCTGAGGTTGTTGTAGAATATGTCTAATGTTGTTGCAGAATATGTGTGATGTTGTTGTAGAATATGTCTGATGTTGTTGTAGAATATGTGTGATGTTGTTGTAGAATATGTGTGATGTTGTTGTAGAATATGTGTGATGTTGTTGTAGAATATGTCTGAGGTTGTTGTAGAATATATGTGATGTTGTTGTAGAATATGTGTGATGTTGTTGTAGAATATGTCTCATGTTGTTGTAGAATATGTCTGATGTTGTTGTAGAATATGTCTGATGTTGTTGTAGAATATGTCTGAGGTTGTTGTAGAATATGTCTTAGGTTGTTGTAGAATATGTCTGATGTTGTTTAGAAAAAAAAGGCCTGATGTTGTTTGTAGAATATGTCTGACGTTGTTTGTAGAATCTGTCTGATGTTGTAGAATCCCTAAGTGTTGTTGTTCAATCTGTGTGATGATGTTGTGGAATACTATCACCACTACTACTACTACTATCGCCACTACTACTACTATCACTACTACTACTAATATCACTACTACTACTATCACTACTACTACTACTACTAACGCCACTACTACTACTATCACCACTACTACTACTATCACCACTACTACTACTATCACTACTACTACTATCACTACTACTACTACTATTATCACCACTACTACTACTATCACCAATACTACTACTATCACCACTACTACTACTATCACTACTACTACTACTATCACTACTACTACTACTATCGCCACTACTACTACTATACTATCACTACTACTACTACTATCACTACTACTACTACTATCGCCACTACTACTACTACTACTATCACTACTACTACTACTACTAACGCCACTACTACTACTATCACCACTACTACTACTATCACCACTACTACTACTATCACCACTACTACTACTATCACTACTACTACTACTATCGCCACTACTACTACTATCAATACAACTACTACTGTCACTACTACTACTACTACTATCGCCACTACTACTACTATCACTACTACTATCACTACTATTACTACTACTATCACTACAACTACTACTGTCACTACTACAACTACTATCACTACTACTTCTACTATCACTACTACTACTACTACTATCACTACTACTTCTACTATCACTACTACTACTACTACTATCACTACTACTGCTACTATCACTACTACTACTACTACTATCGCCACTACTACAACTACTATCACTACTACTACTACTACTATCGCCACTACTACAACTACTATCACTACTACTACTACTACTATCGCCACTACTACAACTACTATCACTACTACTTCTACTATCACTACTACTTCTACTATCACTACTACTACTATGACTACTACTGCTACCATCACTACTACTACTACTACTACTACTATCGCCACTACTACTATCACTACTACTGCTACTATCACTACTACTACTACTACTATCGCCACTAATACTACTATCACTACTACTGCTACTATCACTACAACTACTCCTACTATCGCCACTACTACTACTATCGCCACTACTAATACTATCACTACTACTACTACTATCACTACTACTTCTACTATCACTACTACTACTACTATCACTACTACTGCTACTATCACTACTACTACTACTACTATCGCCACTACTACTATCACTACTACTGCTACTATCACTACTACTACTACTACTATCGCCACTAATACTACTATCACTACTACTGCTACTATCACTACAACTACTCCTACTATCGCCACTACTACTACTATCGCCACTACTAATACTATCACTACTACTACTACTATCACTACTACTACTATCACTACTACTACTACTATCACTACTACTACTACTATCGCCACTACTACTACTATCACTACTACTGCTACTATCACTACTACTACTACTACTATCGCCACTACTACTACTCTCACTACTACTGCTACTATCGCCACTACTACTACTATCGCCACTACTAATACTATCACTACTACTACTATCGCCACTACTACTACTATCACTACTACTACTACTATCACTACTACTACTACTATCACTACTACTACTACTATCGCCACTACTACTACTATCACTACTACTGCTACTATCACTACTACTACTACTATCGCCACTACTACTACTCTCACTACTACTGCTACTATCGCCACTACTACTACTATCGCCACTACTAATACTATCACTACTACTACTACTATCACTACTACTACTATCACTACTACTACTACTATCACTACTACTACTACTATCACTACTACTACTACTATCGCCACTACTACTGCTCTCACTACTACTACTACTATCGCCACTACTACTGCTATCACTACTACTGCTACTGTCACTACTACTACTACTATCACTACTACTACTATCGCCGATACTACTACTACTATCACTACTACTACTACTATCACTACTACTACTACTGTCGCCACTACTACTACTACTATCACCACTATTACTACTACTATCAATATTACTACTACTATCACTACTACAACTATTATCACTACTACTACTACTATCGTTACTACTATCACTACAACTACTACTACTTTCACTATTACTATCACTACTACTACTATCACTACTACTACTACTACTACTATCACTACTACTACTACTATCACTACTACTACAACTATCGCCACTACTACTACTACTATCACTACTACTACTACTATCGCCACTACTACTACTACTATCACTACTACTACTACTATCACTACTACTACTACTATCACTACTACTGCTACTATCACTACTACTACTACTATCGCCACTACTACTGCTACTATCACTACAACTACTACTGTCACTACTACAACTACTATCGCCACTACTACAACTACTATCACTACTACTTCTACTATCACTACTACTACTATCGCCACTACTACTACTATCACTACTACTGCTACTATCACTACTACTACTACTACTATCGCCACTAATACTACTATCATTACTACTGCTACTATCACTACTACTACTACTACTACTACTACTATCGCCACTACTACTACTATCGCCACCACTACTTCTATCACTACTACTACTACTATCACTACTACTACTATCGCCACCACTAATACTACTATCACTACTACTACTACTATCACTACTACTACTACTACTATCGCCACTACTACTACTATCACTACTACTGCTACTACTATCACTACTACTATCACTACTATTACTACTACTATCACTACAACTACTACTGTCACTACTACAACTACTATCACTACTACTTCTACTATCACTACTACTACTACTATCACTACTACTTCTACTATCACTACTACTACTACTATCACTACTACTGCTACTATCACTACTACTACTACTACTACTATCGCCACTACTACAACTACTATCACTACTACTACTACTACTATCGCCACTACTACAACTACTATCACTACTACTACTACTATCACTAGTACTTCTACTATCACTACTACTACTACTATCACTAATACTGCTACTATCACTACTACTACTACTACTATCGCCACTACTACAACTACTATCACTACTACTTCTACTATCACTACTACTTCTACTATCACTACTACTACTACTATGACTACTACTGCTACCATCACTACTACTACTACTACTACTATCGCCACTACTACTATCACTACTACTGCTACTATCACTACTACTACTACTACTATCGCCACTAATACTACTATCACTACTACTGCTACTATCACTACAACTACTCCTACTATCGCCACTACTACTACTATCGCCACTACTAATACTATCACTACTACTACTACTATCACTACTACTGCTACTATCACTACTACTGCTACTATCACTACTACTACTACTATCACTACTACTACTACTACTATCGCCACTACTACAACTACTATCACTACTACTTCTACTATCACTACTACTTCT